>VWZL01006057.1:369206-993401 GCA_013396915.1 Stercorarius parasiticus
TCAAGCCATTCTCTGCCCAGCCTGTATTTGTGCTTGGGATTGCCCTGACCCAGGTGCAGGACCTTGCACTCGTCCTGGCTGAACTTCATGAGAGTAAGGAGGAATATGGCATGGTAACTCTGCCTACAGAAAGCACACCAGTGTGCCTCAGGGCCCCTGGGACAGACAGACTATTAGGCTGCCCTGCTCTGACACATCTTTGTCTAGGATCAAGAATACAACAGTATTTATTCTACTTTAATTTACAGTCTATGGCAATTACTTAGCTAGATCATAAGATAAGCAAACACTAGTTTTCAACTGTTGGTCCCTCTGAGGTCATTGTTGTGGCACAGAGACTACCATGACCTTCTACAAACACCATACTTCCGCATACTGTAGCCAGGAATATGGTTTTCAGAGTTTCTAAATTCTAAGCCCCACTGATTTAAGCTCCTGTACTGAGTACATTGGAAATCCATGAAGGTTTTAACCACACTTAAAGGTTGAACATTGCAGCATCTCTCTTTTATGCACCAGACATCGCAGTGGCACTTGGAATCCAGTGCCGGGTACCCAGAACCACATATAGAAAGCACAGAAAAATATTTCAAATGTCTTTAAAGATGCCAATTCAATCCCTGCATTTGGCACCCAGCTGCTCTGGGCCAGCCCAGACCACCAAGAAAACGGTTCTCTTTTAGATGCCTTTCTAAGGGTCGCCTGATGGTGCCTCTGTCTCCTCAGGAAACATGGCTTCAAACCAGTTTTGGGGTCTGCAATGCTAAAATTACTCCATTTTTTTCATGAAGTGTTCTTTGCAGAAGAAATGGTCACAGTCTGAGATTAACAAGCAAGATCAAACTCTCGCAAAGCTAGGTCGCCTCTGATCTTTCCTACCAGCAAATCTCAGATTGAACAGCACAACTTCAAAAAAGCAGATGAACAACAGCTATTCCTGGACTTCCAAAGTAGTTTAGTGGCCTGGTGGTTAAGACACACTCTGGAAAAACAGGTTAAGTAAACCTTGAGTCTTCTAACACCTAGAAGAGAATATGAACCTTCATCAGTATTTTCTGGGTAGCACAAAGTGAGCGTGACAAGGGACATCAATGTTGTTGCTCTCCTGCAGGAAGGCTGTAGCTGTCTGGAAGGCTGAGAACAGCCCTCCTGGATGACTGACAATTTTTAAGAATACCTAATTACTAGCTCCCAAATGGCTTTGTAAGCTAGGCACTGAGCTGCTCACTTTTGCCAAGACTTGGGCAGAAGCACATTTCTGAAGTGCTGGGTGAGTATTTTCAAGACTAGGCATTTGTATTTGGAGGTTTGAATTCTGCTTAAATCACACCATACACACTAAGACAATACAATGGAGCTTCCTGTTTTATCTACATAAATGGGCTGACAAATACACTCACACAAGCCAAAAATAAATAGCACAGAAGTCTTTTTCTTTCTTCTAACAAAAGCCATGCATATTTATCTCTATCTTCTCCCTCTGAAATGCAAAGACACAAATTCTTGCCTTGAAATTCCATTCAAAAACACTACGATTTGTGAAAACAATTTGAGCTCGATATATTTTTTCATTCGCGTCATTCTTCTGCCCATCTACAACTAAGTCTCATTACTAGGGAAATAAAAATATTTTCCTGACTACTCAATTAATGCATACTTTATTGTTTGTTGTGTCATATTGTTAATGGTGATGGGTGGTAGGTCATGTTATTCCAAGGTCAGAGAAAAACCACAAGCCTGTTAATGCTCCAGGTTATAAATCAGAACAACAATAACTTGGGAAGCATAGCCAAGCATTTTAAACAATGAGGAGCGTTATAAGGCATGCAAAAGTGATGAAATGGTGTCAGCCAGGCCACGCAGCTAAATGCAAAGCCGATTGCTTGGTGAAGGCATAAGTAGGTCTGTATTAATTTTGATGGAATAAGCAGTCCCCAAAAGTCAAAAGGCGTCAACATGGCTGTCACCACACAACATTAGGCAGTTAAATAAGCCTTGGGGCTTAGAATACAGAAACCTCAACTACTTAGTACCATAGCAACGTTGTTAAAAGTCTCTTTGACCCTTTATTAACGACACAGAAAAATGAGCAGTAAAAAAAAAACCATTTAAACACCAAAAATTTAAGGTGTGTGGGACCACAGCCTTTTCAAATGCAAAAATGTGTTCAACAGACTTCATAGATTATGATGGGGAACAGTTAGTTTTCTGTCACAAAGCAGATAGAGAACATTGCAGGGAAAAAAGGAGGGCTGATGCTGTATTGTATACTGTGTACTAGGCCAGTATCTCATGGGGTTTACAGCAGAGTGTGGGAAGAGCATCAGTCCCTAGAAGGTCAGGAATCCCGTAACTTGTGGGTTTGGAAAGGTAATGATTCATACCACCATGATTACGGGAAAGGCACCCGGAGGAAACATTGCTCCCCAGGAGACTGGGGCTGGAGCTGCTGTACCAAAGCAGAAGGGTGATCCCTTTTGGAAGTGTCCTGTGCCCAATGTGCTGACCTCTGAGCTCCTGGAAGTGTCAAAAGTGTGGAAAAAGATCCATTTTGGCATGTCTCCCCAGGCCAAAGAAGACCCTGTCAGGCCTGGAGATGGCAATCAGTGGGTGAACTGGACCAGTGTTAAAGGCAGGAAAGATGCTGAATCTTTCTGGCCCTTTCTTTCTGTTTCCTTCAGGTGAGCTGATCCCAGAGACTGCTGACTCAATACTGAAATACAGGCTTCACAACAAGCCTTACTTATCTCTATGGAGAAAAACATTCTTAGTTTTAAGAGAACAGTGTTGAAGAGATAAGAGAGTCATCACCTTGAGACAGACAATTATTTAAGCAGTGTGGGATAAATTTCTTTCTGAAAGCTTCAACAATTTGAAAGCATAGCAACATTTCCCATCTGAAGTATTCCATCTAAAATGCAGTACTTTATACACTATTATTAATAATTAAAAGAGCTGAAGTTATGCCTCTTTGAAACCTATGTTATAATGGCTAAAAATCTTTATTCACAATAGAATTTATCTGAAAAATATTATCAATATTGAATTGAGTGCTGTTCACAGTTTCTAAGCAAATTCACTGGCTGAAATCACAAAGACTGAACTTTCTCAGATCAGTATGAAACATCAACAAAAATGTTTTATTTTTTCCAGTATGTAAGAGTACTCACATGGCTTTTTATGCATCTTTATACTTGAAGGCTGTGGAATTAAATAACCTGCTCCACAGTTAAATTGTCAGTACAACCACAGCTGTCTGTGCTTGAGGAACAGGCTCAAACTACATCACCTCTTGAGATCCCATGCAACCTGAATTATCCTGCAATCTTACGACTGTTTTTCATAAAACCTAACTACTAAAATGAGCAAATGCCGTCTTTTCATGTTGCAACTGAACAGGAAAGTTCTAGTTAAAAANTTAAAGAAACAAGCAAATACAGAAAAGGATGTACAGAATACAAAAGCTTATTTTAAGTATATTTGACTCTAATAGCTGGTTTCCAACAGCCCACTGTTGGATGGAAAGAAATCAATTTTTATATGTTACCAGCTAAAATATGTTAACGTCATTTTAGTTAAGTTGCACCTGCCTGTGGAATTAACTTTGTGATTTTAGGGAAACTGAAAGAAGTTCTTCAATCGGACAACCTGTCTTCTGTAGGCACTAGCAGAATTGTTCCAAAAAGCAAAGCTTGATGACAAGCGGCTGGTGAATTATTTGGGGAGCAGTAGTTTTGTAATTGTAGGGGGTTTATATGTTTTTTCCCTAATGAGACACCATTGCTTTCTGATAGAAGAAACTAGTTAAAAAGAAACGGTCCTCCATGACATTTCACTGACTTATTGAAATAAACATCCATGCCCTTAGAACAGTTTGCCATCTTACCAGCTAGCAACTTTAAATGAGTCCCTGACCCAGGAGGAGCCTGTCAAATAGCAGAGTAAGTCAAAATGAGCTGCAAATCAAAGCAATTGTGCAAAGATGCAAGGAAGCCTGGCAAATTAGTCAAAACCACTGTTTCCTGGCATGGGAAAGGCATAGAGATATAATGGGTTGAGCTGCCCTGTTTCATCTGTTTGTTTGTAAAGTAAAAGCTGAGAAACTTATCATCATTTGTGATACTGGCAAGCCAGGCCAACTCCTAACCTTCATCTACTGTCACCAGAGGCTTAGGGTGCAAGAGCAGTCACCAGCCACACTGCTGGACAATTTTAAGAAGAAAGGTGCCCCACCACTGGCAGAAAGTATCATAACAGAAGAAAACAGCTCCAGCCAGGTTAAGAGAGAGTGATGAGGACACCAAATCAAGCAGCAGTAAAGAGAACGCACACAAGCTAGAGAGTGTGACTACATTTCATCATGAGGACAATTAATACGCACACCTGCAGAAACAAAACTCCATGAAAAAACCCATATGGTATTAAGGGAAGAAAGCAGATTAAAAAGGGAAGTGGATTTTTAAGTGTATATTGTCGTTACAGCAGCAACAACATGACAACACCATCTATCAAGAGCATTCAGTACCAAAGAGTCAAGTGACCTGCTGTTTTGCTCATCCTTCTGCTTGTCAAGTGCCTGCTGTACCAGTAAGAACTGCTATGCTTATTGAGAAATGATGAGTTTTATGTACCAGCACTGGGAAACCACAAATACCTTTCATTGATGTTACGACAGTTCTTCACGCTCTAATTATTTAGTTTCCTTGGAGGATACTCTTGATACTTTCTCTGAAAAAAAAAACCGCACTAAAAAAATCCTTGAAATTCACACATCATTCCAATTACTTTTGAGAATGCTGCTGTTTTATTTGTATTAAAACACCTGGAGAAGCCTCTAGCCCTGTCTTAACTGGGCTAGGCAATGCATGAAGAATAGGACAGTATATTCCCCCAACAACACGGCCACTTCTTGCACCAGCCTGGCTACTGAACTGCTCACAGACTGAAGCACCAATGACTTCTCCTGCAACAGGCAGTCTACCCTACATCAGCATCGTTCAGAGACAATGCTAACAAAGTCCTCCACACTTCATTTTTGGTGGTTTTAACCAGTTGAGCTTCAAAAGCCATATCTCACCTTACATAAAACCATTTTACA
Organism: Stercorarius parasiticus; assembly: GCA_013396915.1. NCBI lineage: Eukaryota > Metazoa > Chordata > Aves > Charadriiformes > Stercorariidae > Stercorarius > Stercorarius parasiticus. The sequence goes on from VWZL01006057.1 coordinate 374,305, forward strand.
TTAAGCAGCATGCCACAATTAAGTGGATTTCTATTTAAAAAGTAACTGTTATCTTCTGAGTGTTAAAATGGATCACATGTCCAGCTAAGTTCCAGGGTGAAGAGAATGAATCTTTAGATGAAAGGAAGAGGAAATATCTTTTCAGTAGCCTTTCTATGCCCTGGGTACCTGGAAGGTACAGATGAAAACAATTGAGCTTATAGTTATCAGGAATGGAGAGCAGTTCACAAATAACAAAATTATAAGTATTGAGATGAATTACTGAAGATAACAGTAACCAGATTTTTAATGGCAAAGGTGTAGTCTCTGTTACAGTTATTCCGTATTGCCACAGAATTGTATAAAGGCCCTAAAACTTTGACAATACTTTGGGAAAAAAAAATAAAAATCTAAGTAAATACTGAGCAGGAAGGCAAACCTTATACACCGAATAAGCTGAAATAGGGAAAAGAGCATATGACAGAAATAATACATAAGATTTTCTTCTGCTGTGGCGAAGACAAGGTGGGGAAGGGTCCAAACCACAGAGCTTTCATGACCGCTCCATAGCAAGCTATCAAAGATTTCTATGTTTCTATCTCAAAGCTGAACACTGCCTCCTAGAATAGCTTGGATAACGTGCATATATTATTCTAGGTCTGCCCTTATACACTGTAATTTTAAGGTCAAATACACAGAGACTTCTCCTCCATCTACGCTACCATTCCATGGCACAAGTCCACAGCAGAACTGCTGCACTCCCATTTACCTCACACAATCCAGCTGCAGTAAATTCCCCCTGTTGGGATTGCTGCAAACTTTCAGAAAAACTAATTCTATTGCCTCTGCTTGATAAATAAATACATATCTTTAAATAGCCCTCCAATTAATATAGAAATTGAAAATCACAATTTTGTTACACTAAGCACAAATGTGAGCAGTTTGTTTGTTTGATTGTTGGGTCTGTGCACACCTGATCAATGTAAACACAGAAGACTTAGAAATACCTCCTGATAAAAAAGTTTTATTTTCTTGAGAGAAGAGCCATGGACACTTTTTCAGGTTTTTTTTTTGGAGAGCTTAAAAAAATTGAAGCTGGACAGTGCTTTCATCTGTCAATTCTCCATAATACAGCTGCCCAGATAGCTGATCTTTAGAAGGTAAGAAGGAAGACTGGTTATTTAATAGCACGGAGAAGAAATAGTGAGAAGATGCATATATCTGAATACGGCAAAACCTTGACCGCATTGGTTCTTGTTGAAGAATAACCAAAAGGCAGCAGTAGCAGTAAAGTCACTTTGTTTCAAGATCAAAGGACATTACCCCAGTGATAAAAAGGCTTTATCTACACAATCCTTCTGGAGATAAAGGAAAATTGTTGCAGATTACAGATACACTTGGCCAAGATCCATATAAAAGACACTCCAATTAGACTACTTTAAGTGTCTAACTACATATTATAACAGCCCATTTTCTTAAACTTTGCCAGGAAACTCACCCCATCTGGTCTGCCATCCGAGGCTGTAACAATCAGAATATAGCGATCAGTGCTCTCTCTGTCCAAGGGCTTTCCTAAGGCTAGCAGTCCAGAACTAGTAACAAAACAAAAACACAGAATGTTATCACAACAGTTTCAAGATACCTACAAACACTTTTGTTCCACTACTTTGCATTACACAACTGTTTCCCTTTAAGCAAGTTAATAAGCTTTTAGGCTTTATTACAACTGAAGGCACCTTTTGTGTAGGTAAAGGCTAATAAAAACGATAAACCAATTTCTAATGCTTTACGCTTCAATACGTGTATAATTTAGGCATAAAATAACAACCTAGTGATCTACAGGATTATACAAATACAGACCTGCACTGAACACAGGACCCTCATTTGTTAGAAGGCTACACTGCTATAATAAAAGAGAAGAGGGAATGACAAGCAGTCTATTAATCACAGAAGAGTCCCGATAGCCCTGACAAGATTGCAGCAGTAAACTCTGGGAATAAAATACACACGGTCTTAAGCAGGAGTCTCCTCAGAGTTTCATAGGGAAAGGCTACTATCTTGCATGTTGTGTAAATTCTGGAAAAACACTGCAATGAGCTAATGCCCTTTCAGTGCAAGCACAGATGTACTATATACCCTAATAACACAATATCAACATAAGCACAAACGCTGTGCAGAATAAATCAGGATATTGTGATTATTGATCCTTATTTAAAAAAAATAAAGCAAAGAATGAAGGGCAAGCCACATCCACAACAATGAAAATACACAGAATTAAAATAAAAACACTGCTTCTTAAAAGTGTCGCAAAGTCCTGTAACTGCTGACAAATTAAAAAAAAAAACCCTGGATTTTGTCTCTAGGATGATCTAATTTCCTCATGCAGGAGTCTGGAAGCCACCTGGAGGTGTGCTGTAGCAACACAGACAAGATCCCACCATGGACTCATTACTTTTCTATTAGGAAGCATCAGAAAAGTACTGTTGAGTTGATAATCCTGTCAGCGTAACTGAACTGGCCAAAGCAGTACTTCCGTGACCAGTGCTAAAGGCTCTATGCTTTATTTACGGGATTTGGGTGTCTACTGGAAAATGGCCAAGGATGTAACAAATTGAGATGTCTGTTAAATGCCACCCAGTCCTTAGTCTATTTAACAAAGTTGCACCAAGAAACATGGATCCAGGATATCGTTATCCTCTTGTCACAGGCCTAAGCAGCTTCTCCCATGAAACTCCACCAAACGTGCCACAGTCCGGTTGGAACATTTTAAGAAAAGTGTAACAAGACGTGATTTTGCAGTGCAAAATCCACACGGGCTGGGATCTTGGTGTGCTGTGACTTTCCATGTGTTACTCCATTTTAATGGACACATCAGACATAAGCATTTGTGATGCACACCTATACATTTTACTGGTTGAACCTACATTTTACATACATGACCTAGAACCTAAACAGCTACTTGCTCAGAAAGAGCTTTCATTAAAACAAGAGAAAAAGTGAAAGCCAAACCAAACCAAAAAGTCCCACCAAACTGTGAGATCTCCTTAGCTGTACTTCTCTAGAATGCCTGGATGTATATAATCTGTATATAATCCAATGATGTTTCCTCCCTAGACTATAAATTTCTCCAGAGTTTCTGCTGTAACTTCTTATTCTCAGAGAAGACCTCAGCAAATTGCTTCCAGGCCAAGATTTTATCCAACATTATTTTCAGCAGAGACAAATACCAACACTTACTAGCAAGCTGTTACCATGAGCGGTTTCAACTAAATACTGCAGAAACAGGTGGAACAGTGAACAGGAGCATAACTCTTGCTTACGGCTGAAAGGTTGGTAGGTAAAATAATACCCAAGCTCAGTAATGAATGAAAAGAAAATTTCAGGAGATGCTACATTCAATCTGCCTCATTGCTAAAACACAGGCACATGTTATGTTTAGCTTCCTCAAAAAACCAAAAACCAGCAACTTCATGGTACCTAGACTACAACATATGTAAAAACCACCACATGCAGTAAAGTTCAGATGTAAGATAGACTTGCACATAGATGGGGGGGAAGCGTGGTACAGAGCATGTTAACAAACATAAAAATGACTCGAAATGGATCCCAGAGCAAGGAGAATGAAACCGTCAGCATCATACTCATCCCAGGGCAGGACTTCAGATGCTGAAGACTCAGCATAGACCCCTGCTGCAGAGGAAATTACTGCCATGAGGGCCCAACGGGAAGGTGGAAGGGTCAAGCGTAATACCAGAGCAAGGGACAGACCTTAGAAAGTTTGTGTATATATTTATAGACCTTTTTTTATATATGGTCATATATATAGTAATATAAATATATGTAGCTACATATAGCTGTAATGATACACATGTGTACATATATAATCATACACGTAAAAATGTTAAAATTATATATATACATAAAATGAATTACATTACACATTTTATATTTACATATATACACATACTAAAACATACATATATATGCAATTTTACCTATTTGCATTAGTGTCATAACTGGACTACTAGTAATTGTTTGATTCAATTATTAAGATTTTAATTAGACTTTGCATGCATACATGGCCCACAAGAAGGCAATGAGTGTAAAAGTGGTAGGATTTCCAGCAACCTAACCTGTAATTTGTGCATGACAAGTTAACAACACTCTGTAGCTCATTTTTGCTTCCAGTCTCGTGTACTGTCTTCTGCTAAGGAATATTCAGCTAAGCTCAATTAATATTATTGTTATATTACTAAAGACCATTTAACTTTTAAACTGAATTTTTTATAATTAATAAATAGCAGATGCTGGGACAGCAGTGACGCTACTGAGAAAGGCATTAACTTCCTTTGAGGGCTGTAGGAAAGTCAGATGTATCATTAATTGACACGAAATGGTAAACCATGCTCTGTATTTTAACAATTCCCTAATTTTCCAGTGTTTCTGCAAATCAATTAGCTATCACAATAGATCATGCATATTTTTCAGTGTTTGTTCAAGACCCTGCAATAAAATATGAACACAAGAAATTTTTAGGAAGGGAACAATGAATAAAACATAAAACACTTATATGGTAAAATATTAATTCACCCCCCAAAAATCAAAGTGGAGCTAAGAATAAAACATTGACAACTGCTTTACTAATGCTGACCTTTAGCTGCATAGATCCATTTAAATTTCTCCAATGCTTTTGCACTATCGTACCACCTTTTTCATCTCCTCCTTCCAACTACTTGCACAATTGCAATCTACTGTCTCAATTTCAATAGATGAACATCATTCAAGAGACAGGCTAATTTATAAAAACTCCCATGTTTTACTCAAGGACTCAGATGTACTTGTGTTCTTTTAAAACCCTGGCTGTTAATCATCACTTTCCCTGGGGAACATAAGGAGGTACTGAATTACTACAGATCATGCTCAGGTTGTTTTGCCAAAGAAAGAAAAGAACAAAACCAACTCATAATCCTCACACTGAGGATAAAAGAGATCTAGTAGGTAGATGTAAAACTGCTGATACTCAGTAGTCATGCTGCCAGTTAGGAATTACACAGGGATTAACTCACATGCTCCAGGATGCAAGAAAATAATCCAGATGAGAAAAAGGAAGGGAGAGAATCATGTTTATGCTCTCTGCCTTGGCCTTAAAGTATCTAAAAATGTATTTATGTAACCGTCAAGATAAATTCCTGTAGCCTTAATATGCCACTCACGTTAACTATATGCTTTGTTTAATATTAATCCTTCTTTAATCTCCTATCAAGACATTTCAGTATCCAGAAAAAAACTTACAAAAGGCTGAAGCAAACTTTGCACAAACAATTTCCAAGAAAACAGATACAAAGAGAGCAGGAAGGAGAAAACACTTCAAAGAGCTCTCATTTTTACCAAGAGCCAGCAGATCAAAAAGGCAAACAAACGCCTGAGTCCATGTGAAACCCTCAATGTGCCGTGAGGCTCAGACGCCTGTGGGGTGGGTGGGAGGCTGGGGGGGGGTCAGGCTGCGCATGCTGGGCCCTGGAGGCCTGGTGGGATGGAGGAGGACTTCCAGCCACCCCTGAGATGCCTGAGAGGGGACACCTGCAACTGCCCGTGGACACACAGGGGTGTGCTGTGCCTGCAGCCTTCGAGAGCACTCCAGAGATTTCTTACTTGTTTTCAGACTGATTCACAGCTGTGAATTCACGTGCCAACCTTTAAGAGCTTGACTTCTGGGCATTGCCACACCGTTCACATCCAAAGAAGGACAATACAGGAGCTGCCTAGGATCCGACTTCTGGAACACCTTCACACCATGGGTTTGGCAGGCCAGAAGTTGGTCTGAATTTGCACACATTTTTTCATGTCTCTGGTATGGAGAACTATCAGTATTTTTATGGTGCGATGTGAACAGTGCTGTGATAAGCACAAACTATACAAAACAACCCCCCTTTGGAGCATCTCTCACGTTGCCAGGCCCACTCCTCATTATTCAAAAGCTCTAAAGGCCACAGAGCAGGTCAGGCCAAATTTCTCTATGTTAAGGGGATAATTGCTAGCACGGCTTGTGCAGAACACCCTACAAACCTGCGCTGTGCTGGAGCTACGACTCCCAGCACTCCCCCTAAGCTGATGAAACAAAGCAAACCTTCCCTGATTTGCACTGAGAACTCCACCCCAAAGCCAGGTCTAAAACCAGCAGCTCAACACCTTTTCCTGCTCTTGCCACCTCAGTGAAACAGCCTCCTCTCTCTAAGCTGTCCCTTCCCTTGCTTGACACGTCTTTATCATTAGAGGGTCCATTGATCTTGGTGGATAAGAACATCAGCATCTCTTAGGATCTTCAAGGATTTTTTCATATTATTTCATAAGTGATTTGATTCTCCGTATATGGGAGATTTATCACAGTGAGTAACCTAGAGCTTACTCAGAATATACAGACCTGTTTCATACAATCTCCCCCTTGCACTGAATTAGAACAATTTTTTGCAATTATACCCGCACCATGAACAAGTAAGCCCCAGGTTACTTTTGTCCCATCATATACCATGAGAAGTCAGCTCATCACCCTCCCTTCTTCCTGCAAAGAAAAAAGATACTTTGGAGTTTAAATAATAGCTGCTTGGGTAAAATAAAGAAGGGAGTAGTGGGACAGGCACAGAACTACCTGGTGCTTATAATTTCACAAGGTATTATCTCTTTCAAACTCTACTTAAGTTAGTATTCAATTTAAGGAAAAGAGATTTTAAAAGAATGCTCGAAAGACTTTACACTACAAACTAAAACGCTGGAAGGCAGGAAACTAAAGCAAAAATTGTCCCTGTCATTATTCAAGAGCTGACAAGTATATGGTTTTTAATTAATCCCTGGTCACATCTTTTAAATAGAATGTTTCCACCTCAGTGAATTTTACCTACTAAAGTTTTTAAAATAAATAAACAGTCCCCTGTGAAAAATTCCAGAGTGCAATATCATTCAAAGAGCTCTCATTTAATGTCTAAGAGCCAATATAAGGAACAGCTGAATATGTCTGATTACAGGTCTTTTCTTTTGCTCTCAGCCCACATATTCACTTGACTGAAAAGTTACAAGTCTATTTTCTAAGGGTTTTCCACTTACCTTTGAGAGAGATTAAAAACTTGTTGAGGATCTCCATTCTGAATGAGGTATCTTATAGGGTCACCCTCTCTATCAAAAGCCTTTAGGAAAAAAAGAGGATAAAACGAAGTCAGTTACAAAGCTTTTCTTCAATTTATAAACTCGAAAATTAACCCCTGAAGTTCTATTAAAGTGATCTACAGGAACGGTGCTGATCTCTCTATTTCTAAGGCAACAGTGGTAATTACAGATGGGCTACTTAAAATAAAGCACATCAGAATTCTTATGCTACAGAGAAATAACAATATTCTGAACACAGACTTTCAAATTACTACTACACAGAAACACACATCATCACAAGTATGAAATTCAGGCTTTATTCAACTGCTTTTATTTTCGTGCAGCTACAGACTGATTAGACTGAACATTTTGTTTCCTTTGTTCCTATTCTTTATTTCCACTTCTTAACTGGATTCTTCCTTCTGTTTACCAGAATCCCAATCCTTTTGCTGATGGCTCCATTGAGCAGCGTGGACATTGCAGCACTCACCCGACACCATAATTTGCTTTTGGGGGGATGAAGATCGGAATGAGACCTTCAAGAAGGACTATTAACAGCACCAAAACAAATATATTCCACCTACTAGATGACAAAACAGCTTTTCAGAAGCTGAGTAAACTACTTTTGAAGTTAAACTTCGTCTAATCTATTTCCAAAAATGGCCATGTAATTGTTACTTTTTGCCAAGTTGACACACACCTTTTCCCTAAAAGCCCATCAGGTGCTTTTCAGAGAAAATACCGTCTACCAAACTGTCTCAGTTACAACTACTTAGCATTCAAAATCTAAAGTGATTAAGCATGTTAACGTAGGAAAAACAATAAAAAAACTGCTATGAGAATTGCAAGAAGACCAACCAACAAGTTCAAAGGGGGGCAGATAGGATTTAAGAAGAGACAGGTTAAAATTAAAAAGAAGATAAGGAGAGAGTATTTTTGTTTTGCATCTTTCAACCACCATCCTTTTTCTTATCTATTTCCATAGGCATTTCCTGTAGACCACAGTCAAGAACTGTGTGTATCTTTGGGCTGACCATCTGATTAAGACAAAAGAAGAAAAAAGAAAGAAAAAACGAATACCCACCCAACCACCCAATGCTCCCCACCATGAAGAACAGAAGCACAAACTATTCCAGTGTGCAGGCAGTACAGGGAATCTAGTAAGAGACCAACTTGCCTTAACTAGAAGAAGCTCATAGAAAATAGGGGCTAAATCGAATGAAGAGGACCAGTATAAAGAAAAAGCAAGCACAACTATATGGGGACAAAGTCAGAAGAAGTATTCAAGGCAAAACTGTAATAGAAACAGAAAAGAATACAAAGGATAACAAAGAAATGTTTAAATTACAGAGGAAACTTGAGGAGCGGGGTGCCTTGCCACAGTATAAAAGCAGAAAGGATGATGTGGAGAAGGTCAAAGAGCTAACACTCGCGTTTCAGCTGCAATCAAGCAGCTAACAAAATTAACTGGCGCAACAAAGGGGTAAAATCTCAGATGAGAAGAGGGAAAGAATAACGCAGAGAATATGTACGTAAATAGAGCATCTTCAAATCATCTGCTGAAATTAAAGCCTGATGAAATTCATCCTAGTGTAGAAAAACATGGGCTGAAGCAATCTCAAAGCCATTAGCAGCTTTCTTTGAAAACTCACAGAGGACAAACGTGCTGAAGGGCAAACACAAGGTACATCTTTCACAAAGGAATGAGACAGGAAATCACAGACCAGACAGGTAGAGCTCAATTCCCAGAAAACTACAAATAATCAAATTATTTTTAAGTACCTGCGATGACAATATGGAGATGGATAACACAAAGCTAAATTTCTCAAGAACAAAGTATGTCGAAGCAATCTAATCTTCTTTTACAACAGGACAACAGGGCTTGCAAATAGGGAAAAAGCTGTGCAGGTGATAATGCATCTCAGCCACAGAAAGGTTTTTCGCACTGTCTTCTGTGACATTTTCACAAACAAGTTTAGACAACGAGGTCTCCAAATGGAAGATGGGATAAAGCAAGACTAAAACTGATGATAAAAATGAAGGTCAGACAGCAGCGGATAGCATTTAGTATTGACTGAATTCTGCGAAGGTGTGTATATTTGTTCCGATACCGATCAATATTTTCATTAACAACATCAGTGACAGAATAGAAAATTTGTTCATAAAATCCACGGGTGGCACGGAGTGACAGGAGGTGCCAGCAGCTTAGAGGGTGCAAGTGGAATTCTGATGTTCTTATGCCAAAGATATGAACGGTCAGTAAAGGCAAGTGAAATATTGTCAACCAAGAATATGAAACTATAGAAATACTGGATGCAGAAAATCTGACCTAGCTGGCATCTCTGAGGACTATCAGAGATTCTAAATCACCAGAATCACATTGTTGCTTCTATCCTTAGTGGTCCTTTGTATTCTTTTTACCTTACCTGTCCTCACTTCACATTTAAGGGTATCTCAGAGGCTTGTTTATGGTCTACATTCATCTGTAACAAGTCAGGAGACTTTCAAAGAGACAGGAAATAAAAGACTGCTTCTAGTTCATTTCATTTTCTCCTTACGCCAAAAAAAAAAAAAAGTACCTGTCAATCAACATACTTAAAAAAAACAGGGGGAAAAGGTTATCGTTTTAAAAAACTTCTGGTTTCTTTAAAACCGAAGAATAGCAAGTTATAATGTACGTAAGAAAAACACTGAAGACTTGCATACGAGAAAGGAGCGATCTATACCTACTGTTTTCCGGATCAATTGTATACAGTGACTTCATAAATTGTACACAATGATTCCATGTTGCTTCCTTGTTCAGCACATAACTGGACCCTGAGAACGGTCCTATTTGTTTTGCAGACTCCCAGAAAAATTACACTATTTGCATACTTTAATTAATAATGGCTGGCAGAACATGAAGCAATGAATGCCTCCCAGGCATGCAATAAACTCTGAGGTTTATTTACAAACTAATGCTGTGGAGATCATTTAATATTGCATTACTTATCTCAAATGTTGTTAATTAAAACACCAGTCACAATCAACTGGGTACACAGAAAATAAATAATAGTATAAGAAAAAATATAACCGTCTATCATCTACATGAAAAATTTTAATGGAAAAGGAGAAAGTGAATTTTATTTTTAGAACAGGTATTATAAAGTCTAATAGGCAAATTTAAAAGAGTTGCATTTGCATTGCTATTGACACTGATGTTTCACAGATCTTCAGATTTGCTAACTCGGGAATATTTAAACTAACTTGCTTGCTCTCTCCCAGTTTTGGTAATCCTCATGCTGTATGCAACACTAACAAAATATTATTAAGAGGGAGTCATAAAAGCATAACCTCTTAACCCTACTGCGCCAACCCAAAACATACCTTTAAGTCCAAAAGACCCAACGTATTGCTAAGACTACTCACAAAAGAAAAAGTCAGTGGGAAAATTTACACATGAAAATACTTGTTAAATATCTGAGGTCTGGTAATATTCCGTATGACCTATGGAACACAGGCAATACCTTAAGCTATTGCTAAAATTCCACAAAAAAACCCCCAAGATGAACCAAGATAACCAATTGGTAACTTTCTGTTTGCGTGGAAAAGACAGCACAAGATTTCATAAGCTTAAATACTCACTCTATGAATGTTTAAAATGTCCTGGCCAATTTTACACGGAATAAAAAAAGATGAAGATGGAAATATACTCCACACAATAAAAGTCCTTTAATACAGATGGGCGTAGTAATGCAGAATGAGGCAGCTGAACTTGCGCTACAAAGACAATGCATCCTTGTTCAGGTTCAGGACCACCAGCCCCACAAGAGATATAGTCTTGGACTCATCCCCAAAAGACGAAGCCACACATAATTGGGATTTAACAATTAAGTATTCTACATAAAGAGAAACTGTCTAGCTGAATTCAAGTCATGCATAGCACATTGGTCATATATGATAAATCTACGCAGCAGTAACACTAAGTAGAAGACAACATTTTCTGGGCATTTCTAAAGCTCTTAAAATTAACTGATGCATTTCACTCTTTCCCAGACAGAGAAATCTGGGGATCTTGGGCATGCAGCAAGAGAACACGCATCGCTCTACCACCAAAACGCTCACCAGCATCCTGGCTAGGAGGAGAGTAGCTGGCGTGACCTTTTGCATGCCCCCTGCCCTGCCTGGCGCAGGCTCTCTCTCTCAGATTTCCTCAGCTTACCTTACCAAGGATCATTTGAAAAGGAAACCAAAAGCTAGGGAAGATGTTTGGGGTTTAGTGAAACATCAAAGCAGACAGATCATTCCAACAATGAGGTTCGCTTTCTAATCACATTTAAATTGCATAAAATCCTTAAGTACTAAAACCTGCTAACATTTTTTTCTGCCTCCAAAGGAAGGCCTTCAGCCAGTTTACTTCCAGCACCTGTCAAGTAAACACAAATGTTTCTGTCTCTCAGCATGTTCCTGGCTCCCGTTACTCTTTGGGGTTTCCAAAACCAAGCGTCTCCCACCAGTGAGGAGAAGACTCCTGAGCAGCATGGCTCTTCAATTCTGAACTCACTGCAGGCGTTAGAGACATGCCAGAAGTTAATTTCCAGCACTGAGCTAAATGAGTCATCCTCCCTTAGCGCAGGTGACTGCATCAGCTTAACCATCCATAATAATCTTAATCTTTCATCAGCAAATGAATTTAAGAGAAACTTATCCATTCACCTGCACCAGTGACTCAATTAGAGTTCCTTTATTTCACACACTTTCATTTGGATTATTTTTTTTTTCCCTGTGCATTTACTGATTGTGCAAAACCCACAGAGCCACACACTTCAGCTGATACAAAGCAACCTAACTCCACTGAGTTCAACAGCCTTCAATAGAGCTGCACTGCCTTAAAGCCGATAAGGCTATTGCTCTCTCTGCTTTCTGTTTAGCTCCGGTATCTCCAGCCTTCTTCCTTTCAGTGGCTTTATACGAAGTCTGAATAATGTTATAATGTTTACAGGAACCACGCTCAGGAGAGCGTGCTGTGCTGACCTTATTGGTTTAGACTTCAGGCCATAATTACTTCATAATAATATTAAGTTCCCAATTCCTTAAAAAACATCTGAAGAGTTGTAATTTATCTACCTATTTTGCACAGCTGGCTTTCAAGACACGTGGGCAGAACACAGTGCAGCAAAAGCTTAGGGAACAGTAAATAAGCTAGGAGAAAGCTAGATTATTTATAAAATAAAGCTGATATATTAACCATGCAGCAACACACAGAGTAGCAATCTGGGTCTGCAAACTATGTCAGTGCAGCATTATTTATCAGCAACACCAGACTAACGTGCTTTCACTGCTGTCACTTGCAGAGCGATATTGGGTGGGCAGTTAGTTCAGGGACCTCTGATTTTTGTTAGCCCGTTAACAGCAGTTGTTACATACACCAAGGGGAGCAAATATCTTCAGATGCTTTTCAAAAACGACAGGCTAAGGAAGGCTGAGTGCCAAAGATCTTGCTGAAATTCCACATGAATTAAGCATGGAAGGTCCTAAGCTCCTCTAATTTGCTGGCAAACGTATATAGAGAAATTTTAACATAAGAAATCACAGGTCTTTCAAGGTTTGAGCCACTCATGGAGTCTTCTTCTCATATACTTCAGTCCCATATGTAGCCTATAGTACCTATTAGCACATTTAACACAAAAAAGAAGTTACAGAAATATCCAAGTAAGCATTTTTCCTATATGGTCCATGTAAAAGGAGCTATTTATCACATTATATAATTTTCAATTCCTATAAGCTGTCCTTTCCCTCTGTACGCAAGGACTGGGTTCTGCATGGCACGGGCACAAACAGAAGGAATGTGGTAAAGGCTTACAGGGAAGCATCTGTACCTGCAGGTTTAACAAAATGGCTCCAATTCTCATGGCCTCACTGACTTCAAGGCTGTACATCAGCTGGGGAAAGCGGGGAGGGCTCTGGTTGTTGGGTGGAAGGACCTCAATGTAAACAGTAGTAATAGAGCTCCTGTAATGCAGGACGAAAAAAAAGTCAAAGCCAGTCAAAATCAACAAATCAACAAACACAAGGCAATCAACAATATCTATTTTCTACACTGTGTGTTCTCTAGCTCTAACAACCTCCCTTTGCTCCTTTAAAAGCTTCAGGACGTATTTTTCATTCTGCATAAAAAATAAAGCAGACTGCCACATTAACAGAAGAAAAGCTAAACAGTGTCTTTAGAAGTAGCCCAAGTGTTCTTTGAAAAACAAAGCAGCTGGGTATCAGTGCACACTCCACATACAAAGAAGACTCATAATCCCATCGTGATACTGTGTCCTCTAGAAGAGTATGACAATTCTGAGATGGTAACTGCTCCTGCCACGCACAATATCCACCCCTGGAGCATCCCTGCTGTTGTTCGGTTTGCTAAGTTTCTTTGGAGAGAGGGAACAGAAAACAGAGAGGATAATGCTGGGAGAAGACTGATGTACACAACTATATAATAGGCTGCATCAATACTGTGTCTCACACACAAATACACCCAAGCGCACTTCAGACCAGTGAGCCACGGCAATACAGAAGACCACAAAACCCATGCAGGAAACCTGCAAACCCTTCAGCTGCACTGAACCCCTAATGCGAATATATTGCAAACAGCACTCCAGTTTGCAAGCTGAAGGCTCTTCTGGGAACACTGACACACCACAGACCCTGCAAAGCCGATGCTGTAGACACACTGGCTATTCAACTGCTCCAAACTGAGAAAGGGAGCCAAAAGTCTCCCTGAATTTAAGAGAGAGATTTAAAATCTGGCTTAGAGGGACCTTTCTCTTGCATCTTTGCTCAGTTATCCCACCTGCCTTCTCTCCTGTATGTCAAAACAGCATTCCTGCCCCAGAACAAAATCCTGAGGAGAGCACGTGTCGCACTGCAGGTGCAGATTTCCTCCACATAAGCCCTTTGCAAAGTTGGTAAATCTCAGGCTTTAAGGCTGCAGGAAAGAAACCTCTTCAGGACAAAGGATTTGTCCCCAGTTTTTTACTGGGGGGGGGGGAGAAGGTGGGAAGAAAAGAAAAACATGCCCACACAACGAGCTGCTTCTTGCAGGGCCAGCAAACTCAGGGCATTTTTAGAGACTCCTACCAGAAATCACCAGACATCTTATAGTTGAAACAGCTTCTGCGTTAACTGATAGAGTTTACTAAATGCCAAAACAACACATCACTGATCGATATTTTTAATTAGCTGTACAGAATTCTGATGAAGTTGTGTCACAGATGCTTCACAACACCCTTTGCCAGCAGGTTTTATAACTTTGCACCGCTGATCGGAGCTGGGCAGACCATGGCTGCAACACCGCGAGAGACAGTTACGTTGTTGGGGCTGTGTCATGCAGAGGGGTGACCATGCTATGAGATAACAAACTGTGAACGCCCCTGGCCAGAAGGACAAGTCCTACCCGTAGGTAATTGCCCCATACACATGGCCTGTGCCCCACAGCCCACGAGGAAGGGATTAAACCCAGCCCAGGGTGTCCCACCTTTCACAGCTCAGCTACACCTCTTGGCCAGCTTAGAGCACGTACCCAGAGCTGCTGCACTGCTGCCTGCTTCCAACAGGAGACAGACATGTCTGTGGTCATTGCTCGTCAGTGCTATTGCACGGGGTGCCCAGGGGCAGCAGGGGAGCTGAGGGGTCTGCGAGGAGGAACCCAGCCCCTCAGCCCCAACAGTGGTGCCTCTGGGGAAACGGATTTAAGAAAGGGGAAAAAAAACAAGAGGAGAACAAAGAGGAAAAAAAGCATGAGCACCAAGGAGGAGGTGGTGATGCTCCAGGCACCAGAGCAGAGACTCCCCTGCAGCCTGTAGGGAGAGCTCCGTGGGGCAGGGGAAGGTGTGGGGAGGAAGGAACAGCAGAGTGGGGCTGTTACGGACTGACCGTCACCCCTGTTCCCCATCCCCTATGCCGCTAAGAGGCAGGGGTGTTGGGAAATGTTGAAGTGAAGTTGAGTCTGGGAAAAAGGGAGATTTGCTGTTTTAGTTTTTATCTATTACTCACCATCTAAATCTATTTTAATTAGCAATAAGTTAATTTTCCCCAAGTCAAGTAATTTTGCCCGTGATAAGTGAGCTCTACGTCTTTATCTTGCGTCCTCATCTTATTTTCTCCCCTGTCCTCTTGAAGAGGGAGAGCGAGAGAGCAGCTGGGCAGGTATCTAACAGCTGGCCAAGGCCAACCCACCACCTGTATATTAACAATAAATACAAGTTGACTGTAATGAGCCTTCAACCTTAAACTGCTTCACCGCTAGCCGTGTTGGGACAGTCTAGCAAGCATCCACCAGTGCCGCAAACCCCTGGCTACCAGCTAGTCCAGGGCAATCCTAAGCTTCCCACGGACAGAGATGCTGGGGATGCTGCCTTGCCACAGCTGTGTCTCTCTGGAGCAAGTGCCGGACTCGCTTCCATCTAAAAATACAGCAGATGAGGATCTTCCTGCTTTGAAAATAACAGCCAGGTCCTTATTTGATTTAATCACCTTTTAAATAAGTACATAACTTGCACTGAAATGCATCAGTGAATGGCAGAGCCTTAGCATCTATCATATATTTGAGCATTTAAAAAGCTGAATTTGCAGATGACTGACTCAATGGATATAAACAAAACCAGGGTGATCAGGGAAGATGGACAATTAACAACTAAAATCGATCATTCGGTGTTGATTACCTCCTTATGAACTACAGTCCGTTTCCTCTCTTGTCTATTTTGAAATACTCCCTCATATCCCACTAATCTTTCTGAATCAATGTTCCACACTTACAAAAAAATAATAAAACCATCACCAAATGCTCAACAACAGACGTAATGAATTAACAGACAAAATATCAGTTGAGCACTGGGGCTGCATATTTTCTCCGGGTGGCTGCTGTCTGTGTATGATATACACAACCCAATAGTTGCAGTTTAGTGTGCATTTTTCCTTCCACTGCTGAACATTTAATAAAAATATGTTGTTCTCTATCATTTTTTTCTGATCCTGCTACATCTTAATAATACCCAAGCTGATTTATTGTCTATCAAGCTCTAGAAAAAAAAAAGGTTTCTGTTCACCACAATAGTAAGTAAATTTTCTTCAAATCTTTAAGATAAGATCACATAAGTAAAGCACTAGTAGTCTGCAAGCTAAAAGCACCATAACACTCAACAGCTACATTTTTTCATTTCCAATCCATTTTTGATTAGCGCTTTGCAATTTTAACCCCTCATTCTGTGTGTGTTATATCCAGACCATTTAAGTGGCTGGAAAAATCTCCTTTGGCATGGGGAAGGAAAGGAGCCAAAGCTGAGCCTTCTAACAATTGCAGTTTGTGCAGAAACTGCTAATCACTATATGCTTAACTATAACTTCAGTTCTCTAAAAGCTAAAAATCATCGTTAAAATGTATACTTTGTATAAACTTAAGTATACCTAAAGTGCTTAAGTGTACTTAAATATGTCTCAATATCTTTCATTAATGATGCCTGCCATAGATAGAAACTTTAATAATATGCAGCAAAATACCTTGTTTCACGCACAGAAGAATTTAATGTCATACTATGCAAAAAAGATACACGGGATGTCTTTAATTTTAAATTCGCACTAGCAAAGGCTACAGTGCTACAGCTCCTGAGCCAGGTTTAGTAGTTTGGCCTTGCTTTGTGCAGAAGCAAGGGGAGAGTTGAACCCCAGGCAGTTTACACGTGACTGCAGTTTGCTTGGTGTGCCCTGCGGCAGAATCCTGATTTGGGAAAAAATGCTTAAAATTTGAAATTACATCTAAATCCTTTATTTATTCATTTATTTTACAGGGCACACACCTTCCTGCCTGCAGATACATAATGGCTGGCTAGACCTAGCCCATTCCTAGTAGTCTCAAATACTGGTTGCTGCCTCCACCAAGGCAACGTGACCCACCTAACACAACATGGCAACTTTGCATTAAAAGGAGCAAGGAGCTCATACAGCCCCAGCTGTGAGATACTGACCACCTCACAGCCAGAAGGAACAAACTCAGGAGATGCAAAAGGACAGTTTTAAAGACCTCTGAGCTGTAGCTCGCATGAGCTCTCCCTGGCTTTTCTCTGTGTAAAACGACAGGAGGCTGCTTCAAGCACCACCAGCTCATTTCTGGGTTTCCAGTCTTACAGAAAGAATGTCAGGAAAGCAGCGAAATCTTTTTATCTAAATGTACCTTACCAGACAGTAAGAGTTGTTCACGTTCTTTCTCCATGGCACCTTGCTGAAGGTCCAGTGGCCCTCCCCTTGATTTTTTAACCATCATACACACAGAAAAAACAGCTCTGGGCCCCAAAACCACCTCAGTTCAAGACCAGGTTGGCCTTGGGGCCACCTACTGCTGCTACGGGAATACTGCTTGGATGGAGTGGTTTTTTGAACAAACATTAAAAGCTACGAAGAAATTGCATGCTATAATTCCATAAAAGGGGAAACAAGCAGAAATGACAAGAAAGGAGAGCGTTTCCACTTTTGAAGATTATTGCAATAAAGATGTTTTCAGAGGAGGAAGCAAATGCTCCCAACATACATCATCAGAAGTATATATTTTTAGACAATATAAAGATTTCTCAAACATAAAAGGAGCTGATGGCAATCAAAGCTCTATTGTAGGGGCTACTGTTGCTGGGGCCACGCGGCTGCCTTCTGATTTCATTTTTTATTGATTTTTCTCCTCCACTTTAATACTATGCTAGTACTACACAAAAGTAAGCACATAATAGTCCACAATCTTCTCCTCAGCACTAACAGCCTACTATCAGGCACCCCTGAGAGGGCTTATCAAGAAAGCAAGCAACAGAGGGAAAGGAGAAGAAAATTTAACTAAAAGACTGTGTTTCCAGATACTAGTTTTATGAACAATCTAACAATCTGAATACTTCAGCGATTGGAAAATGTAATTATAAAATATGTGCAGCGCAGTATGAGCTGCTTTCTTGGAGACATGACAGAAGCAGCAGGTCCTGAAGAAAAGCCAATGACTGAAATTCCACTTTTGAGTAATCTTTCCTTCTTACATTACCCATTTGCAGAAAAGAGAGAAGGTTGTGGGAGATTTAAATGCTGGAGACTACTGTTCCTCTCTGGACAACAAGGTTGTCACATTATCCATACCGTCCCAGAACATGAGAGCCACTTTTATGCACCCTCCTACCTCTTCATGAAATGACAACATTTGTGCACAATTGCCATATGCAGAACACAAACTCAAAAGAACCAGGTAAGTGGGACTTGGTACCTTTATTTTTTTGGAACGTGACAGCGTCCAATTCTAACCACACTAAATTTTCAGGCTGCTTTCTTTATCAGCTGGTGGAGAACAGAAATAATTCTGCCAGTGAGAATTTAGGTCTCAGTGAGGGCACTGTTCACTACTGGCACAGCTTGTCAAGTACATCCACAGCATGCCAGGCCTGGATGACCCTGCACACCCTAGACCTGGAGAGAAGGCCTCCAACTCAGCAACCAGACTATTTCTGATCCTTTCTGCATCACACCAAGCTGCATTCTGAAGAAAAAGCATCTCCCTTCTCACTTGCTTTCTTCCTTACAGCCCTTCACTTCCATTTCTCTTCACAAATGGGCATGCACAATGACAGCGCAACATGTGAACTTTTAAAAAATAGACCATTACAAGCAAATGAAATAATGAAAACTGTGTACTCTAAGGAAAATGTAAATAAGGAACAAAAAGTGTAAGACTTCTAACATGACACTTTCCCAAAATGTGATCCGTACGCCAAACAGAACATGTTGAATTGTATTCCAGTGCGGAGTTATAGACATAAGGGCATGTCACACTTCTTATGCGCTGCTAAGCACCGATTACAAAATTAGTTTCATTATAAGATGAATTACCTTCTCTGCGCAGGAGGAGCGCTATCAGATGCTTTGACAGTGAGAGCATAGGATCGCCCCACTGACAATACAACTCCTGGAGCAATGGTGATAAGGCCTGTTCGGTCATTGATGATGAAGTCTCCCTGATCCCCAGCCAAAATGTCATATACTATATGTCCATTGGGTCCCTCGTCCGCATCTACAGCGGTGAGCTGCAATTCAAAACCAGAATGTGAGCACGCATGGTTCAGTGTTGTGTTTTAATACTTTTTTTGTAAGGCAACTCGGTAGGGGTAGAGGAAGTAGAGGGGAAACTTGAACACCTGTAGCATATGCAGTAATTTCTAATTACTGTACAACAAGGATACAATTTCAATGAAGGATAATAGGTGTAAAAACATCATGAAGCAGAGAGAAACTGCTTACCTAATCTTACAAGCAAATTATTTTAAGATATGAATTAAGAAAACTAATTAAGACCAAGTTTACTCTCTGTGGATTGGAATTTATAACCCTTCCTATAAAGGGGGGAGGGGGAAAGAAGATACTTATTGTGTTGCAAATGTAACAAGAGGATCGTATTTAATTACTGAAAGCTCACATCCCTCTCTACACTCTTCAAGTGACAGCCTTGTTACTGTCAGAAATTCTAATATCCTGGTCTCGTGTTACAAGCCCTCGCTGTGTGCAACTGGAGAACAGCGTTCAGATTACTCACGTGTGCCTATATCGTAAAGGAAGCCGAGTGGAAGCGAAATAGCAGCTGTTCCCCTATGAATACACACGTAGGAAACACAACCACACACATCACAGATGTGCCAGGGCCATTTCACATGGCAACGTGACACCACCTACCTGAAAGGTTGTGTTTGGGGGGGCGATCTCAGAGCCGTGGGATAAACGTAACTAAGTACATACTTCTGTACTTTGTCGCCTCTATACCATCTCCCTACTCTCACATGCAGTGTTCCTTCTATGTAATTGTACAATTTTGATTCTAAGCATGAATCTAAGGCCTACTATTTTAGACCCAAATTATAATGATATATGTAATGAAACGAGGGGGTTCTTATCTTGCCCTTGGGAAAGGTAACGGCTTTATCCCACTTCTGTAGCGTGCCATGCTAAACCAAACATTTACGCACACGGTCAGAAAATATAGCTCAGTAATCATACATACACAAATCAATTGTTTGCTTTTAGCCAAGTGTCAAGTACCAATGATTCTGACTGCCATGCCATAAAGCAAATAACCAGCAATCTGAGATTTCAAATCAGACCCCTGCCATAACAATCAGAAATACACACCCATGCGTCAGTCACGCCAGACGACAGCCCCACGTCCTAGCTAAGCCCTTTCTCCTCTCCTCTTCCTTTACACATACGTGAAATAACACAAGTTATTCTACATATGACATATAATCACACAGTAAACTGTGCACAGTGCCTACCACTTGACCTGTATTACTACAATTAAAATTGCATCTTAATTATTACCATAATCAGAAAACTAAAAGGATCACAGCATTTTGTTACATTTAGGGTCGAGTCACCAAAGTCCCACCAAACACCACCAGTACCTCTGGACTTTTGAAGGTGAATTTCTTCTTCCCATAAGCGTTAGTTTACTGATAAACACACCGCTTTCTCAGTTGGCTCGTAATTTTCCATGTATTTTGTATGTATGTATTACCTCAAACAGCGCATGAGGTGACATAAAGCAGTACAAGCAGTACCTGAACACTGAGGCGGCCACGGCCGCAGCAGGCGGTGGCAGTGCTGCCTGTGCACCCAGTTGCCCGGTACCAACAGCGGTGGAGTGGAAACGACAGGGAATGATGGCACAATGGGCTCCTGCCGCTCCCAGCTGCAGCCGAGCCGTTTGAGGTGGGACACAGCAAGGGGCACCAGTAGGTACAGCAGCAGAGCCTCCCCCCCCCCGGGATGTATGAAGCAGTAAAAAATCCCAGCCTCAGAAATGATTCCCTGCAAGGCCACTAAAGTGAGAATGAAAAGAAAACAGACATGTAGCTTCTTGAAAGGCCTCCACTGGCCTGTCCACTTTGGCTTTCCTGACACGAACACTCATGCCAGTGGGCAGCACAGCACATTGCATCACAAGTGCAGGATTTAAGGGTACCACACGATGACACAAAACCTTAGCGATTACTGTGAAGCCGACGGCAGGATCAACAGATGTGATCTCAGGCAGGGCTAAATGCCTGCCTGCCAGACGGCCTTTTCTCATCCCGGACACTCTGGAAGTTGACAGCATTGCAGAGAGGTAGAGGGACTCACTGAAACCCTTGCTACATTAGGATGTAATGTAAACTATTAATCAATATAGCATCACGCTCCAGCAGGTCACAGCCTTTCAGAGCACTACCTACAACTTTCAAACCATGTTTCCCCAAGGATAGCTAAAGAACAGGAAGAGTAGAAACCAAACCTTGCAACTAGAACAAGAAGGGAGGTGAAGAATAAAACCCAAAGCTGTAGTATTCAAGTTAACCACATTTGCATACAACTTTAAACACCAAGGGGAGTATGTGAAAAACTCAGGGATCTAGCTACTTTAAAGGATAATCTCAATTCTTTATGCACATAGACTCGGTGAAATATGAGATTTCATATGTAGTACGAAAACCAAGAACTAAGCCCACAATAGCTTCAACAGAATAAATTAATTGAAATGCTAAAAGATAAGCGATTTAGATGTATTAATGGAAGTGGGGTTTACCTTCTTTGTTAGGAGTGCAAGCTATTACTGCTGTTGGGGACTGAGCTACTTTATGGAGGAACAACCTTTTTTAACATGGAATAGGTTGTATGCAGTATTCATCAACTGAAAAGCATGGTAGTTAAATTACTTTTCTCATGAAGTAATCGGTGTTCTGCTTCTTTCATGCACAACGGTGATCCAAAGCAAATTTCCAACACCGAAGTATTTAAACTTAAGCTTAGATAAATTAAATTTCTTTGTCATAGATGCTTCCTTCCAACAATCCAAACTGAACGCTGTTGTGCTAGAATTAGCAAACCTTCTTAATTCATCCTCCTATAGTATTTTGAGACCTCCCACAATACATCAAATGCAGAATAAACACTTGAAATACCACCAAAGAAAATCATCAAGCAGAGATCATCTCCTCTTACAAGTTTAAAAAACAAATCAACATCCATGTGTTATTTTTGGAGAACATCTCAATCTCATTCTATATTTCCTTTTGAAATTCTGAACAAGGAATCCTAAAACTGCACTTCTGTAACGTGCTTTACATTCCATCCATACGATGCCTTGATATGCCAATATATAAACTTGCAACGATCAGAGTCAGCACACCAAAACTCAGCATATAAAACAGACTTTCTACACCTTCTTAGGATTTAGAGCTTAAACCCTTTCCTTCCACTCATTCTATAGTCTCCATACACAACTGGATGCGGTCATTAACCTCGCAAAGAGTAACTATCAAACTAAGTGACATACGTAAGAAAAGTGCTGTAATAACCTCCTCTACTGAACTTCAGAAGTAACAGACACAAAAAGATAAATGAAGGCTTTATGCAAAATACAAGATCCTAAAGACTTAATGATGGGATTTGGACCAAGGCCAGCTTTCACTGTGATGACATGAAAAAGGAAATGAATTGACTACACAAGTACATAGATTAAGAAGGTTAATTAAACTTACAAATATTGAATGCTTGAAAAGATAAATGATTTAAATAATGTTTTGGGGGCAAAACCAGGAATCAAACATAGAATTAAACAGAATTAAAGTTAAATAGCTGCCATAATATATGGTTCTATAAATTCCCTCTCCAGCTGTCCCAGACCGATAGAGCTTCATAGTTAACAAGATTTGAGAAACACGGTCTAAAATATATAGAAAGAAGTAAAAACAAGAGTTATTTTACTTTCCTAAGAAACTTTTTGCATCCAGCAGTATCAGCTTCATTACACTAAAATTTAATGCATTGAAAGTTTTGCAAAATAGGTGCATATTCTGCTGCAGCAAGAAGTGGGTTTTTTGGAAGGAAAAGGAAATTTTCAATCATGGCCTTACAGCTTACAAAGACACATTCCTCGTCACTATACAAGCTCTGTTCAGACTCACTTTGTACTTGGAGGAAACTGGGCTTCAACATTTGACCTGCAACCTTTCTGCAGCACCACTTTTAGTGACCTTGCCCTCAACAGATGAAGTGATTACCAACCTTTCCAGTAGCCCTACATTTATCAACAAAATGTTCAGCAAAAGTTGGTCTGACTCATACTGACCTCCACCGAATCCTGCAGAAACCCCGTGTCATGCCGGTTCGCCTCCCAATGCCTAGCCTTAAAACGGGTGCTCCAGTCAACACGAGCGCAAGGCTCCAGAGCCACATTCAGTACACATTTATGTTGTATAATGCTGTCAAGGAAACAGTCCAGCTGCTCTCCGGAGCAACACACCCGTGAGAAATGCTGGGCTGCCACAACTTAGATGGCAACTACACCCCCCCCTCATCCTTCTCAGCAGCAGAAGGCAGCCATTAATTTCACCAGGAAAAGCAGTAATGAGTTTCTACATGTCAAAGGCGAACAGGATTGTGATGGAGATATTCCGGAACCTGAGCCAACAAAAGGCAACACTAACATAGAGTAGGTCAAAACACTTTTTCAATACCTTCCTCCAGACATTTCGTTAAGTCTCTATCCATTATATTTTTACTTGAGTATGCAAATGCATTTACTGAGAAGTGCAAACATAACCAGGTTTTGTTTTCTGCTTCTGCTAATAATGTTTACTTTGTAGTTGGAAATTAATATGCTGATGGACTGAAGGCAGAGGGTTGCAAATAAGCCCATAAATAGAACCCTAAGTGTGGTTTAGAGATGACTTTTAAAAGATATCCTCGAAATTGTTCTGTAGCTTTATAGCAAGACGCGTGTTTAAGAGCTGTAAACCATGAGCATACCTGCCAATCTGCAAATACTCAAACATGTCTCTAAGACATAATTTCATGTGTGTCTGTACGCAAGGATGGCTCCAGTCACACGTGTGTATTTGCAGGGAATGGAAAGAAACTGTTTAAAAGAGACAAAGTGATCCAGCACTGAGAAGCCGCATTTGAGGTAACGGCAAGTGAGTCCCAGAGGAGGCATTTATTTAACAGCTCTAAATAAAATTTGTCCCCATGTACAACTGAAAGTACTGTTACTGCTTGAGACTAATTCTACCGTGAGCAAGAGATAAGTGACAGAAATTTTACTGCCTGCAGTTCTACCATGTTTTATCTTTCCGCTTTCATTTCTGACCTTCAGCACAAGGTCCGTTTATGCTGCGACATGTGAAGGTAAGTGCTCTGCATGACCAGGATGTGGGGTAGGACCTCCAAATTAACTTGCACTGCTGATCTTTGGCAGAATTGCTTCAGCTGGCACAAGGTGACCAGGTAATGTACTAATCCACTGCATAGCTTATTTTCCATCACGAAGTTATTTAACTGTTCTTTTAAAAGAGCCCTTGAACATGGCTCATACCACTGCAACAGGAAATTAGGTAGAAATTAAGATACACAGATAACTTAAAATAGGTTCTTTTGGTTTTGTAAATTTAAAGGAGAGTGAGAACAGCATATACTTCTTAAGGCCAGTTCACAAGTTTTTCTGTAAAGAGAACATACACAAAAGCTTTTCATGGGCCAAGGAAGTCTTTGACCTTCAGGCAAATTTACAGAAAGATTTAGGTGAATAATGTTATTTGCCATCCTCTGTCCCTTCTCAGTGCTTTCATTTTCCTGCTCAGTATTGTGTGTGCCCTGTGTAGCTTATGCTGTATACAGAAATGAGAGATGTCTGAAGAAACAGAGTGGATTTAAATTACTCGTGTGAAATATTACCGCATTATGGCTGCATACTCCAATCATCAATGCACAACTAGTTTAAATATCTGAGTCACAGGATGGAAGTACTAATAGAAAACTGAAAAACAGAAAAGCAAAATTATAACATAAAAAAAAGATTGAATTAAGTACTTTAAACGGTTTCTTAGTAATCAGTCTTTCTAGTGATAATTATTATTTACAACATATTTATCTGTTTTAAATGACAGATTCCTCAATCAGCTATTGCCTCTCTCAGGGAGCGCAATAAAATACCTATAAAAGCAGAGGGAAAATTCAGATAAGAAATTCTCAAGCTGAAAGGGACAGAATATACAGATGTATGAATTCAACTGAGAAAACATTCTTCTCAATGAAGACCTGAATCATATGAGTACTCAGAGTAGACAAGTGAAATACAAACTTCCAAATCAATTGTTTTCAGCCCCCCAGTGGTACTGCTATAGCCCCTGCCCAAGAAGGCAGGGAGCAGAGATTTCATGTTCCGCTCTGCACCCTCACAAAGTGGAGGGGTCACTGCTATAAAGGGGACAAGCTCCTCTGTCATGAAACCCTCCAACTTTCTGACAACTACACCAAAAACTACACAAGGCTGCAGCTAACACGTACAACTGGAAGGCAAAAAGTACATTACCCACCACCACCGGGCTCCCAGATGAAACCAATGCAACTCAGTAACAAAGATTTGTTTCCGCTGTTTTGCTCATTTCTCTTAAAGACAACAGGGAAAGGAGGGAAATGCCTTGCTCTAACCACCCAGAGGGAACAAAAACATTTGAAATGAATTTTTTTTTTTCCCCCTGATAGCTGTAGTTATTTTCAAGCAGAGCCTAAGTTTTTTTTTTAATTTACTGTTTTTTAAGAGTATACCAGACAGCAAACACAATCTAAACCATTAACCAATATGTTTGGGTTTTTTTTCCAGGAGTAAAATCAAAACAATTTCTGACAAAATGGGACAACAAACAAGTACAAACTTGGATTATTTGTACATTTTCACACAACTGCACTCAGCAAAAAAAGAAAAAATCTTAATCCCTTATTACCTTCACGATAAGAAAAGCAAAGTGGCAATGACATGAGAGCACTTACCCTGCTATAGCAGAAATTTGTATTTTTGTAGAAAGATTACAGGCTTCATAAAAGAAATACTTTCTTGATAATCTCTGAAAATAAGTCTGAGTAGAGAGTTAAGTCCAAGCCAGTGCTTACGTGTAAAAGATTATGAGTCTGTACAGACTCACTGAGGTCAGTGTTCTTTTTCTAACCTACTTTCTCTGATTAGAGAAAGTGGTTTTTACAGACTAATCATATCTGACCCGGGTCACTTTCCCCTGGGAACTATCACAGCTGATCATCACCTTGCAGCAGAGAATCTCAAATGATTCTTGAACCAATGATGAGACAGGGTTAGAAGATGAGTTTGCTCTGCATATAGAGAACAAGCTAAGTATATCATCAAAATCACTGTATTAGCAGCTAAAAAAAGGGGAAAAAATTCTGTTTTCCATTTGAGAAGGGATTTATAAAGCAGAAGCAAACAGTGATCAGGCAGCACATATCCACCTTCCTGGGCTAAGGAAACCCATGGGTATTTGTGGCCCCACAGACTGACTGGCCACTCAACTCCGCAAGACAAATCCCATTTCTCACACTCCTGTAACACTGAATGAAAGACTCGGTGCCTCTGGCCCCGGCAAAATAACAAGTTGAGCAACTTCCCCAATAACCTAGCAGTCTGAAATCATTATTTACTGGCATTATCAGTATGGAGAAATCTTAAGATGACTCTGAGCTTTTTTTTGTCAGTTTGTTTAGAAAGTCAGATCATCTGGCAATGTAAGATTAGTTGAGAAATAACCCCTCTCCCAAAATAGCCAGAATTTTCTACCCTCCGTATCTGACTGCACTATAAACTTACATAGTCTGAAAGTCATCACGCATTGACCTTGCATACAAGAAACGTGGAGGAGGGAAAAAACTCACTCTCAGAACTCTCACGTTTTCCAAAATAATTTTAATTTTTAGCAAAGGCAAGTTTAAAGCCTGACTTCCCCACTACTCATTTCCAACTTCACAATGTCCTTCTAAGCAGGGACCCGTTCCAGACCTACTTCAGGCTAAGTTCAAATGTTCTGCAAAATATTTACATTTAAAATTTTCTTCTTACCATTTCTGCTCTTGTGCTTTTTCATCCTTGCAATGCTCCTAATCTGCATAATTTCATTGATCTGATTAATGCTCTTTATGCAAGCAGTTACACAGCATCAGTGTGGGAAGGCAAAAGGTAACTGCTGCAATGGGCAAGGGAAGAGCAGGACATAACAGTCTCTCAGACCAAACTTGCTCACAAAGAAGTAATTTGTGTCTCCGCTAAGCTAATTCTGGTGGTACAGGCAAACGCAGATGGTCTTGCAGAGCTGCCCTCTTCCTTTTTCCCAGAAAGAACAATTTACTGAGGAACTTGCACTCCTGCCTTTTGCACGCCTCCAGGGTCTGAAAATATTCGCAGTTTAAACATCAGAAAGTATAAACCCTCAGACCAGCACGTTCCCTTTGAACACACAGGTACTTTCGCACTGCAGCTGGTTTAGAAAAGCAGAGTAGCTGCTCTGCTTCATCCCAGCCATCAAAATACAATTCAGGCAGCTCAGAGCATCCTTAAAGCCAACCTGCGGTATTAAACCCATTATTTTCATACATGCTGCAATCTCATTCAGCAACAGCTTCTGCCTCAAGTTTCCTGGCACATGCACCTTTAAGAGGAAAAATCACTCAGATAGACAGATACTTTAAATCCATAGCACACTACGCTCTGCCTGATGTCCTGCACAGCAAAGGCCATGTAATAACCTCAATTATTTCTTTTTGAACTATAATGCTTATGCTTTAGGAAAAAAACCCTTTATTTAAATTTTTTTCAGCACTGTACGTATCTCTGTACATTAAATACCAAGTGAATGTATTGTGCTCACAAAATCCCATGATTATACATGGAGTTAGAAGCTTATGAGACGTTGCAAATACAGCTCCTGATGTCAAACCCTACGCACAGCTCCTGAGCTCCACCTGCCTTTTGCTCATTCAGGACAACAGTATTTGGTCTCTTTTTTTCCCCTTTTGCACACAGCCTCGTGCAAAGCTTGAAGGAACTTAATTATGTTTAGAACTTTTATCTTTCCCTCAAATCTTGCTGAAGATGTCCTCATGGCTCTCACTGATGCTTTTAAGCACTTGTAGCCCAGGCTGATGAAAAGACAAGAATAACACTAATGAATATCCAAAGATAACAACTGCAGCAAGTCAATACAGTTCAAGCAGAGCCTATGCCAAAACGGACACTGAACTCTCTTCTAATACTGTTAAATCACTGCTGCCTTCAAATGCTTAGTTGCTGATTATATTTCAGAAAATGGTATTTTATTACCAGTCAGCTGATGAATTGGACTTTTTTTCCAATACTCCCACTGCCTCTGCCACCCTTGAATGCCGACCTCCACTAACAGCAGCTTGTCTTCTCATCCATCTAGACTGGAAGCACTCAGGAGCACGGCTGAGATCTTAGAAGAATTACCACCGAAAAAAGTCTTTTTCCATTAACTTCAGTGCAACCAGGCAGGATTCACCTCCTGGTTTCTGCGCTGAAACATTAATCAGTGCTCGTAAACTTTAATTAAAACTGCTTCTCTCTCTGGGCCTGTGTTCAACACTTTTTTCACTGCTCATTTGTTCTACAAACAGACGACTCTAGGCTTCTGTAAAAACCAAAAGGTTTTATGACATAGTAAAACATTTCTGGTTATGTTCTACTGAACTGTTTACCTGTTTCTCCCAAAATATTTTATTTATATATTTTTTTCTTTTGAGATTTTTCAGATTAAGAGGTTTTGTCAAATTTCAGATGAAACAGGTGAACTGCAACTATACATCTAAGATAGGCCTATCATTTAGTATTAGCAACTTTTTAATACCTATGTAACTAATGAAGTGCACGGAGATACGCAGACTTTATTTCCATCTGTTTTCAGTACATTTCCAACTCGTGTAAGACCATCTACTGCTACCAAAGAGCAAGTTAACAAAGCTAATAAAAAGGCCTGAAATTACCTTTATAACTTCTTCCCCAGGCCTCATATCTGTATAAATCTTAACATTGTATGATATGTTGGAGAAGGCTGGAGAATTATCGTTTGCATCAATCACCACGATATTGACTGTCACTGGGGCACTCTCCTGTACACCATCAGAAGCTGCCATCTTCAGGAGGAGGAAAAAAAATAAAGCAGA
Source organism: Stercorarius parasiticus (assembly GCA_013396915.1). Classification (NCBI taxonomy): domain Eukaryota; kingdom Metazoa; phylum Chordata; class Aves; order Charadriiformes; family Stercorariidae; genus Stercorarius; species Stercorarius parasiticus. The sequence goes on from VWZL01006057.1 coordinate 403,462, forward strand.
ACAGGAACATATTTTAATGGTGTATTCTTCATACAATTCCAACTATGAGAAAATACAGTATGACAAGTACAAATTAGCATTTCATTTTTCATTTTTGTCTATGCTTATGAGTAAATTACAGGAGGCTTCAGCTGAGCTTGAGCTTGCAGTGTGCAAGACTCAGGGCAAAAGTAAAATGAAACAGTGCCTTTAAAACCTACATTGTCAGATTAGCAGGAGAAATGCGAGGGAACAACAGTGTCCCAGGGTTAGGGCGAGTCCCAGGCTGGGATCTGAGCTGCAGTCCATGGCTGGAAGGACAGAGCCTGTCCCCAGTTCTACTGAACACCCTCAAGGAGCAGTGCCTAGCCACAGCTCACAGACCCGTCTGACACACAGCACTGCCACACACAGGAGCTGCTATACATGTGTTAAATCGCAAAGCCAGCCTTTTAAGGTGGGACTTTAAGAGCTAGAGGCCTTCTTATTTCATAGATGAAATCTGAGCTCTCCTTTCAAATGCTAAACTGATAGAAAATGCAGAAGCATTGACTGGGAACCCCTGCAGAGAAACAGGGTTTCCGTACAGCACATTTGCAAATTGCTTTACGGCTGCTAAGATGTTTACTCACAGACTGGGAAATGCCTGAGGGAGTATGAAGTCCATTTAAACTTTTTTTTCATTTTTAAATACTGCTGGCTGTGGTATATGTAAGCCTACTTTTTTAATTTGTACAAAAATAAAGCGGAAAGGCTGTTACAGGCATCATGTTGATAGCTCAAGGGTCAAGAAAAGGCAAAGGTGGCCTCAAAGGCCATGCCGGGTACAAAAGAGAAGAGTCAGACTGTGTCATGGGATAAGCGAGGAGCAGGATACAAGACCACGCAGATGATGCCGGTAGGGGGTCCTAAAACGTTGCTATCAAACCAAATACATGCATTTTGGAAGAGCGCACTACTCCAGTTATCACCACCCCCCCCTCCCCTGGTATTGCTGCTGCTCGGCCTTCACTGATTTTCTTCTTCTGTGCTATTTTAATGATCTACAACAATGTTATAACTAATGATTTTTCAACACTTACTCAGAAGAATGTGAAATGTGCCTTCAAATGCGTTTAGCTTACCGAGAAGGTGTAAAGCTGCTGGACTTCTCTGTCAACAGGCTGCAGCAGGGTGAGGTAGCGGGTGATGCCACTCTGAGTCACAGTGAAAAACGTATTGTAATCGTTCAGAAAGACATGGAGCTGGGGATCCTTCGTCTTTAAACAAAAAAGAGCATTTTATTATATATTCATATATACCATTACTTTTCCGATTATTCAATGCAAGTGCTTGTTTTAGTTGAAACCTAAATAAGCAGAAAGTACAAATACTGTGACAAACTGAATCTACAAAGCTGTAAAAAAAAAAAAAAGTAAAAAATAACTCTATCTTCTGGATGAAAAATGTATTAAAAACACACTTTAACCTATAGAGTAAGTAAACTCAATGGTAAACAAATACCTGTATCTGCTAGTTTTAAATGATGCTTTTTTCATTAAAACAGTAATTTTTAAGCCAAATTATGTTACCAGTGTAAGAAATTAGATTCAAGCATTTGTCTTCAACCATATTTAAAACAGAACAAAACTTATCTTTAGTAACGGAGCAATAAAACAGTTGGGTTGATGCAATGAAATAAGATAACCATATGTGTTGAAGTGTATCGCTAAATAGATGCTGTTCAGAAATTCTCTTTATGTCTCGAAAAGAACCAAAATATACTGATGCAGAATTACGAATCTCTCAGTTGATCAGGTGAAAACCATAGTAAAGCCACTGTGGTATGATTTTCAATAGGAAGTAACATTTTAAGGTAAAGAGCAAAAAAAAAGGCAAGTCAAGGCATTGTGAATTTGTTACTCATGACTCCCCTAAGCAGCCTGCTGGGAACACAAATATCAGGTTTGGATGGCTCCGTGTACAACTGGGTGAGCACCAAGAGCAGTGCTGCAGTTCTAATGCTGCGTGCAAAACCACGGGACATTATAAAGACAGGGCAATGCCTGAGGAGATACCCTGAGCAACCAGTGCAGAACTCATCCTTCCGTTTCCGCCCTCTCTGCCGGCATGGCTGGCAGATTACAAGAGTGTAGGGAAGAAGAGTGAAAAAACTGAAATTAATTTTGGGGCAAACAGAATCTCGGCTAACAGAAAGGGTAAGAATGTGTCTGCCACAGAGTCAGAAGTTATTACTACATTCACAAGGAATACAGCAGATTAATTAAAGTCCAGAACCTCAAGCCAGTTCCTTCCGATGTGCATTTACCAGATGGCTACAAAGCTGCAAAATGGATTTCCTACCCTTAGTCCTTACCCTGCAGTCTGCTGGATGCCAGCACAGAGCAGGCAAAAATGGTGTTTAAGCTTCATATGCCCTGGTTGTTCTAAAATGCCCCACAAATTAAGGCACTTTTGTGGAATGTCCGTGTTGTTGAAATGACAGAAACGTAGTTCGTGACCAGTATGAAATATCCCAACATCTTCCCCCACCTCTTTAAAGATGGTATTGAGTTACTAAAGTGATTAGACTGCAAGCGTCACTCTATATTACAGTTAAATTTTAAAATAAATTACATTATCTTTTACTGCCTACAGTATTCCAACAAACACTTCTGTATTCTTGTGTGTAATCTGCTTAATTTGACCTGACTTAATATGCTACTCTTGGTCATTAGTTATTTAGGTTATTGCTGTTATATGAGGCGAGGTTACAAAAGAGGAATGCAAAAGTGATCAGGCAAAACACAAAAGGCTGGGAGACGAATCCTTTACAAACTCTCATGAACTGCCCCAAATAATGTGGGGATGAGGAATCAGAGGACTAGTACTATGAATAAAACATAATAGAAAATCCAGTGGCTGCACAAGGCATAACTTGAAAAGTATTTTTACCGGCTACTTTCCAACACAATTCTACGGAGCCCGCCCCATACAGAGCAGAGCACCGAATGCAGTCAGAAATAGCAGAATTCAACAAATTATCCCCAAAAGTAGCATGATGATGTTCTTCCCTGAACATTTTCTCATCCTGAATCCCAAGTGCTTCTAGAAGGTTAACTCCTGCCCTGTTGTTATTGTTATTCCTATGTAATTAAAAAAAGAAAAGAGACCACTGGGAAGCTCAGCAATCCCTACAGCAGAGCAGGGAGGAACATGAGCTGACTCTAACATGCACGAAGTATCATAATGAACCTCTACAAGGACAGATTAGCATGACCGGAGGAGAAAGAGAAACTTATTTTAGCAATTCAAAATACTCTAAAGCACACAGTTTGGAAGGCTAAGATTATACTATTTAAATGACAAACCATTTCAGTTGCTGAAAGCTACGTGGAAGAAATATCAAAGTGTTCCAAAAGAGTGGTTTCCTATTGCCTAAAGCTTTGCTGCAGCTATGCCAGCTTTCAGTAAAATTAAAATTCATTTTACAGCTAGCAATGCAAATGGCAATCTCTTTTTTCCATGAAAAATTACAGAAGGTAATTGCCAATAATTGTTCACTTTGTAGACACTACAAAGTCGGTCAAAAATTTAATTTACAAAAATCCTGGTTAGTTGTTACACTTCTTGCTTGTCATGCCATTTTGAACACTAATAAACAGTATTTTTTCCTAATTTGTTACTGAGGAAAACCAACGACAGAGATAATATTCGCTGCCAAAGTAATCTATCCTATTGCTTAGCTATTCTTTTATTAGAAATTTTATCCTAATGTGTAAGTTAAATCGCCTTTACTGCAATCAATGCCTATTTCTACTAGCTTCCGTGCATGTCCAACCTACAAAGCAATTTATTTCCTTAATCTTGGCATTGCTATGCTTTTACATTTTTATCACATTTTATGCAGGAAGAAAGTCTGCTTGACTTAACTGTGAACATTTTATGTTGCAGATACTGTGAGAGAATACAATTGTGGGGAACAATCCATCTATGATGCCAACACTATTTCCAGTTACTTTATATTTTTTAACTATTATTTTATTTTGGGGTCTGGACCTAAGTATTGTGACTTCTGACTACATTACTGGGTCATGTAGACTAGCTTGTCTCTGATAAATTGTTTAGCATATAATTTTAAGTAGAAAACTACCAGAATCCACACAAAAGAGTATACATGCAACCTGCAAGGACCATTTCAAGCACGCGGTTCAAACCTGATAGGGTTTACATACTTCAAACTCACTAGTAGGTACATTAGAAATTTAAAAAAACCAACTTTTTGTAATACTGAAGATTTCTATAAAGATAAATAATTATTGAAGTAACATAGAGCAATCACATCGTGACCACGGTGCAACTTTATGCCCTGAATGAATTTGGTCCCATGTGTTTAAAGGGCTCTTTGCAGGCTTCACAAACCAAGCGACAGTCCCAGTCCCAAATAAACACGGACAGGGCGGAGAAAAATGAAGGAGGACAGGAGAAAGAAAGAAAGAAATCACACAACGCAATCAAAAAGTAATTTTGCAAACATAATACCCAATACCTACAGGAATGGCACCTGCTGCAAGCTACGAAGAAAAACACGATACAAAATGAATACAGGTAAAGAAACACAACGTGCATACTGAGGGACATCATAAAACAGTACATTTGGGGAAAAAATGGTTACAGACAAACATAAAATGAAGTGAGATGCAGAAAGTGCTCCAATGTTCTCTTAATCAACAAAGCCTGGGTTTGAATTTGTTCTGCTTGAAAATCTCTGGAAAAGTTCTGGGAAGTTTGAAAGCCTGCGTGGATATTAATGTTCTATTTCTGCTGCTCCTGTCCTCCCACGAGGGCTTACAGCTCTTCCTAAAACAAAGAGTTTTCTACACTTTACTAAGATTACACCAAAATTACATGATATAGTCAAAAGTGAGCAGACAATGACACACATTCTGTATGTGTTTCAACATCCCCAAGGACCTTTTAGAGAGAATATATTCAGCTGTCAAATTCTCCAGGGTCGCCAGAACAAGCTCCAAGAGCATCAGAACTGCTTAGGCTTCCCGACTGCCAGCATAGGCTTGTCTCCAAAAAGCAGCAGCAATAAAGAAGAAAATTTAATGACACATCTCGGTTTTCCATCATTCTTCATGTAGAGGATGATCAGCACTGAAACACCCATGGAGGAGAGTTGTTCTGTTGAAGAGATGTTTTCAGCATTTCTCCTCCTCATTTCTGGGTGAAAGCAGAAAATCTTTTCCACTCAGGTCTTTTCATTGAAAAAAAAAATCTGACATTCACAGTATTGGAGAGCTGAAGCAAGTAAGATTCCCAGTCCCACTGACAAGGGGTTTGCAATCAGACTGGGTTGGCACTGACCTCATTGCTTTTCTCTAACTCGCGTGAGACTAGTTCTGCAGGGCCTGATGAGATAGGCCTCCAGGTTCACAATAGCTTGGATGGAACAGACAAGGCAGACGCAGCATCTGGAGTGAATTTCCTGCATCTTTACCACCACCATTAGATATCAGAAGAACAACCTCCTGAGTTGTCTTCACGCCTCCTTAGCTTCCTGAAAAGTCTTCATGATGGCTTTAGTTGCAAAACTGCTTGGATCAACCGAAGAGGAGAAGAAATCAAGCCTAAATTCTCAGCAACTAAAAAACTGAGGGATTTAAACCCGTCTGAGAAGACTGCCCAGCACACCCCATGAATAATTTTTTCTCCTTGAATATTTTTTTCTTTAAAGTGAGTTCATTTATTTGTATTTAATTGTACAATTTAAAATAATAATAAAAAAGCTCTTCAACATTTACATCATCTCCATTTTGGAGGAAAAGATGTCAAAAGACTGTTAAGAGAACAAGGGTGGATGCTCAGCAGTGCTTGAATTCTGAATTCTTTCACTCACCACCAAAACCTCTCCAGCACCTGCACAACACAAGGGCTGAGGCACAAGCACAACTATAAAGTCAGGCACTAAAAAGTGCTGCAATACTTTGTAGACTTTTCCCAGTTGAGGTGCAAAGGGCCATGCCCCTCCCTCAATGAAAAGCCCATAGAAAAGTTTTGAAAAAATCATCTTCTGTTCCTCATGCAAGGGAGCCACTCCTGGGAGAGGTCTACAAACAAATGTCAGCATCTTCCATGCTTCCACTGATTAGCAATAGCATTTGTTTAAAACGGCAGATATACAAAAAAGAAATTTCTTGAGGACTCAGATGAACTCAAAGAGAGAAAGAATAGCTTCAGAAGGCAGAAAATATTAGGTATTCATCCTACACAAATTAAGGAAGACATACAATACTACAGTAGAGGTTCAATGTTCAGATTTTTATTTTTCCTTCTTAAGCAGAAAGATTCAGAAAAGCAAAAAAAGTCTCTTTATAAATCCTGAAGAAAGAGAAGCAGCCTTTTTGCTTTGCTTTTCCCCTTTTGTTTGTTTTAATAATGATATTAATGGGCTTTTACATTTGGGAAGAATATTTCCTGAATTATTATTGTGTAACGTGACGATTAGTGTCACAGAAGTGCTATACAGGGATAGCAGTATTATGAGAACTCTCCTCTTGAGAGGATACTGGCTGCAAAACAAGTTCAAACAATAACAGTGAAAGATATAAGCAATCAGGCAAATATTAGAGAAAAACGCTTCAGTATTTAAAATGCTTCAGCGCTCCTGGTTAAAAAAAATCCATTGTTTTTCCTTATCTGGATATATCATTGAAAATCCATAACCTGCATCTGTAGTTACATTTAAAAGTTATTGTATCCATTATTCGCTCTGTCCTCTTGGGTTGCTACTGAGATGCCTTTATGTAAAATAATCATTCTTTAAAATTTTCCCGCAAGTTCTCTGGAAATACAGGTGTTGAGCAACCATCTACTTAGTTTGACTTCAACTTCATAGACAATGGAGGCAGAAAACAAGCAACTGGTCTGGCAGAAAAGGATCTGGAGAGAGGAACCTATGGGACACGCATCATATCCCACTGCCAGGGATGCTACGCTGGGCTGTAGGCATCCGCAGAAGCCATCGGGTTTGCTGCACAGCTCCTTTGCTGAATGCGTGCTGCAACGCGTGAAATGCTTTGGAACACATGCTGGCACACCTTATAAACATGACATCAATTTTGTGTTCTAACGAGCAATGCACAAATTACCTTACACCCTGAGTTTATTCATCAAGACACTGCATGTGGTATCGGTAAACATGTTGGCAATTGAGTAGGATGTAATGGATATGAATGCTGATCAGCTTCTTTCAACTCCCAAGTTAAATCCTGCGGTTTATTTTGTTTGGTTTTGTTGTGTTTTTTTTTTTTTAAGAGAGATTGAACAAAATTTGTCATACAAGGCAGTAAGGTGGTTACTGTGTAGCTTTTTTATCAACCCTAAGCACCAGAGCAGAAGAAATTAGTACTCTCCCCTGGAAGCAAAAGAGTAAGGAAGGAAGTGGCTTAGGAAGCCTTATGTAAACAGCAACCAGATCATACTGTTCAAATTCCTCATCTCAGCTTTGGTTTACTCAGGTCTTAAGGCACTCGTGTGGCTTAATTGAATTTATGCCATTTAAACAGACCACTTAATTATATCAGCACTTGGCAGTGCTGCTCTAGTTAAAGGTCTGTTTGCAATGTCACTTCTATAAATTAATTTTTGGAAGGTTTATAGCAGGACCCTATTATAACTCCCACAAAGTTTAAATTTAGAATGTGTTTTGTTTTTTTCTTAAGATCCACAGTGACGATGACCGCTTTCTTCACGCATTTATCTGAGGACAGGGCCATTTTAATATGAAGTATAATCTCAACTGATTTGTCAATCAGAAGACTGACTACGTTATGCTTAGCCAGTGTCAGTATTGGAAAGTAACATGCACAAGCACGTAGAGGAGCTATGGCAACTTCTCATCAGCTATCCCTACTTACTAAATGCATTAATTGACTAAGATACAATGAAGCCATCAGAACACTGAGACCTGCAGAAGTTAGTAAGCATTCCCTGTGCTTACTAACCCACCCTGAGCTACCATCTAGAAGGTATGGGTCATTTTAGTTTGTCTGGACGTTTTTTTGTACAAGTTATGTGCACTCCCAGCCTTCCTCTGCTGGAAGTCTCATGCCCACAACAGGTTGTAAGTTTTGGCTGTGCCTCGTTTTGTGTCATGTGACTGAACTAGATTTTCACTAACTTAACCAAACTCCTGTTATTCACTAAGCAATGAAAATGAAAACATGATGTAAAACAACCAAGTGTTAAGTTCACTAGGAAATACTTTTGGGCCCTTGCATGGTCATTTCCTGTGGGTATGAAATTTCAGGTCTACTCGTACCAAGACACAGAAATATTTAACAACTTGTAATCAGCTGCCTTAAGCAGCTTGTGTTCAACAATGATACACTTGCTTTTCATTGTCTTTGGACACAGATTATTTAAGCTATGTCAGTGCTCCCAATTGAAACATCTTCTGCAGATTGGACAGATGTATTTTTTTAATTATTAGTGATGCAATTAAAACCACAAATATTTGGGCCACACCTATGTTGAAATTTTTAGTGCAAACACAAGTATATTAATGAACCGCCCTATTCAATATCCAAATATTAATGTAACTTCTTGGGAACATGCTGATGTACTATGGAGAAGGCTCAACAAGAAAATGCTGGCCCATGGTCAAACAGCTTGTGATGAATTTCAGAGCATCCCTCAAAACTTGAGGTACTGAACTTGTACTGACAAAATCAGTAACAGAAAGCACTTTCAGTGGGGAATAAAAATACCAGGATTACATTACAAACCTCATGAAGTAGTTTGTATTAAAGGAACAAATTACTTTTCCAGCAGAATTTCTTAAAATTAAATATCTGCAGTTTGCGAGTATACAAATATCGTGTGCTATACTAACTATCTGGTAGTTGCATGATTCATTCAAAGAGTCAACCCAAATTCAGCATTTAACAGTTCAAAGTAATCTTAATTTTCAGTCCCATACAGGATCTAAGATGTAGTTACATCAAAGAACCTTGTATTAGCAAATCTACCTTTGACATCTTGTGGGTAGAGTGGTGCATCTGCCAGGGAAAGGTTAATCAGAGCACTACTAATTACAACCTGAAAAACCTCTGGAGGTTAATGAAGTCCAAAGTCTTTCTGTCATTCCTTCAGTGTAACAATATCACCTACTAGGAAATAGGAGAGCGCCCCAAAAAACCACCAGCATGGAAAACTGACACACAAATTTAAGTGTCTGAACTAGGACACTGAATTCTCTTTAATTAAAACAGTTGGTTTTGCATTATTTCAAGCACAATGGATTCAGCCCTTCTCTTACCAGATGTGCTGCCTGACTTCTTTTCTCACTGTGGACTTTGTATGCACAATAGGATCTTCTGAGGTCGTTGCAGCTACAAAGCCTTGCGGGCAATATCTTGGTCCCTGGAACGCTGGTGGACTTGCAGATAAAGAAATACCAGCAGCACATTGTGGATTATCAGGGAGATTTTTGTACTATTTTCAGCGGTCCATCACCCAAATTGGCAATGTAGCAACCCAAGCAGAAACGGCTGACAAGTTCTCCAGCTTGCCAAAAACTCAGTTCCAAGTTTCAGACTACACCTATCTAGCGTGCAACTCTATCAGTCTCACAGACAGACTTGCTTGGTTCCAGTCTTCCACCCTTCAGGTGATTAATAGCCTCTCTTTCCATTTTTGTAAAATTAATATGCAGTCATGCATGTTATAAGGTGGACATAAATAGTGCCCTAAAATTCCAGATTTCTATAACAAACAGATATGAACCAAGGCATATTTGAACCAATGGGTTTTACTAGTACTTTCATAAAGGTGTGGATAAAACAAAATAGACAGCAACTTGCTTAGGCTAAAACTATCTAAAAATATCCCCTTTTTTTTTTGGTTTAATACACATAAGGAACACAAAACTAAAAGCAGCCTTCTGAGAAAATCTCTCAAATTAGTAGCTTAAAAAGGACTTAGAACTGTGGATACTAACTCATACGATTTGATTTCTGTCGCGTTCAGGCTCACGTTACACAGATTTTATACAACACAATCAGACAATGTATTGTAAGTATAAACACATACGTGATGCCTGCACACCTTTCTTATTAAGCAACCTACAAGATCCCATTAATTTGATCAAACAAGAAAACCACAATGCTTTTAACAAAGGCAATGCTGAACAAGAGTGTTTCACAAGTAGTACAAGTCATCAGCAATGTCGGCTGATGACTGCCACACGCACTTATTCCATACTTTTTGTCCAGCCCCTAAGAAAGCCAGATCCACCAGCTGTTTCCACTTGCCTTCCAATCGATTTTTATGAATGCCGTAAATTGACTGAGATATTGTAATGGATAGGAAGGAGATATTCTACATGACTTTGGGCTTTAAAATAGCTTCTTAGGACGATACATCACTCTAATGCAGACAGTGATGTAGAAAGCGCCTTTCAGTGACAATGACCTCTCCTGTTTCTCAAAAATAATGAATTTACCTATGTCAAAAGTGAAACTTTCACAAACAGACGATTGTTTTCAGACTATCAAGTGAAGAACTTTATTAAAGAACATTGGCATATACTATAAATACTAGTACAAAACTTAAGCCTACAACTTAGTTTTCCTTATGTATCTGAAGATAACAAGAGAACGGAAGAAGAGAAACAAACAGGGACACGGAACAACTGGAGAGATGACAGTAATTAGAGGAAAAAGAAACATTATCAAAAAACACATAAAAGCAACAGCCTTGGTGAGAACAGAAGAAACATTATCCCTAGAGAGGCAGTATTGTTACTGCTTGGTTACTATTCTTTTGTAGGGGCCCAGTTTTTACTATGAGTCATGTCAGTATCAGAATCTGGGCAGAGCAAAGAATGGACTGAACTTTGAGCCTCCTGCACTCCTATTCCTTTTCTTCCGAGTTTGTTCAAACTACTACTTCCTTCCACTTTGAGCCTCTCTCCCATTTCCCCACACTGTGTGGCAGATTCATCCTTCACACAAAATACATTTTTTTTTTTCCTCTTCGCACTAAGCATTCATCATCTCTAACAGAACACAATCTTAAGGAGAGCTAAGTAAAATACAGATTAGTTTTTCAGTTCAGACGTACTTTCAAATCTATTTGAATTCAGAATGAAAATGAAAAAGAAACTGTAACAATGACATTGAGTTTTTATTCATTGAGCAAAACAGTGTTGCCTCAATAAAAAGAAAGAAAAAAGAAAGAACTTTGAAAATAATACAAATTTAAACACCAGTATGACACTATAAAAAAAATGAAATGTACCTCCTCCACATCGTTGTCCAACACAACAATTTGTAGCGGCAAAGTCAGATTCTGGTTATCAGAGATGGTCGTTCCCACTGGGGAGGATTCCAGGATGAAGCCCTCGTACGCAGATCTTGTGAAGTAAGGCTTCTGGTTGTTCTCGTCAAGGACTTCGATATGCAGATTGGCAAAGGCAGGAAGAGGGTGGCCATTGTCTTGTTCAGCCTAAAAAATTTTTGGACAGTTGAGTCAAAGGCTCTCAGCCAAGTAAAACTATGAACAGGTACTAACTGTTGTTGGCTTATATTTAAGAATTACAACCCGGTTATACAAATGAGTAACATTGTATAGATCACCCTATTATGAAACAGCACCACGAAAAAGAGAAATACCAAACAAAAATTAGCTAGGATAGAAGAACAAAAGGACTTTTCATCACAATAACCTTTTAAATAGTCACAATGAAACTCAAAGCCATACAGCACACATGCCAATAAAGTTCCTTAAACCATCACTATTGAGAGTTTTGGAAAATTTTCAAAGGATGAAAGAAAACTGGAAACTGCTGATTGTATGACAGAACCTACACCCACACCACCAGCAAGAGAGTTAAAACCAAAATGATGACCGTACACATGGACATACGGTACTTGCTACAGATTACTGAAAGAGCACATTGCCCTGGATACGACTCTTTCTCCCTCTCCCCCAAAATCCATCTCTCTAGTGTTAGATGAATGGGACTGTAATTTTGGTTTTGCCTGATTTTGAATGTCGAGAAAAATTCTTTATTTCAATTAATAACACCAACCTTTCAATGGCAACGCCTCACCTACCAAGACTTACTCACTGATACTGTTTCACCTGATTTTTTCTTATTTTCAAACTTCCTAAATATAAAAGCACTAATTGCCCATTCCAGTGTGCTAATCCAATATAAACGTATGATGCTACTTTCTTTTTTTTTTAAATTTACTACCTATGACTAATTAAAGTAAAATAAACAAGGGAAGTAGAAGACAACAAGTAATTTGTTCTTTAATTTATAAAGAGCAAGCCAGTTTTAATTATAGTCCTCCATGTGTCCCATGTAGCACGGCAATCGTAGAGTACTGTAAAACAGTCTCCTATTCTTACGGCTTCACTGTTAAAAGCTGTAAGCTCACAGACCCTGGACTGCGACAGTGCACTATTACCTTTCCGCACACGTGGGAAGCGTAGTGTGCAATAAACTTCTCAAGTGTAAAAATATTTCAGGAGAGAGGCAACCTAAATTGTTGTTGTTAAGAGTACTTTTTGTTTGCAGAATTTTTATTTTCATTCTGGTATTTCCCCCATTTCAGAACAGGTAATTCCTAATTTTTCTTATGGAAACATGCCATTTTGATTTCATCAACTAGTTATTTTTAATTCCTTCTGTAGACACATTTTTTTCTTCTGTCTGCAAAATGTTAATTCTGTATAAAGCTTTACTTTGTTTACCAAGCAACAACAATATGCTGTTGATGATAAAAACTTCCATTTCAAGGAAAAAGAAGTTAAACATCAAAATTGTGATTCTGTTCAAAGTAGGTGGTGACACCTTTAGTAATTCATAAGAAACTCCTTCAAGACACTCAGTTCTTAGGAAAGGTGTATTTTCCCCTTTAAATACACCAGGATTACTCTCAACCAAGAGATGGGCAGCAGTGATACTGGCACACATTTAAAAGCAACCACGAACCTCTCTGCTTGTATGTGGCTGTTTTCTGACTCATGAGGATAAGGTCAGATCAGGAAAGTGGATTTACATAAGCAGGAGCTAGTATCTGAAATTAATAAAACTCTTCCTAGGAGATTAGGTTTTTTTTAATGAGACAAAACTCTCTTGAAGAAATTGGGAATTCTGTTAGTTAATTAACTGACACATTAAGATTTCAGTAACCAGGGTGGAGGAGGCAACGTATTTACCTCCTGCTGCTTTTACATGCTTCTAGGATACAGGATACTACAAGTCATCAAACCTGTAATTGTCTCAAATAATCACTATCTTATTAAGTATGAATGTATTTTTTTTTCAGCCAGCTTCAATTATTCATATTCAAATAAAACACTTAATAGGAAAATAGTACACCAGGCTCCAGTTCACCTAAGCAGACTGATGCTTCTCGGTGATCCCAAACAATTTCAAAGAGATGTGCGTTAACCTGAGAAAGCTTGCCTTCACACTGGTCGTCGTTGTAAGAGAATCACATATATCAGGTTTATCAGCATTTAATTAGAAACCTTCCAGTTGCACGGAATTTCATTGAGCAGAGCAGCACTCAAAACATCCCTGGGAAAATCCTGGTCCTGTGGAAGTTAACTGCAACGTATTTCAAATCCAATATAGCAGTAGCTGGCGATAGCACTGGAGACTGGATAAGTGACTCGCAAATGCTGAACGTAATCTACAGAAGTGAGATTTATTTTGGAGTTGATGCCCTGCTGAATGAAAATAAACTTCACATGTAAAAACTAATGTCACCAGGATTACTTGGAAGTACTCTGGCCACTGACCCAATAGGATGAAACTTCAAAAATGTACAAAGAGTTTTTGCCTAAGTTAATATACTGAAAACATGACAAAAAACATCAGGAACAAGTCTGCTCTATGAGCGACAAATACACACTTATCCGATTGTCTTTTATAAACAGATCTATGGATGAGCATCATTGAATAATCTGTTCCATTTCAAGAAAAATACGCCTCTTCACAGTAAAAAGTTTACACACAACTGCTGCAAGTTTCTTCACAACAAACCTTGATGTTCCTTGCAACTGCTACAAAGAGATTCTAAAAAAAGGAAAATGCAAAGAACAGAGGGTTCCAATCTTCTTAACAGCTTGAACTGCTGGAATAATGGCCTTGCTTCAAGGCATAAGTGAGCACAGACCCCATCCCGGGTTAAAAGAGGAAATACTCGTTTACGCAGGGTGTTTACTACATCATCGCCACAGATCTACAGTGTCTTTCTGAAGGAAAAGACAGTGCTCTACATTACTGACGGCCAAATACAAAGAAGAACACGTGCTCCTAAGATTGGACTTCAAATTTTAGGCCCTGGAGACCAAAATTACCATGAAAAATATTCCTTCCTCAGCGACACCTCAACTCAAAAGCACTGCAGCTTTGCAGGTGCTTTCCTTGTTGTTCCTTTTGTACCCAGGCAGGGTACACTGGTCAAAATAATTAGCTTTGGGCAGAATTAGACAGTTAATCCTTCAGAAAGTCACGGTCACTTCCCAGCTGCTTGTTGCCAGCAACAAGCGTTTCTTGCAGCACCAGAACACGGCGTCAACGCTGCACCAGGGCACAACTCAACTTCACTCTCACTTCCTTAGCAAGCACTCAGCTTCAAGGCTACCATGTGAAACCCACCACACCCAGCTCATCTCTTTTGCCATTTAATTAGGTTTTGTTTCCAAAGACACCTGCATTTGGGGAAAAAAAAGCAAGCTTTGGAAATCAATGATGAAAGCGCGTCTTTATTAATCCACGAATTGACCTATCAGGGTAGGATTGGAAATTCCCAAAGCATCAGAGCTCGGCTCTTGGGGTTCGGTGCTCAGACACAGGAGGTGGGCCAGGTACGACTGCACTCGCTGTGCTGCCCTGTCCACCTTGCTTGTCACCAGCACCAAATAGCAAACCCCAGGACCAACCTCCGGACCTCTTCAAGGGCCAGGCAGAATTAGGAACAGCAGCGTCTGAGACTTAAGGAAAGCAAAGGTAGGTGGATGCTTCCTCCAGAGGCAGCAAATCTGCAGGCTTGGACGAGAGCTCGGTGCCAACAAATGGCTGGCCAGCATGAAGCACCCTGGTAAACTGAAGGAGGGGTCTGAGTGAAGGGGTTCACACTGGAAGCTGACTTCTTTGTTAGCTATTTAACAGCATTATTTCGCGTAGTCTGCAACTGCAGCAGGAACTAACCTGAGAAGAAACTATGGAAACCTTTTAAGTATTTTGAGAGCACCTGTGATGAAGAGGAGTTATTTCAGTATTTGCTCAACCCTCTTCCAAAAGATCTCACCTGGTCAACATGACAGGATAACATCTGTCCACCACCTAGCAATTGGGCAGAACTGACATTGCTCAGAAGGGATGAGACTTCTGTAGGGTCAAGGGGAAAAGTGAATGAATTTTACATGAAATCCTGTTGGAATGAAATTTTGGGTATGTTACCTTGAAATATCTCCCCTAAAGACCATTATACAGCAGACAGACTTATAAAGGCTTGCATTTCATTTATCCTTCTGGCTGAAGTGATGTCTATGTTAAATAGGTGTTTGAGAAAATACAGAAACACTCCTGGGAGCAGACTAGGACCTCATCTTTGCTGCTTTAAATATATCCTCACAAGGATCGCTCCTTCCTTGGTATAAAACTCAAGCTTCAAGAAACTCTTCCTTTTGCATGAAATCTTTATCAGGCCTGAAATTCTCTAGATTTCCCTCCTGAAAATGCCCACTCTAGCAGGTGTACACGCACACGGTCTTTAGGTCTGGAAAAGAAAAAAACCCGCTGTCATATTCCAAGAAGCAGCACTAAGTATTCCCATATTCCTTTGCTGTTTTGTGGTTTCTTAATTTGCTGGTAACCTGGCACAGGCAACTACCCACAAAACAGCATGTTTCTGACAATTTTAAAAATTCATATATTGCCTTTCTGATCCAGTTAAAACAGACACGGCCTGTTTGACACAAAGATGAAAACACTGGAAATAGCGACTAAAATAACAACAGAACTTATCACAGATCTCCTCACCCCCAAAAATGAAGGTAGGTTATCATCATCTAATAAATATCTGAGCCAATAATGTGCGAAAACTAAAAGAGATGCAAAACTAGAAGAACAAATACTAGTAGTGAAAATAGTCTAGTTTACACCAATATCAGTCCTAAGAATTTTTCTCAGAACCCATGCAACCTGTCCCATTAAAATGAATTTTTTTCATGCACTACTTGACCAAAGGGCTTGCTGAAATTAGCGCCACCAGACTTTTCTTCTTCACAACCGGAGATTTTTAAATTGCAGTTAGGTCCTAAAGTCATTTGCTCTGTGCTATCACAATCCTAATTCCCTGAGCAACTTAATACTTTTATTCAACAAAACGGATTTTAGACATTGTTCTCCTTGTGCTTCTGTAGCCTAAGCCTGTTATGCCTAAATCAACCAGGTTAGCTTCTGGATATTGTTTCTTTAAAAATGTGATCAAATCATTGTTTTTTCTCTGCAGGATACGGTATGCGAAACGCCTAAGTCACAACAATGTACTTGAACTTACTTTCATTATCACTCACGAAATATCCAGAAGTAGATGAAAAATTACTTTGATGGACAAATATATCTTTGAATTTTTATTCTATGGCTAGACTTATTTTTAATAGCACTCAAAAATCATGGCTTACTTGATATAATTGCATAAAATAATACTATGTCTCTTATTTCTTCCAATGCAATGATAATGATACCTATACCCCAGCAAAGATTTAATTTTTGTTTAGTTTAGTTTAAGATTGAGATAAAGCTTGCAAAATATCTGCACCATCACACATACAGTCCCATGCAAAAAAAACCTGCCTCTGCATCCTAGATATTTAAATGTTCGTGTGAAGCAAAAAAAAATAGAATGCAATTTGAAGAAGATTCACAATATATCTAACAAATGACCTTTGGCTTTTCTGAAAGGTGAATGAGCATGTTCTTTTGCTATTGGAAGTCAATGTGGGGTTTAGAATTCATGCGTCCATTTAAGCATGCTGTTAAAAGAATTACACCAAACTTTACAGCGAGAAAATACCAATGTAAATGAGACAGAGGAAACTTCTAGTAGGACTAGAGCCTCTCTCACAGAGAGCCACTGCCTGGTTGACAACCATCTTTGTGCATCCTGTAAGTTACGTCGGGTTTTCGGTCCAGTTACCTTTTCACACCTATCCCAACAAGAACCATAAATGTTATAAATTCAGTTGCTGTAATTGCTTCCAGTCTTGCACTCATCTCCTTTCCAAAGATCACCAAAATCCCCTGTGCTTCCCCTGCCATTGGATTATACCCTAGCATTTCAAGAGATCCAGTAAAAGAAGTAAGGAAAAGCTTCTGGCAAACACATTTGATAGCTCACTGAAGGAGAAGTAGCATGGGAGAACTGCAGGCAGGTCACTTCAGATTTTCTACTTAATACAAGAACAAGGGAAGAGCCCAGGAACTTCAGACACTCGACTTGAAGCTGCAAAGAAGATGGAAACATTATATAGTATTTAAACGAATGTAATTAAAAAAAGGAGCAGTCAGCAGAGATATAGAGAAGGAAGGTCAGGTGTGACAAAGTTGCTTCTTTTAAGCAGATAACTGAATGGGGAGATAAAGGTGAAACTAGGGACATAATTTATCGAGATTTAGGGTAAGCTTTAGGATTGTATATCACACCAGATTAATTTACAAGGTCAGAAAGTACAGCATAAGGAAAGAACTACTGAAATGGATTCAAAATTGGCTTAAGGACAAGAAGCACAGAGTACCTTTAGAACATAGAAGAAATTTGACTTTACCGTCAGTGAAGCTTGTGGTGTGGCAGTGAAATTAAATTGGCACATAACGTGTCTAGACACTATGCTTAAAAAAACCCAAATCCAAAACATACATTTTTTTCTTCATGTATCAAAGGTGACTTCAGGATCAGTAAGGCTTGTGATGCTGTAGCGCAGTGAACAGTAATACAGCTGCCCACCTCTCCAAATAATGAAACTCTTTCTTCTTCCCTTCAGTCAAAGAAAATGCCAACTATGAAGTCATTATACCAAGTTTTAAGTGACGGATGTTTCAGTTTTAAATGAAAATCTGTCTGTTTATTGCAGGAAGAAAATGCAGCTATTTCTGTAAATAAAGGACATCACAGAACTTGCCATTTATGGATTTTAATATTTTTGTTGCTCTGTGAGTGATGACACACAATTTAGGGTCAATCTTAACTCACAGTCACTGGTCTTTGTAACGTGTATTTGTGACAATGCTCTAAAGGCAAGAAGAACATTTACCATGCTGAGATGCTGCTAAACATGGGAAAAAATTGCTGGTTTCAACATGCGTGTGATAACTTTGGAGAAAGACTGATATGAAGAACAATTTTATTGATGTGTAGGAGGGCGTTTGGTTTTCCTGCACCTTTTTTTTTTCTGTCTGCTTATTCACAAACACAAGACCTGTCTCCGCACTCAGATTTTCAATTCTACATCAAGTCTCATCACTGTATTAGAAAAAAAGGCTGTCTCAAAGAAAACAGAAATTTCCAGACTATTTGGACTAGGTACACTTCTGTGACAGTGATAAACCAAGAGAAGTAATTGAATACTGAGTTCACATAAGGGATGAACATTTGAAAAGCCAATTTAAAAAGCAGTTATTGTACTTAATGCCTACAAGAGATGCACAGCAGTTCAACCAAACTAATGATTTTGAAGATTTCATCATTGTCAGGAAGTGGATTGAAGAACTATTTAATGAAAATACATTTCTCCCATTCTTTTTCTAATCTGTCACCATGAGTACAAAACCACTCTCATTTGTTCAATTCATATTCTATTTTGAGGCAGAGCAATCACCCTGTTTCGTACTACAGCTAATACATATCTACTGTTGTGCAAGACTCAGCGTTGCACAGAAAAGACTATCTTCATTTCAAAAGAGACACACAAAAACAAAGCAGTTGCAGAACAAGGGTGATATATTTTTGGAACTTGTCATGCTGGCTATATTTTATTGCCCATGATGCACTCAGAGGAATTTGAGAGAAAACACCAATATTTGGGAAGATGAGCTTTTTAAACATTCAGGTTACTTTCTAGAGACCTATTCAACAGCAATCACTGTGAACTAGTAAATCTTTATAATGTTGATTAAACCAAATAAATGGGGCATTACTGTTTGTGCTGAAATCCCTATTAATATGGAATTTGGCCTGGCTGATACTCGGGCTCAGTCTCTACACGCATACTCAAAGCAAGTACAACCAACTTATTCAAACCTCCTGTGCCTAGTCACAGCCAATGTGTCAGGGAGAAGCCTTTTAAAAATTGGAAATCACACTCCATTCAAAGATTCGAGCCTGGAGAGTAAACAGAGTTGATATTACTGCTGGAAAGTTCAACATCACTTCTTGCAGAATGGGACCCCAAACCAATTTTCTTGTAACACTGGAATTTCGAACAGTCTGTTCAACCCTGACACACAGCATTGACCTTCTGCTACCACCTAAACAATAAGGAAACACAATCCTAAGACAGAATTGTTTCTATGGTATTATCTGTCACAAGGTTAACACAGGTCTGACTGAAACACCATCTGGGGCTAACAGATTTTTGAGATAGGTACATGAGATACTGAAAATACTCTGTAAGGATATTCTTCAAAATACGCTGCACAGCTGCGGCGCGGTGTTGAAGTACACTTCTGTCACCAACCCTGTTGGGAAGGCACCAAAAAAACAAGCAGCTGTGACACAAAGCCATTCTTTTTGTAAGAGTCTATTCCCCAGGAGCCATAAAACCTCTCAGATCCAAGGAAAAGTCTTATTAATAAAGTCAGACTACAAATGTTATCTGAAGCTGAGAAACTTATCCCCCCTCCCCCCCGTCCCCCCCTTTTTTTTAATCTAATGGGAGTTTTTATTGAGATGTCCAATTTACATTAATCTTTCCCAATTTCCCAATGGCTCAAATACAATCCAACACAACAGCCAGCGGTTTAAGAACCATACAGGTTGTATGAAAACCTACTCTAAAACTTCATTATAAATTTAATTTCCCCAGTAAACAGGTGTCCACATGAGATTAACAAAACATTCCTCTGTTTCTCCACCTCAGGTTCTAATACTCAAAGTATTTTTAGTCTTTAATACAAGGATCCCCATGCCATTAAAAATGGAAAATCAATTCTTGCAAAAGAAATAAAATTCCTATCCTGATTTTGAATCTGACATGCATGCATTTTCTTTACATTGGAGAAAATTTGGGGTATTGATTGTTCTAGGTAAAAAACATAGACCAGTGAGATGCAACCATGATGTGAAAAGGTATGCCTATATTTCATCAGCCTCAAAATATTTCAGATCTTTTTTTTCTATTGCAACTCCTACAGGTTTTATAGCAATCCTGAATGAACAAAATTCTTGCTTCTTCCTTACTTGCTGGATACCAACCCACGGCAATATTGATGTGCTGGAGAACCAGAGCTGACTTCCGGCATGTATTATCAGCTTTCTGTGCAACAGTTGTTCAGAAAACACCTTCCCTACCTCCTTTATTGTGTATTACTATTTATATTTTTAGTAGGACCACCTTGGGTCTTAACAGAGTTGACAAAAATTTATGTTATCATATTAAATAACAGGACTATTTATTAATTTAGAGGAGGATCCCTTTTAGTTTTGCAAGACAGTGAAATAATCTAAGAAGTCATGATGTTTTTAATTCTTTTATAAAGCAAAAACTAGTGACAGTTTCTCCCCCAAACCTCCACGTACGCATTCTTTGAGCCAGGCTGACAGCCCTTGTGGTAGTGTAACTCCTCAGCATCAGCCTGCTCCAAAAACCACATGAGTCCCTACGAATTAAATTACTACTCAGCATGAGTGATTTTATCAAAATCTGGCCTCTTACAGGTGTGGTAAATTCCTCCGCAGTGTAGCACTTCCATTCATTAGTATTTCATTGACTGTGTAAGCACACCTAGCCTTCAGAAGCCCATCCACTTTGCAAATTGATTTTAATAGAACTGTCAGGTTAGATGTTGTCTGATTGATAAATAACCAATGTTCAAATTGGAAGGGATCAAAGTGCATCAATTTGATTAATTCTTCTATTTGTTTCACGATATACACACTTCCAAAAAAATCTAAACACTCACTGACACTTTTTAGACCTAGTAACAAGAACGTAGTCTCATGTCTACACCACAATGGTCATGTTTCTTCCAGAAAGGTGATCAAAGCTGGTGCCATTTTCTTCAAGCAGCTATATCCCCTTCTACAAGTGAAGCGGTTATCAGAGGTGAAGTTAACTCTACTGAGGACTAAACTGATTACATGCCTTCCTGTTACAAATCATTGTCCTCTAGGAGAAAGACAGCTACCGTAGTGACAATGCTAAAGAAATGTAGTTTTAATAGGTTTATTATTTTATTGAGAATCTCAGGAGATGTTTCAGCAAGGCTGCAGATCAAAGATGTAATTATTTTTTAGCCTTTGAGGTTGCTGAAAGCATGCTCCCTCTCACTGTAGCTTTGGTTTGATTTCTCCAGCAACTACCCTCTGTAAAGCAGGACCATCTGCTCTACAGGAGATTGTTCTCTCTCCAAACTGTCTGCTCTCCAAAGAGACAGGCAAGTCCCTGCCTTTACAGACATAAATCTTCAAGCGACGCACATATGTATTTATAAATAAAACTTAGTCCAAAAGCAGGAATTGATTTCAAAAAAGGAATTAGTATTATGGGGTGTGGTTTTGCATCAAATATCAAATCATCATCAAATATGTTCTGGAGATAGCAGGGAGGCTGAAAACTGGCATTTCTTATTAAGTTTAGCTTTTTCCATTGTCTACCTATTTGAGAATTCAGCATTTATCAGCAATGCAGTTTTTACACCACAGATGAGCGCACCAATTTCCTGTCCGCCTTACTTCACGCATTCTAATATTCATGTATTGACTTAACCAACTTTTCCATTTCACTTTTTTCCATAATATTTTGGCAGAAAAAAAATTGATCTCCTGATATCAGAGGGAATATTTTAAAGATTAAACTTAGTGAGTCCTGCAAAAATAGCATAGTTTCTGCTTAAAGGGAAACATTACACATTGCACCCCTCCAGATAAAACAGAATCAGATTCAACAACTTCAGCATTGCAAGACATGCAAACTTGAGAATATGCAACACAAGAATCTGAAGATTTGATTCAGTACAAGCCTGAGACATTATACCAGTTCAAAAGGTCCCTGAACAACACAGCATTAAAACTTTTATTATTCTAGCAGGTGGCATATTATCATTCTTACAGACTGATAATTTTCCTTATTATCCCCTTGACTGCACATATAACACAGCAATATGAACCTAATAATGCCTAGAAACATTTCCATTAGCAACAGAGCTTGCTGTTTAGGCACACAGAATGTGGTACCAGACCAGTGTAATTGATTTTTTTAATTGATATATTATGCTACTGTATACGGCTGCTGAATTTTGACAGCAACAACAATGAAACCAAACAAAGTACTACAGGTCTTTATCCCGTAACTTCTTCGCATATTTATTTACATATTAACCCACCTAAGTCTCTTCATCTGCCCCAGTGACAGCAGAACTCCACAACAGGAGGTAAGCTCAAAGCCAGATTATTATAAAAGAATCCAATCACAAATTATTTCACTCTAAGCGTATATAGCTTTGTACTTTGATGCACACACAAACAACTTATGAAATTAACGTATTTAAAAAGGTGCCTAGCTATTAAAAATTCCTATACGCTGCATTTTTATTTCACCTGTCATACTATACTCACAGTTAAATTCATCAGAAGATACAGAAAGGACCCATATATTAATAAACTTATTACCGTAGAATCATAGAATGGTTTGGTTTGGACCTTAAAGATCACCTAGTTCCAACCTCCCTGCCATGGGCAGGGACGCCTCCCCCCAGACCAGGCTCGTCAAAGCCCCGTCCAACCTGGCCTTGAACACCTCCAGGGATGGGGCAGCCACAGCTTCTCTGGGCAACCTGGGCCAGGGGCTCGCCACCCTCACAGCAAACAATTTCCTCCAAATATCCAATCTAAATCTCCCCTCTTTCAGTTTGAAACCATTCCCCCTCCTCCTATCATTACAATCCCTGATCAAGAGTCCCTCCCCGTCTTTCCTGTAGGCCCCCTTTAGGTACTGGAAGGCTGCTATAAGGTCTCCCTGGAGCCTTCTCTTCTCCAGGCTGAACAGCCCCTTCCCAGAGAAACTGCTGGCCTCTCTGAGGTGCACAAAGGGAGCCTGCAAATCTGTCCCTAACTCTCCTGTGCATAATAAATGCTCATAGTATAAAAAAAAAGAATTCCTACAAGTTACACAGGTACTAGCCACAGTCAACTTTTGCATTGCCATGCACAGGCACAGACGCAGCTGAGGACCCAGGACGCTGTCACACCGTATTTGTATATGTTCCTTCATCCCTCCTTATTTCAAGGGCAGAAGTATGTATCGTTGCTCCCCTCACTCCCAAATGACTGAAAGACTGAGTTTTGCTTCCGCTCAGAAGGAAAAAAAAAAAAAGGACAAAACCCTATTCAAGATTTTCCCTGAGAAATAGTAAACGTTTAGATCTGACTGTGCGACAAATCAAAAGCACCGAGGCTGGGAGCCAGCAAAACTATAGCACATGATTCCAAAAAGGTTCATAGACCAGTAGAGAAGAAGGAGCTCCTCTTGCCAAGGGGACTGCTTGCTGCCAGTGCCACCATTAACACCCCCCAAAAAAAAATGGAGGGGGAGGAGAGGCAAATAAATAATTGTTACCATACAAGAGCAACCCTTGCATTTAGAAATAGATTAAATAACACTAACATGAACAGCAAGAGCTTTATGACATCCCTGCATTAAAACACACTGCAGTTTGGAAAGCCCACTCTCTATTTTACATAAAATACACCAATAAATACGTAAGTGATCAGCTACTTTAAAACAGACTACTGCAATTTCTTTCTTTTTTATTTGTTCCTCTTCTTACCAGTAAATACAGCAAAACCTATACAATTTTCTGTTTTACTCGACAAGAGCTTTAGGGACAATTCCACACTGTGTCCAAAAGAACCAAATGTAATCCTGCTCTGTTCTCATTAGAGACCGTCTTTACTGAACTGACTTTTGCAGTCCGTTCACACAAATTTCATCTGCAGCAAATCTTAAGGCTTTGTCAATCGTGCTCAAATTAAAACTGATACCTTACTACATTATCACAAGTTTAGCAATACTAATATCATCGCCTCCTATTCTTTTCCTCTTAATCCTTGAATTGGCAAAGCAAGCAGCAAACACTGAAAATATTTTATACTTGCAAAACTGTGACTCAGTAACCAGATGAAGGATATATTTTGAGATTTTCTGTAAAGACACACTCTTCACAACTAACTGATACGTGCTTTGATCACTTGGCTCAGTTAAGAACTGCAGCCTGTTACCGAGTCAGACTGTAAAATTAAGGAGAGTGCAGTATGTACAAAAGAGGAAGGAAGCCAACTCTCCTCATCAATGGCAGAAGTTGAAAAGCCCAACCCCACAGAAGTGGTTTTTGCCTTTTCCCAGCAATAGCAGCTGAATGAGATCAGCACTGGTTATGTTTCAGAAGGTTTCTTTTTATTCAGGAGCAGAGCTGGAGCGAGCTTCCTTTTTTTTTTCCCCTGAATCGTCCCTGAACCAAAAAAAATTGTTACAAGATGTAGAGATGATTTTTTGTTCTCCTCCTAATGTTCAGCACTCAGACAATTATCTGTATCTGTATGACTCTCTAGCATGGGTTATGAGTGGGAGGAAACATGAAATATAAACCAAATGCATTCCCAAGACAACTGGGTTTGGAAACAGCAAACGTACAAGTGTTACTTACAGTTTGTTCATACAGTATCAGTATAACATGAAATATTATAACTCTACCATGATTCATTCCCTTTTGAAAAATACTTCACATCTTTCTTCACCATGACTGTGCTAACTGATGCCTGACAGGTTAAAAAATAAAAAAGAAAAATGCAGGAAAGACAAGCAATCCCACCCCACATTTTCTCCAGAGCTTTTTGTTACTAAGTAGTTTTCAAAAGCACATGGAAATATCAATTCAGTCAAAATTACCTTAACAACCAAGTCAAACTTCTGGTGCAAATCCCTGTTTATTGGCTTGAGGAGCGTGAGTACAGCCGTTGTGAGATTCATGTGGAAATACTGTGGATAATCCTCAGGAGTACCTGTAAAAAAAGACATTGAGGTTTGAACAAATGCTGTTTCTGAAAGATTTAGTTAAACAATATATTTATTTTACTCATTAGTCATGAAAGGAACATAAACTAATCCTCCTACTATAAGGATAAAGTAATGCATCATGTGTACATGGAGCTTAATGATGCTACTAACATTATGCCTTCAATGTTATCATTATTTCCTTATTCTCCCTAACCATGAAGATTCTTCTCAACTGAGAATATCCCTAAGTACTTAATAACAACAGGAGTCCAAATACAGCTGCAGCTAGTGGAAATCCTGCTTCCCAGTTTTCAGGAGACATGTACAAATCTACGTAGATAAAAGGACATATGGAGAAATGAGCTTTCACTGCAAATCTTCCATTTCTATCCACCACAATTCTGAAACTCAACTTGCTGAACGTATACCACCGAGATTTTCTCTCTTCCCCTTTGAAGTACGTTTTCCCCGAGGTATCACTGGACATACGCTGACATTAGACACAAAGCAAAGAACACTATGAACCATTTTTTTAGTGCACATATTTACACAAAGAAAGTACACAATGAGGTGATGCGACAAAGATGTTACCACTAAGTTCATGATAGCCTTGTTATTGCTCACAGATGATGCCTTCACATTTGCAATTTAAAATGCACATTTTAAATACCTTCGCTCTTGTATCCCTCTGTCGCATCTATGGGCAAGCTCTTTAATGCATTATTAATAACATATACATAAGTAATAACAACAGGTATGTTACTTTAGAAGTCCTAAGAAAAGAAGTTTCTCATCAGGGAGGAAGCACCAGATGAAACCTCATCTTTCTTCCATTGCTTCCATTTATTGTCAGCAGTAAATAGCGTCTCTATGGCTGTAAGTTTCCAGAATACTCTCCAACCCAGTTAACACAGAAGCAATCAGAGCCTGAACAGATTTGCGAACCCATGGAGATCCAGCAAGGACTACGCAAAGGATGGAGACAGATGTGACCTTGCTGTGCCTGGCCTCTAGGCTGGCCAGGGAGGCAACTGCAGCCCAAATACGTTCCCATGGTACGGTGCTCAAGCCAAAAGGCTCCAGCAGTATAGCCTGACACAGGAGGAGGTAAGAATTATGCTACAGCGATTTCTCAAATAAAGTATAGAAAAAAGTAGCAATGGTGGAATATTAATTGCCAGGGTAGGATGAAGCAATACACGTATGGGATTCTAATCAGCAACAGTCTGTTGCCTATCAGGGAATAAAGGCTATACCACTTTTTTTTCGTAAAAGACAAAGGGATGTTCTCTCCTAATTTGCGTGGCAGAAAACTGTGTCTGCCTACTCTAGTATCTGTGTCTCATCCCAGTTTGTTTCAGTTTAACTGTCTGACTTTCCCTGAGCCAGCCCAACTCTGAGCTGGGGAGATGCGAGAGCACAGATCTGAACAGAGCAGGGCTCAGAAAACCAAAGTGTTTAGAAACAGTATGAACTCTGGCATCTCGCAGCTTATCAGTATTACTTGAAGTATCCGAAGAAACCAAAATACAGATCACAAGTCTAAGATCTCGAGTCATTTAAGTCTAGGAATAGTCCTGTTCGGTAGCTGAGAGGCAGAAAGCACTCCTGGATGATGGTATAAATGCCCCAATAAGTTCTCTGAGCTCATGAGTTATGATATTTTAAAGCAGCCATGACAGCAGGACAAATATTGCCAGGACAATATAGTATAACAGGGCATAAGATTCAACACAAAAAAAAGACCACTTTTCTGATAAATGATGCTATTATTTGTTCACCTTTCAAGTGGAATGATTAGAAACTGCTTTTAGAAAGTCAGTAGCTATCCCAGGAGATAGACTACAGTCTAAACTCACGTGCAATACTTTAATTTGCAACTCATCATATGACAGCCATTTGCTATACTGTGTGTATATTGGGTGTATATATATACACACTGTACATATTCTGCAAGAATCTCTGTATACATGTATGCCATACACCCAGTGAGTAGTAACAGGAAGAACCACTATCAATTATTTTTCCTATTACACCACCAACATAAATGCAGTGTTTCTAGCTCCAAGTTCTCCCTCCCCTTCCCCCCTTTTAATTTCAACTCCTAATTAACTGATTTAATTTTTTAAGAGCACTAGGCATCCAGCAGGAGCTCCAAGCTTTTGGCAGATACCAGACTGCTGTAGTCTTAGGAGGCTGCACATCACAAGGGCTGATGCTGAAGCTAAGAAAACTCAAGAAATGAAGGACTAAATGCAAAAGAAAAACCAAGATGTTCCCTGAAGGAGAACAAATACAAAGGGGAGGATGGAGACAGCTGTAAGAGGCACGAAGTGATCTACAGCAGGGAAGATGAAGTTCATATTGTGTAAAGATGCCATGAAAGAATCCACAGGGGAAAAAAAACCAACCAAAAAACCCAAAACCAAACAGGTAAAGGAGGAAAAGACAGCAAAGAGGAAGATCAGGCAAGTAAAGATTAGAATACAGCAGAGCTGGATTGCCTGACTCCTAACTGATGATGCCTGCTCTGTTGTTGCCTACCAGATGAACAGCCCGAACTCCAGGATACCTTAAATTCTGAAAGTAAAGTTTTCCAGGAACAGAGATACCTGCTTCTGCATACACAAGAATGTTTCTCTTTTGACAGAGCAGATCAACCCTCAGTCCACACTGTTGCCTGATCTGCCTCTAGAAAGGAGGAATTTCCTACTGCAGCTATAACTACATGTCCTTCCAAATGCATCGTCTGCATGTTAAAGATGAGCACTACTGGCCAGAGAACTGTTCACACCACCCCTACGCTTCCAGTCTCTCATGAGTCCAACCTGGAAGGAGACATAATCCAGGAAAAGCAGAGAGGCCTAAAGCTCTATGGATGAGCTCTGAGTCTCCTGCTTCCAGAAATTCATCTGGTCTGTGTGTTTGGAGGGGTCTAGGGTATCAAAAGGTGGTAAGCGAGCACACACCGGTGGGTCCGTAAGCACTCTTGAGAAAGCAAGACAGCACATGAAGCGTGGCAGGTCGTTTCTCTTCCGAATTTTAAAAAGTGGAGATGAGGTTGCACCATCCACACCAAAAATGAGCACCGAGTGCTCAACAGACCTCTGGTTACACTCTTTTGCCCCAAGCAACAGAAGCAGCAAGCTGACAGCCCAGAAGGGAACATGATCTCTTCTACCTTGATGATCTTACAGCAGAGTGGAATGTCCACAAGGTGAAGAGCAGTCTTAGGTTTGCTTTAGTCAGAGCCAGAGGAGGGTCTTTTGCGGGGCACGTCGCCTGCCAGGCAAATGCATCAGGGAGCTCACAGGACTGGAGAGAAACCCCCGAAAAGGCTGTTGTGTTTTGGTGCCTTTTCATTTAAATATCAAACAAATAGAACACTTAATTGTCCAAAACTGGCAGCAGAAATCACAGAGAGAGTTCCAGGGTCAAAACCAGGAGCTGTTGATTTAAAGGAAAAATTGACTTTTCCTAAGGACCAGCCCCAAAGAAAAGAAAGCCTTAAAATTAGTAATAAAAATAGCTAAGGAAGACCTTCAAACAGGGCTGAGCAGTAAGTACAAGAGTAGCAAAGGGCTGTGATGTAGTTAGCGCTACGGAAAAAAATAGGGTGAGACTGCAGATGAAAGAAGGTGAGTGGGCTTCTACTCCCTTGTTATTGCACACACATTACACACAAAGGGAAGGGTACTGCTTACATGCTTGTGTACGCCGGACAATATATGTGAGTCTACTACAACAACATACATATATTAACATTCCTCAAAATTAAGGACTGGAAAAATTAGTGCCTGAAAAAAAATTTCCAAACATCATGTTTCCAAATGTAAAGATATTGGACATTTTATAAGAATTGAAATATTACATAGGGCCCCAGTTCAATCCTCTGAACAACTCTACTGCACTTTGGAAGGTAGGTCTTTCATCATGTACTTTAGCCAATACTTTAAATAGAAGACAACAATCCCAGTAGTACTATGCAGTAACTAGTTCTTTAATCTTAGGATGACCCTCAAGAATATTTAAGACCTAATCTTCTATCGTTTTATCAATGTCAGTCCATAGCTACGTGAACAAGTACATTCAGACATCTTGATATATCCTTTGAGAGGACTGTACTCAGAATGAGAAAGCAAGCAGAAAATAATGGGCTAGGAACACACTTGGGCTATTTCTTCATTTCTCAAGTGCCTTACCCTCAAGTTACTTTTCTCTTCAGCAGTGCTATGCTCAAGTGAATGTGCAACAATTCAGGCATTTATCGTTACCTAAAGGAGTGAGTCTAACTCCTTTTCAATGAACTGCAGGGGAACCTGTAGTTGCTGGAACTGGAGGGGTTCGCTCATACCCTTCTCATGGGAAAGACCACTAGATTTGGCAAAAGCAGCACCGAGGCATTTACCTGAACACTTGAAAGGCTAGTTAGCTTGAAAGCATGACAGGCAGCGATCTTTATGGGCACTTAGGGATGAGGTTAGTAAGCCACATCAAGTAGAAGCGAGTTATCGCTGCAGTGATGCCAGGCTTTGTTAAAAGAAGCAGGTCTTTACAGTAGATCCTAAAGACACTGAGAAAGATGCACAGATTTCATACATAACACCCATAGTGCCCATAGCATATGCCAGGACTTGACTTGTACAGGTGTGCAGTGGGAGGAAGAAAACTGTGTAAAAGAAGAACCAAATTAGAACTCAGACAAATCAAATAAAATTCAAAATCATTCTCATATTCAGTAAGTAGCTTATTCTCTCATTCTATGGCATAGTTCAGACCTTCCAGTGTTTAAAAAAAGACATATCTGAAGATATAAAGAACTACCTTTAGATCTAAAGCAACAGAAAAATCCATATAACGAGAAATATCTGCAAGGCCTATTTCCTGTGAAACCTTTTGAAGACCTTGGGCGGAAAAAAAAAAAAAAAGATAGCCTTTCCAACGAAAAATTCCCCAAACCCCCAAAACCAAATCAAATTGCTATAACGCATCTTTTTGAGTTATTTTTTCAAGGTCAAAACAGTCATTTAAACTTTGAAAACATCACAGGTTAGTGAAATACAATTTTTAATAAGTTCACTCCTGAAGAACTTTGCAAGTTATGCAAAGAACTTAAAAAAAAATGGATTAAACATTGCACTAGGGCATAACTGCCAAGAACAGAATTGCCAAGTCAATTTTCAAACATAAAACCAGCAAGTATATTTACTCTACACGTATTTACAAATTTCCTTATAAAACAGCTTTGTGGAAGAGGACTAGTCGACAGCAATGCATCTCTTGGTCTGCCAGATTTGAATCTAGTTACAACAGCCTGAAGGAATCTATCTTCCTCCATGGCTCTCCAAACAAAACCTGATTTCTTTTGTGAGAGGACACTGAGGTCTGTCGCGCTGAGGCCAATCTGTCACAGCCATGTCCCTTGCCACGGTCCTGGGAGGAGAGTCCTGGAAATGCCTCAAGACCAGTCTTTTGGCACCGAGCAGGTTCACGCTCCTGCATTTTGCACACAGAGCTCAGGACTTGCACGTTCAGTACACTGGTACCTGCTACAGTAGCAATTCATTTGTACTCTCTTAAAATGGCAGACATATCAAACCTATTATTTGTACCCTTCCACAATGGAACTATAATATACGTAAGCACTTTTATTTTTTTTAAACGACAAGCAAAATGTGCAATTTGCTCATTAAAATCTTTACTTCCACCTCTGCATGGGTGAGAAAGCCATGTAGCTGCAGTTTAATGCAGCAAACATGAAAAAAGATGTGATTCCACAAAACGCAGTTTTCAATTCCCACGCTAGTCACAGGGCACAGAAATTACTACATCAGTCTCTGTACCTTGGGAAGAACAGGGCAGGTGGAGGACTGCAACTGCAGACTGCTGCCTTAGGCCTTTCCATTATCAAATCATACAAGCTAAGCAATTGGAAACAAATGCCAAACACAGGAAAGTAGCAGGAAACAAAAAATCAACCACAACAGAATACAAGAAATCCCCCAGCAAAGTGCGTATCTCTGAACTCTTTCTAGAGCCGCATTCCCCTCTGGCCAGAAAACAGCATAAACTAAACAAACACTAAATTACACGGGAAAGCATCCAAGCTCACAGGCAGCAAACTTAAAGGTGGATGCAGGAAGACCCTTTAAGTTGCTCTGTGCCAGAAGGCTTTTGGAAGGAAACCTGCTCTAATTTGCCTTTCTTTAGCATCTTTCATTGTGCCTTTGCACCTGTGAATGAAAAATGCACGGCAGCATAGCTATGAGCAGACATCGAAGCGTTTTGCTTCCCGTGTTGCTGCATTCACTAAACAAGGCACTTCTGAACTTAATCTGAATGAATAATGATAAATAATGCAACCATCTGAAATAAGCTTCTAACTTGCAATTAAACGTAAACAGGTAGAACAATGATTTCAAACATCCCACTAACCACAATATGAATTTTTATTAGGTTTCCACTCTCCCAGTCAATCTTTCTCTAGCTGGTCATAATAAAGCGACTGATTGTGAGCGATAGGAAGAGTAGCAGACACCAACCAACTAGGATGGAATAGAGGATGCCCGGTCGATCAGAAGGAGGCTGGATGTTTCGATCCTGATCTATGGCTTGTATGGGTGGAGTGACACTGATGGGATTCACGTGTGCCTGAAATGAAAAATCAGACAGATTTGAAACAGAAAAATTAGAAAGCCAGCAGGCAGATCTTTAGGTTTAACACAAAAACATCCCACTGAAAAGGATATTTGCTGAAATTGCAGGAGAAAAAACCCTCTTATTTAAGAATAGTTACAGCACAGGCCTTCTGAAATCAAAATTAAGTAGGCAACATACATATTTCTACAGCAATCTACTTTCTCTTAGATACATTTTATACTATAATAGTATCTTCAAGGAAAGGAAGCTCGCAAATGTTCAAGCAAATACTTGACTATGCTTCTATAAATAGTGCCCTGAATCAGACATTTCACACCATCATAGCAGTGAAATACAGCAAACGCTTTAAAAAGGAAAATAAAAACAAATTGAATCTGAGAATCATTAGGAGCCAGAGTGGCTGTGATACACGAATACAGACTGCAAAAGAAATTCAAGCCAAGGTACAGACATTTCAAGGATAGGTACGTTTGAAGAGTTTGGATGGACATTGCGATAATTCAACTATTATTCAGAAGTGGAGTATCTCGCATGCCAAACATGGAAACAGAAATTCTGAAAAAGCATTGCAGGCTTTCACCTTGGCCAGTATATGTATGCCCAATTCTTTACCTACCAATTTAATACCATTCCTGTACCTACTAATAGCACTTAGCCCTCACTGCTGCTTTGAATATTTTCTAAAGTTTTCCGATACGGTAACACCAGAGCCGCCATTCCCAACTCTAAAAGAACAGTTTAAGTGACCTTGGCCACTTAATCAACTAGAAATGCAGCTACTCCATGAATGTATGTGCAGCAGTCTTTTCCCTCCCCTTGGAACTTTTATTTGTGTGGCCAAAATGTTTAATAACCTCTATGAAAAACCAGACACCTTTTTTCCACATACGACTAAATCCTGGCAGCCTTTGCTTTGGAAAGCTCAAACGGTTCCTGTTCTGCAAGAGGGAACTTGAAATTTAGCATAGGAATAGGAAGGAGACAAGTCCACGCTTGGCCAAGTTTTGGCACAGCCTTTAGAAATCCCCCTGCTGAGACATGGAAAAAATCTGCAAGAGCTTTAGTGACGCCTGTCAATAAACCTAGAGGGAAAAGAGCCAGGAACAAGACTGGATGCAATACAGTTTGCAAGAGCAGAGAGGTTAATAAACCCTTTCTTGTAATTTTGGATATGTAGCCACAATAACACAAGCTATTCTGCCCACAGTTTGCCCACTCAGAAGTCATTTCCTACAGGTTACTGACGTCCGATGAGGCTTTTCCAGGCTCATGAGCCAGGGCTTCCAGCCACACGTGGTTACACAGCGCTCAGCTTTGGGTGCAGAGCATCTGTCTACTAACATGGGACTGGTACCTCCTTATTTCTGCCCCTCTGCTCATGGCTTTTTCCACAGTTCCCAACGAGCAGGCGAGGTCCTTTGTCACATGCCTGTTTCCAATTTTGACTGCTTAAAAAATTAAACTCTCAAAAGTGTAATGAGGAAGACGAGCTCAAAATAGGCATAAAGAAAGAGAGAAGAAGATCTATTTGACATATGTTTGAATTTTTAAAATGATTTAGGACTGCATAAAAGTTACATGCTGAGAGGTAAGATTAAAACTGTCCAAGACTAAAATGCTATTTTTAAACTTGGAGATCAACTGAAGCACTCTCAGACAAATCTGCATTATAGTTAAAAACATACCCGCAACAAAAAAGTCTCATTTACTAAGAGTGCCTAGGTTTTAAACTCACCATTACGCTATTGCAGGCAAAACTGAAACTTCCAAGTCTATGCTAGAGCAACAGCAATGGAT
The DNA here is from genome assembly GCA_013396915.1 of Stercorarius parasiticus. Classification (NCBI taxonomy): domain Eukaryota; kingdom Metazoa; phylum Chordata; class Aves; order Charadriiformes; family Stercorariidae; genus Stercorarius; species Stercorarius parasiticus. The sequence goes on from VWZL01006057.1 coordinate 437,185, forward strand.
CTAACCTTGTCAATAACGAGCTGTCAGCTGTACCCAGCCGCCAAAACTAGACTAAAATAATAATTGTTGGATATATAACTCGGATCGCAAGGACATGTGCTTTACTTTCCAATTCAAGGAGAAGCTCGAGAGCATTTAGAAAAAAGCCTTCAGAAAAACTGCATTTGAAATTACACAGGTTCTACTTGAACAATAGATATTTCACTCCACACTGCCACCATTACACTGACTCCTCAGAACCAAAGCAATCAATTGAACAGAAGCAAGTGGTATAAGAAAACAAAGACACATAAGAAAACTAAGAATAAAATGTGAAATCCATTAAATTTTGATTCCATGTAAGTTTTTTTTTTTTTAAGTACCGTATGCACCCTGAAATGGGCTGCTCACAAACTAGAGGATATCATGCAGCACGATCAGTCGCAATCCACTGAAATGTTTAGGGATAATTTAAAGCTGTTTTGAATTAAATAGGTTGATGTGCTTTGCAGCAAAGCTAAAGGTGCTTTCATATTGTTTAGGAATCCATAGATAATGCAAGTATCTTTTTCATTTAAACTTAAACTATGAAAACATAATTGCACAAAGAAGCATGTTTTTCATTAACATTAAGCATGTTAATGAATTTGTAAAAGCACACGTAGGATTGTTTCAGAAGATGTACATATACTTTTTATGAAAAATAATAATTTAAAAAATTCATAGTCAAAACATGCTTTGATCATTAGTTGTAATAACTATGATCACATAGGGATATTTCTTTCTTTCCCAAGTGCTTTAAAATGTAAAAGGCACAAACAGGTGCTCACAAGATCCCCTGGGTCCTGGGGACATGGTGCTGCTTGGCAGAAAAGCTGTCAGGGCTCCTGGTGCCAGAGGCAGCTCCCCGGAGCCCATCTCCCTGGGACGGGGCCCCGGTCCTGCCCCCAAAACTGCTCTGCGTATCATGGTTCGCAGATGTTGCTAGAGATGAGCAGATCACGATGATACAATAGCCGCCACCATCCTCACCAGGAGGTTCAGAGAAAGATGAGGATTTGCTCAGCCCTTTGAGAGGGAGGGCACAGTCATATACACATAGAAGGTGGCTCCTGACTTAAGTAGAGGAGGTAGAGCATCCTCACAGCTCAGCAGAGCAGGCAAATGCTACAAAATGGGGTCTGTGACAGCCACCAGTGTGTATTTCATCCAACATAGAATCACAGAATGGTTTAGGTTGGAAGGGACCTTAAAGATCACCCAGTTCCAACCTCCCTGCCATGGGCAGGGACACCTCCCACCAGACCAGGTTGCTCCAAGCCCCGTCCAACCTGGCCTCGAACACCTCCAGGGATGAGGCAGCCACAGCTTCTCTGGGCAACCTGGGCCAGGGGCTCACCACCCTTATACTTGCAGAAGACAAAAAACACCCTATCACTGTCATTCTCAGAATCAAGAGAGCTCTGTAAAAAGACAGAGGCTCATTAAAAGGAAGGGAAAACAGATTTCCAAGAAAGTGAAATGTTTGCAGGACCCACGACTGCTTAAGGAGACTCACTTGGAGGCAAAGAAGCAGCACATGGGGTTTTATTGAGACAGGTTCGAGAAAGGGCAAGGCAAGTTCGCACAGCTGTGCGGCAGTGCAGTGAAGGTTACTCAGGATAAAGAGATGGTCTTCAAAAACCAGCCCCTTCGAAGTGAAGAACATAAAAGGGTTCATAAGCTCTGCCAGAAGCAGGTGATTAAAAAACAAACAAACAAGGAGATCCTGTCAGTTCTAGAGTAAAATAGGCAGTAATTTATTTACTTTTTCCTCATTAGGGAAAAGATCTCTCACTTATTGGTTGTGGTATTAATAAACTTCCAGGGACTTCAATATAGCCAAAAAAAAGAACCCAAACCCCAACTTGCAAATTTTATCACAAGTATTAATAAATCTAAAAAAATAAATCCTTCTTTCAAACAGAACTGTGACAGGAAGCCTGCCAGGGAGTCTGCAGGGCCAAGAGATGATCAAGGCAAAAAGAAGTATTTAAAAAAAGCTCAGAGAGAATAAGGTAGCAGCACAAAACCTGATTTTTTTTTTTTTTCCTCCCCTCCTTTTGTGTTCACCATGAAAGGACTCGAATGGATCCCCATTCCAGCACCTTCTCCATGTGGGATGCCCTGCAGGTCCCGCAAAAAACCCATAGTATTCTGAAATATTATGGAAAGAACAAGACAGATGAAGAGTAACATGAGGCCAAGAGCAGATGGATTTCTAAAGGAAGGCAAGAGTGAATCATATGAACTTGCTGTGCGATGTGATCTCCTGCTTAAAAGTGTTCTGGTACCTGAGGAACAGCGGGTGGCAAACGGAACACCAAAATTAAAAGGGTCCCAGGGTGACCCAGGGGAATACCACCATGAAGCCTGAGGCTTTTATCTGGAAAAACTATCAGATGAAATTAGACCAGCACTCTGAGCAAACACATAAATAAATACCATACAGCAGGGAAAGTTTGGGTTTCTGCAAAGGGAAATCCAGCCTCTCAGATTTACTGTGGTTCCCTGCGGGAATCACAGGCACATGGCTACCACAAAACCATTTAATATAGCGCGTGTAGATTTCCAGCCAACTTTGACAAGCTCCCTCACAAAATGCTCTTATGAAAATTTGGCCTAGACAGAACACAAGCAAAGACCTGTGTATCCTCAAGCAGGTTGAGAGATACGGGGCAGAGGAGGAGTAAGGTTTCCGTTCCCCTCGGGAGAGAGAGGAGAATCCACAGGGATCTGTACTGGTACCGGAGCTGCTCAGCTCATTCCCGTGTGACCTCAGAAATGCTGGGAAGAACACAGTAAGAAGAACTGCAGACTATTCTAAATTATTGAGAGTAGAGAGCATAAGGGTCGCCTGCAAAAGACTGCAGTCTTAAGCACTGAAGGCTGCACACTTAATGAATTACCTCAAGTTTTTTCACGTTTTCCTTTTACATATTCATTCGTTTTATGAAAAACCACCAACCAAAACTCTCAAAGAAATCTTCTCAGCTGTGTTTGGGAGGGCAATGAGTCAAAATGATCCTCCTTTTCGATGAAGGCAAACAAGAGTTGACTGCTTAGGGGCTATGAGGACAGAGCACTGGGAATCTTTCCCTCAGCTTTTTTCAATAGAAAGTTCTCTTGTTATTCATTACAAAATGATCAGTGAATAATAAAATGTTTATTCATAAATATCATAAAATAGTGCCATTCACCTACCCCAGTCACCAAACAATACACACTTCAAAAAGCAGGATCATCAAGTTTCTGTCATGGGAAAGATGACTGGAAATTATCTGGTTACTGTTATAAAACCCAAAGGGCTACAAAGAAAAAAAAACGTAACAGCAAATATTCATTCAAATACTTTGTCTTAATGCATTTAGTGTAGCTGTAAAACACATTAATTTGCTATGCTCTTTTTATGCCTTGCTCTTTGACCTGAGTGGTTAGCTCAGGTTAAAGAAAATTTTGGTTAGCCAAAATTTGGCTGCAAATTGTTTCTCTTTAGAAGATAAACCGATAATGGAGCCAGGTCTGTTTTAAACTAATCCTGCTTTTTCAGAAAGGCAAAAGCCACGTTTCCCTGGAGAGGAGAGAAACTGAGCTTCCGGACACAGTACTCCTGCTTACATCTGTGAACGTACTTCAACCACAAAAACTCTCTTTGCTTTTATTCAGGAACTGACTACCATCGCCACATCTGAGACTGTCTCTGATGTTTCCTTCTCTGCCTGCTTTTCTGTTTCGGCATGCACACCTTCCTAACACAGCTGAACTCTTTCACTTGTTATCTTCACTTCAAATGGTGACATGTGGCAAGAATACAGATGTCTAAGTGGGACAAAAACATGGTAATATGATAATAATAAAATAATACTGACTGCCAGAAATTTCCCTATTTTTTCTTACCTGAAAAATACATTAAACAATCTAAAGCAAAAGATCATTAAACCAGCACATCATTGACGTTGTCCCAAAACTTGCAAAGTAAGCCATAAACCTCTGCATGCATTTCTGCAAGCGTGTTTTAGGCTCCTACTAAGGATAGTGAGGAAAAGGAACAATTGATGTTTTTTATTTATTTATTAACACGGCGCTTAATATATTTAGGACTACAGCTGTACTCAAAAATCCAAACAGGATCCCTAGGCATCTTCGTATAAACGTGTATTCTAGTATAGACAATTAAAAGGGAATTTACAACTGAGATGCAGAATACACATTTTGTGCTTTCAAGCATAATATAAGAACATAAAAGGGACTTTTTTTTTTAAATTACATATTTTCCAAAGATTTTGTATTATGTTATTTTATTTTAAACGTTTTAAAATGCCCACGAATGCCAGACTTTCAATAGAAGGGTATGTACAAGGTCACATGTTTGAAATGTAATAACTCAATTATTTGATTAAAAACTGAAACTGAGGTTTTTATCTTCTTATACAGACACTTTTGATTGCTTTTCAAATGACTGCCACCTGCCTCCTCCGTCCTTAGTTATAACTCCTCTCACCATCCTCCTTCCCTGAGATTTTTCTCGTCCACTTTTTGGGGGTAAAGCACTGCACAAAGTCTTCGGAAGAAATCAGCTTGGACCTTGCATCGCTGGGAAAACACTGGTAATGATTTAAACCCAGCATGTTGCCAAAAAAGCCAGTGGGTCATTTTTGCTAAATAATGGTTAATAAGCAAGAGAAGAGCAACTTCAGGAAATTAAAGTACCTTCCCAAAAGAAATGCCTTCCTTTCTTTATAGGTTCACTTAAGGGTCCCTTCCAACCCAACACATTCTATGATTCTATAGAATCACAGAATCATAGAATTGTTAGGGTTGGAAGGGACCTTAAAGATCATCTAGATCCAACCCCCCTGCCATGGGCAGGGACATCTCCCACTATGATTCTACTCCTGATTTTTCAAGCCATGCAGGTCAGAAATACTCTTCTTGAAGTTAATGGAATAAAAACGAGTTCAATCTCGTAGGAGTGAAAGCTGAACTTAATGCCGCATATCTATAGTTTTACTCAGATACCTCCCCAGAATATAGCAACTTCACACATTATTAAATAGTAGCTTTTAAGTGACTTAAAACCTCTCAGGTCAATAACTCAGTTCTCCCTGCATCTAACACTGTTCTCTCAATATTATCTGTTTCTTAGTAAATAACTACAGGTCAGAGTCATGAAATACCAGAAACCTAACTGCAACACCTAACAACAATTTAGGATTTCAAATTAGCTACCCATGCTGTATCACATACAGTGCTATGCTGAATTCCAGTTGCCACTGGCTCGTTCAAGGCACTGATTCTATCAAGTACTGAGTATTAAATGAAAAAGGAAAAGCAGTGATTGGTATTCGCTATGAGTTTAGAGATCTTTTGTTTAAAAACCGGACCATAATAACTGTTGCACAACTGATACTGAGGACTGCCCTGCTTTAAAAAAAAAAATATTTCCTACCTTTTCCATGGTCTACCTGACATGCAAAGCTGAATTTGCAAACCTTATCTACTTATGGAGAACTTCTTCCTCTAGGGAAGATAAAAAGGAAAAGGGAGGAAATGACATGTTTTCAGAGTGATTTTCTGCACAGAGCTTCATTTTTTTGGTTGTATTTTTTTTGCTTATTACCACAAAAATAATTGTGTTCTGACAAACTGAAACACAGTTAGCCTTACTGACCTAGGACACCGCTTATTTTTGAGCAGTTATTCATAAGAACTGTCTTTTACACGATCGAAGACAACAGACCATTGGTTTACAAACTGGGGTGATACCGCTTTGATGATTCACTTCAGCTGCCCCCTGCCTGCCTCAAGACGCTCCTGGGAGTCAGTGGTCAGGGCCACTACACAGGCAAAAGTAAACATTACCAACTGCTGTAAAAGATAAAACCATACAAAAAGAAAGAGTTCCCAAACTTCTGTTTACATTCACCAAGGCAAGCTTCACATCCATAGCATTCCTATGTCTATTAGCCTGCATGAAATCCACTAACCCAAGGGACAAAATCTACATCTTTAGAATTAATTACCGTATTCAAACACGGTGAGACATTTTCTACCCACTAATTCACACGGAAGACTAAGTTACTAACACATACACAAAGGCTGGTTGATACATCACAGTGCCTTGAGCAATAATCCCCTCCCCCAAAAAAGGAACATTCACTTCCATTAATATTTCAATCTGCCAGTTTGCTGTGGCATTTCTTAGTCAGACACACAGTTAACTAAATCACAGTGTTACTAAATAAATCAATATTCTTTTAAAATAATTTCTTAAGTCACGGTAAACCCTCTGTTACCTATTTGTTTGTCGTAGCAGCTCTCTAAGGTACTCGTATACACACATACGATCTGTTCCACAGAAGTACACGGGACATTTGTAAGATGATTAATGCTGAATAGTTAAGAGTTTATTCTAAGGAGTTCAATAAATGTCTAATAGTGAAAAATCTGAAATGCCTCCCCAGACATTTTTCTCTACGAACATAAGAGCATACATCCAGTTGTGAAAAGAGCATACCCAATTCTGAATACCAGCTTATTCTAAATTATTCAGATTCAGCAGATTATCACGTTCATGAATATGGTGGGGGAGGTTAAGAAAGATACTTTTTCATATAATGGCAAATAAGTATTCTGATCTGCATCAGCTCAACTGACAGCATTGCAACAGAGATTTCTTCCAACACTAGAAGACTGATGATGTTACGCCACTCAATTGGCAACACATTATAAAAAGTCGCCTTTTTCCCTACTTTTCCAAGTATTTCTCTCCCTTTTTGTTTTTCTCAGTCTTCACATTTACTAAGTGTCAGAGTGGTGACCCTTCCTGCCTCCCTACTCCACACCCCCATCCCCACTGGCACCCCCATCAATAACTGCAAGCACACCTAATTGCTTGCCCTCCTATTTTCCCAGCTGCCAGCAATCCCTGCTGCCACTTCCAGATTATCCATCACCCCACAATGCCTTGTGCTGCCTTCATATCGAATTGCACACATTGACACCCCCAAGGAAGACCAGTATTTTTATTGACTGGTAGCACTGAGTGCAGTTCAACTATAAAAATCGAGGATGGGGACTTATAAGCCCCAGAACTCTCCCCAAACTGTGGCCATGAAGCCAGACAGTCATCCAGATTTCTAGCCAAGGACACAAGGAACTGAATTCTGCACCAATTAAGTGGCTCACTGATTTTCAAGGAAATAAGACCAGAGTTCCCCGCCCCTCTATTGTCAGGTCAAAATATATAAAAAGAATTTAGCAAACCGGATTTAGTCCCTGAACACACAGGCTATTTCTTGAGTTTGATAATTTATAGCCTCTACTGCTTTGAACAAAACCAAGGAAGATGTGCATAATGCTTTGCAACAGCCGAGTTGTATGAACATACAGATACAGCATTCTCTTCCTTTCCCACATGGTATCACGTTGTTTTCTAGGAAGTGCTGAGAACTGTAGAGTATTTCAGAATGATAACGTTTACTGACAACATGAAATATTCCAAACGAAAGAAATGCATTGCATTTAGCCATCATTTTTTCTTGGGTTTCTCTCACAGTGCAAAGCAATATAGATACATATATTTTATTAGAAAAGGGTGGTCAATATTAGCACCATTAGTCAACACAAGACATACCATGCTAGCATTTTAAACCCTGAGAAGTATTTTTTTTTTTCAGCTTTCCCAGTTAGGAAGCTGTAACTGTGCTCAATGGACTTCAAGTAAAGTCTGGAGGCCTTCAATACACATCACGCTCATAGCTTAGCTGATGAATTCACCGATCAAGGCAGCAGAACTCTCACCTCTATGCAAACAAGGGTGTGAAGCTTTTTGTCGGATAGAAAATATTAGCAAAGCAACACACTACCCTGTGCTGACATCCAGAACCCCTTCAAAGAGAGCCCTACAATATTAAACCAATGAAGTTTTTGATGAATTGATGAATCATTATGGTTACAATGGTTCTCCTTGTACTTTCTTGAGAAACACATGAAATTAGAATACAAGCTGTAAATTGGAAATTAGCTAAGTGATATCCACGCTGTGGAGACATACATAACACTATTGCCAACACACAGCAGGAAGAATTGCAAAACCATTCCAACATTGTTTCTTGCTGCTGCTTCAGATGCTTTGCCAGTACAACAAGGGCTGTGACAAAACCCTAATGAACACAAATCCACCATTAAGTACTTGCACATCAGTAAAACGCAGAAAATATTTCAATGGAGTTATCCAACCACAAGTGAAGTAAATCTAAAAAGCAAGAAACACCGTAGAAAAGTATAATCAGCTGAAGATACTACGAAAACCTTGTCATTAGTTAGATTATGTCATGTCAAATCTCCTATCTCACCACTCTCCCTCTCTCCTTGCTGCCTTGCTGATAGCTACAAGAGCCTACAGAGGCTCCCTTTGATCAGTGAGCAAACACAGGCAGAAGCAGTGTCTCGCATCAGGTGTTTGCAGAATTTCCTGTGCTACTCTTTGAGGGCTACTGCGATACAAAGATGTACAGGAATGCAGGTGAATGGGATTTTCCGACCCTCCTCCAACACAATCTGGAGCACCAAATGTCTGGGCTAAAATCTCAGCTGAAAGCCAATACAAAGAGAGAAGAAAAACCCCGAGCACAGATTTTAAAACACACTGTGAAGCTGAAACAGAGAATGGAGAGTAAACCCTCTGCAGAAAACTGTTCTGATCAAATTGTCACAGGAGCTACACAGGTTTACATGGTAAAAATTCTGTGCCTCAGAAACTGCTCTCCAAGAAAGGGCAAATCTACATGAGGAAACCAACTCTCTCAAATCTACATTGCCCAACCCTAGATATTTGCAGCCAATTCACCTAATTGACACTTCTTACTTGTTTGCATCTGTTAAGATAATACTTCTTACCACTAGTGATGTTGCAGAGTCCAGCCAGACTGTGTGAAATGTCCACACTTGATATGAAAATAAAATATGAGCAGCATTCCTGGAGATTAGCTTTGCTGTGTAGCTCTTGGGTGAAAGGGCACTTCTACCAATACCACCAGTAAAACTGGAACTGTGTTGTACCAGTCCACCCAGAGGAATCTAACTATGAACAGGAGGTAGTAAAACTGGTATTATGAAATCACTGTTAAAAATTCCTCAGTTCAAACACATGTATATGCAGAAAGCAACAATAACAGGGGTTGATCTGCAAGTTTAAAATAAATCTAACTTTTCCATTTATTTATTTTTAAGACGTTAACCTTCATTTCTACAAGCTACTAAGAAAAATTGACAGCAGATAATTTATGCAGTTGACACGTCTGAACTAACCTCTCATGTCCTCTCTAGGTGTACAAGAAGTGTTTTACTAACTGATGGGAAAAACTAAGACACAAGACTGACTATTAAAAAGGGACCTACTTTCTAAATTCAGCACCGTAACTGTCAAATAGCTTTTACACTGTATTTAGTTGTTCAATATGATCTACAGTTGCTGTGTTCTTTGTTTTTGTTGTGTCCAATGTTTATGCCGTTTACTAAAATGAAAACTGTAGAATTCAAATATCCTGACGGATCATGTTGTTAACAGAGTAAGGTTGCCAAAAAACACAATTCCTTCCATTTATTTGTAAAAACAAGCCACCTTTGAGGGGAAAAAAATATTTTGAAAGAGCAGCAAGATAGCATAATGAATCACAGCAAGGAGGAAAATAGAGACTATTTTTATCAATGGTATCTTCCAGGAACAGCAGGTCCAAAAAAGAATTGAATTTCATCAGGATCTGATCACAGCGCTTACTAAATTGCTTTTTTCTGTATCTGACATGCTTTATAAGAAATGTCTCCAGCACAGTATCTCTGCTGGAGACTAAACGAAATGCATTATGCAATGGGCCTCCTGCCTTGGCACCCAGGTATAATCTCCTGTGCAATTCAGGCAAAAGCAAGAATTCAATCTGGAGGTTCTACTTGTTCCAATGTGATGACAGTGATTAAAGAACAATAAACATTTCCTTTTTGACATCTGACTTTTTACCATACAAACTATGAAGTCTGTTTCCTTGATTATCTTTCAAATTCTTGATGGTAGGTTTATGATGATTATTTCTGTTCAGGATTCAGAATGTGGCAAGAGAACAGCTGCAGAAAAGCAACTTGTAAAACCCAAGACAAACTACTTCTGCTTCACACAGATTCACAAAAAATAGAAAATATTTAAAGATCGGTGTAACACTACTGTCATGACTTAAAGTTTATTTACTTTTTAATTTCCAAGAGTAATTTCATTACAATACAAAAGTCTGTGAAATATTGACCCCATTTTGTTTTCTTTTAAATGCATATTTCTTTCAGAGGGGAAAAAGGAATGCAGTGGTCTGCTGTGTCAACAGTTGCTAATTCCAGCTGAGTTTGCAAACACTTAATCTTGATACTGTCAAGGAGAAGAGGCTGATGGCTTCTCTATGCCTTTAGAAAAATTATCCACAATATAATATACTAGAAAAGGCATGAGACATTATGATCAAAGGTATGATCAAAAGCAGAGGGCAGAGCCTGAATACATACAGAATCTGGCTTAGCAAGTACCTTTCAGCCTGAAAAAAAAATGATAAAGAAGAAATACATGGAAGATCTATAAAACTGGGTGTTACAGAGAGTGCAAAGACGATCAGCTGCTCGCTGCCCTCTTGCAAATCAGCAGCTGGGGAACGGCTAGCCATTGAGCCTGACGGCAGGCTCAAAACACAGAACAACAAGGATCTTCACCCAAATACAGCCATGCTACAACACTCCTTGCTACAGGCACCATAGGTGCTAAAAGTTTACCTTGGCTCAAGTATCAGACAGGTTCACAGAACAGAAGAAAAATAAAAAATATATCTACTATGAATTTTTAATACAGCGCTTCTAATTGCAACATGGGAGAACCCTTTGGGGAAGTAGAACCAGTACCACTGGTGGGACCTTTATGAAACTAGACAGAAACCCCACATAAAACAGTAATTCATTTAAAATTCAAAAAAAGGTAAACGTAGAAATTAATAGGTCAGTATTTCACCCGTATCCTTTATGTCTTGACTTACTCATTTTACACATACGTTTTATTAAGATAAGGTTGTTGGGTTTTTATTTACACATTTAGTATCTTCCTTCAGAGAACTTTATTTGACAGAGCCATTTTCTCACCTGGAGGAACAAGCAAGTGCAAAAGTCTCAAAGGAGAGGAAATTTCAGAATTACTGAATCTGCAGTCAAGCAGTGTTCTCCCATGGGTCAGGCTGATACAGGAGTTTAACATTTGGGGTCAACAAAACACCACCAGGAATCACCACTAAGCTTTGTGAAAAAAAAGCATTTACACTTTCTGTACTGGTTTTTACTTATATTTTTTTTTAATGCTTGCAACTAAATGGGTACTTTTCTAGTTCAGGCATGGGAATGCCAGCTGCAACTACCTAGCAACTGACTTGATTCAAACTGTATCCACCACTGTCTTTTTCTCATTAAAGTTTGTCACCCTGGTGAGATTTTGTGCCCAGATCCAGCTACAAATTCTATATCACCATTATTATTGACTGTTTTATTATGCTGCTTTAATGGTAACATTAAGAGTGGCATTAATGCCACTTAGATTGAAGGTTAAAGGAAAAATTACTTTTCCTAGGTGTACTTCAAATACTTTGATTTTCAATAAATTTGTGCAGTTATGCAGATATATCTGTGCATGTATGCACACAATCTGCAAGGGTCTCTTCATCCATAAATTCATCCTCATATATTTTTATGATATAGTGAAATGTTACTCCTACGTTTAAATGCTGCTTTTCTCAAATCCCAATGCTCTTCCAGAACAAAAAGTGGGAATTATTTACAAAGCAAACTCCTACCTATTTACCCACAGCAGCTGCTTTCAACTTGAGCACTGCTGTACTGCTGGAGGTATTGATGCAGAGCCAAATGCAGACTAACCATGTTTTCTTGTTTCAGAAGAGGGTGTTCCAGCTCACCATGAATTTCCTCATGCTCTAGAGGAACGACTGTTAGGATTTAAGCAAGTTTTTCTACAGAAACATTATCAATAGCACAAAGCAGAGGCAAACATAATGCTAGTGGCAATGGTGGTGATGGGCTGCCCCCTCCCTACTCTACGCTGCATCGTGCACAGCCCATGGCTAGAGGCAGGGAAACGCTCTTTGGCACAGCACAACACATTCTCTCCGGCTTCTCCACATTTTAGACAGGGGGCCAAGGGCACTGGGGATAAACTGAGCTGCTGGGATGGGATGGCAAGGCTCCTTTGGCTGCTCCCTCCCCGGTGTGATCCCAGCCTGGACGGCACAGCTGGGAGGGCTGCTGCCCCTCAAGGGCAAACACTGCCTTGGGAACACGACAACAACAAAAAGTGGAACAAGGGCACATCTGTATCATAGCCTGCAGTGGGTCAAGGAGACTCCCAAGTTAGCCTTAAAAGACAAGGGACAACCAAAAAACTACGTAATGCAGACAAGGCGAGCTCTGAGCTGCCATGCCCACATTGCTATCAAGAGCCATACTGCGAATTCCAAGTCTGGCGAGGAATTCTGTGCCAAATCACGTGCCTACAGGTGTGTAACATCACACAACTGCTGACGAGGAGGTGACAGCGAATCCTTCTGCCCATTTTCTGTGAGATGCCACAAGACCTGGTGGTGATCAAGAGGGAAGCAGCGCTCAGACTGCCGCCTGCAGCCTCCGAGGGGGAACGCTTCCACCCCAGAGAAAAAGCGCTCTCTGCTACTTTATTTCCCATTATCTGCAAGTGTACTTGTACATATCTGAAAAACCTTAATCGACGAATCACTATTTGATTAATTAAAGAACAAATATAATCTGCACCCTCTGCATTGTGACAACAAGCTGAAAAGAGGAGTCTTTCTTCCTGACCCTTAATGAACAGCTAGTTTATAGTTTAACAGGGTAGCATAGCTATTGAACTGAAAATCATCACTACAAGGATCAGTGTTATGACATAGACGAGAATTTTTCTGAAGTGAAGTTCACTGATAAAGCATCACTGCAAAAGTATTTTGTCTAAATGTCAACATTTAAAACCTTTAAATGTTTCTAAATGACATTTAGGAATCAAATAAATTAATACATATGCTTCCTCTGACAATAGCTCCACTTCACACCGTAACATAGTTTTATGAAATAGAAAACAGACGTGCGTATTGTGAAAGTGGCTTCTTTGTGATGGCAAATATCCAAGACAGCAATTAAATCACACAAGTAGTTGATTGTGTATTCAAGATACAGGCCGGAGCTCAGAATAAGACAGAGGTGGTGTTTCTCAGGCACTCTCTCCTCTCCTGAAGCTCTAGTTTTTGGGGAGAGAAAGGCTCAGTCACTTCATATCTGAAATTCCTTAATGGCATCATAGAGAGCGAGACAGGTTCAAACCCCAGACTGTGGGATATCTCACAAAAGTGAGGAATCACACTTTTCTAGAAAATCATGTAATTATTCTTGCAAGCTTTGTGATCTCACGCATCATGCTAAAGTCTTCTTTGTTATGAGATGGGTGGGTTTTTTTTCTTTTTCTTCTTTCTAACAAACTATAAAATGAAAACTGCAGAATGAACAAGGAATACAATAAGATGAAACAGAAAGATCTTTTCAACTAAGACTGGGGTGTTTGGCAGTGTTTGTACTTCATTAATTGAACAGATTTTTGGCATTGGTTCTGCCATGCAACACGAAGGTGGTTTATGGTAGTGAACCTGTAATACTGCACACATCAAACCCACCCGGGAACCCCTCTGGTCTCTCCCCAACATTTTATGTATCTGGCTTATGAGGCTGATGTGCCAGACTAAAGTTTGAATCAAAGCAGGTAATTTCTGAAAGGAAATGACTTCTAATTACCCCCCCGCAGTTACTTCTTCCAAGCACAATTGGAACCCATTTTATTTGTAGCTTCTGACAAAGCTGTAAGAATTTAACATTTTCCCATTAGTGTTCCCAGAAAGTTACTACCCATGATGATAAATGTCACACAATTAATGGAATATTTCCATATCTGGAAAAAAGAAGAGAATTACGCATATGATAAAATCGGTCCTTTTAACCAGTTTATTCCCCTCTTACTTTTGATAATTGAATGCATCAGATTTGAGATTAACTCTCTAAAATTTCACTTTATAGCTTGATAAATACCTGGAGAATGCGCCTGTTTTCACCATTAGCCAAATATCCACCCCAGACTGTGTTTCTGGTGAACAACCAGAGTTCCCGCTCCTCCTGTGCCAGCAAGGGAGCCCCATGGCCACTGTGTACCAACGGGTCACTTGCCAACCCATTCCTGGCAATACACAAAAAGTGTTTTTCTCACCCCAAACACAACTTCGAAAATTATCTTTCATGTTTGACTATATATTGTCCCAAATTCTCCGTTTTCAGTCAAGCTTGATCCATTTTCCCTTAGAACTTCCACTTGAGCATTTTAATAAATATTAGTATTAGTGAAAACATAAAGCATGTAAATCTTGCTCAACCGATTTTCTTTTCACATTATTCAAAAAGGCCACGTGTCTTCCTGTTCTATGAAATTCACTATTCTTCCACTCTTTTCCGGTATGTACCAGACATATGAGGTAAGATCTCCACCACAATAATCCCACATTTAAAGCACATTTCCTGTACTCAGAGCGAGCTGTGACGTATCATGTTATTCCTACCCATAGACATCAACTCTATTTCTGAAACGCAACTTGGTTAAAATCACCAGCAGGAAAGTAACTTTCAGACTATATTCACTCATTCTGCAGCCTTGCTATAATTTTCTCAACCAGAAACAGTATTTTCAATAACTGAAATGTCTGGTTTCTTTAAACATTCATTGTATTTTAGAAGTTAAAAGCATGGTTTTATTTGTTCTGGAAGTGAAAAGCAGCCAAGTTAACTTCTCTATCTGAAATACATCTATATTTAAAATCACAAGTTAACCTTAGATACTGAACAGTGACCGCCCTGCCTGATCAATATATCAAGCAAGTGAAGTGCTTGCCTGCCAGCTAAGAGACATTATAGAAAACAATTCTCACGTTCATGTAGTCACACATTAAAGTTACCGACAATTCCTTTTAATTAGCCATGCCGTCTTGGTATACTCCCAACTACATAAAAATTAATTACCTGTAACATCACAATCTTTTTAATTTTAACCTTTTCATGCTTCACTACTTTTCAGTGACATTTCCTCTAAAAAAAGGCTCTAGTTATCAAGAGATTGCATATGGGAGACAGACAATCAATCACAAAAAAAGGAAAAGATAGGGACAAATCATAGAAGAAGACTTAAAAAACCTTTTATGACTCCTTATCATGCACTAGCAGATAATCAATAGCTTATCAAAGTCCATGTTGGCTTTGCTGAAAGAGTAATTTCCATACAGTTAATTCAAAATCACCTATACCAGGTTATAAAAAAACGTATGCTAGTAAATCTACTGTGAACGCTACTGGTTGTTTAACATTGTCCATTACCTTGAACTTACTACCAATCTGGTGACTGCTGTATGGTTGTAATTAGAGTGAAAAGAGTGAAAAAAATAGACATGAAAAGTTTATTCATGAACTTTAAAGGGGAAACTGCACCCAAGAGAGGATTTTATCATTTCTGGCTTCGAAAGCAATTCAAGATTGCCTATCAGTTCATCATGCATCTATGCTTAAATTTAATTAGAAAAATTGTTATCTGCTTCTCAACTACACTGCAAGTAACTTGGCCATAGCAACTTGCCTTTTTCAATAAAAAATGCACCAACAACTGCAAAGGTGTCACGGAAATCAATCTTCATTTTCCCTTTCCTAATCTGAGTTTCAAGTTTTACCTAAATTGCTAATGAAAAATTAATACCTGAAAACTGGGTCAATTTACTCATCTTTCAACTAGTGGCAAAGGGACTATTCAAATCTTCAGACAGAAGAGAGATACTTTTCTAGTTTATTGAACAAGCAACAACCCAAGAACGTATAGATACAGCAGTATGGCTGAAGTGATGCCATTGCCCTGTCTACCAAATAATTCATTTTACAGCTCAACAGTTGACAGCAGATGCCATCTTTCACCAAAGCTTATAGTCTAACACCAATCGCCAGGCGTTTCTAAGTAAATATTTTAAGATATAATCCACAGGTAAGAAAGTACGTAAACCTTTCAGTAGGAAATACTGATTTGCCAGTGCTATTTTGTCTAACATTTGCTCAGAAACAGAGTAATTGTGAAGAAAAGGTAAAATGATTATGGCATTAAATATGAGAATGAGTTCATACACAAAGCTGGACAACATGTGCATAATGCAAAACCAAAAAGTTAACAGCCTCGTCTATAATGTACAAGAGGCCTGATTTTCTATGCTCTGGAGCTACTACGTTCATTACAGAACGGTTGCAGAAATGTTAAACAAAATATAAACTGTTACCCTTTAATCATTTGTTGCATAGACTGTATAGAAACTCTGAAATAACAGCTGTTAGAAGTTGATCTTCTCAACGAAACGTTTATTTAAAACCAAAGCATGCTTATGCTTATTCTTCTTTCCTATCAAGCCCTGAAACCATGAGATACAAACAACCCATGGGGTCATTATTGGTAAATGTAAGAGATCTCCTCAGGCAGCATGAATGCAGTTAAAGTCACAGACGAACACAGCACAGATAATAAGGAATCTGCTGTGTTCCCCTGTATTGTTTACTGAGAAACACGTATCTGAATTCAAAGCTAAGATCAGTTCCTAACATAGGAAGAGATAAAGAAACAGGTGGAGGGAAAAAACAACAAAAAACTTCTGCGCAAGAGAGAGACAGAGCATATCCACTGGGCAAGGCGGCAAGACCTGTCTCTATAATAAACAGCCCATCTACTTTCCGAGAACGCCCCAGCACACCTCCAATGTCAGCCTAAGTCTCAATGCCAGGTAACACTGCAGAGCTGGACACTGCCTATTCAAAACGCGAAGTCACTTCTTTCCTTACCAAAAATATTTGTATAAAGAGAAACATGCAGTTCTCCTAATGATGAAAGCTCTATTTTCTCTGGAAGCCACAAACCCAAGCCACATTTTAAATATGCACTTATGCCAGCGGACATAATTGTGTTCAATCATGGTGTAATTCCAGCATGAAGGGTAATATCATCCCCTACAAGAGCATTTAGCATTAGTCCCAAAAGTTGGATAGCATCTATTTTGCTGAGAAAAGAATAATTAGAAACAAATTAAATCTCAAATAATTTCCTGATGCTTGATGCAACTAAATCAACAGCACAGCTCATAAGACTATACAGGCAGAGTAAGCCAAAGGCTGGCAAACGTCTTTTACCATGTTTCAATAAAAGATTCCAAATCTTAGCAAAAATAAGGGACAGGAAAAATAAAGGCATATTGAGATACAACTGCTTCAGAAACTAATAACTTCCCAAATTAGCCATGAATATCTGCAGTTTTAAATGTACCATATCTAAACAAGAAAAAAAATGATTTGGCAAGACAAACTGGCAATCTAACCTTAGTTTTTAGCTTTATGCAGTTTGATTGTCAGTACGGGTGAATTCACACCCATACACATTTGACTTTAGGCAGTCAGGCTTAGAAGAAAAGGCAAGAAAGAAACCGCTTTCATAAGGGATAAGCATTCCTGCTTTTCTGTGAGATTTTACACTTCACACAGGTAAAAGAGGCAGCTCCCTTACACATTGAAAGGTTTTATTAAAGTTGATTTAACGACACATCCTCACTTTCAACTCAGACTAAATTTTTCATTTGCCAAATTATGAAGACTGTGTGTTTCAGTGCCACAAAAATCTTACTTAGCCTCTGTACTGAAGCTCAGGCTGAACTAGCAAATTTCTCTCAAACCTCAGGGAAGGTTACTTGGTTTTAGTTTGCATGGTAGATACCTAGATAAAATGTCTTCTGTGTGTACGTCTTTCCCACAGCAAAAAAATACAAATAAATAAATAATAAACCCTCAACACTAAAAAACCCCTCAGAACATTTTGATGATCCTTATTCTTTGACTGCCTTTATAATTAAGATGGGGAGATGCTGTTTCCAGAAGTTTCAGACATTACTTGTTTTGCAGCAAGTTTTCTATTAATGCGTCTCTATAAGAAAATTTCCAGGAGGTTTTCTGTTTGGAAGGAATTGGGATTCGTACAGTTAGATGGCAAGGAACTGCAATGAAATTACTTTAGAAAGAATTAAGTGGTTGCCACCCTCAAGCCCAGAGGTACTGAAAAGACAGCACATCCTCTGCAATGTTAATTAGCTATCAATAATAAGCACAGAATTGATTTGTACAGAGCTGATTAAACCTGGTTACTTAGGGCAGTGTCCTGTCTTTCCAAAACCTGCCTCATCCACTAATCAAATGACTTCAGTCCTCCACCAAACTCCTTTTTTCTTCTTCACTGCAACAAAAGTAGCCTTTGATGTACTGTAACCTCCGCTCCCTCCTGCAGCATTTCCACTTCTCACACCCAGAGAATAACCCATTTCCTCCACATCCCACACCCTCCATACTGCAATACGCAATGGTGCTCAGAAGGTACCATAAAGGGTCAGTTCCCAATTCCCCAAACAATAAATGCAAATAACTGCCAAACAGCAACACCCCAGGGAAGGTGGTATGAAAGTTATTTTACTGCAACTGCTATAGTATGTGACCTTGTGATGCTGAGTTAGAACACTGCAAGGGAATAGGAAATGGCTGGGAGAAAAACTGTTGCGATTGCCTCTAGAGTTTCAACAAGAAATGAAAAGATAAAATGCAAGTTTTTAAAAGCACCTGCCATTTTTGACGTAACTATCAGTCTGATGCAAAACACACTTTTCACTGCTAACTGCAAACTCCTCAAGTGACTCTGGATTCCAAGTAAGATGCACTTTCTGTCAAGATATATTGAGGATTTGATTTGAATTTACTGTATAGTCCAATTCTTAATATTATGATGGTTTATTATGCTTCACATACATGAAACTCAATGAACTTTTTTGTCCCTTGCCATGAGGTATTCAAAACCTTTCTCCTTGGAGGGGGGTGGGCAGGGGGAGAAGCTTGTTGAAGTGATCAGAACAGACTTCACACGGTTTTAAACATAGAATATATAATGACCTAACATTGCAATAAAAAAAAATAAATTATTGTAATGCTTGATTTCTGTGGCAGTAGAGCAAAACTGCTCATTTCACCTTACCATCAAAAGTCTGCAGTTTCCATAGTTTCAAAACTATGCATTACAGGATGCGTGCAGCGCTCTTCAGGGAGGACTTGCTCCCTGACTGATCAAGCAAGGCTTTTACGCAGCAAGATTACAATACCACCTCTTAAAAGTTCAGTTTTCTTCCTCTGAATCCCAACTAATCTAACTAAAGAAGTCCTTCCTGCTAATAAAAGCTTGAGGGCTTCTAAAGGCACTTCCTGCTCTTTAATGTCTTTTTTACCCCCCTCAATCACGCTGCTCTTTGGAAATATTTATTTAATTTTGCCTTTCATCTAGCAGTCCTCTGCTCAGAACCATTTCCTTGAGTGTATCGTTAACACAGCAGCTGAGCCCAGAGACATTGTAAGGTCCCTGCTGACACAACTCCTAAGGATATCGAGGATAATTAGTACAAAAATAAATACTTTCCACGTAGAAAGATAAATCAGTGAGGCATTAATAAGTAATACCTCATAATCCAGCTAGGTGTTTAAAGCATTGAATCTTGAATTAGCACAAAGAAAGCCTCGTAGGTGTCATGGAGTACATTAGCATTCATGTGGACTGATAATTACCCTACAGAACCCGATAATGACTCAGTTTGTTGCAAAACTAGTCCAGTAACTGACTAAATAAACCCAGTCTATATTTTGCTGCTAATTGGCTTTCCTTCTTTGTATGATTATGGAAAAAATTGAGTATAGGAATGGACAAAAATTCCTAAAGTAAGCATGACAGGAATAGACTGAAGAGGAAAGGAGGAGGAGAAATTACCTCTCCAATGCTATGAGATGGTTCATGAGGTTCTATTTTTTTAACTCCATTTGATGACTTGCACATATTAATAAATGCTAGCTTACTGAAGTCTTCCTGAGACAATGAAAAAAAAAAATTACTTACCAGATTTGATCAGACACAGAAATACTAACGCAAATACAAAACTATGTAACAAAAGAACACCCCAACCAAAACCTAACAAACACCACAGGTTTTCTCAGAACTGGAAATTTAGCTAACAACAGTAAATTCATTCCTAGAGAGAAAGTAGGACGGCGACAGTTAGGGAAAAACACACAGAGGTATATGGACCAATTAACAGACACAGGGAGTTCATACGTGCATCCTTTCATCTAGCACAGATACCTCTTTTCTTTTTGTTATAAGGCGATATATTTGGCTTGTGGAACTTGAATTTTGAAAGGTTGATGCTAGCTTATTGTAAGACATCACTGAAGCCGCACTTTGCATTTCCCTAAAGGAAATGCAAAAAATTTGCACATGTACTATGAGACAGAACTTCAGACAATGACTTTGAACGCTGTCTTATCGTGGTCTTTGGTGTCTTTTCTGAAAGATAATAATTTTTGCAATGATTATTAGAGGACTCAAAACTCAGTAGATTTATTTCTTTTCCCTCCTAGCCTGGGAACTTGTAAAGCAGCTTACTCCATCACTGTCACAGTCACTGAACCAGACTCAACAGGTAGCACTTTGCAAGCAAATTACTGCCCAGGGAAGCAATACATATCTAAGGTGTGGATTACAGGCTGATAATTTAGCTCTGTGTCCAGGCTTCAGCCTTTAGCCCTCACTCACCTACCAAAGGATTAAACATCCAGAAGAGCTAACGTGCTATAAAAACATCCAAAGTTTGTTCACTATGAGTTTCTGCCTCCTCTTACAAAGTTGCAAGAGCACCTCACCAACATTCGGTGTCAGAGACACATGTTTATATGACCTTAGCTATGATCATAGACCTAATGAGGCCATCGTAGCAATTAATTACAGTAGCTCATTGCTGGCACTGCAGAAGTGACACCTGCAAAACCAGGCAACCATCAATGAAGAACATCACACCTTGTGGCAAAGCTCAGTTGCTTACAGCACCCAGCTGACCCAGAAGGTACTGTCACAACATTTCATTCTACGTGCACACCCAGAGAGGGCCATCAGATAACCTTTGGCTCTGCTTGGAAAATCTACAGCTTTGGGAGAATTTACACTGTCTGTGCAAATGGCAGAAATGCAAAACAGGTTTTTACAAGTAAATAGTAATTACACAGCCCTCTGCCCTGCCTGGAGCAGATTTAATAATATTATTAATACTGCCATGAGTCAGACCAACTCTCAGAAGGCACAGTGTAAACCTTGATACTGTTCTTCAGGAAAATAAATTGCTTCTCTTCCATCTCCGCCAGCCAAAGCCCATAAACAAAGTACACGGATTCTTCACTGCCAGTGTAATCCAACTGCTTTAGAGCATCTAAGAAAAAGAAACGTGGAAAGGAAATACGATTTTTACCTCAGTAAATTAATGGATAGAGACCAACTAAAAAGCACAGAATCACATAATGGTTTAAAGATCATCCCATTCCAACTCCCCTGCCATGGGCAGGGACACCTCCCACCAGACCAGGTTGCTCAAAGCCCCATCCAGCCTGGCCTTGAACACCTCCAGGGATGGGGCAGCCACAGCTTCTCTGGGTAACCTGGGACAGGGGCTCATCACCCTCACAGTAAAGAATTTCTTCCTAATATCTCATCTAAATCTCCCCTCTTTCACTTTAAAACCATTACCCCACGTCCTATCACGTCCTATCCCTGATCAAGAGTCCCTCCCCATCTTTCCTGCAGGCCCCCTTTAGGTACTGGAAGGGGCTATAAGGTCTCCATGGAGCCTTCTCCAGGCTGAACAACCCCAACTCTCTCAGCCTGTCCTCAAAGCAGAGGGGCTCCAGCCCTCAGAGCATCTTTGTGGCCTCCTCTGGACTCACTCCAACAGGTCCATGTCTTTCTTTATGTTGGGGGCCCCAGAGCTAGATGCACGACTCCAGTGGGGTCTCACCAGAGGGGAGTAGAGGGGCAGAATCACCTCCCTTGCCCTGTTGGCTACGCTGCTTTTGATGCAGCCCAGGATGCGGTTGGCTTTCTGGGCTGCGAGTGCACATTGCTGGCTCATGTTGAGCTTCTCGTCCACCAACACTTTCTCCTCAGGGCTGCTCTCAATCCACTCTCTGCCCAGCCTGTATTTGTGCTTGGATGCAGGACTGTGCAGTTGGCCTTGCTGAACTTCATGAGGTTCACACAGGCCCACGTCTCGAGCCTGTCCCGGTCCCTCTGGATGGTATCCCTTTCCCACCAGTTTGTCAACCGCACCACACAGCTTGGTGTCATCGGCAAACTTGCTGAGGGTACACTCAATCCCACTGTCCATGTCACCAACAAAGATCTTAAGCGGCACCGGTCCTAATACCAAACCCCCGAGGAACAGCATTCATCACTGGTCTCCACAAGATAAGTAATCGTGCAAGACTGAAAAAAAATATGTTATTCTTACCAGTTACATTAAATTCTTTACTTTAGGGGTCAGCTAAGTAGGCATCTTGCCCTGTAAAGCAGGACTACTTTTTCAGGCTACTGCTTCTGAACAATTCGTACTTGAAGGCTCTTTGTTCCAGATTCATTAATATTCCTTCTCATGTTCATTGAAAAATTAAGAAGCAAATAAAAAACTGACAATGTTGGACTAAAAATAGTCCTTTAGCCTATGTAGTAGGCTATGTAATCATAGGCTACGATTAAAAAACTTCAGCAAACAGCATTCTGTTATATTTTCTACACCCACTGGAAGATTCAACATCTACAGTACAGTAAAGATTAATTTTTTAAAAAAACAACTGGTCCAAGAAACCTCAGATAAAACATTTTGAGGAGTGTATTGGCCACTATCAGCTTCTATATAACCTGACAATGTAGTTACAGCCTTACAGCATTACAGACTCAGATGGGTCTTGTCTACGTGCTCCAACGCAACAGTTTCACATCATGCAGAAATCTCCAGCCTCTCTCTGAAAGAAGTCCTCTGCCCCGGCTGTTTTGCCAGATCAGAGCATCGCCCAAGTCCACTGTCCAGGCTAGTCCAGACAGCTCAGACTTCTCTACGTTTTATTATTCTGCTGTTTGCATGACAAATGTAATACATATGTTTCCTAGCTGAACCTTTTTAGGTACCATTCATATCTTCTAAATTAATTATAATTTAGAAGTCAAGTAAATATTTGAGGTACCGAAGGTAAAACTTTAAGTTCAAACATCCTTCTTCCACTTACGTTTATCAAAACAGCTGCAGTGCTACAAACAGATAAACAGCAAATAGCTGGTAGTTTATCAACAGAACAGGTTTCTCATTTCACAGATCAGATTTCTCAAGGTGCAGTTTGACGCAAAAAAGCCAAAAAGCAAACAAAAAAAGCTGACACCTGAACACATTGTAGCTTATGAAGTTGAATGAATACACTTTGCACCTCAGACTGATTTGCAGTCAGATTTTTCCTAGCCTAGACACCCTCCTTGGCAGACACCGCTTTGTCTTCCAGTGCAGTGTATGTGCCTGACCAAGGGCAGGAACGGAGACTGAGCTGGATTCCTTCCACCTGTGAGAGCTGTATCAGGAAAATTATATGACTCCCATTATACCTTAGGATAACCAGACAAAAAACAAGGTAACAACCAAACACTGGTTATTCATAATTTCTGCCTCACCTGCCTCTGTACAGGGAACTCTATCAGATCTGTGCAGATAAAATGGAGTCATTCTGTCATCCTCCTCAGTTTGGGTATCCTGGTAACTCTGATGAGGTCACAGACTCAGATGGCCAATAACTTGTGGTTGCCCAGTTACCTTAAACTGACACTAAGCCCAAGCCAAATTTATGTCAGATTTAAAGTAAATGGCCTTATTAACAAAGTTCAAAACAGGTATCACAGTTACAAAGGGTTATCAAATATCAAAGGTGTAAAAGGTGGGAGGGTTGTGTGTGCGTTAATCCATGTAATAATGTTATATATGGAACATATTCTCCCGTCCGTCTCACAATTAATTTGCTGCTGTCACAAGCTGAATATCAAGGCTCAAGTCTTGGTACACCTTACAAATCAGGCTGCAGTTGTTAGGAAGAGATCCTCTGGTAGAGAGAAATCACCTCCTTTGGAGATGCACAAGCCCTTTAAGACCCAATCTTCTCCCAGAAGTTTGCCAAGGGGTCCAGACTTACGCTACCTCCCTGAAACTTGTTCTAGCTCTCCCTTATCCAGAAGGCGCACTAATCACGCATCTTGATTACAATAAGCCTTATGTCACCTCCTTGAGATTGTACTGGTTATTAAACCAGAGCCTGTATTGTTAACGTGTGCAGAACCAATTGATCAACTGCCATATATTAGACTCAACTGCAGCTGCTCCTAAAATGGATAACACAACTGTGAAAGATTTTGAAACTTGCTAAGAGTATCATCTGAATCAACCAAGCAGAGTGGCGACAGTGCTTGTTGACCCAGCTCAAGCGTGTTTGCAATAGGACACCATAAAATGTGGGTTGGCAAAAGACTATGAGGCACAGGATGGGAAGATGGATAAAGCACAGAATAGCAGGAACCTCCACAATTACAGCCTCAGCCTCTCCCATCTCCTCATCGCAGAAAGCAGGACAGAGAGTGTGTCCTGCAATAAACAAGGGAAGTCACGATCTTAATGTCAATACTCAACCTTGTCATCTTAATGTCAGTGTCAATCTGGTGGGGTAATACCCTGTGATTCAATTGGTTCTTCCTTTTTGTATTCTTAAATGCAGGAATCAAAGGTCGTATATCAATATCAATTAAGAAATTCATTTTTCTGTCGCACCCACCAGAGATGCACATCTGCATCATACCAAGCAGCAGTTCTCCTGCAAGGAAGGGGAGCTGGCACCATCTTGCATCAAGAAATGATAAAGCTCTCACCTCCTCCTCCTGTGATTCATTGTGCACATTCCAGTGCAAAATGAGCCTTACGCTTACCTTTATCCCTATCCTAAAAGATGTATTAACCAACATACTTAGTGCAAGACCTACAGGGGATAAACACACGCTACTCTTTAGTGCCTCTTGATTGAAACCAGATAACAGCAACACATAATCTTTTCAGCGAGTAGTGACTAATGCTTCCTCTTCCAAAAATCTTTCTCCTAAGGTCTGTAACAATACTGAGTAGAATACCATGTCAAGTCCCTTCTCAAAAGTGCTTCTTCAGGATATTTCAAGAGCAAAACATGGACAGATCAGGAAAAGCAACTACACAATTTACAGAATTTCATCAAGACTCAGCCCTTGTAGTGAATGAGCAGTTTGCCACTGTATCTAAGCTAGACTTTCACCATCTATTCCAACATATATCTTACCTTGGCTTTCTTTTGTTTAGGACATGAAATGTGGCATAAAGCCTATGGGATCTTTCTAGCTACAGTTCTCAATTGCGTCCGCAGAAAAAAGATAACAGTTGCTTGCAAAACCAACATAAAACTCGCAAAAAATCAAGAGGACTTACAGGATCAGTCAGTTCTGGCAAGCTCGCTTGGTAGGTGAGAGGTCTACAGTCACGAGTATTATTCACTAAGACACAAGGAAGAAACATTGGTCCCAAATCGTCTCCATCAAGCACGTCTACTGTCAGGGTGGTTGTACTTGTCCTCCGCTCATTAAGATTTTGGGCTCGGTCCTGTGGAGCAAATGAGTTACATTTGGTGAGACTTTCTGAATTCAGAATCTACAAAAAAATTAAAGCTAAAGGCAAAACATACAAGCACCATAATTGTCCAGGTTCTAGGAAATAGCTAATTACAGAAACTTCAGCATCAGTGCCACCGCCTTTGATTTCATAAAGGCTCAGAAATACAATTAAGAGGAAAAATTTACCTCTTGAATTAACAAATACTGCGAGACATTTATCACTCAGAAATAATACCATTTTGAGAAATTAATTCTCAGGAAATGTGTGAAATGAAGATACATCTTGTTAAATCTATAAAAATGCAGCCTATTTGTATAACATAAAGTCCTTCGTGCCTTACATATCATGTGAAATACACTCTTACGCTGCCTTGTGTAGTTCTACCAAATCCTATCTATAAGTAAAAGGACTTTCACTTACAGAAATGGAAAACATAAGCAGTAATAACTTTTTTTCTAGTTGGCACTGGAGAGGCCCTGGACTGTAATGCTCAATCCACTTCTGCACGCTACAATTTAAGAAAGATTTAGCACTTCCCTTCCCCCTGAAAAAACCAAACAGCCAGAGGACAGCAATGAGATTGATCCAAGATCTCCAAACTGTACTCCATGCGGAAAGCTGATCTGTCTAGAGAGTGAGTTATACTGCTCATGTTTTAAAAGGTTGAAGAACACTTCTGTCCACAACAAAGGACATCCCAAAAAAGTTTCCATGCTGCATGACAGGTTCTTCTCAATATATCATGGTTTTGCTTTTTGCCTTTTTTTTTTTTTTTAAAATCTTCGGGTAGACAAGACACCATTGACTATTGCAATTTCATTATTGTCTACGTTTTTTCATTCCAGATGTTACAGAATAAAGCTACACCTTCCTGAGTTGTGGGATCCACCCAGATTATTTTTATACACTGAAAAACGTACACACTAGCAACAGTTCACCTTTTCTTTCTTCTTTTGTTATCATAGTGAAGAAACACCATGACTATCCAAAATTTTTTTTAAACACAGTCAAAAATATATCTATTTTCACAGAGGAACTGCTGTGATAGCTTTTCTTTACAAAAATAACATCTTGTGGAGAGAATATGGGCCACTACCTAAGTCTTGCCCTCCCATCCTAGGATAACATTGACAGAAAAGAAAAAAGCCATTATTTTTTTAGAAGTATTTATCCTGCTTAATATCATCATATGTGTAAGAAGAATAGGTCATTGCTCTAAACAAGACTGGATACATATTTTTTTCCCTACTTTGCAGTCTACTCAGTTCTGGGAACCACTTTACATTTACAGTTACCACATATGGGAATTTCTGAATTCAGCTTTCTTCATGGTCAATGATGAAAAACAATACCAGCTACAAGAAGCAGCCTTCATCATCAACTATTCTTTTTTACATTCCCCCAACATGTGCCTTTGAGTAATATTGGATCAAGGCACAGATACAGAGTAATAAATTTCAGGTAGTACCTTCAGGATGCAAGAACAATAAATGATCACTGCTAATGTAATCAGTGGAACAGAAGTATGAATGCATAGTACATACAACAGAAAATTAAATGCAGCCTGCAATATTTTGTAAAAAAAATGATACAAAAGATGCATAAAGCAAACTCCTAAAAAAGATCATCATCAAGATTCAGTTTCTCACCTGTGAGCACTCAAAACTTCAGTGAGCTCAGTTACCATTTGGGTATGTTTGCCAAAACATACGGCCTAGCAAGACAGTTCAATCACGCAAGTTGCCCCATTATGTATAAATGATACAGAAGCTATCAGCACAGCTCTAGTCCCAAACCTAGTACCACAAAAGTGACAACGTTCTATGTAAGGACGTATATTGAAAGGAATGGACAAATTAATATGAGATTGCTTCGTAGTACTGCCGCTGCGCATTCCAAGCTGTGCCTTCACCAGTTGTTCCTCCAGCATGACGGGCTTCCCTCCTCACACAAGGTGTTTGCACTGCTATACACCACGCCTGTCTCTTGAAAAACATGACCTGCACAGCTACCCCACCTATTTTCCTAGGAGAGCAGTGTCTAATGAAACTCACAGCTCTGACATCAAAGGAAAAGAGCTGTGAATATGCAGTGGTGATTTGTGGACTAAATTATTGATAAAACAACAAGCCAAATCAGTTCTGAGCCTTCCCGTATTCCTGTTCAAGAGATCAGCAAGTTATGTTACCCAGGTAAAACAACTTGTTGTACCAGCCATAGCTGTGTGGGCCAGAAGGCATCTCTAGATATATCTAAGCGCAAAAAGCATGGAGACACCCCTGGAGCCTATCTTCTACTGGGGAAATGCTGAACATGCCACAAAATATGTAGGAAAGTAGATTGTAAAATGTATTTACAATTTGGCATCAGAAAGATGACAGTAATATAAATGCGTGAATTCAGAAGCAAGCTGTCTTAAAGTTGCTTCAGAGCATTCCCATTTTCCCACAAATGAAGTAGTATCACAACAGAGGTAAACAACAGAGGAAAAGTTTTCATTTCAGCTATTATCAGAAGGACAAAAAGGAAAAAAAGCTTTCACAGCCTTCAAGGGCACCAAAAATCTTCTCTGATGACAGATATATTAGATACAGTTTAAACATCACTTTTCTTCTCAGTATGCATTATCCACTGCCTGCCACTCTGTAAAAACCTCTATATACGCTTGCAATATGACTTGAAAGAAGCATTACCTCTTTACAGAAAAATGCATTTCAAACCTGAAGGATACAACTAAATTGTATCCATTAAACTCATTTCAGATCAAATTAGCATTGCTAGATTTGTTAGAAAATGAACACTTAGTGACACTAGAATACACTTTTCTGCATGAGCTGTACCTCAAATTTGCAACTTGTTCCTTGTGCCAAAAAGGTTGTCTTGTTACACACACTGAACAAGCTTTTTTAACCAGTAATAATATGCGTAAGCTTTCAATGACCTAGACAGAGCTTAAATAAGATCTTCAAGCAAAGAGTGTTATCAGATCTGGTATTTCAGCGACTTTTCCTTTCCTTGGAAAAATCTAAATCTGGAAACAAAAACACCACCTAAAACAGTTGTATAAATGGCCTAAGAGATCTATACTTACATTTGCTTGAACAATGACAAAATAACGTGTCTTTTCTTCATAATTTAGTCTTTCCCGTAGAACTACCGCTCCGGACAAAGTGAGAGGAATATCAAAGGTCCTGTTGGAAGTCTGCAACAGTTAAAACGGCATAACAAAATTGAACATGCTTCCAAGTTAAAATGTTTCAAACAGGCCACAATGAGATGATCTATTGGATGGCATATCAAAATTGCATGTACTTGCCAGATTAGAGATTTTAAACAGTTTTCTGTATTTTATTTTAAACAGTTTTCTGTCTTTTCTCCCCACACAATTTACTCCTTAAGAACCCCACAATAAATAATCTGTATGTAACAAAATTCTCTCTGATTCTTTGCATATACGTTTTTACTTCCAACCACAAACTGAAGTCTAACTATCCTGCTTCTTGCAGATATGCCACACTGAATTTGCAGTGGTATGTTCAGAAAACTTTTCCCTATTTGTCAGCTGAGAATTCCAGTCTTCAGTTTCTACAATTCAATTTGCCTTCATCTATTTTTTCTTGCTATTGTAGAAAGTATCAAGTATTAGAGATTAAGAAATGCACATCATTGTACTTATCTTCTCTTTATTCTGGCTTTCATGAGGGCGATGAAGTAGTAAACACGTGGAGAACATCAACGCTACACACTTAGGTACCAGTTATGTACATGCTCATACACTAGTAAATTCAGATTCCAGGGTAAATCATGTGAAATTCAATTTGTCCTGCATATTTGCTTAAACAGATTCAGATTGCAAAGATGTGCCATCAAATGGCAGGAGGGTACTGAGGTACTGATGGGGTGCACACACCTTAAAAGGATTCACTTTGACTAATGACCCATTTTGGGAGAAGGATTACTGGCACAGACACAGGTTTCTGATGTGAGATTTGGTTCCAGTTCCGTTATCAAATTAATCACATAAAAAAAAAAAAAAAATCTTTCTGTGCTTCAATCTGTGTAGAATATAGTTAACATTTAAGTAGGTTGAATGAGTAATAGCAATACAATATTCCAAAATCTCTCCACAGAAAACACTGCAGAGGTAGAGTACTATCCTCCCCTTAGATAAGGAAGGCCTTTTTTCCTCTAAGAGTTGAAACATCTGCTTATATTGCAGTTTGTTTTTCAGCAAATAAACGATAACGATTGTTAAATTCACCATGTTGCAGACATTTGTGGTATGCAGGAAAAGAGGATTGGAAAGTACATCACAGACTGCTGAATAACTGCAGACACTGTTTGCTTATCTCTCAGTTTGGCATTCATCTTTTTGGAGAAAAAAATACATAGTTCCCACTGAAAAAAAGTAAAATAAATTGATTACCATATTTATACTGAGGCAAAACAGGAAACTAGAACAGATTCTTACTGTTGGAAGAAGGAAGGACCAAGGAGGGTTAGGTTCACTGCTTTTGTCCCCCCTCCTCCTCTCTTTTAATGGTATTTGCACAAAACAAGCAAGCAGGTTATGACCTATGCGACTAATGGATAATATCTTTTACTGCTGTACAAGATGATGCCACGTATGCACTCATGCACACATGTATGTGCCACTTCTAATTCACAAGGAAGATCCTTCTAAATGCTTTAGCCCATTTATCTCTGATTTAAAAAGCCAGAACCATCTGGAAAAGACACTGCAGCTGAGAAACAGCCAAGGCACTCCTAAAATAACTGCCTTGTCCTTGGCAGATCTTGCCATGAGGATGCACTTAAGAGGAACTGTACAGTCTAAACTCTTAAGAGAGTTCAGCACAATTTCAGCAAAAAACTTTAACCTCTTTCCAAACTGCTTTTATCTGGAGCCCCTCTTGCTCCAACACAGCACAGAAATGCAGTTGTTCAGTGGTGATTTAAAGTTTAACTTCCAAACATAAGTTTGTGCCACAGCTCCTGAAGGTATCACATCAGATCAACCCTGAGATCCCTCTGTAAACTCCATTTATTTCTGCTGCAACCCAAACTGTAATGAAGCTCCAGGCCAATTAAAAGATGTGCACAACACCATCACATCTCAGTTGCATTTCCATCCTACACTGAAATGAGC
This sequence comes from Stercorarius parasiticus, assembly GCA_013396915.1. Classification (NCBI taxonomy): domain Eukaryota; kingdom Metazoa; phylum Chordata; class Aves; order Charadriiformes; family Stercorariidae; genus Stercorarius; species Stercorarius parasiticus. The sequence goes on from VWZL01006057.1 coordinate 468,124, forward strand.
CAGTGCACACTGGAAGTCAGGAATATCAAGATACTGTTTTGTCACCTGCTCACTGCAAAAGAACAAAACTGGTTCTCCTTTCGCTTCAAAATAGAGACAACAAAATGCTTTTGCGCAGCAGTCTTCATAACTCAGGAGATTTTTAGGCCCACAGTCTTGAATACAGGCCAGTGAATTTAAAATGGGGAAAGTCACTGGGATAACAATTCAATTTACTCCCCAGAGTGATGATGTGTGAAAAATCAGTACAGCAAAAGCGTTATGCATATTCCCTAACTCCAGATAAACTCAAAATGTTTAATTTTGAATCCTCACCAAACAAAATCCAATGAATCTCAGTAAAATTAGCTAATAAGGACAGAGTCCAGAACTTGTTTTGAGGATGCATTTGTCTTCATAACCTTCAAGTATAAATAGAGCCCTCGGAGATCTAAACATCTACTCAGCATTAGGAGACAGAATCTTTTGGGCAAGTTAATTGACTTCTGATCCTTAGCTTTTAACAGCTAAGAGAAGTTTTATAGCATTCCTTTAAGTGATAGCTAGAGCCCAGCCCTATGCCAAGTATGATTTGCATTCATTTTTCTACTTGGCTTTTATATATCTTCCCTATGAAACAACACAATAATGAAATTGAATTGAATTTCTAGAATAACTCCTCTTGTTTTTTACAGAGTTTTTTCCAAATGCCTAAACTACTCTCCAATGAAACTTATGAGCTATTATCAGTCTGCTTTTATCCAAGGTGGAAGACTGTATCATAGGTGCCGAACACTACAGCCATCTTCATCACACAATAGAAGTGGATCCTATAAGCAGAAAAGGTTGAGGTTGTTTGGTTGGTTTGGGGTTTTTTTTTGTGAATTTGAAATGACTGTTTGTCCATTCCTGTCACTCCTTCCTGCCTTCTGTTTACTTTTCAAATATTGGTGGTAGCAGAATAGCATTTTTTTTTATAACACTGCCGTTATGCAAACACATAAAAGATGGTGTTAGCATAGCATTTTAGTACTCACTATTTCCACAGAAAACCCTTGCCTTTGTTTATAAAGTTTAGGAGAGAAACTCTTCAGTGATACATACTGCCAGTACAAAGAACAGCTGAGAATGTAACATGATGAACCCACACATTGTGCGCTAATGATTTTATTCATTGAAGTAGTCTCACTGAAGTATGTATCATACCTTGAGACTGCTCAAGACTGCACAATCAATTTAATCTCTCAGAAACAACTGCAAACATTTAAAAAATGAAATAATTCCAAATATACATAACATATAAAGTCAGAAAATTCCCTATCTCCCCAAAACTTAACATCACAACTCCACTTTTGTCAAAAAGACATTGCCTCTTTGCAAAACACTGCTCCCCAGAAAAGATTGTGGCTTAAGGTGCTGCAAAGTTTCTCAAGAAATCATCTCTATCTAAAGATATGTAGCCATAAGTAAATATTATGCCTCAGCATGTAGCTATGCAAAGACCAACAGTTATCCCAGTGAAAAGTAAAAAAAGTAGGCTCTTATATCATTAGTTTACACTGAATTAATCCTTGATATTTTCACTATTCTACAAAATTCTACCTCCTAAAAAGTATAAGCACTAAGTGTAACTCTGTAGATACTTAAACTGTTGTTGAGTTCAATGGAAATAGGACTGAAGCCTTTACGATGTGTACAGCTTAAATGGTGCAAATTGAAACAGAGCTTGTATGTCTACTCTTCTAATTAAACTGAGTATCGGATTGCTGTTTTCCCACAAAACCATTTCTGCTCAAATTCCCCTAAAGTAAAGGTAGGGAATTTCAATGAGAGGTTACTAAGTCTATATACTCTATGCTTTCCCCCCAAAACCTTTTAACATCTATGTCATCTTCGGGATGAACACATGATCAGGTTAACCTGCTTAATAAATTACCACAAAAGCTGATCCACAGTAACTGTGCTCCTAGCCCATGGCAAAAGATAGCCTGGTTTGCAAAAAACAATTGCTAAAATTACTTTGAATTCGCTACGAAAATGCATATGGGACACTTCACACAAATCACCATGTACAAAACCTTGTTATAATAGAGAAATTCACACATCTGACCCTAAAGAGAATTAATGCTTTAAGCTTTTTGTCTCTAAAATTATGTGTTTGCAAAGATAAAAGGTAAGGACACTGGTGATTTATTTTAATATTATATATCCCTCTTTTTTTAAAAACAGTGATCTTTAAATATAAATGACTCTAATGTCCTTTTTAAGAGTAACTTAGCCACGCCTATGAGTATCTCTCAGCTGTGAATCTATTAGGTACAAATGCGTAGGAATAAATACAACTACCTATCACAAACTAAAAAGGCGTGCCAAAACCAAGATGAAGTGTGTGAACAACACTGGAGAAGACAGGGGATTATTAATGATTGATACTGAAGTAATGCAGCTGCTAACAGCATGACATGAAGGTACATTCAGCTGTGTTTACATGGCAAGCAAGGTTCATAAGCAGAGAAGGAAAGCATTTCTTTATGAGTCCAACAGTAACCTCTTGTTCATTTGCTGCTTCAAGGTGTTCATTTGCTGCTTCATACCTGAAAGAAAAAAAAAAAGCTAAATGCACTTACCTTGTCATTAGGATTGTACTGGATGACATACTCTATTTGGCCGTTTGGGCCATCATCGATGTCAACAGCACCATTGTTTCCAGAAAATCCTGTAAAGATGGTCGTTCCAACTGGAGTTAACTGCAAGAAGAGAAACAGACAGATACCCGTTAAAACCTTAAGATATATGAGAATATTCCATAGTTCTGGTGCAAGGCTGACATTCTTTCTTCCTCTTTGTTTGGCCTGGAACCTGATGTACAAGCAACTATTTAGACACAATATACTCAGAGCCTACTTCACTGATACCAAGCATCACATACAGAATGAAAGCAATTTCCGTTTTTATTCCACAGATTGTCTGCATCAGGACAGAATCCCATTCATTTTAAAAAAGATGAAGAGGAAAAAAAAGTATCTTAGAAATGAAAGAATTCATGAAATAAATATAAACAGATTTAAAAAAGGAAAGCTAATTTTTCAGACTCGGTAAGGAAAATAAAGATGAGCTGCAAAAGTAAACAGAACTTATTTAACAGTGTCTTCATGACAATTTGAATAGCGCCAGATAAATATTACTACATGCAAACACAGACACCCAAAGAGCTTTATGGCTTTAAACAAACGCAAAACCAATGCTGTTTCTCCAATATCTTGTTGGCAGCAATTGAATACCCATAAAATTATATTTTGAACATGAATCAATTTATAATTATCCCAGCGTAGATAAATAACATGAAATCAAGACCCATTGAGAGCAAGAACAGAAGCCCAACTGACTTCCTGGGATTCATCATTTCTGAATTGTAATAGCCAGAAAACTTTGTGAGCAATCAACCCTAAAGAGAAAACCAAATGAACAAACAGTTCTGGATTCAACTTTGACATTGCTCCTAGCCATGTCTCCCGCTGCTGCTCTCATCACACCCACATTTTTGGCCCTTGAATTCACAGAGAGCCACTGAGCCCTCTTCTTTCCTCCAAATTTTACATTAAGTTGTTGCACATCTTAAATCTGTAGGGTCTGAAAAGGTTTGAAAGGCTGTAAAAAGAGGAGGTGTCAAAGGACAAAGAGTTATTCAAACATTTGTTGCAAGTGTGGATGCTATTTCATTTTCATATTTTTTAGTTCACACCATAAAGCAAATAATTAACTGCCCATTTCCTCCTGCAGTCATCCTTTCTGGTATAGTTTCATTTATAAAGCTGCTAATTACGTTATGAGTTTAATGGCTGACGGAGTTCTCAGAGAAATATTTTCAGGGCCGAGACTACAGAATTTTCGAAACAAAAAACAGCAATTCAAAGCCTTTTTTATGATAAACCAGGTGGGGCGTAATTTACAATACTTACATTATCTGCACTTACACCACAATAACTGTATATGTTTATGTTTTGCTACAAACTTGACTTGCTTACTATTGGCATAGACAGTAGAAGTGCCACATGTGGGTGTAGGAAGTTGACTGTTGCCTCATACTAATTGTGAGGTAATTACCTCACGGAGAGTCTCTGCCTTGTACCTCTGGTACAGCAGCAGCCCTTCAAGAAGTCAGGAGAGCAATGGCCTCAGAAGCATGAGCCTTGCCTGACAGTACAGAATCAGAGTCCACTGTCATAAACCAAGGAGGGTTACTTACTGGTTAATGACAAAGTGGGAAGAAAGGGTTTTTCATCACGTTTTTGTAAGGGGACAGAAGAACAAAGCAACCTGAAAATGAATTTGAAAAATTCAGAGGAGGGTTTGTAGTCTTTTTTTCCCCCTCTAATGGCGGGCTGCCCTTGGCTGGCTGCAGACACTCAACCCAGGTGCCCTCTCACCCCGCTCCTCAGCAGCACGGGGGAGGGAAATCAAGGGGCAAGACGGGGAGATCACTGACCCATTACTCTCACTGGCAGAACAGGTTTGATTTGGGGAAAATTAATTTAATGTACTGCCAATTAAAAATATATTTGGCTGGTGACAAACACAGGCAAAACAGCACCCCTTTACCCAAGGCTCAGCTTCACTCCTTCGCTCCCAACTCCTCTCCTCCTCACAATTTTGTCCTCACTCCTTGCTGCCTGGCGGCATTTTCCCCTTTCTTAAATCTGTTTCCCTCAGGCACCACCGGCCTAGCTGAGGGGCCAGGCTGTGCCCTCTGCTGGGGCCCTTGGAACTGGCTGTGCCCAGCCCGGGGCAGCCCCGGCCTCTCCTCACAGAACCCCCTCAGGGCTGGAGGCCCCTCAGGGCTGGAGCTGCACCAGTGCTCACAGCTGAAGGACACTGAGAGCTCTCGTGCTGCTCAGAAGCACGTAGATGCTCCGTTCCCACTGAAGTCTGCCAACAGCTCCGCTCAGCAATAGTTATTTGCTCTATTTCAGCTGTATCAGGGTCTTGACAGGGTGTAGATAAATGATGACTAACATAAAAAGGCTCCAGCACTGTAAAGCACACCACCAAGTGATAACAAAAGAGACAGGTGTAAAAAGGAAATAACACTAAACACCAGAATTATAATTGCATGTTCTTACTGTAAAAATCAAAAGCTAAAGTCTTGGATTTAGTGTATTACATCCAAAATAACTGACTGCAGATATGCAGACTTTCATGAATCTAATACACACGTTTCTATGTTATCTACATTTTCTTTTACATAATACAAATGATATTAGAAAGGGCATTGAAAAAAAATCCCCTGCCACTCCCTCTTCCTGAAAGAAAGGAAAAAATTAACTCGTTTCACTCAACTTTCCAGCCTGCCCGGGATCTCACATCAGAGATTACTGCAGCCTTTAGAAAAATTCAGATGAGCACTTAACTAAATGTCTCAAACCCCACTTCTAATCATTCGAGAGGCATTCAGCATATTCAATACACAATACTTTTACACTGAGATCTCAACATTGCAATGATTTACCAATTAGCCAGCAATACCACTTTTGCCCACAATTTGTGAGGGCTTTCTAGAGACAGACTGCTGTCACCATTCACTTTATTGTTGGAACAATAAGGAGGAACTCAGTTCACCTTATAAAACGTGCCTATACGTAGCGTATAGATATACTGTTCTTCATCAAAATGAATAATCCCACTGTTCTTGTTTAAACAGGGATTAATTATGTGAGCATCCCATGAGGAACTGCATTCCTTGGAAAAAAGGCAGGTAACATGGGAATGAAAGGCATATTCTTCTAGTGAATATCACAGAGGTATCTAAAATACGTATCCAAAAGCTAAAAGCGCAGGCTGAAAGACTAGCTTTGATCTCACACAGACATAAAATGGGCACGCCACTTAAATACAGGTGTGTGCAAGCAGAACAAACTGGCTAATCAGATTTTTTGCACTGGTGAAAAGCAGAACATTGACACGATTTTGTATTACATACTATATAATACATGTAATTTCTCAAACCAGTGATCAAATTCATTCTTTAGTAGATGCATGCACTCTCTAGACAGTAAAGACTTATCTAGAGCTCAACCCCCCACACCGCTGCTGTGTCAACTTGTAAGAGAGATTCTGCACAGCGCACATTTTCCCACAATTTACAACCCCGTTCATTCTCTGAAAAATCCTCCACCACCAAGACTTCTGACAGTCAGGGGAGGTGGAAATACGTCTACCGAGGGGTTCTTGGCTCCTTTGCTTTTCTACCTTTCAGAAGGACCCAACAATGGCTCCAGAAAGTGTTGCTTCAGCCCCACTTGTCTCCTTCCCATTAGACATGCTTCCTTCAGAGAGTGCCTCTTTGGAGAGGAATTTTGTTTCTCCATATTAAACTCAGTATCTCCTACAAAAAGGGACTGACATTATGTAGTAAACTGACCATGCTGTGTGTCTTACCTTATACAAGACAAAATGTTAGGAATTGTAAAGAAATAATTATAACGAGTGTTAGTGACAGTTTCAGGATAATAATCTCTGTTGGAATTCAATGTGGTGAAAAAGAACCACGATGACAAGAAACAAGTAAGATTTCAAAAGAATGTAATTAAACAAATAGCGAGGAAATGTACACAATAAATCTTACTATTCCACAGTCAAGAGCCGTAATGCTTAAAAATTTCCTTCAACGTGATTTATGTCTATTAGAAGTCTAGATGCAGACAGGAATGTTCAATGCTTTCATAAAACATTTTGAAAATAAATTTTCCTATTATTGCCTATTTACAAAGTTAAAAATGAATAATTTTTCACACTGGCCCTGAACAACAGAGCAAAGTAAGATCTACAGTTAATCATTCTGAGCTAATATTCTTTTGATGATGTCTACCTGCAGAGATTAATTATTTCAATACCACAAGGAAAAAGATATGAATAATTACACCAGAAGCAATGAAAACTCAGCACAAGTTGTAATTCTCAACAGCCCAAAGCCAAAGTTTTCAGACAGCTGAAGTTCAACAAATACACTCATTTTGCAAAGGATTCTCATCTCTGCCAATTTAAGGCGGGGGGGACACCCAAAAAAACAACAAACCAACTCGAAAATTTTGGTTTACGAGCAGAAAATTCTCATCAGGTATAAGGTTATGCACGTTTAATAAAATAACACTGATAGTATTCTAGTAACTCCACTACCATTTCAAAAAAGATCCTGTTGTTAAATGCTCATGAGTTTACCAACACCTCTGTAGCACTCAGGTAAGGCTCGTGAAAAATTAACACACAAAAGAGTCATTCTTATAAAACCCAGACAATGCAGAATTAGAGTTGTATTACCTGAGATAAAATTTGTTAAGATAAGTTGTGTTTAAGATAAAACACAGACAACCACAATTCTGCCTAAGTAGTACAAGTTTTAGTTTCTAGTCCCTTTGTTACATCATACGTATTTAAAACCCTTGTGGCAGTACTATAGATTTTCCTGTAGAGTGTTAACAGAGTTGTAAGATTCTTCTGAATTTCAGCCTAACTATAGAACTTTGTTTTAATATACTGCAATAACTCCTATCTTTAAGTCACTAACACGCATGGTCAAACTTAGCCCCAGGCTAATGTAATTTTGTCAAGATGCTTTTCTAAATGAATAATGATGTGAAGTTTTCATATGAATACAAATATATAATACACAAAACAAAGGAAATAACCCTGCTGAGTATTTCTAATTATCATAAAGATTTTAACATCAACCTTAACTCATTTTTACTTTTATGAGGAGATTCATGATGCTGTGGACAGCAGCTGGATTTGCTTTTGGACGAGACACATTCCTTGTCTTGAAAAAGCATGAGAAAGGGAAAAGCGAAACTTGCTCCTAAATGGCAGCTCCCCTCTAAAGGGCTTCCACACTTGTGCTGCACTAAGCCCCTGGTGAGGCCGCAGCCTGCTCTAATACAGATGAAACCCCTGAAACCCCATGCTCCTTACAGAGCAGCAGCACTGGGCCAGTTGTGACCCAAAGGAAAAGAGCCCATTTCTGTCCCAGTGCTTGCCCACACTCCCTGGTGTGGTGCGCACAGCAGCAGCCCCAGAGTCACCATCAGTTTAGTTACTTCAGATGTTGGAACAGCATTACTTAGGAGTTGGCTGAATTATGTCCCAAATCTGTCTCGTAACCCAGACAACTATAAGAAGTCAATAGTTTAATTACAACCTCATTTTCCTGACTATAGCTTCTGCGCAAAATGGCAGTTAATTTTAAGCAGGTGGCTATTTTGTGTCTGAATTAGCCCCCTGCTATGACTATTGAAGAGCAGAGACAATGGAGACTATTTATACATACCTATGTATACACACGTGTGCACATAAATATTTATGTACAGATAATACACATGTAGGGTGTCTCCTTTGCTTGCACACCACCCACCCCAGAAAAAAACCCCAAAAAAACAGGGTGGGTTTTTTCCTATTAACTAACACTAATCACAAATTCAATTTATAAATGCTCAGATAATAACAATTAGCTTAAAAAGCACATAGTTATTTTAGGGAAATGGACATTCTATTTTATACTCTAAACTAAGAAGCAGAACTTTAAAACCAATTTTAACTGTAACTTAATATGAATACCAGCACTGCCACTCAAAGCGAAGCCACCAAGCGTCACAAACGTCGCAAGCTCCATCAACATTAACAAGTACAAGAACAATCATACTGCAGTTACATATAAAAGTCCACACTTTTAACAGAACACTTAAAATCCTCCTGAAAAAAGTATTTCTTCAGTAAACATGTAATGATAATTTTTATACTTGGATGCAAGAGACACATTTTTTCAAACCACACGTGCTGGAGGGGAACATTAATTTCCCCGCACATTTTGATTTTGGATCACCTTATCCAAGGGTCTCCTATTCATACAAGTATGTGAATGACAGAAGAAAAAATTTAAATCCCTAAGGATCGTTTGACAATATGCAGAATCGATCCAAATTCTGCAGACACTATGTATAAAGAGTCCTCAGGATTTTTAGGATCCAGATGAAGATATCTGAAGCAGTAGAGTGAGAAATTATGGTATTTCTCATCTCAGGGCCTGAGATGAGACGTGACATGATGCAAAAAGGCTATACAACGCCTTGTGTGAGGAAGGAAAGAACGGACCATGGCTTTTTCAAAAGAGAGGCTGCATAATTACCAAATTAGTAAGTGCACGTATTTTGAAGGATTTGGAAAGTTTGCCTTAAGGCATGGAATTTGCCGCCTTCATGCTCATGCACTCGAGGAGGAACTTAAAGGTGGAAGAAGAGAGACTGAAGGGAGTATTAACACTCAGAAACACCAAGGCATCTGCAAATAGGTGTTAGTGATAAAATTCTCTACTCCTGAAACTGAAGGATGGCTTTGAAAATCAAGTAAATGCTACCATGGTGTTTCTGAACTTACACCCATGCAACTTCTGATGCTGACACAGATGCCTGTGACAACATGGAAAAGTTTGATACAGATTAGTCAGTATTTCTTGTATTTTAATATATACATGTTCACAAGCAACTGGGAAAGAAAAAAATGGTCAGAAGCTATTACATACACTGCCTTTGGTCTAACATATTTTACAGCAACAAGTGACTGCAGCTTGGGTGAGCTTATTAGGAAAGCCCCACTTCTTGTTTCCCAATCCTTACGCTCTCCCTTGAGAATCTTCAAAGGCCACTGACAGAGAAAATACACTGAATTAGGGGAACTTTTGGTCTAATTTAGCACAGATATCCTCCTTTTCTAACCAGTCAAGTATAACAATTGACATACCTTTTGGTAGAAACCAAAACACTACCCTACCAAATCCATCTCATTCTAAGTCTCCTGGAAAAATATGGCCTTAATTTTAAACTACGTCTTTCTATGTGCAAATGGAAAAGACACATGTGAAACGACGATTTATGTTGGTATTAAAATTATCCTCACATTCTTCTACAAATTAATTTCAGTATGTTGTGGACAGTTGAAATATAAAGAATACTTGACATAAAAAACATTCTATTTCTCCAAAATACAATTTTACCCCTTGACATTTCTGAAACCACCTAATAAAGTAAAATCTAGCTACAGTTATTTGTCTCGTATTACAGGTGCCAATAATTATACAATAGTTTTAACTACTTGGGAAAGTCTTAGCCCTAGAACTTTACTCCTTAAAAGACAGCTGGGGGCAACTGCGAGGCTGAAACATATTTGCCCAGGACTTCCTTACAGCAGGTGTATGTAGGAAGCATCGTGCTATTGGGACATATTACAAAGCGCAACCACTGTCAAGCTGGTTGGCACAGGAGTTGTAAATCCAGATGTGCAGATGGATTAAATAGTACAAGTGGAAACTCCACCTAATCTTTTGTATAGTTATAAAGACCCAGTGCACATGTGCTTTACCCCACGTAGGACAGACAGGGAGAAGCATGGCAGCTGACAGGTGAAACTGCCAAATACAACCCTGTAAAGCACCTGAACAAGTCAGTCCTCAAATTGAGGCAGATGAAATTTCCTGGCTAGAAAAAATAGGTATTTGTGATGCTCACATGTATGGCAGCTTTAAGTAATGACATATACTTGTCCTTTGATTTGCTTTATCTTATGTAATAGAAATTTATGTACCTCTTAGTTTACAAGCAACCTAAAACCAGAAGACCAGAGGCAATCAAAAAATAACCACAAAAGCCTCATTCCAGCACATTCCTGTTGTTAAACTCACTAGAGGCAGTACCAATTACTAGCAGAATAAACTATCATTAAAAAATGTAATCGCTCACTAAAGCCTTTGAGAAAGTCTGAGATGCTTTGTGAACTTTTTTTTGGTTAATTAATGAGAGCATTAACCCACTGGGTACTGCTGAAGGGCGCAGTGGTGCCATGTCAGAAGCTGTAAGCGTAACAGTGATAAAATGAAACAAAGCAGCTAACTAAATCAGGACTGCAACTGGTGGAAAGAGCAACATTGCATTATGTCCAATAGTAATGTAAATAAATGATTGCACATACTTGGAACATTGCTAAATTTCTGAATATAAATAATTTTAAATGGTGCATTTTTCACTCTATCTTTTGGACTTCTATTTACGGAAAATCCTTGTTTCCTTATTATTACAGCACTGACATACTACCTGCCTTCAGTTTTACTGCACAAATTATGCAGGTCTTGGAAGATCTGGGGCCCGCATCACAGCCCGTACAGGCACTTCAGAGTAATGTTTATGTTGCCTTTACTGAAGACCAAAAGCCCTTCTGCAGCAGGCCTGCAAAAACAGGAATTACAATTACCATGTAAAGGCCACCTTGAAAACAATTGAAAAGCGTAAGGAGGGCTTTACTGATACTCATCCAGATGGTATTTTGTGACCTCCAAATTCTGGTGGAAAGAAACATCAGCAGATGGATTGCCGAATGTTTGTCTGAAGGGAAACAATCTCACTTTAAAAGGTGTCACCAGCCAGGAGACCAGGAAGTTGAGGTAATGGTTTCAACTGGAAGAGGGTAGATTCAGATTAGATATTAGGAATAAATTTTTCACTGTGAGGGTGGTGAGACACTTGCCCAGAGAAGCTGTGGCTGCCCCATCCCTGGAGGTGTTCGAGGCCAGGTTGGACAGGGCTTTGAGCAACCTGGTCTGGTGGGAGGTGTCCCTGCCCAGGGCAGGGGGTGGGAACTAGATAAGCTGTAAGGTCCCTTCCAACCTAAACCATTCTATGATTCTGTGAAGTTTGGAAAACCTGCATATCCTTATCTCAACTGCAGGTCTTTACTCAAAAATGATGTGTGGGTTTTGTTTTTTTTTCCTCTGTACTTTTGCCTTCATTAGGCCTAAAACAACTAGCTCTCCAACTCCTTTCCTGGGGCCTGTGAGATCTCCTGCACATCACCACACTCTTGGGCACTTAGAGCAATGTAGTGTGATTGTTACAACACACAGACACACTGAAAAGCTGAACCTCCTAAACAGAAAAAACTATGGAATTTTTTTTTTTTTGAAACAGCAAATCAATTCTACTAAAATCAAACAAGATGAAAGCAGTTACTCTCTTTCATAGAAGAAACCACCCAAATCCAAAGCCCAACAGGGACACAATGCACACTACATATTCAACAGCTTTGTTTTCTTAAATGCAACTGTAATTCTTCCAGTCTTTACCTGCAGAAGACTGACCCATCTTTCCATTCTCCTCTTAGTTTCAGCATGGACATTTCCACTTTTACATTTAAGTTCCCAATTACCCTTTTTATTACTAAATCCCCAGGATACTAACTTACTGAAAACACAGCTCCTTTATACTGGTTATTAGCAGATTATTCAATCCCTAATAGAAGTGAAATGAAGTTGTACCAGCTCAAGAAAGAAATGAAATTTTTCCTTCAAATAATAAGGATAAGTATAAAGCAAATAATATGGAGAAGGAAATAAAGTAAAACAATTCCATTCACAGACATCATTTAATAAAGACAAACTGCAACAAATCAAAACTGCACTTTGCCAAGGTTCAATACCGTTAATAAAACCTTTTGAACTAATTGCTTTACATCTGTTTTCCATAAATGCATTTGTTTTACTTCCAGGTTTGCTGATACAACTGCGTAATGCAGTAAAACATTTTGTAAATTTAACAGAAGTCAATGCTTCACTCATTGCGACATAGCTTCACGTTCTAGTGTCTTCTGCAATATTCCAAGCATCCTGATGAAAAGTGTGCTCATTGTCTTATTCATGAAGAAAAAGGAAGAACAGCTTGCATGCTAAAAACTTGAGTATATTGTCCGTGCTGTGTTTTTCCATAGGGACAGGAGTGGAAGGGATTTTAAAACAACTGAATTTACTGGATTTTCAAATGGTAAGTGAAAGAACTGAAAAGCTGGCATTTAGCAATGACACCATACAAAAAAGAAAATAAAGTTAAGTGGTTCTGACCTCATTTACTGCCACATAGTATCGCTCCTGCTGGAACTGAGGCGAGTTATCGTTCCTGTCTCTCACCACAATCCGTACTTCGTGGTTGATAATGGTGCCCACCTTTTTGTTAACACACTGAACTTGCACCACGATGGACTGAATGGACATTGGCGGCTGTAAGCGAAAATACATTTTTATAATACACAGCCAAAATCTCAACTAACAGTTAAATTTTCCAATGATGTTAATATTGCTATGGTTCACTTACAGCCCATCAGCCTGCCTGCATTACGTTTAATACTCTACGTCTGGACTAAAAAGCTTCTCTGAGGGTGTCCTGACTACAACCCATGCTGGCAATATTTTAAGTAGACCTACGTCTCAAAGCTGTATTTTGCAGACCGAGCTTTGCCAGCTCTACGTGCTAACACAGAAATAAAAATCCCCACAGCATGATTAGCCCTTCACACTTCCCTTGAGAACAAAAAAAAAGAGCACATCTTTTGAACATCTTCTGGTTATTGAAAGATACCTAGAAAATGTCACACGTTTTAACCTTTGGTTTATGAATATTGAAATTGAAAGGTCAAGTCAGAAATAAATTCAATATGCTACCACGTACATTTATGAAGTAATTTAGAAACAACTTGGTCACCTTTAAGTGTAGACAATCCAGAGTCCAGCTGGTTTTACTCCAGTGAACATCAAAATATTCAAATAAATATATCCCCCAAGCTTGATGAATGGGTAAAGAAATTTAAGCTGGAAAGGCTACTATTACTTACCTGAGTTAATAGAACAGTTCAAAGAAGAATAAAGGAAAAGGCACCTTTGGTTGCAAAGGAAATGCAGAGAGGCTGCTATGGAAATACATCATTCCAGCACAACTTCTATTCACAACATTCCCACCACTGCAAGTGCCCACTTATGTATTTGAAGCAACAGCCTGGCATGTAAAATATTGACAGCAAATCTATTTCGATTTTGTATCTAACGCTCAGCAGAGAGCAAGCAAGCATAGGAAGGGACAAAATGAAAAAAATCTGTATTTATTAACCTCAAAGTCTTCAAAAGAATAAACAACTCAAACCCTTAATTTAAAGATGCCTATGCCACACTATTCTGTAAAGTAAACGCAAACAGGTTTTTGTACTGAGATTCTGAGACTTACAATTATACCATAATTATACATCTATGTAATTACGCTTTCACTCATTCTAAATGCTACAATTTCTTTGATTGATTGATTTTTTCCAGTTTTGCTATAGTGGATTTTAGAACCATATGGCTTTCTTTACCCTTCAGACTTTGTCACTCATCAGAGAGTCAGACAACTTGGGAAAAGAAGGGGGTTTTATGGTGGTGTTGAGATCTAGTGAAAGATCTATTCTTCCCTAAACATTTACCCTCAACTTTCTCCATGATGAACTACAGCATGAACTTTTAACTAGAAGTCCATTCTCTTTGCTGTAAAAAGCTGCAATGTGGTTCTACTCTTATCGAGGGAACTTCTAGCAAAGGTACGAACGTACCAAATATCACCTGTAACTTAAATTAAGCCTCTAACATTATACTCTCCGTTTATTTTTCAAGCTGGAATTCTTTGCAAAACATCCAAGACTTTTTACGCCACCATTAATAAACTTCAAATGCCACTGAGTTTATCTAGATCCATTAGCAATGCCCAAGAAAAACATAGTTTTTCACCTATGGTAAAATATGAGAGAGTATAAGGACCAATATTACTTTCAAATATGTACAATTTCTGCTGAGTCAGTGCGGGCATTTAAAATCAGGTCTTTAAACTCATCAATCTAGGCATTTATAGACAATAAATATAAATACATAATGGCACAATGTAATAAACTGTTTATGACACTGGGGACAAATTATCTCACCACCTTTTAGCAGTTCCTCTCACCTTCAGTTCTGATTTATCGCTATTCATCCTTTCTGAGTACCTAAAGTTTTGGAAGAAAAGTCTGAAATTTTCTTTTTATCTGATTTTGTTTGGAAAACATACTGCCACTCTTAGTAAAATCAATCAGTGGAAGCTAATAAGATTTTCTTTCAAGAAAAGTAATAAAAAAGAACAGGATCAGGCTAACTGAATCAGCAGGGAGTTGACAAGCAGGCGTATCATAGAGAAAAATGGGAAGAGTATTCAAATATATTGAATGCAATCATATATGCACCATTTGTGAATCAGAGAGTACAATTTTCGCTCTGTAATAAAAAACTGAATTTTAAGGTTCAACTTAATAAACCCACCGGTTTTATTGGTACTACTAAGTTTCACATGGTTTTAACTTGAAAGATGAGAAAAATAGTTTACTTTTTTGTTAAATTAAAAAAAAAAAAAAGAAAAGATAAAAGGAACTGCACAGACTCTCAGTCTCTTGAATGATTTTGCATTTTAGGGGTTAGTACAGCTCTGGTTCTGAAGGCTGGAGCAGCCTTTAGGTAAGAGCCATATTAATTAACTCCATGACATAAATTTCCTATTTCTACTCAATCAGTGGGGGTTTTATGGGTTGCTTTCATTTTCTTTGGCTTGTGACTTACGGCAATTCACTGAGACCACAGAAGGTGGCTATGGTGGGGCTCACACCGAAAATCTTAAATACCTTAATTCTCAGATTTTCTTTTCATATCCCAGTAAACTTAAATAAACACAAATGAGTAATTTTACCCAGCACTACAGTACTAAGGATAAGCAGTGTTACAGTTCCTAGTAAAAAATGAGGAAATAGCCCCTTAAATACCAATGTAAAAACACCGATATTATCTATATATAATTAGGAAAATGTACACCCTCCACTTGCTTCCATGTGACTTAAGTCTACTTCTTGCAAAGAACATCACTGTAAAGTGTCCATATGTATTCATAATAATGTGAAGTATTTGTGAGTTTAGTTAGACCGTTACTAAAATCAGAAATCAAATAATTTGACAAGGTTGTTTTAGTAAAGCATCTAGTTAGATTCAGGTAAAGCAGCTCAGATGAAAAATCCTATAGAGAGAGAAGTGTCACTAAAAGAGGCATTGAAAAAATTATTAGCGCTAATCCAACAAGAATTAATTTTCTTTTCTAATGGCATATGGATATGCAGACTTGCGTGGGGTGAAGAATTGACCCTGCAATTCTTAAGCCTCACCTCCCATTTGGGGCTCTTGCTTTTTGCTCTGATTTAAAATAAACCTGAAAAGCCAAAGGCGTTGCAGCACCTGCCTGTCTCCTCAAAGGTAGCCAGCCCTTTGGCACCTGAGGAAATGCCGACACTTCACTGATGCACCAAAAAGTCTTTTGCCACCACATCCCTTCTGCCATGTGTTACGCTGCACACCTTTGCTTCACGTATGAAAACGCTTTGTAAATTAAAACCAAATTAAGAACAGCTGAATTCAATTAGAGCTTTTAAACTAAAAATGGAAATGAAAAAAAATTTGCATGGTGTTTCTAGTACTTATGAATGTATCTCGAAACACATGAAGACCACAAATTAATCAATCAAGCTAATACAAAACAAACTTCCATGCACTCCAAGGAGAAATCCTGCTCTTTAAAGCACTCCTTCTGTGTTGATCACAGTCACTTTTGAGTCAATTTTCCTTTCAGATTCTGATGAACTGCAGCAATGCTGCAACACTGTGAGAAAACGTCTCTATTTTTAAAGTGTTCCTCTTCTTTAAAGTGTTCCTCTTCAACGCAATTAGCATAGATGAGAACATTTCTATTTATTTTGTGCTTTTAATCTATTTTTTTAATAAAAATCAAACTTAGCCTGAAAATATTTCTTTAATCCTATTAGGAACGAGCATTCCACACAGATTTTATGCTGCCTTAAAAAAAGAATCTCAACTAGCAAATTCTCCATTGAATATGTCACGTTTCATAAGTGAATTGTAATATTCCTAATTCCTTTGCTCACTCTCACATCTTGTAAGTCAATGTACAGAGTTAGAGTAGGCTTTTAATAAGTGTCATGGGACATGAGGTGAGCAGCGCTTCCTCCAGACAAAAACAGCACAGCAGAATAAAAATGTTTTTAATTCAGTAAACAACTCAAGTTTGGCTTCATATATATTTTTGCCAACCCACACATCTATTTGTTCAGTCTTTATTGTTGTGTTCATCTACACATAATAATTATGCACACAGTCAAGCTTCTGCATGCTCCCAATAAGTCCTAATAAAGAATCAAATTAACTCTGTTGACATCCATCTGGGGACAAAAGACAGATGCAGCTATTATATTCTAGCAGGTCCTGTGTTTACGGTCTTTCTATGAGCATACACAGATTTAGAAATTAATGGAGAAAAGAAAAACAAACAGCGAAGCCCCCACTTACATCTCTGTCCAGAACTCGGCCAGTGCTATTTAGGTATAACCTCTGGCTGGTGGGATCGAGGATCACCCAGTAATCTACGTTGTCCTTTAAGGAGAGTTCGATGGTGGGGTCCGGCCCTCCTGCGGTCCCTTTGATCAGCATATTGTCAACCAGGATAGTGCCTGCAAAAACAATAAACACACGAGGGAGAAACTTATACGGGCATCTGCATTTTTATGTATTTTCCTAACAACTGCAACACTAAAAATACTGTTTTCTAACTAGGTTTCTGGTATTTTATGTTTTGAGGGATATTTAAAAAGTCTGAATCTTATTATCTGCAATGAAAAACTGCCTCTGACACTGAAGCTATTTCAGACAATAGTAGAAGCAGCACTTGCAATGCACAATAATTTATGTTGACGATGAGACCCATCATATAAAGATATCTATTTAACATTATGAATTTTTTCTCCATTGAGCAATCATCACCCAATCTCACCTCAAACAAATGAAAGCACTCAAATAACAACCAAAACGGGAATAAATTTTCCACAGCAAGAGTGACACATCAAGGTGAGGGGGGGGAGGAAAGAACAGTTACGTAAAGCTCTCCAGGAAAAAAGAGGTTTTATACCTTGAGTTGCTCTGCAACAGCGAACCACATTGCAGCATAAAGAAATGAAACCTCTATCTACCAAGACAAAGGTAGTACTTAATTAGGACCAGCCATCTATTCAACATATATAACATGCTTTTTTGTTTTCTTGTCCCATCCTGTCAGTGAGAAGCCTTGCCTAACAGCTCCGTTAGTTCACAGTACCCCTGATGTACAGAATTTCCTGTGTAAAACACTCCAACTCACTTTCCAAATGTCAAGCATTACTAACTACCCTAAACGTTGCACTCTGGTGCCTCAGATTTGCATGCAGAGGGTATATAAGCACTTCTTTAACATTTCATTATTCTGAAAAATTAACACTACCCAGTTTTCTTGACACTGAAATATTAAAAGAAATGATCTTTGTTCATCAACAGTTATGAAGAAAATCCTTGAACATCACTAGCTGCAGAACATTTAAATTTGTTAAAAACATTTATCACATAACCTCCTGTATTAAGGGCCCAAATAATTTATTCCAAAGTCAAGAGTAAACTTTCTTTACACCTTAACTTTATAACAACAGCAACTCTGTATAAATACATTCATCTGGGGTCAGGGGGGTGGTTCTGAGTTGGGCCAATGCTTTTTCTGGGTAAGACAATAAAACTAATTACTGGTCTTAATCACAGCAAACTGCTTTACAGTCCTATCGAGGAAAACACCACAGCAAGGTTTTTTCAACCATTCATTTTAAAACTACTTTTTACAACACAATAGAGATGACGGCAAGAAAGACTGCCAAACATCGATAACTTTGCATTAAACACCGGTTTCAAGTCAGAGGAGCAATACCCTTTTAGCCACATGAGAAACACAGTTGCTGCCCGTGTGTTTTACAGCTATCAGCACCATTTCTTGTGCAATACTGTCTGTACACCCCAACAGGCACACAATTTTGGAGACATCACCACTAGTTTTAAAGTAAAGAGCATTTCACCAGGAAGAACAAGCCGATTGTGAACTGTGACAGCTTGAAGTCTTTATGTCTAGTCACCGATGCCGCTAAAATCTGTAAAATCCACCAGCTTCTGCATATTGCCCTCATTATTGTGCCTCCATGTTGATGTAAAGAAAGGCCAGTGATACAAATTTGAGGTCATCCGAACAAAAGGTGCCCCAAGAAAAGCCACCCTGGGAAGACAAAAGACCCCAACAGGGTAGCAAACTCCACAGTCACCCTAAAGGCTTCAGTTGTTCTGATTTCCTCTAGTCTTGTTCAGATCTGAAGGTGAAGTCTTAAGTTCTGACTACATCTCTGCCGGCACTAACGCCAACAGAAGGCTCTACAACTCCATTGGAATGACTCTTGAGGGAACTAAAAATCTGCAATTTCCATCTGTAAACAGCAGAGCAGTAGGCGTTTCTATAAGTCTATAAGGTACGGCTTATAGAAAATACTACATGTACAAATCCTTCCTGGGAAAAGGGGGAGCTGAAGGGATGAAAGAATTGGGGCAACTGAAGTAACCAGATGACACAGAAAAGGGAATAGGAGAGGGCTGTGAAAGTAATGGAAAACTATACTGCAACAGACAATTAGAAAATAGGGGAGGGAAAATGCAGCGGCAGCTTCTGCCTTCTCTCCCACATCGAAGGCTAGTAAGTCCACGAGGAGCAGAGGCATCACAGCACAAGTTACCAGGACACAGAACTACTGCAGTTGCCCACCAATACAACACTTTAAGATGCTTATGCAATCGTGACATATAAAGAGAGTTTGTTTCTTTCCTCAGAAAATTAAGTGTTTAATAAAAAAGAAAAAAATAAAGATTTTGCTATAATGAAAACTGGCCCCTGGCTTCTACAAAACTCAAGATTATAAATATAATCCAACATCAGTAGGTTCTGGTTGAAGCAACAGTAGCAAAGGGAAATTCCCTTCAGGTTTTGCAGTCACACTGTAGAGAAACCCAGCGTATGCAGCACTGAAGAAATGAGACCAAGAATCGTGGCAGAGCTCTGCTAACAGAAGAGTCAGCGGGGCCGTGCTGCTGGGAGCGTAGCCATTACCCTTCCATGAACCGCATACAAGTAATCAGAGGAAAAAATGTGTACCTCAAAGGCACACATAAATTCCTCATGGCACAGTGTGCTTTTGGAAGCGACAAGACACAAGGGCCATAATACCAGAAGCATTTTCCACATGTTAAGGATTGCAAAAAAAAAAAGAAGTTTAATTTTAGACTGTAACATCTACAGCAAGAGGAAAGTGCTGCAAAACAAGTCAGCAGTGGTTGTAACAGTGTCCTTGTGGGGGCAAACACCAAATATTGTACTACCTGGCATCTGCAGGCAACTTTGGTTCAGGATAGGCAACATGCACCACAGTTTGATGCTCTTTGTCCAAGGAGGCTTCGTCCTCCCTTGCCTAGTTTGTAGAAGATTGACTTTTGCCAAACTCAGCCTTCTGAGAGGGCTAAAGAGCTCACACAACTCAATTTGCAATTAACCCGAGAATAAATGATTGCTGTTACATACTTTAAAAAAAATATATTTGATCAACTTAAAATCTTGATGTGATGATGGATTTCGTACAGCCTCCAGTAAACCACTGCGACTTAACTGACCTCACTGCTCCGAATTCTGCATCTCATTCCACTCCCCTCTGCAGCACTCTGTAACAGCTATCTGCTTGATTTAACAAAGCACTTCCGTTTGGGTGGTTTTGATACAGCGACTCTTTTGTTCTTAAAAATGGACTGTTTTTTCTTCAGATATTCATGAGGCACTTGTACTCTCTCTTCAAGAGACAGCAGTTTGTAGATAAGCATTTTAATAGCCACCCTTAAAGTACTACTCTTCTAATTTACAAAGAATCTGACATTGTGGGTCTTTTTTTTTTTTCCCCTGTTCCCTTTAGATATCTATTATCTCGTTCCTTACATCCTGCCTCTGTCCTCGGCCTATAAGTGCCAGGGAGGTAACCTACTAACAATACATCTGAATACATGTAGTTTGATGCAACTGCAGCAACAGTCTATCCATTAACTCTCCATCGACACGAGCACAACAGCAAACACGTCCCTCAGTGCTTGCAATGCACTAATACAATACGTTTAGACAATTTGCTTCTGTAATTCTTTGCACAAACAGAAGCTCAAACAACACTCTAGCTGAAGTGGAATCTTTTACCTTGTTATAAAAGTTACATCCCTTCTCCTGCAATTATACTGCAAGTTCAGTTTTACAGTATTGGGGGGGATGAGGGGTTGGCCAAAGCCTGACGGCACCTGACCAGGATGCTGCCACCTGTGGAGAGGAGAGAGGGGGTCCGTGAAGCTCCATGTTTCGTGTACTCAATTTCTGGGAAGTTACACTCAAACACCCAAATGTTCAATAGCATTTCAGCACAATATATTCCCTGCACTTCTGTCCTACATGCGCAAGCCATGGAAAAGGATACCAGGGACTACAATCAGTGATACTTTTTCCCGGCCAATTAAAAAAAAAAAAAAAGACTGATGTGAAAGTTCGATTGCACATCAACACAAGTAGATTTTAAGAACAGCTTTTTGTCTTGTGTGGAGACCACAGTTTGGCTGCTTTTCCACCTTCACCCAAACCTGATGACCACTGAGATGCCTCGTGGAAAGACCACGCCGATTTTCAAGGGGTTAGGACAGAAGAAGCCTCAAGGAATCAAAGCCAAGCAAGTTGTTTGGCTAAAAAAACAACAAAAAGGCCAGAAACCAACAGACTGTACAAGAAAGGAAAGATCTCGTATTTTCAGGGGTAATAACATTTCTTCTGAGATTAATGACATTTACTCAGAAATGTTATCTGAGCTTGTTTGGAATTATTCAACAAATAGCTACAAAATAAGACAACAAAAATAAAAATCATAAAGCGCTGTAAATATTATAAGAATAAATATGCGTTAAACTATTCCTTTGAGAGGAATCCAGATGCTGAAAATCTTTATTAGACTGAAATAGTAGGGAAGGGTTTGTTTTTCCAGATCAGTCTCGGCAGAAGGTGATCTTTTTATGGGAAGGGCTTTATTATGAGGGACTCGGGTGCAAAAGCCATGAAGTACGGAATTTGCAGTTTATGCTCTACTAAAGACAGCAGACCCTCAGTGCTCAGTGAGGACTTACTTCTTAAATGATTTAGCACGTCTTGGGATTATTTTAGTTGAATGTTTCAGCAGAGCTCTTTTTTAAGGAGTCAGTGATTTACGACTGGTCTGGGAATAACCCTTATGCCGGCACATGAATCAGAAAACAGGATTCTAGCAGAATGACACCCACAGCACTTTACTTTTAGGAGTTAAGAGGCATTCGCGATTTCTCTTTCTGCCATCACTGAGCTCAAAGCATGTGCACGTCCCGCCTCTGATTGCTTTATCAGAGGTAGGTCAGGGCTTCAGGAAGGTCTCCGTGTGCCAGTCCCACCTCCGTCTGCTCAGGACCATTAAGAATGTGCTGCAGAACCCAAGTTCCACCTGCAAACAGCCCATAGGGTCCCCTCCACTTGGTCACTCCAGAGCAACACTTATAGTGTGTCCAATATGCCAGATTTCTTTCAGACAGAGCAAATGTGCGTTAAAAAACCACCTATATCTCTGTATTGCTCTCCTCCGCCTGCATAAAGCAATTTGAAAATGGGGATTATTTTCTTATAGAAAGGCATTAGATGGATCAGTTGAAATGGTAGATGCTTTTTTGATATTCTACAGAGTTTTCATAGTTAAACCTGGATCATAAACTTATTTTTCTACATTTGAAGATGTATGTCTGTAGAATAGGATGGATTAAACAGCAATAAATTAGAAGTCAATAGGAAATGAAAGCCTTATTGCAGAAGTAAATTCTCAACATTATCGTGAACTTACTTAGTCCCACGCTGCATGTTCATACACAAAAACAGGATAATTCTACAAAGCCACCTCCTGGATTACACACGTCCTATTCTCCTCCTCACATCATCAGTAGGGATCCCTGACAAGTTTCCAAGGTTGTTTGAAGATTGTTTTCCTGCTGTCCTGACCCATCTTTCTCCCGCCCTGCAGCCACAGCCTCCAAGCAATTATAGAGCATAGCTAAAACCAGCCCATTATTTCGGCCAAACTAGGAGTTTGACAAGTTCACGTTTAAGGCTTTTATTCCTAGTCCTCCCGCATGGACCTTATGCCTTCCCATCTTGAGCCACTGCAAGAATTTGTGTACTATGGGGAAAAGGTCTGCTCTTAAGACATTGAACAGTACCAGTTTGGGTCCACTGTAAGTGAAGGTCAGCCATGTTCTTGTTTCAGTGCTTCCCAGCCAGCATGAAGACAGAGACTTAGCACTAACAACTCCTGCTCCAGGCTGAAATGATGGAGCAAGGTGATGGAAGACATTTTAGAGGCAGCTCCCGACTGGGGAAAAGCAGAAGCACTGGGATCACCGTCAGTTTGGAGCACACATATGCCTGTCCTGCAGGACATCAAGAATCATGGTCCTTCCTCTCCTCCTTCCCTCCACATCCACAATGGGACCAGGGTCTCATAAAGCCATACAAGCAGCACCTCAGTACTTCACACACAAAAATCAAACGGGACTTTGAAAAAATCTGACCCACAGCATTTACACTCTACATCAAAACATAACAAATAAGCATGAAAAGAAACCAGAAGAAAAAACAGGGATGGTCAAATGATAACTACTAAATTCACTAAATATTCAGTGCTTGCCTTCCTAGGTGTATAAATCTAGATTAACGTTTTTGTTAATTGCCTCCTTTTAAGAGGATGAGCAAGAGGTGAACAGATAAAACAATGACTGTGGAAAGACAGAGATGGATGACCAGGGGAAAGCAGAGGGCAAAGAGGAAGCAGAGTTTGGGTTACAGAGCAGCACTGAGAGGAGCAGAGCATTAAAAAAGCCAGAGGACAGAGCAGGGATACAGGAAAGAAGAATTCAGTCTGTAGAGACTATACTGTCCTAAAACAAAAGCCACTAAGGACTGGAGAGGCCAGGGGTCTGGCTGGGGACAAAGTTCACAAGTTGCAAGTTTATTCTAAGTCTCGGGTTGTACATTATTCTGAACAAAGCCCCATGCTGTAAAATTACAATAGCAAAGGAGCATCTTAGACAAAAATAGCACCCTGTCCTTCCTTGCATACTTAGACAAAAAAACCCCGAAAATGATGAATACTAAAGGCTTAAAACAGGACAACATGAAAACAGTTGTTCAGAAATCCTTTTTCAAGAACAACTTTTTTTTTAATGCTTGGGGCAGCAGCAGGATAATAGCTTGGTTCACAGAAGGGTCCTCGTGGCCACTGATGTTGCTCTTGTGTTCTCGTTCTGCAAGTGCTTCTGCCAGAAAGCCTCTTCGTGCTGAGGAACCTAAATTAAGTAGGTAAAGTGTACCAGTGCCCAAGGACTGACTCGAGTGTGTTGATTTTTACCCTACCATTATTTTATTTTTTCTCCACATCTCAACAGAACCCAGTACTTTTACCAAAAGATTAACTATGCTTGTTGGATCTCAACGGACTACATTCCTCCACCATACTGTGACAGACTACACAGCACAAAATCCAGAGTCCTACTCCCAATTATTATAGCAGCAATCTAAGGTAAATTAGAAAGAGATGTAGCTCCATCCCCATGGTATCAGAGCCATGGCCACACTGGCTGCTTCCTCCCCCCTCCTCCAGCAGCCACATTTATGAGACCTTAAACCAAAAAGGACCCTTTATGTAAAGTTTTTCCAACGCCACATTTCTCTTTCTGTACCCAGCTTGTGAGGTGTGTTCTGCTGTGCCTGCCCACCCTCGTTGCTGAGAGCAGCACACCTCCATCACCCCCCTCCCCTCCAAAGCCGCCTGCTCCTCACATTTTGCCCTCCCTTTCGCTCAGCGCTGGCATCAGGAGCCAACATCGTTGAACAGAGCCTCTAAACATCAAAGAAGGCTTTTCACTATATACAGCAGTATTTTTGCAACATGGGACCACAGGAATGTCTTTATTGGATCAAAATGCAGTCTGCTAAATCCTTTACTAGGTGTCCAACAATACTCTGCACTGCAAGCAGCAAAGCAAAACAAGTCTGAAGGAGATAGGCCAGAGAACCCACCATTTCATACGTGAAGCTAGGACCAACTTTTCTCCCCGTGAGGATCACATTACATTTCTCATCTGCCATTCTCTGTCCTAGTCACTGCATATTAGTGTTTTCTGCATACTCCTTCCCCAAGCCCCGCCTGGGTTTTCCTTTGTTTTGGGTTTTGTTGGTTTTTTTTAAAAATTACGCTGGACAGTCTAGCTGTCCAAACCAAACCAATCATTATACTTCTAGAAAACTTGTAAGCGTGCTGAATAACACAGGTCTTAGCACCCGTTCTTGCAAGAATCCGCTACTGACTTTCCTCTACTGTGAAAAGCAGGCATTCTGGTTTGGGGTTTCTTTGGTTATCAATGCAAGAATCCTGCCTGTCATGACACTTCTTTAAAGAGTCTTTGATAAAAGAACTCACCAAACTACTTCTAGAAATCAAGTTTACTTGTATCTCCCTACTCCACACGCTCCTTGGCTCCAGATCTCCCCTGTCCATGGTCTTACTGGCTTTACAGGTGAAAAAAAAGACATTTGAGGCATTTACAAACCACACAGGCTCTTCTTTAAAAGCTTTTAAAAGCTTACAATTGCATACACTGAGAGAAGGCATCAATTGTATTTTGCTCAAGGGACTATTTCTAAATAGCTAACTATGCGTATGTTCAAAACGTATCGACCTCCTAACTGAAGAAAAACTAATAATCTGACCTCTCTCCAAGTCAGCAGATGTGGATATGCAGAGCAGCAAAAGTCCTCCAAACAACTGTAAGGGAGGTCAGGGTTGGTGGCCATGGGGCAGCCAGAAGGACCTTCCCACAGGTCCAGGGGCTTTTAGCAGCCTCCCTGGCCCCCAGCCCATCTGCTGTTGGAGGCTCTTGAGTCTTTGGCAACCCACAAGGGTAAAATAGCTACTGAAATAAAATTTGGAAAGACTTTGAATTGTGGGATTCCTCTTATTTTTTGTTTTAGCAAACAGGACCAGAAATGGAATGCTAAGGTTGACATAAGATTCTCCATTATCTATAGAAAAAGCTGGCAATTCTTGAAAAAAACATTCCCAGCTTGGGACTCTGGTAGCAGACAACAAGTACAGACACAAAGAAAATTACCATTAACAAAAATATTACCTGATAAAGTACCCACACCGACAATGGAAAGGCTATCGTGACAAAAAATACACAGGCTAGAATTTCTGGGAACATTTCAAAAAGAAAACATTCCTCTTCTTACCAGATAGCACAGAAATAATAGAAATGCACATGCTACAGTCAGTGGTGAGATAAAAAGTCTTCGGGCTATTCCAGCAAACACTTTGTTTCTTGTCTCATTTCCCAGAAGACCTTGGCACCAGCAATTCTTGAAGGTGATTTAAGATTTTAAGACACAACAACAAAAACAAGGATATGCATAAAAATAGGCAGAATACAATGACTTTGAGTTAGGCTTTTCAGGGATGGAGCTATGTGGAATCAGAGAAACTTAGTCCAGTTACACATCCTTTGATAAAGGAAATGCATTAGCACCATTAAGATTCACTGTACTTAAACAAACTCTTTTGTGAGGTATAAAAAACAGCATAGGAATTATCCCTGCATTTCATCTGGGTCAGGCGATGAGGGAAAATGTTTTCAAAATGACTAAAGGCCACGGAGAAAAGGAAAACAATGCTGTACAGCAGGAAAAAAGAGCAAACACGATGTCCTCGCCTAAAAGGAAAGCAAATGAACAAGTCAGACAGTGAGAACGGAGGGCTGATAGTTGGGTAGCCCTGGATTCAGGATTGGATTAAGAGCTCCTCACCTAAATCCAGGAAAGATCATGAGCCTTCTGAGAGGAGGAGACCTTCAGCACTGGATGTCTTAGCAAGACATCAGACGAACTTTCACCAGAACACATCGCCACCACCACTTTTGGAGCCAGAGGAATGGACTGACAGTTCTTTTTTCTGTCATCCTGTTATTTTCAGAGATGGAGCAGAAACTCAGCAAGTTTCACTTCCATTTACATACTGGACCTCTTC
The DNA here is from genome assembly GCA_013396915.1 of Stercorarius parasiticus. Lineage (NCBI taxonomy): Eukaryota > Metazoa > Chordata > Aves > Charadriiformes > Stercorariidae > Stercorarius > Stercorarius parasiticus. The sequence continues at coordinate 495,073 of VWZL01006057.1, forward strand.
CTGAATTTGGCCCAGTTTATGAAAATCGCAACTGGAAAGTTCTTCTCTGCCTTACTAAATGCTCAGACATGAGGGAGAACCAGCACAGGGAAACCTGGGCGCACAAGGGATCATGGGAACATGAAACTTCACACAATTCAGGTTCTGGAACAGCCATGTTCTGCCATGATGTGCAAGGTAGAAATTACCCCAAAGTAATGGATGTTGCTTGCCACAGTACCGAATTCTACAGAACTAGCTTTTGCACTGGAAGTTACCACTTCTGAGAGTAAGCAAAAGCCATGCTGAAAACTCCTGGGTTTATTTTGGTACCTTGGGGAAAATAAGTATGTATATTAACAAAGTTCATGTATATTCCAGGCCAGAAATGAGCTCCCGGGAACACAAATTCCCTGGGTATGTGCATAGATTATTAAGTTAGGTACCTGCAAACAAAATGATTTGCATTTAAAAGGAGTCATGTTCCCAGGAATATCGAGGACTTCCCATTTAAATATATTATCACAAATCCAATCTCATTTCTATTTCAGACCTGTTTTATTTTATTGAGGCCATGTTAATAAACATTAATAAATGTTATATTTATTCTTCATTTGCCAAATGCGTACCAAGCCAGGACTGAGCACTGAGGGTCTGCTGTCTTTAGTAGAGCATAAACTGCAAATTCCGTACTTCATGGCTTTTGCACCCGAGTCCCTCATAATAAAGCCCTTCCCATAAAAAGATCACCTTCTGCCGAGACTGATCTGGAAAAACAAACCCTTCCCTACTATTTCAGTCTAATAAAGATTTTCAGCATCTGGATTCCTCTCAAAGGAATAGTTTAACGCATATTTATTCTTATAATATTTACAGCGCTTTATGATTTTTATTTTTGTTGTCTTATTTTGTAGCTATTTGTTGAATAATTCCAAACAAGCTCAGATAACATTTCTGAGTAAATGTCATTAATCTCAGAAGAAATGTTATTACCCCTGAAAATACGAGATCTTTCCTTTCTTGTACAGTCTGTTGGTTTCTGGCCTTTTTGTTGTTTTTTTAGCCAAACAACTTGCTTGGCTTTGATTCCTTGAGGCTTCTTCTGTCCTAACCCCTTGAAAATCGGCGTGGTCTTTCCACGAGGCATCTCAGTGGTCATCAGGTTTGGGTGAAGGTGGAAAAGCAGCCAAACTGTGGTCTCCACACAAGACAAAAAGCTGTTCTTAAAATCTACTTGTGTTGATGTGCAATCGAACTTTCACATCAGTCTTTTTTTTTTTTTTTAATTGGCCGGGAAAAAGTATCACTGATTGTAGTCCCTGGAGCTGCAGACAAGGCCCTCCAGGCTTCTAGGTTCCTCCTGCCAAATGGGGGAAACTGCAAGTCCCCAAAATTCAAGGTAGGGGGAAACAGCTGAGTTGGATCAATTAAGTTTCCTGGCTCTTTCCCTGCGGATAAGCCTCAGGATCTTGGAAGTTGCACGTGAAGCGAAGGCCCTTCTGGTTCCTCCTCCCTGACCAATACTTGCTACACCTGGGCAACAGCTGCACAAGATGCATGTGAATTGGAGAGACTGGTCATTCTGTTTCATTTATATTTTTCTGAGAGGATACCATATTTCTATTTCCACTACACAGAAAATAGAAAAGAAATCTAATTTTCATTGTGATTCTAGGAAAATGACTTATTTGGAAATACAGATTTTTGTCACTCAGGAAAGGCCAAGCTTTGGCTGGGTTTGCCTCTCAAAATAGAAATGCATATTTCAAAGTTAACCTCAAATACATCTCTAGGATTGTGCAGATAGAGTCGGACTTGAGCTTTCAATACAGGCAAGCAAGATTGATAACAAGGAGATAGCCATGTGCGTGGGGGAGTGTCTCTGACCGGTGAAATTCTAATGGGAACTATTTTATCAAAATGAGTGTTTCAGCACACAACCCACTGAGATGGAGTGCAGGGCAGCTATCCATTCATCACGTTTCCTCGGGAAGACCACATATTTAGGTAATCTGTTTTGCAGTTCTTGGGCACATTTCAGAGTGTGTCAGATCACGAATGTATATTAAAAACTGACTTTGTAAATCTTGTTTGCTTTCCAATTCCTTTAGCCATTACTCAAGCAAATCAACAACGGGGTTTTAATCGTTCTCTGTTTAGAAAAGTCTAATTTACACTTTAAACACTCAAGGACTTATAAATAATGGAACAGATCAAGCATTTATTCGGGAATACTGTGATCAGGCAATGGCCAATGAAGGTGCGAATTAAATGACTTGAATGTTTTCACCTTAATTTGGAGCCATCCTAGGGCTTGTTTGCATACCGTTCTGAGAGGAGCAGCAGGAGCCGGTAACACTCTGCTCTAAAGTTGAATTATTAAAATTACAGGTCTCCCTAAATACTGCTTATGGCTATCTGCATAATTTTTTTAATATTTCCTAGACTTCTGCTGTGCAGTATAACCACCGCACATTTTTGTTTTCTCCTGATAAAGAGGGCAAAAAAGGACAACTTTCTGATGCTTATCCATCCTCTCTACTTTCTACAGGGAAGTACCCTAGAAAAAAAAAGAAAAAAAGAAAAAGAAGAAAAAAAAAGATAGCATTGCCAGCAAACCCGAATTTTCTTGGTGCGCTTCATTCAATAACAAAGGCAGAAAAATCAAAGCCACATTTACCCCAATGTGACTGCTTAGGCTGAGCTTGGCTGTAGTCTCCTAGCTGCAGACGTCGGGAGGCCGCAGACAACCTGAGCCTCGAGAAAGGGGAGTAAAAAGGTGAGTGGGTGGGAAATGCAGGAGAAGAGCTACCATCGAACACCATCCGCGCTGAAAACATTATCACAGACCTAAATTTCTATCTTTAACTAGATTTGGATATAAGTCTTGTTAAACAATAATTCTGTCTTAATGTACTCTTGCTACAATATCTGTCCTATTTTCAGAGGCAAAAAAAAATCCCTGAGGTATGGAGTGGAGCACTACAGATGAAGTGCACGCTGGACTTTATACCAGACAGAAGAAAATCCACAATTCCTTGGAAAACTCCTCGTCTATTTAAAAAAGTGGGAGAGGTAATTTTTCAGAGAATGAAGGAGTTTCTTGTGATGCCTCAAGCAGTGGCAAATAAAGGAAGAACTACCCCAAATGAAAAATGCCAGGAGAGCCCAATAGCAGGACAGAGGAAGAGGAGCTTCTGCCTTTGAAATTCATTCTTTAGTGATCCGTAATAGTCTGTTTTTGGAAGAAGGGTGCTTTTCTTCTTTTTTTCATAGCCAAAGCTTTCTATGCATTACGGCCTAGCATTCCCCTTCTATGAAGAAAGCATTCTCCTTCATGGGGAGAAAGAAATCCTTTCTTTCCTGTGAATTGCTTTATTGTAGAAATAAAAGGCATAAGAAAAGGACTTTATTATCTATGATATAAGAAAGATATATATAAGAAAAGGACTCTATTATCTAAATCTAACAGACCATTTGTAACCTACAGTTGTGCATAAACTTCCATGAATCGAGTTCACGTCAAGGAATCAGAATTTCAAAGAAGTAGCAAGAGAGCGGTTAAGAGTCACACCACCGGTTTTGGAGTAGAGTACAGAATCGAGCAATTCAGATAGCAAACAAAGAATCATAGAATCATTCAGGTTGGAAAAGACCCTTGAGAACATCGAGTCCAACCATCAACCCCACTCCACAAAGTTCTCCCCTACACCATATCCCCTAACACCACATCTAAACAACTCTTAAACACATTCAGGGATGGTGACTCCACCACCTCCCTGGGCAGCCTATTCCAGTGTCCTAATGTCCAGTCTAAACCTACCCTGTTGCAGCTTGATGGATTACAATGGACAGACTGATAAAAATATCAGCCTAACATCCTTCCGTACTATTCTATTCTCATCACACTAAAACACACAAAATCTAGCTGATTTATGTCACTGGTACCAACTCACGGTTGTGTTTGCAGACATACCGGAAGAAAACCAAGAAATCCAGAAATACTTGGCACTACATCCTGCCTAGAAGTATTTTTTTTCCTTGTTGAGGACATTCAAAAGCAAGTTGTAAGCCATTTTGCTGCCTCTGCAACCATGCACGGGATTTGAGTTATGAAGAAGCCAAAGTCCTTAATGCCACTAAAATGCTACATTTATCGGGGGGAAAGGCCAAACCTGTTAAAGCCGCACTATTCCCCAGTGAATTATTTCAGACTTCCCTGACTTGAGTGTCATGGAAGCAGTAAAGACGTATCCAGCTTATGAGTTTAGCATGAGGATCAGGTCACTTACTTTGCAAATGATGATTAATTTTTTTTTTTCCTCAGCTAGACCTGCTCTTTCTTCAAAGAGAAATCCCCCTCACTGACAGGCCATCTGAACAGGTCTTTGCATAAAGCAAAAGTCATCGAGTGAATGGAAAACAAACATTTGGAAGAGGCTGCTACAGAGCTCACAACATTTGATTTTGCTTGTAATCTGAAAGTTTTCTTAAAAAAAAAGAAAAGCCAAGTTAGAATAAAATATTAGACTTGTGATTAACTATGTTTTTGCTCTTAGTCTATTGTATGCCTTATGGAAATGAAAATTTTAGGCATTTGCTTTATCAAGCAGTTGCAGCAAATCCTAAGAGGAAAAGAAAAAGCCTCGGCATGTAATGAAGTAAAAAAAATAAAATCACTGAAATGATAAAACATATTAATGATTATATACATGCACAATTAGTACCACCTGACTTGAGCCTCAGCCACGCTTCTTGCTATAATACTGCTGAGAACATCCCAGTGTTTAACCATCTGAGCTTGCTTCTTAATAAAACAAGAGTGTTGACTTAAGACAGAAATTTTTAACAACAAAACCAGCTGAAAATAAACCTCTTGCTCCTATTAAAGATTCTTGCACCTTTTAATAGTTCTAGATTATCTTTTTCAGAGCAGGAATTTGAAATGAAGTCAATTATAGAATCACGTCAGGGATGTGCCTTTTGACACCCTATGAAAATTTGCCCACGTGCACACTGCTGAATAAAACACAGTTCACATGTGTTCAGATCAGAGGACTTGGGAATTGAGCAACTAGAGTATTGGAAAATGCACGCCATCATCTCTGAGCACACCAGTACCTCGTCCCACTCCCCACGGCAGCTTGCTCACGCGCCAGCCCCTAGCAGGCATTCCTTTTACAAACCCCAGGCATTTAACATATGTGAAAGATACTTTATTGGTCGTTTTGGAGGCAGGTAGTTGTTGCATTAACCAGAGGAGCAACCTGTGCCTTAGGTCGGGAAGGGATCTAAGCCTTCTGATGGTGAGCAAACGCAACTTCCTAAAAGACAACTGACACATCTCCTTAAGAGCCACAGTACTATGTAAAAGGCCATTACAAAATGATGCATTTTAGACTTATTTAAAAAGAAGCATCAGGAGTGGAAAACCACCAAGAAAACAATTTTAACAATTCCAGAAAGAAACTGAAGTTCCAACAAAAAGTTTCAACAACCAGAAACATTTCCCATTGCTTCTCCAAACAAAACTTACAATCCTTAATTACAATTTACAATCCTGTTATTTCTCAGTAACATGTAAGAGGCCGCACCATGGCAGCTGAGGAAGGGAAAGTTCCCTCAACGAGAGGCCAAAAAACAGCTACACCAAGCACATCATTACAAGTAGCCAATTCAATGCACTTAAAAACCAAAATATCTGCCCTAGGCAAGATGCATTGTGCGTTGGCAAGCACTGGTTCCTGCCTTGCAGCTGAGGGATGGTAATCACCAGATGGGGAGGGCGAACTTCTTAAAATAAATTAACTGGATGGCATGCCAGCCTGCGTGCATGCTTTAATCCTGCATAGGGACAGTGTGACTTGCAGGTCTGGGCACTACCATTAATTTTTTAAATTGCACCTCAGGGCAGGCGGGGAGGGGGAGAAGCCCTCTGTGTACCCTGAACTCCCCCATTGTTCATTTTCTTAAAGAAATTCACATGGGCTGAGTAATCCAGGATTACATGCATGTCATAATTAAACATATAACTGCCACACGTACATACACAGATACAGGCTATTTCCCATTGCAAAACTCTTACAGCAACCAACTAACTTCTCTGATGTTACTCTTTATGCACCTCTGAGACTGCCTTTGGAACAGTCTTATGGTTACTGCAATTATCTTCTCAGGTGAAAGAGCTACGAAGCTCTCTCACCTCCTCACTTTGATAACATATCACTGCAAAGCTAACTGACTGTCTCTTCCAGAGCCTATCACCACTTCACCAGCTCTAAACTACAGCTCTCCAGTGGCTCATATTCACAAGAAATCCTTTACCGAAAACATCACCGATATATTAACAATCAGAAACAAAATGGCCACACTATCGCAAAGTTTAAGAGAATTTCTCATTACATGGGAACTGAAAAATTAAGTGTTCTTGAATACTAAACAAATATGCAAGTAAAGCTGTTGACAGCCTTCAGGAAGCTGTTAACTTTCAATACCACGTTCCCCAAACTTCAGCAAGTTGCCCCAAAAGGCACCTAAAGAGAAGTTACTTGCAGGCAAGTTTGCTGGGGGGAGAGAGGCTTCAGAGCTGGAGCTGTGAAACCACCACTCCAACTGCAAGAAACCTGTGGCATAATTATTGCTCACCACAAACTTCTTGTGCCTGCAAAAGCAGGTGTACGAGTACAACAGGGAAAAAATATACCTTCACACACCTGAGTGCTGTAACGAGACCGTCGTAGGAGTTCCACTCCCACATCCCCAGCATCCCTGTCCAGGTGCTGTGCAAACAGACCAAACCAAAGCATAGAGAGAAAACGCCCAGAAAGCAAATCAGATGAAAATACAGGAAAATTAAAATTAGTGGGTTTGGATGATCTACGTAGACCCGTACAAAAGTGGTTTAAACACCTCCTGGTCTCATCCCCAGCTGCTTCTGTTTCATTTGAGTCATAGCTGCCTAATTTAGAAGAAAAAACAATGTCAAAATAACCTCTTTAAGAGGAAGCCTTTTCATTACGCCTTGAGAGGTTGATGGTTGGACTCGATGATCTGAAAGGTCCCTTCCAACCTAGGCAATGCTATGATTCTACGGAGAAATACCTGTAACTGAATACTAAAAGACCCCTCCACTTCTGTGTGGAAGACCCACGGATACACAAATTAAAGGCTCTGTTGTAACATAAAAAATTACTCTAACTTCTCATTTTCAAATAAAAAGCAGTTCTCAAGAGTTATCATGTGCCCAGCATCAGAGAACATGTTTTAATCACTGATTCTACAGTGCAAAAATGTAAAATTCTACCAAAGTGGGGAAAAAAAAGTATTGAATAAGTTGTCTGGTTTGTTTGGTCAACGCAGGGGAAAAAAGTTGAAATCCATGGGTAAAGGAGAAATATAAATGCACTTTTAAAAAACTGGAAATGATGCACTGCTTTAGCCTACACAGGTGAGGGCTAATGGCATGTGTTATTACCACTGAATGAACAGCCAGCTTCTCTTTAAACTTTGAAAAGTATTTGACGGGAGTGATGTACATAATAAATAGCCTCATACAACTTAATTGTATTACTAGAAAATAATTATATTGGCATCCCACACTTAGGAAACGTGACAAAGAATATCCCTTTCAGAGGACGGAGTTCTGAGCACAACAATGAAAATGAATTTTCTGTATGAAAAGATACACGTGTGTACGTTTTTCAGGATAAATACATTAAAAGAGTAATTCCATATTGGGTTGACTTTTAGAGCCTGGAAGTCTCATAGCAGAAGGCTGTCACATATCAGGACTTCCCACTGAGACGGTATCTTGATTTTAACATCTTTTCAGGCAATCAGGATGCAGAATGTCAACAAATGCCCAGCTGCTGAAGGCCTGGGGGGAGGAAAGCGGCCCAATGCTTTGATGCTCTCTCATCCCAAGAGAGCTGTTCAACACAGAGTTCCTAGCACTCCACTCTTTTCCTCCCATTGCAAAACTTCCTGTATTTTAATAGTCCAGAATAAGAATTTCTACAGATTTATACAGTTACTGCACACATTGCAAGGAAAATCACGTGAATCTTTGTAAGCATAATTTCACTCATGATTTCAACTCGAACAATGTTTTACTGTTGTCAATATATGTCTGAGACACTTTGCAAATAGTAGTGAGAAAAATTTAATTCTACTCCTGAGAGATTAATACTGTAGGAGTGTAATCACGTTTACGTACAGAGTGGAGCCACAACAGTATTATGCCCAAACATCTCAACAATTTACTTATAGTGTCCCGCTCAGTATTTTCCCAGCCCTTACTTCTCTATGTCCCCTCCCCTGGTGGAAAAAGAATCCCTTTCTGTTCTGTGATACACTGAACTTTTCCGTATACTAACTTGCCGCTTTGGTTTTGGCCAGATCTTAAATGGAAATTGGCCACATGAAATCAATGCCCATCCCACTCTCAGATTCCCCCCAGAATAATTTCAAAACGCCTTGGTCTGTTTCCACCAGATGTCAAACAGCTGGAAATCTCAAATAGTGCTGCTAGAAATGAGAGATTTGGGTTGAGGAGACTCAACCTCCTCCGCAGATGCAAAGCCTCGGCTATAGCAACTGGAGCAGGCAGCTTGGGAGCCCATGTCACACGTTGCCCTCCTATGGCAGGGGACAAGAGGAGACAAAATTAATGACAACGGGCAAATACGTACAGAACAACCTGTGCATGCGGCAGATGTCACGCCAGAAAATAACCTGTCGAGAAAAGATACCTGCACAGCACGTATTCCTACTGAGGCCCAAATGGGTAACAAGTTTAATAGGACTTTTTGCAGAAAACCTACAAAAGAAGAGACAGTGGGTACACAATTAACACTTCTTGGAAGCGGAACCAACCTAAGCATGGAAGCATACGCCCAGGCCACCAAGCTTGTAGAATACTAGCAGTAATTGGCAACTGCTACAGCTTATATGATTATTGTTTTGCATCCAATCTAATTATGATCTGGCACAGTTTATCGTCAGTGTTTGCTAACAAAAGTTGCTTTAGCAGCCCTTAAAATCTGTTAATACTTTAAGCCTGAGGAAATGGGACTTTCAGTGAAATCTCCCTTCACACAGTCATTTTCTTCGTGTTCTCACAGCATTTGTTCTGAACCATGAAACAAAAGCATCTACGTTTTTGGACTTCTGTTTTTTAAACAAAAATAACACAAGCCAAAATAAGAGCTTCCAATGGAAGAAAAAAAAAATACTCAAAACCCTATTGATATTTTATGCTGCTTTCTCACACACAGCATGCTTTTATCTTTACACCGAGCAATTCCAGCAACACACCGTAGGAGCAAATTATTCGCGCAGTTGAGTATTTCTTTCAGCGGCATTTCTCAGTTTGTGTCTTTCCTGAACACACGCTGCAATCTCCTCCTTTCTTTTGACAGAAATACTAAACACAGCAGAGTATACAAAGCAGATTTCAAAGCTAATTGAATATAGGAACATAGAGTCTAACAATATTAAATCAAAAAACCCGTCAAGTTTAGCAACAGATTGTTTGCATCTCCTCTATTTTGTTGTACAAGTTCTTTGTTTGCATAGAAAAAAACCAAAATAGATGTCAGCTTGCTTTTTAAATGGCTGATATCCAATAAGGATGAAAATAAGTAACTCAAATGCTGATGAAGCATCAGCAATGTTGGTTTGCCAAGCAAGTTACTGAAAGGGAAGTCACTCTGACACCAGCAAGAGGGAGAAAAGGCACTAACAACTGACCTACTTTCCAACCTTCCCACAGCAGCTTAGTGTTTTTTTACTATGTTAAAGAGTGCTATAGCACAGACCCGAACACTAGAGACCAACGGTCAGTGCTAGTAAATGGTTACCACCATCTCCAGGACATTTTTGGCCCTGGCCAGCTAGTCCTTGCCCAAACAGCGTCCGGGCACAGCTTGGGAGGTGCCACCACCCAGGCCTGGATGCAGGTACTGGCTTTGGAGGCCAGGGGAGCCTAATTGTACACACATGGTCGGACCATGCCAGCTGGCTTCAGGGCCACAGACAAGGCCCTCGCGGTGCTCACCTTACCGGTATAGATAAGCCTTCAGAAGCTCAAAACTAGTAACACTCCATGTGTAAGCAACTAATTAAAACTTTGGCTTTGTCGCTCAAATTGCTTCCAGGTCTCATCACTCAGTCACTGATGACCGAAGTGAATATCCGGCATCATGTGCTGGAATCCGTGTCTATAGAATCCTTCTCCTCATTTTCTCCATCTTTCAAAGGCAAGGCTTGAAGGAACATGGGAGAAGAGTTTAAGGTTTTAAGTGAAGTTTAGGCTTGACTTTATTCTCAGACCTGGATCCAGCTGTAAGTGCATTAGTACAGAGATCTCCAACCCAAGAGAGATGCAGAGATGGTAAGCAGACACAAAACACAACAGCTGTGCCTCCCGCATCCTCCATGAGAAGCACTTTTATCGTCCAAATAAATCCAGCAATTCACTAACTAGTGCAGAAACTGCTCCAAAATCAGTCCTTCTGAGAGGGGAGCACAGCTGTGCTGCACGAGGAGCTGCAAACAGCAGCGCAGAATCAGTCCCCGCTTGTCTATGCATTTTACCTGCAACCGTGCTTTCTAGTCAAATCCTTTCATAATTGCTGATATTTTATGCGTGACATTGACAAAGCTGGTTTTTCTGGCATTTTGAATTTCTAGCTCAAAGAAGTGAAGAGGGCAATTTAAGAAAGAGTAACGCTTGCCAACAGCTGAATTTTAGTTTGGCTAGTTCTGCCCAGTTAATCCCCATTTTACCTTTTTATTGGGGCAGAAGAGTCACTGTCCAACCAGTATTTGGTTTCCATTCTGCTCCCAACAGGGAGCAATAACGTGGACACGGTTGTGCCTGTTGAAAGAAGGCAAGCAAAACAAACTCCTTCCAGTTGTTCAAACCTAAGTCAAGCAAAAGTTATAAACAAGAAGGTGAACTTATCAGTCTACTCAGAAATTACCTATGTATGGTTTTGAATTCCCTTTGACATTGTCACAACGTTTTGAAACAAAATGATTGATAAGCTTTTACAAAGAAAACAGCTCATGGTATTAAATCCAATTCCTTATAAGAAAATACTTCTTACCTAAAAATATACCTCAGTTCATCTACAAATGTAAAACATCTGAACCCATTAAATATCCAGCCTATTAAGCCACACACATATTCAATAACACATTTGTATTGGTTTCTCAAATGTGATGAAGAACTGCTAACAAATTAAAGAGATGTTTTTAAAGAGTAACTTCTCTGAGCAGCTGCAATCTCATGTGTGGGATCCATAGTTACTCCAAACCTTAAGCTTGCACATTTTTCATGGGAAGCAGACCCAAGCATTCAAAGGCTGCTTGATACAAATGGAAAGTATCTAAAAAACATGAGTCGTAGTCCATAGTTACAAAACGAGACACTCCTTGGAGTGCATCACTTCTGAAAAACATTCACAAATCATCGTGGACAAGCAACTCTGCTTGCCCTCTCAAACGGTACCATCCTTAGAGACGTCACCAGGAGCAGAGAGAGAAGAACCGGGGATGTCAGTTTAACTCTGCGCAGCACCCCTCAGCCTGCAAAAGGGACTGCAGTTCTCCTGTCTGCTTGTTAGCAAACTCAAAAATGGCAACGAATCCAGTAAAGGAAAAAGAGAGCATTAGTATATAAGTGAAAGATCCGAATCAGCCTGACTATGGGAAAGAACAAGAACTTCTCTTCATCCCTCTACGAGCATCACCAGTAGGTGGAAGGATCAGTTACGAAAGGTATGTGTTAAAGGAGAACATGTCCAAATGCTAAAAACATATCATTAAGGAACCAAAAAAGAGAGAGGGCAATTAAAAATTGAAATTAATCACTAAGGTTAATCAAATACAAGTGTAATGTAGTAAGCATAATACCATTAAATGCAGTGTAATAAGTAGGTATTAGCCCTTAAGGTATTTTTTTCAGATTGTATAATTATTACTGTACTATAATGTCACCCCTGCAATCCAGAGGTAAATGTTAATTTAATGGTCTATAGTACGTAGGTCATGAGAGAGATTTTTAAGGTCCATTTTGACTCTGAACTCCATGAACTTACTTACAGCTTACTACCTAAACGTGCAACGGCATTGGCAGAAAGATCCCTTTCTTTCATTCCCTCTGTTAAAAGTGTCTCTGTTTTTCACTTGTTGAAACAAGTCACAGAATACCAGAACACTTTTTTGCTACTACATTTTCTTATAAGTTACCAAGACCTTCAACAGCTCCAGCAGACTTTTACTTATATAAAACCAGAAATAACAGATCCCATGTTACAGGAAGGAATTCTGAAAAACACTGCGCTGGGGTCAAAGGCATCACTCCAGATGAATGTTCCAATATTCAAAGGATGAGAATGTTTACCTTGTTTATCTGGTGGTTTTTTGATTTTGTTTTTTTTTTTGTGCTTAAAGAAAGTAAAGCCATTTCATGTAGCTAACAACATAATGAGACAGACAATTAATGCAGTTAATATAAAACAATCTTTATAGGTCACTCAGTTTTGATCATCCTGAAATCTTTTGAGCAATTTCCTTCAAACCCTAACTTGGTAACCACACAAGGACCAGGAGCAACAGGACGGCATTGATGGGAGAAAACGGTGAGGGGGGGACCGATGGCCGGAATATTTCGTTTCCCATATATAGCTCAACCCCCTCATAAACTGTTAACCAGAATCAAATAGAGAGAGCTGTCTGGAGTAATGAGATACCTAATATAGCATCATTATTACTATATTCTACTTTCCAAAATTCACTTTTTAAACCAAGCACAAATCTACTAGCTGTGACACAAACGAAAATCTCGATTTTTTTAAAAGATACCAGAGTCAGCAAGTTATGCATACCTATCCAGTATAACAAAAAAAGTACTTCTCTCGGCTGTCCTTTCTTATCTGCATAATTTCTTACAGCGACTTGCAAATTATATCTTTTGAGTTATTCTAGCCTGACTCCGAACAAACAAAAATGAGAAACGAGGTTGAAGAACAGCATTTGCAGTGGCACTGACTTGCCGTGTTTGACACCCCCCCCCAACTCCCATCAGATCTCAAAACCAATGCTCAAATCCCTTCCCCTGAACTGCAAAGAATCCCCCATTTATCCTTTTGGGGCACGGAGGGAGTTTTTGCATGGCAGGCGAAGCCCAAAGCAGAGTCGGTGGCAGCAACATCCCTAGAGCAGCGTCACCCCCAGCCCAACCTTGGGAAGTGCAGGGAGGCCGGGGAAGCGGCCTGAAGAAATCCCTGGGGAAAGAGCTGGCAGAAATCCCGACTAGTTTCACAGTTACAAATGATACAGCCATCCAGCACTGCTTTGATGACATTTACTACAGTAACAGTATCATAAATCTATAATCCTTTCTCTCAATAAACTATACTGACATACAGTATATTAAACTCGCTCTTAATAAACTGTACTACTTCCCCTCTTACTTACCTCCCAAGCACATAAAATAAACATCTACGAATGGAAATCACTTATAAAATGAAGCGCATTATTTTTTTCTGAGAGGAAAAGGTAACAATATACTCAGCTATAAATTTTATTCTTACAAGACTGCCCTGTTCGCCCAGTTTTTCTTTCCTGCAGCATCATTACCATGTCATCTAAATGAATTTGCCTACCCCCGAGCAGTTGTCATTGAATATTCAGTGCGGGTTTTCATTTTGACATGTTGTTACAAAGGATACTCTGTTTAATTTTTTTTCTCAGCTTGCATAAGGCTATCCTTGAAGAGGTCAGAGTATCCCAAGGGAAAACCAGTGTCATTTGAGAAGCACAATAACAGCTGATTATATAGACAAATAAACAACATTAAAGGTATTCTTCATGGACATTCAAATCTTTTAGCTTTTTTTGTGTGTGTCTTTTTTATTATAAAGGGTAATGTCATTTCCCACACATTCTTGCAATAAAATAGAGAGGCTGAAGAACTAACTGCTATTTTGCACAGATGAATATGACTGTAGAAAAAACCATTCCATTACGGGAAGTTAAGGACTGACCTCAGGGACTAGGCTGAGCCACACTCAATATGAAATGTTAACTTTCATAGAATCACAGAATGGTTTGGGTTGGATGGGACATTAAAGCCCATCCAGTGCCACCCCCTGCCCTGGGCAGGGACACCTCCCACCAGACCAGGTTGCTCAAAGCCCCGTCCAACCTGGCCTTGAACACCTCCAGGGATGGGGCAGCCACAGCTTCTCTGGGCAACCTGGGCCAGGGGCTCACCACCCTCACAGGAAAGAATTTCTGCCTGAGATCTCATTTAAATCTCCCCTCTTCCAGTTTAAAACCATTACCCCTAGTCCTATGGCTCCCCTCCCTGACCAAGAGTCCCTCCTGTAGTCCCCCCTTTAGGGACTGGAAGGGGCTCTAAGTTCTCCCTGAAGCCTTCTCTTCTCCAGGCTGAACACCCCCAACTCTCTCAGCCTGTCCTCACAGCAGAGGGGCTCCAGCCCTCTGAGCATCCTCATGGCCTCCTCTGGACCCGTTCCAACAGGTCCATGTCCTTCTAGTGCTAAGGACTCCAAAGCTGGATGCAGGACTCCAGGTGGGGTCTCACAAGAGCCGTAGGGGGGCAGAATCACCTCCCTTGACCTGCTGGCCACTTCGTTCCAACCCTTCTTGTTTAGCTTTTAAAACAAACTGCATTTTGAAATCTTGCTTTAACCCAAAAATATTTCTACTCGGTGGTCCAAAACAGTAAGAGGAAAATGCAACTAGTACAACTGTTCCTACCATTTTTCTTTGGTGTGTGGTTCTCTACAGTCTTTATTTGCCACGCATGTTTCTCTTTGGTTATCTTGGATTGCCAGCAGCCACGCTGTTTTGTTTCTGCTCCACTTTAGCTTTAGTCCAGGCACTGCAGAGAGGGGCTGTGGGTATGGAGGCAGGAAGGGGCTGCTTTCCTACAGAATCAGTCAAGGCTGGACATCCCATTTTCTGCTGCACCAGCTGCAGTGCTGGGACCTGGCAGCAGCTTGGAGAACAACTCTGGAGAAGAAATCCCTTCCTCTATACATGCACATTTAGAAAAAGGAGCTAGGAACAGAAAATTTTCTTCTATGTCCATGCTGAAGGTACAAAGACTATTTGGATGTGTCCCTCCTGGCTTTGCTGACGTTCACCCTAATGCCAGTACTTAGAATTTCCTTCTTTACATTCACTTACATAGACATTATGGAGCTCTCGTGCCCCAGTTTTAAGCTATCATTGTCACCATTCTGGGTTATGGCCAAATCAGTGGGATTCAGGGGCTAACCACAGGCTAGATTGAAGGGAGTCTCCGCAGAGAACACGACTGACCTGCCACAGAGGTGTGCGAGTCCCCGCTGGGATGCAGAGGTATCTGGCAGCAGGCCCCTCATGGCTCCTGGCCTCCTCATGGGCTCCCACCACGGCTGTCAGCCGGGGACCTCTTGGTCAAAACTACTGCTAATGCTCCACTGCGCTCCACCTCATCGTCTCACATCACCAGCTATTCTGATTAATTACAGTATTCACAGTCCACACTCGGCTACTGACCTCTGTATTTTTAATGCAAATTTAATGCTGCAAACTGTTTTAATGGGAGTGCAAATGAAACCAAACCATACCGTTCAAACTGAGCATTTAACTCTCCCCAGAAAATCCAGCTGTGGGCCTTTAATGAGACTTAATGACAGCATTTCCAGTTCAGATCACAAGTGAGCAACTGCACAGTAGTAGCTGCAAATAAAAAATGTGTTTCAGTTTCAACATTCATAACCCTGTTGCTGGTGATAGATACCTGTCATATTCCAAATGGGGCTAGGAACAAATTTTATTCCATGTTAGATAAATCAAGGTCTTGACTCCCAAACATTTTGGTAGTAATGGAAGGCAATCATGCCTCCAGCTTGGAAGACATGTATAAAGACATCATTTAGAACAATAGTCAACTTGATTTTCAGAAGAGAGAGTGATAGGATGGGATAAAAAAATTGCCAAAACCACCAAAGCAGACTTTTCAGTGTACTGGATGCAATACTTCAAAAAACTGCAAATAAATATTAAATAATGAAAACCGCTTGGTAGTTGAGCAGTACTTGTAATGTGCCATGAAAAGCTATTTACCTAACAGACATTTGGGCTGAAAATTGATCCCACAGTCAGAAGTCTGACAGAAAAGCTCTTGATCAGCTCTGCAAAGCTGAAAGAACTTGCTCAGCTTAGAACCAACCCGAAAAGCACGTTCAGGAATGAGATGAGTATAATTGACATTCATGCAAATAAATTTACGTAACCTGATTTGACTGAATGGCATATGGAGGAAGTAATAATACAGTTTATTACTGACAATGGCATTATCTGAGAACTCTGTTAGATTAAATTGAGTGAAGGAGTACGCCTGAATATGTTAATTGAGATGATGAACAGAACCACTGATATGATGTTACCTCATGGGGGCATATACCATAAAAATCGCACACGTGCCATTAAGGCTGAAGGAGGCCCACTCAAATGACTCCCGAGCCATTTATTAGAAAGAACAAAAAGAAAGATACAGTAAAGGAAAGAAGGAGATTTGGTGGTGGGCAGCACTCTGAAGCCTGTTGGAATGGCCAACTGTGCTATCTGGGGGAATTCCACGGGGCTTGGTGTGAGACGGTATCTCTAAGCAGCAATTTGGTTTTTGCATTGATTAAGATGACATGAAAAGTGAGAAATGTTAATGAGGCACTTTTCCACCTGTTTACCTAGATCCAAAGGCATCAATGCTATTGTCCAGAACAGACAAAGCAAAGCATTATTTCCTGTTTATATAGAAAAAGCCACAATTTTTAACCTGCACACAGGCACACAACAAATTGATTCGAATTCTAACCTAGAAGACACACAAATCAACCAAAAGCACTTATACCAAGTAATTCTTCAAGCCAAGAAATAGCTCAATTCAAACTCCCACCAGGTGGCTTCACTCACTGCAAAGGGGTGTTTTCCAATCACTGCCATGTGTCAGGGCGCCAATTCATCAGCATAAACACTTGCAGCATTAAACTATACAGGCAGAAATAAAACCGTGGAGTTTGTTTGGTTTGTTGGGGTTTTATTTGTTTGGTTTTGTAGTGTCAGCCAAATGAAAAAAAACCCCAGCCTCCACAGTAGTTCTAGTCAGTCTAAAAAGACTATGTGTAAGGTGGGAGGGAAAGGAGGGGAGTGTGCTTTTGAATCTCAAAATAAGAACATTTCATTCTGCTGGTTGAGAATTTGCTTTGGTTTCTTTTTTTCAGTGCAAGGGCAAAAGAAACAAACAACTTTGTTTCAGATTTTGCATCACTTTGAATTGAAAAGTTGGAAAATTCTTTCAATACTATGTGAAAAGTTCAGTTGGGTTTGGGTTGGGTTTGTTTTGTTTTTTTTTTTGGACAAAACAGCTGTCAAATTCTACCCACGCATTCATTTAAAAAAAAAAATATTATTCACAGGAAAATCATGTAATTTTCCCTGTCACTCTTAATCTCACTATGTCTGTGGTAGCAGCGCTTGCAAAGAGATCTTCGCTACTCCCTGCCACAGACTCCCCAGGGAAACTTTCCTCCCTAAGGCTTTATGTAGCTCTGGGTCTTTTGCTTAGGTAAAAATACAATCATCTCCAACAGGAATAATTTATCCTGCCTATTTTGAAATCTGCTGTGGAGTTAACTGGCTTGTTTAATTGAAGCTGCTAAATCAGATAGAGACAACCCACAGGTTAAAGAATTTCCCCCATCAGCAATTGCCGTAGCACGCACCAAAATGCTCCACAATAAACTGGGGATGCTTTGGCTCCACACTCGTCTGTAGGAAAAGCGAAAAGAAAATGCAATTGCAGGGAGCAGCTTTTTCAGTGAAGATTCAGCCCAACTCAAAGCAAGCAATTCCACCAGCAATCGAACAAATGAAGACTGCTTTCTCTGCAGATGGCTTTCTTTTGAGTCGCTTTAACTGAGTGAAACCAAAATGCAGTAGTAAATCTTCAGCGATGCTCTTTTGCCATGAAGTCCTTTGGCATAGCGGGCCGGCATGCAGATGGGGTTATCCGTGCTCCTCTTACGCAGGATGAAGCACAGTCTTACCTGAACACAACCAAGTAGTACCATGGCTTTTCGAGTCAACATTATTCACCACAGCAGCTGTGATCTTAAGTTTGTAGATGACCAATATACCAGTCGGCTGCTCTTCTATCCTGAGACTTTTTTCATTAAGAAAAACAAACAAAAAAAAAAGTATCTCCTTCCCTTCTGCCACTCTGTCCAGCTTGCCAGACGCCTCTTGCTCATTGTAAGCTGCTTTCAGAAACGTCCCGATAAAATCTTGCCCTTCCATAGGTCTGACCACTCTTTCAACAACATTTTCCAGCATGTAATGAACAGTTCCAAGAGGAGAACTTACTCGATGACCTTTATTGTTGTCTTTTTACAGTATTTCCCCAAAGCACATGGTTCACCTATTTTAAATTTATTTTTTCCTGCAGCCTGCTCTCCCTATCCCTAAGTACATTTACCTAAAACTTCCCCCTCTGTCTTGTGATATAGAACAAGAAAAAAAAACTAATTTTTTTTTTATATATACATGAAAAGAGAGACACTGCACTTATCTTTCTCTGCCCCTACCCATTCAAACGTAAAGGCTCAGCATCACCAGATATCTACCTCAAAGAGAAGTTAACGACAGTGAATACGGGCAACGTCCTTTTATATTCAGAGAAGCAAAAAGGAGCAGCTAACACGTTTCAAATTCAGAAAGCATATTACAAGATGATAACCCTTTTGTATGGGCCATCACTTGGCACACGCCACTGTCTGCCAGGCCATGTATTTATTATGAATTAAAGCTTAAACTTGGTAATACTGTGCCACAGATTAACTTGGATGCATGAAACAGGTCCATGGTAAGGAGTGAAAAATCCATACTTACAGCTATTTTCACAACCTTATTTTTGTTTGAGTGCACAGGTTCTTGCAAAAAGCAAAATATATACTGCTAGCTTACTGCATGCAAGTAAGGAGCTGTAAGGTTACAGAGCACCTTTTCTGTCCCAATAGTCAATGCACCAATGCCCAACAAATACAGTACTTACATCCACTGTAAAACCCCTAGACAGTAAAAAATATGAAAATTTCACATAAACTACATTATTTCACCAAAGCAGTTAAGCTAATGACTTCAACCACACACTCTTTGTGAAATTAAAAGATACTGTATATACTTAAATATTTTATACATTTAACAAGCAACTAACAGCTGATTGCTCATTGTCTATTCCGAGCTTAAAATTAAGTGCCCAGCTGTGGCAGTTAACCACATTTTCTACTAATAGAAGGGTGGTTGTTTTTATTCAACAGTTCATTTTCATCATAAGGAGAAGGCAAAAAGGAAGTTTGCCAAAAGCATGAATTTTACCAGAGTGTAAAGAAGTGACTAGCAGGTGGTCCTGGGGCACTATCACGCTAGATTTACACATTATCTTGAGTAATCCTGAGTCCTGGCTACGGCAGCTGTAATTATTTGGCTTTATCATGTTATTGCTAGGAACTTTCTGTGACATACCCATTCATTTCCAGCAGAAATTTACCACACATACTTTGATGCACCACAACTGCTCCTACTTATGGTTTTAATTTAGTATATTTTCATCCTCTCAGAGTTTGCATTTATGTTCCCTCTTGAAAATCTAAAAAAAAAAAAAAAAAAAACCATCCCAGTAGTGTCAAACATTTAAAAAAAAAAATATATAGTTTTTTTCTAGTAAGTAGAGCTTGCATTTTATTTCTTTCTGTTCTCTTCCTTCTCCAACTCTTTCCAAGGAGCTGCAGATATTTTTTTGTTGGTCCATTCAAGGGATCTAACTGAGCAATCAGCTTCTACTGACCTCTTTAGACCACGGTCCTGTAGCTGGCCCAGGGCAAGGTCAGACACACGGACCTCACCAGCTCCTCAGCTCCTCTGCACAGGTATTTTACAGCCAGGTCGAACATATTGGTCCCAGCAGCCTTTCCTCAATGGCAACTGGTAGTGAATATTAGGAGAATAGCTGACTCATTGACTACGTGCAGAGGGAAACTCTTTGCCATACTTTCAAGGTTCCTACAATCACCAGTTTGGAAAAATCCAGAGCCAGCAAGCGTAGCTGGGCCGTTATATTACAAGGATCTTAAAAAGGGCCTGGATATACATTTTTCCAGGACTCTTATTCCTTCTTTTGAGCTCACTCACATTTCAAACCCTCTGCGGCAGCATGTGTCACAGTTTGATGAGGTACTACAGAAATGTTTTCCTTGCGTTATCATGCAACCTAGTAATTGCACACAGTAACTCCTAGTTCTCCTGCTAGGAAAAAACAGTTAGAGCTTTTCCTACCATACATTACCTTAGAGACCCAAATGACTATTTGCTTCTATAAGGATAACACTAAAGAGTTTATTAAAGTCACTATTAGAATGCGGCATATTGACAGTTACCACCTGAATGGGACAGCGTGCCCTGCTCAGTAGGCCATGGGGACAGAGGATGGCATCTCCATCTTGCCGCCGCAGGACACGGGCTCTCCCAGCACCTTTACCACAGCCTGCCCTGCCTTACTGCACCGTCTCAGCCCCCCAGGCCACCCAGCTGGCAGGTAGGGCACAAATATTCAACTTTTCCTTTTCAGGCATGACACTGCAGCTTACAGAAATGCTATTGCCTCCGTTGCCTTATTCCCCTTTTATAAATCTGTGCTTTCTTTAGGGCTCCACTGGAAAAAACCCACCTTGTTACTCTTGTCTCATTTGCTCTTGGGTGTAAGAACCCCATCAGTTCTCTACCTTCCAGCAAGTTTCTGATGCGTCTGTTAAAACAGTAATTTCAGATGTCCAAAGCACACAGATTTCAGTATGCTGCTACAGTTTTTAAGACTTCAAGCATTAGTATAAAAATCTGCATATCTGGTCTTGGTCTGGTTGCTTGGCTGGTCTAATCGGAATAAAATCTTACTTCCCAAGGCATTTCTTCATTGTTTTCTACCTGAAGTCAATCAAATTCTATCCTATCCCTGTGTAAGAAAGCGGAGTTTCAATGATCCCCTCCACAGAAGATGAATTCCCTCAAACTGCTCATTTGTCAAAACCATTCATTCATCAAGTTCCCTACAGACTTGTAGCTTCAAATGGCATTTTGGCTTAAATGAAATCCATCTTAAATGGCGACTATTAAACAGAGCCATGAAACTTCATGAAAACCTGGAGGCACTGCTAAGCACATTATTTACCTCCTGGTTAGCTACCTTGTTTTATTTATGAAAATAGACTTAAATGAAAGCATACCACGTTTAGTCTTTACATAGTATCAACTCACCATTTATACATGCTGGCTAACGAACGTACGTGGCAATTTTACACAGCTGAGGAAAAAAAGGCAGTTTTATCCTACTCTCTGGAAGCTTAAAGTATCCGAAATGCACAACTACCAGCCTGCTCAATTTTATCACCTCTTTTTCAGCCATTTTCCACTAGAGCAACGGCAGAGAGATGCAGAGCTGCAGCTCCTCCGCTATTTCAGGCCCCTCATCCCCTTTTATGAGGGCAATACTTGCATCAGGGAGCTCAGACAGGGTGCACAAAGGGGTATTACTCACAGTTTTTCCTTTCTTTTCTAATTCCATTCTCTATTACTATGCCACAAAGTCCAAGTCTTATCACTGAATATACTTTGTCAACATGGCTCTACCCACAGCAGCCTCCTCGCTGATTTTTCGAGAGTTCATTTTGGCAGCAATTTTGAAGATCGTGCAGGTAATGGCTCGTTCCGGCGTGCTCTGCACCCAACAATAATAAAACCACTCTCAATTTGCTGCAAGAATATTTGCCAGACAAATCTTGGACAATGCATCACAGCCTCAAAGAAAGTAATTCCTAGTTCTCGCTCTGCCAGTAATGATGGGTAGGTCACACCAGGGCAGCGCTCTCAGACTTGAGCCTAAATCCTCTGTGCCGCAACCAGCCCACTCCATTTTCTCTAACAACAGGGGGTTAGCAAAGAAGCTTGTAAATCAAAAACTAATCACGAAATGGAGCCAGCTTTTAGAACAACATTAAATGGCAGGCATTCTTCCACACTGCATGAGGACTGAGCTCCGCATGCCCTTTCACCTTGCAATCCTATAATACTGCTCTCTAAGTACTAGCACTTATGGAGGAAGTTTGGTCACTGCCCTAAGCACTGCAGACAGCAACTCCAAAATTCTTATTCTCGCAACCACAACTTTAAATGATGCTTAAATACTCCTACAGAGAACATTCTCTATTTTCTACCAGGAAAAAATATTTCATACTAGATCCAATTAAGATGCAATCAATTTTAACTGGATGTGTTTGGAGTAGGCATAAATATTTCTCATAAAGGAAACTGGTAAATTTGATTGATATAGATTAATATGGAGAAAGCGAATGATATTACGAACAGTGGGAAATTAACTTTGTCCTTCCACATACGAGACAATACCAAAGGTCTCTCAGCCTTCAACTGCAAGCAAATCAAAGAGGAAGAGGAGGTTTTCAAATAGGGCAAAAAGATCCACTTGGCACAGCAGGAATTTAAATGCTGGTCTGCTAAGAGATTGCTACATTTTCCTACTAATGAACTGTCAACTTCGAGTTTCAAAATACAGTTCTCGAATTAAGTTGGAAAATGTCCCATTCTGTATTCATGTCTTCACTTCACATTTCAGTCCAAGACCTCTTTCTGGTTTGTTTCACCCATTATTAATATTATTTTAATTTCCCATCAATTGTGCTAGATACATTTTTTTCTTTACCAGCATTGGTACACCCACTCCCCCCGGAGAGTGCTTATGAATTTCTCCTCTTTTCTATCCTGGCTATTCAATTGTTGCTCATTTGGACAGCAGACAAGACTACAATTGAGAGTTTGCCAACCCAAACCAGGAGTTTTTACTTGTCTCCAGTTGCAAATTAATATACTACATGGAAGATTTCTAAAGATGATGATCAACATCAGGAACACAAAGACATTCAGTACTAGAAGATGAGTCACTTTGAAGACTCCTCTCCTTGGTGAGATGAAAATCTACCACCAGCTTTGAAAGAAGTCTAAATCTCTCCCATCATGCTGGCTGTACCGATGAGGAATGTTGCTTCCAATGTAACAAAAGAAAAGGGAGAAGAGTCTTCTGCAGGGTACAGTCAGCACACAAAACACAGACACACACATATTGGGGTGGGGAACTCCAGCTTAATACAATTCTGCCAGGCTCCAAGCGAGCCATTTCCACACACATATTAGACCTCGGAGTTGCAATCTGATTCTATCAAAGCACCAGTCCAGCATTTAACAGGGGTCAAATAAAAAACCCAAAACAGTAGAAACCATTAGGAAATGGAAAAAAAACCTCAAACATTTTGCCATTATGGGCTCTTCAGCAGCCCTTCATCTGCAATGCTGTTTGTATTTCTACCCATCACACAGCTACGGAACGTTCTCTGCATGCTTCCTCTGGGCAGAACTGGGTTTTCCCACTCCTGGAGCCACCCTGGCAGACAGCCTCTGGCATCACACACTGCAGCTGTTTGGGTCCTTCCCATCAACTATAACACCTCTGCAGATGACTAGTTGCAATTAGTTCTTTATGTCAATAAGCGAGCTGAAGCAAGGCCTTACCATAGGGGAACGATGACAATCCCAGCTACGTTTTCATCCTACTAACTGGGCAGTCTGAACTACCCCGTCCCCTGAGTCACATCAGCAGTTTAAAGGGAGAAGAGGTGCATCTCACTTTGATTTATTTTGGCAGCAACAATCCGGATATCTGTACCGGAGCTGGCTGCCCTAGACAGCTTCTGCAGTCAGTGGAGACCTCATTGGTATGGACAGTAGTGTCCATGGTGCACTACATCTATTTATTTTACCTTTCACATACCTTCGGCATATCATCTTCTCTCTGTACTTCAAGAATCTGAAGATTTTTTAATATACGTTGCTATTGATTTTTTCCCACACTTCTAACAATCTCCATTAGTCATTTCTAATTCAGCTGTATCTTTCACTGACAAGGGATGACCAGAAAGAGGACAGGACTGTCACACTTGGTTAGCTGCCTTTGTTTTCTTCGGCTTTGCATCCCTTTTGGTGTCAGACTTGTGTTTTCACCTCGCTCGAGAGGACAGTGCAACTTTTTATAAACCGTTTGTCAAACTGCTGCTAAGGTTTTTCTGATCTTAGTTACGATCCTGCTCACAAAAAGGTTTAGTTATAAAGGCAAATTCAAGTTACTTCGAAAGACAGACAGGTATAAGATGCTTTACATTGACTGCCACAAACTTCAAATGCCAAACATCTCTATACGACCATAACCTTAACATTTATTTCACCTTAATCTTTAAATAGAAATGCAGTAATGAGGGGAAGAATCTGCTCTGGCTGGAGCTACAGAATATGCATCTCAGCTGTTGCCTGGAAAGGGAGAGGGAGTGATTAGGAATTTAAAGAAACTTGTCCCTTTTCGGCAATATATGGGCCTCAATATACCACCATGCTGTTGCTGGTGAGGTAAAACACATTTGACTTGTGAACTTGTGCCAATGCACACCATTGGCATGCCTTTAACAACTTCTGGTAGCAAAGCAAGCACAATCTTCCCATGGGTTCCTGTCATCAGCAGCAAACAACAGACACCTCTCATCAAGGTGTATTTTCCACTTAATTTTAAGAGGTTAGACAGGCACGTTACCCTTTAGCTTAATACCCTCAAGGTAGCATTGGCTAAAAATAAACTAAAAGCAACTCAATTGGACAAAGCAAACAAAGAAAAAAAACTCCAGCAAATGGAAGCCATTGAATGCTAATAGAGATGAAGAAACTAATGTGAGACAGAAGTAACACTTCACAACATCAACAAGGGAAAGAAAAGACGCCAGGAGAAACCTGTGACGAACCAAGTTGAGCCACTGAAAGCAGCTTTGAGATCTTGCTTTGTTATGTTCTATAGAAAGCAAAAAACTCTGAATCCTGGTGTTGCTTAACATCTCTGTCCACACGACAGAAAAAGTCAGAAGCGCTTATTAAATATATGGCCATTTTTTAGCAGGAAAAGGTGATTTGCTCACAAGACACTGATAAAAAACTTATTATTTATGTTGTAACAGAGTCCAATGTCAAACAAGGGTTGATGGTTTTGTGCCTCCAGTCCCAGCGTGCAGGTGTGGAGGCATTTTGGAAGAGGGAGCTGAGTGCTCGTGTCACTTGGCAATAGTCCTGAAACACAGGGAAAGCAAATGTTGTGCCATTCTTTAAACCCAGTAAACATACACCTCAGTTGAACGTTGGTGCCAGGAAAAACAATTAAAGTACACATATGAGACTCAATGTATGCTACAGGAATATAACATAACTATGTCTATTAACGGAGGCTTACGGAAAAATACAACTTTGTATTATTTTTAACTAAATTACAAGCCTGGACAACAAAGGGAGTGTGACTTACTAAGTTTAAATTGCCATGGCCTCATACCACCTAAGCTGATTACAAAACTATGAAAATAAACCAGATGAAAGTTAAATGGATTAAGGAAGTTAAATGCATTAAAATGCATTTGAGAGTCTCAAAATGCAACCAGGAGGAAATCACTGCATTAGCCACGTGTAAACACACAGGTCCAGGTCTGGAAACATCTTGGAAATGCAGTGTCCTGACCAGGAAGGGTCTGGCCACAACCAAGATGGTGCAGAGCCCCTTAGGTACCTCTTTCCTTTTGAGATGAAAACAGTTGACTTTGAGCCTACTCACGGCAAGTATCACACAGGCCCCCCCCCAACTGCTGGAGAAGGGACATTGTCCACAAGGGCTGATGCAGTCCTTAGTAACCCAGAGAAGATCGAGGATGCCCACGTCTGTTACCGCTGTGTTTTGTATTAGCACAGCCAAGAGGGAACACCGGGTCCATAGCCCTGTAGTCCACAATTTACAAAATGAAATTAATCCGCATCCTTCAAAAGGAGTCAGAAAAAAGATCAGATCAATGACCAAACTGGAGAGCCTTTGGTATTTCAAGAAATGCTTTAAAACTTCCCTCTTTCAACTTCATCAAGCAGAGATTGAGGAATGACCTGATCAGCCTTGCACTGCCCCAAGGCACCAGGTCAGAAACCACCTTCACTGTGGGGAACAACAGTCCAGCAAGGCTGGATTTCACCATGGGAAAAAGGAAAGGGTATTTTCTTTTAGAATTGGAATATTTAAACTTTCCAACAGTTTATCAACAACGTGAATGGATTGTTCATTAACAGAAATGTTGTTAGATGACAATTGGAAAAGTAGAACCTGGGCTGTGTGAGGATATTCACATACCCTGAGAGACAAGAAGGTTACAGCAACTCTATAATCTATTCAGCCGGCTATAGCACTTTCTGATTTTCCAGTTCTCAGTCTCATCCTTGCACTCATCCAACAGCGAGGTTTATATTTTGACTTGAGCTGGAAGAGCATTCTCCTTAGCTAATACCCTGATGTCTTTGATGGGATGAAGCAGGAAAGGGCGAGAGGCTTATCTCGACTCAGCTTTTTCTTTCCTCTACTTTTCTGTGGGTTTAACTTAACAGATAGCAGTCACGTACAAAAAATTGGACTGACATCTAGAACTCATAAAATACATGGAGCTATTCCACAGGTGTCACATTGCTCATCCTGCTTAAATGCTTATGAGAGCTAATAGAAACGGTAGAAAAAGTTTCAAGGCTATGCCCACCTACGGAATGAAAAGGATAGAGCAAATCAGTACTGAAGGGAGAGTAAATATGTGCTTTCAACATATTTTCATGTTTACCAATCCAGCATACACAGGATATGAGATACCCAAGAAGGAAGAAGACAAAAGAAGAACTAGCAGCTAAAAGAAGGATAAGAAATAACTGCTCTGACTTCTGCATAAATTAGCTGCATGCAGAGTATTCTTTAGCAGGGGATGACCAGCTCTTTTGAACCTCATTTTCAGGCCACAGAAACAGCACTTGCATCTACCTTTTCTTGGACAAATGAATAATTATTCCATAATTACACTAAAAAAGAGAAAATGTAGCCCTTGGATATATGAAACTAAGTCATATACTACATTTGATCCAGAACATGCAGGTTCCCCACTTCTGACTCCACATTTCTCCACAATCCCAGGAACCAAACTCTTCCCAGCTCAGACCAAGCACGAGGCAGACCTCCCCTCGGCGTCAGGGGAAGCGCAGATGATACCGGCCATGAGCTCAACTTAGGATCAACCTGTCAGTTTTAGAATGATCCTTTTCAGACCGTTTCACTCTTCTGACCTATAACTGTCACACAAGCATTATCTTTTAATTTGAGATATTTACATCTGACAACTACCAGGCATGTTTGCAGATATACAACTATCCAAGCAGAAAACTAATCTAGATCTTACCACAGACTATAAAGAATAAAACAAAAACAAGGCTGCATCCTTTTCAAATTAAGGTATCTTCTCCCTCCCCCCNGAAATCTCTTATTCAATTTAAAAATAATGAGGCATCAATATGTAGCTGCTGCAGCTCTATCAAACTGAATTAACAGTTCATGGTTATAAAGGTTTTTTTCCCCCTCAGTCTCCTCCAATGTTTGTCTTCTTTCAATACAATTGATACTAAAAATCAAACAACCTACAATCCCTTGTCTGTTTACAAACAGCTAAAATTTACTAACTTCAGTTGTACTTAAACTAACTAAAGTTATAGTCCAACTTACCAGCTACGTTTTTGAACTCTCAGCCCCAAACAGGGATCAACTGCGTCCAAATACGAGGAGGACTTGGGCCGTTTGGAGCAGAAACCTAGCACTGCTCCTCTTGACCATAACGGATTCAGCTAATTAACATGAGATAATTGTAATTGTACCTGACGTTAGAACTACTTAAAATCCCCAGGTGATACAGAGAAACTGTTGGATAAAGATCCTGGATTTCAGGGAAGCACAGCAGTCGTCCTGAACAAGCTGTAAAACCCACAGAAGTTATCTTTAATCTTATTATCTCCCACTGAAAGAGCTACAGTTCGTGTAGTTTGAAAGAGTACTGTAAAACACAAGCAGGCAAAACCCCATGCAATGCTATTAACATACAGTTTTATCATCTGTTTCCTCTCTACCCTCCCATGTTGACTGAGTGAGGCCAAAGAAAGCATATATATTTTGAATCAACTATGAAAAACATGTCCCAGTAATACACCTCCCATGCTGGCATTTACTGGTGCTTAGGAACCATTTGTCATCTTGTGTTTTAACCACTATCAATTATCATAAAAAGGTTGAAGTCTTCACCTACTGTTTGATAAATAATGTATGAGAGAGCTCTCAACAACAGGCAAAAAAATATCATTTCCATATCTTTAACACGTACTGTATAAAACAAGCAGTTGTCTGTAGGGACCTGAACAAAGTGTGTTCTTCAGTTGCAGAGTCCAGTCAAAGAAAGGTGCTCTTCCAGTGCATTTTACAGGGCTTGTCATTATCCTAAAGGTAACTGAAAGCCTACGGTTTACCATGAGATGCTGTTAATAGAATAACTGAAATAGCAGCAGGTAGTTTGAACTAGTATCACATGATATTCTAAAGGGGAAAAAAAAATAATCAACATCTCAATAAACTGAAAGCTCTGCCAAGATGGTTACCGTATGCATTGTTCAAACATGCATTCTTCTTATGGAAATACATTTTGCAGTCCACTGTTATCTGGCCTTTTTTTTTTTTTTTTATTTTAAAATAACCGTAAGCAGTATCCCTCAGGCCCACCTTCAAGCTGCCCGACAAAAGAAGAGGAGCACATCCTTCTCTTTCAGCTCCTCTCAGCCACGGATGCTTAAAAGCAGGGGCACTCCATGGGAGAAGGAGGGGTAGCGTACGCGCATGTTGACAACACATCTTCACCAGAAATAGTTTCTCAACCCTGAGATTAATTAAGTGCCTGGAGAGGCATCTCAGAGCCCCTGTTGACTGAGGGACCACACTTCCAAAAGCAGCGTTGCTTTGCGATGCTTCAACGGGAGTATTAATGCTTAATAAAAGCATGAAACGAACTCTGTACAGTAGCTTTACGTGTTAATCCATTACGAGCTGATGATACTGATGTTGCTTGAGCTGTAGTGAAAGAGTTTTAATAACCCAGGGCAGCACCTTGTGCCAAGCCCGCAGGCAGCGCTGGAGCAGGCAATGCCTTCCAGCAGGCAGGAAGGATGAGGAGTCCTGCTAAAACACACGGCCTGTGCCTGCCGAGAAAAAACTGCACCCAAGATCGGACAGCTTTTGCCGCATATGCAGGTTCACAGAAAAATGCAGATGCCTTTGCACTCACAGTCTTATCAAAAATGCAATGTAAGGTTAGTTAAATGTTGTGGAAAAGAGATAGGATTTTCTTCTTTAAAGGCCCTTCTGCAAGGGCCTTGCTTTTACAAGAAAAGTAGGAGAAATGAAGTGCAAAAGTGCATTCCTTCTTAGACAAATGAGGACAAGAGGCTAATGGCTTCAAAGACTCTTCACATTTAGATAGACGAACACTAACATCCTATTGAGGGTGTAAGGTCCTATTGAGAAACAGTCTTTAAATTGTGAAAGCAGTCTTAATATATTTTCTAAATAGGACAAGAGAAAAAAAAAAAAAACACCAGAAAATTCCTTTTGCTTATGCAAAGCCAAAACTGCTGACAAAAGGACTTTTGCTCATCTGATTTAGAAACAAAAAAGAAAACTAAAACTCTTTTTCTTTCCCACAGAAAAGAAGCTCAAGTGGCAGCACATGAGCATGTAGAACATCACATCATGAACATCAATCATTTGGTCATATTTTTTTCTTCCTTCAGTGAGCAACATCTTACTATCAGGTAAGACAGCTAACAAAAAACTCATTCAGTTCTAACCCTGAAAGACAAATATTTCAAATTTTGCCTTAAATGAATGGCTGAAAGATCTGGAAACAGAGTCAGGGTTCTTGCTCTCAACACACAGCCGCAGCAGGTCTGACACCTGCAGGTCAGGGTGTACCAAGCAAAGCCCAGTCCTGTGTACTTGGAAGACGTCTTCAACCAAAACTGAAGACAGAGAAAACGCATACATCAGTGCATACATCGCAGTGAAGCATCCAAGCTATTCAACAGCTGTGCTGGAGAAAGACAAGATACAGAGTAAAAGACTTCATACTTCTTACAGACCGCTCAATCAATCACGGTTTATCCCCAGTCATCAAGCACATTGCTAAGATTATTGTATTCTACTCCATCTAGAAAAATTAAATTGCATGAATCTTCTAAGAAAGTGTTTAAAAGTCCCACAGAGTGCACCACCAGAAAATGAACCCGTTCCCTTTGATTGCTCCTCTGTGTAGATAAAACTTTACATCTATTTGATTATTGCTGGAAAGCGTGACTGTCATCACCCAAAGAAATTGCCATGCAATACAGAGAACTACATAACAAGCATAACTGACTGGTCTTTGGTAAAAATATACTGGTACAGTGACTAGATGCTTCTGGAGATAAGCAAGCTTCAGCTGTCAAACCTCAGAGCAGAGAAAACTATTTGGAATTAAGTAAAGCCATATTGCAAAAACCTGAAACGGGCTCCCCAGGAACACCAGCAGTCCCAGCCATGGACAACAGTCCGAACAGAGTCTGAAATCTATGCAACCGAATTCACACAGGTAAGGAGGGTAAATCCCACTGAGATAAGTCATTGCCATCTTGTTTAGCATAATGTGACACCATGTGGACAAGCAGACCCAACTTGTTATTGTGACAGCAAGCTGATGAGTAAGCTCCAGGGAAGAGTCCACTGTGCTGATGCTTCAGTTGTGGCCATACAAAAATCACTGCTATAAACTCCATAGGCTGCACAGGAATCTGAGGAGACCTCTTTGATTGTCACTAACAAAAAGGAATACATTGCTCGCTAAAGGAGTTCGTACCCACTCGAGATAAAAGGCTTATCTCTTCTGCAAAGCAGCCCTGAAGACAGCAGCAAAGCAGCCCGAGCTGTAGTGGCCGGATTGGGAGCATCAAGGTTTGCCTAAAAGCTGTTACAGCCAGATAATTTCCAGCCACCAGGGTCAGAATTAGAATTTTATATTGAAAGACCAAAGAAGGATACGTTCTGACACTTATGAATATATCCGTGTCTCCATCTCTGGAGACATTCCAAACCCGCCTGGCCGTGTTTCTGTGCAACCTGCTCTAGGTGACCCTGCTCTGGCAGGGGGGTTGGACCAGATGATCTCCAGAGGTCCCTTCCAACCCTATGATTCTATGATCTTATTAATAAAGCTGTCTGATACCCTAAGTTGCAAAGTAGCAGAAGAGTGAGCTGGCATCTGCCGAGTTCCCCCATGTATAGGTGATGTAAACTAGATGCTCTTTTAACCAATAATTTCAGCTTTCTTACAAAAACCACCAGGTGAAGTTGTGTCTCGTACTAAGCAGGAACACAGACTCAAATGTGTGGGTTTTTACCATTGGGGATGGCATCACTAAAAGTGACCAGCCCCAGTCCAGATCTCTGCCTGATCCTCCTCCCTTCACCAGCAGCGGTGACTGTTGATTCTGAAACTATTTTCTCGCTTCATCCACAATTGTGCACATAACCTAACTTTTTTTAAACTGTAATTTCTTTTCTAAAAAGTCATAGACTGGTGTCACATCTGGTATGGAACAGTACATTCATTTTACCTAGATTGTATTTACTGGCATGCTTATACTTTTTCCTCACGTACTATTGAAATCAGGTCCTGAATAATTTCTGTTCCTCAAAATAGTATATTTGTTACTGTTGAGCCAATACATACACCAATATATTTTCCAATCATATGTTACTGCCAAGCTTGAAAGATTTATTAAAATCCTCACTGTCTCAATCCGTGATTTCCTGTGTCAGCTCTTTCACTGTTGTGGGATGAAAATTATCTGCTTTCCTTCCTGCTCCTCCTGCTTTGAGGACAGAGAGCTCCCTGGTTTCCATTCAACCTAAATGCAGTCCCTTCCACTGCTTCCATACATTTCCAGCAGTGGTCTTGCCCTTGCCCTTAATTTCAGCATGGTCCTCCCTAATTACAACCAAGACAATTTGCGTATTTAGGGTCGAGGCAGTATCTAAGACCACCTTTAAGCTTTCCTCTCTCCCTCAAGCGCAGCCATCCCACTTCATTTATACTTTTTCTTCTCTTTGCTGAAAATTGTTGTGTTTTTTTTTTTAATATACATTTTGATGTCCAAGTCAACTAGATTTTGATAGCTCTCACCTCCTGATGCCCTGATCAAAGCCTTCTTTCTTGACTGACCCCTTTCTCCATTTCCCATCTAAGTCCCGAGTGTTTTTCAAGAATCTCATTTACCTAGCTGGTTCATTTTTAGCATCTCCCGTTAATAACATCTTATTTATTTCTTAAAGTAGACTTACTTAAACTGGAAAAAAAAAATCAAAGTGATTAAATAATGACCTATGGATTAAATTCAATTGGTCTATCTTAAATTTATATATATATATTTTTTTTACATATATATATAGGTCTATTGAGCTATACTGCCATTCATGATCCCGAACCCTTTCAAATACCATCTCTCTCCTCCACTGTGATAAAGAACATCCCAGACACTGAAGTCTGCTTGTCCCATCCCTTTTGATAATTTAATTTACTATCCAGTTCAAATAAAACATAACATCCGGCATTTATAATGATTTTTGCCTGGAGGTTGCTGATCCCAGATTCCTACAGCACGCATCATTCGTGTGAACATCCTGCACTAATATAGCAACACCCCAAATATGTAGAAAAACATGCGTATAGAGGGCTCAGGTTCTTAACTAGTTCCCCAAAGCTTTTCTGAGCAGCCTTAAATGAATAAATAAGAACTTGAATAAAATGTTACAGAAAATGGTCTTGAGTTAGGGCTAAATGAGCCGTCTTGCCTCCGTTAAGCACCATTTGCAAGGCTTCCAGTCAATCAGAATTGCCTTTAATAAAGAATGACCCTCAACTATGCTTTAAATGGGAAAACAGCATTTATCGTCAAAGTCATATATAATCACTTGGTAACTTTTTGGATTACCTAGAAAACTCATCAGCCAACAAGGGGGCTGTTACTGAAATTCCTGCACATTTCCAAGGGAGTGCCATCAGTCCTCTTCAGGTAACTTTTGCTCCCATTTTCTTCTCTGAAGATGGAATTCCTGTCTAGCTAAGAATGAGCTATAAATCAGAAGTTGAGAGTTATGCAAATCAAATCAGCAGTAGCTAAATCCAGTGCACTATGCTATGTAAAGTCAACGGCACCTTTTTTATTTCAACCTAAGTGTCAGAGTCCAACAGGCCATCCCAAGCCCCTCTGTGACCCCCAAGTAAGTGCTTCATCTCGTGCACAAAATACTTCCCCCCTCCCCTGGGCATGAAGCCGCACGCAGTGTCATCACAGAAGATCAGTCCTAGAACTGCAAGGATCATTAATGAGAATCATTTCAGCAGCAATTATCTTGCTCTTTTTCTTTTTGATTCAGTACTTCAACTCTCACCTACCTCAGGAGTGAAAAATGATTCACTCTGATTTGTAACAAAGGGCAAAGATTAACTATTTCCAGTTGTCCTCTACAATCCAGAGCATAACATTTTGGTGACGTCCACAGAAGTTTAACAGCCACAAGATGTGTAAAAACCTACTGCACAGAACATCCTAAAGTTCCCCTGGGACATCCCTGGTCATTTAACATATCAGAACCTTGTCTAAGACCCTGATGCAGAGACTTTCAAGAGAGTTTAGATAAAACAGGAGCTACGGTATTCAGAGATATTTACAGGAACCGGAATGTAATACATCTCAGTATTATACCAATTTCAATCTTAACAAATCAGGAACAACAAGGAGGAAAAAATGAGTATTACTCCCTTACAGCTGTTGGTTAAAGAGGAAAGTAAACAGCAATCAGACAATGAGCACACCATCTCATTTATTTTTCTTTTCTTACTGATCAACATAAGAGACTGTACAATGTTATGCCCTGAAAAGATGCAAACAAGTCAGATAAATTTGCATTACCAACAAACCATCCTGCTTGCTAATAAAGCAGTTTTTAGTGTATGCCCAGAATCATAGACTATGGAAGTTTTGAAGGTATCACCGGAGGCCATCTAGTCCAAGTCCCTGCTCAAAACCAGGCCAACTGCAGAAAGCAGGAGTAACCTTAATAACTTCAGCTTCAGCAATTCATAGCTTTTTTCAGCTTTCAGTCTAACAGAAGTAACTTATACATAGGTTAGTGAGGAAAAAAAAACCATCTGGTCCAGAAAGCTAATTCCTATCAGCACGTAGACAGGGTTCACATCGTGTCAAGAGCCCACATTACCAAACAAGTTTCCAAATCTCATACTCAAGAAGAGGTCCAGTGATAAACGGGTAATAAATATTCTTAGTAAGACTGAGGATGAAAAAAAATAATGTTAATCTCAGCAGATTAACGTTAAACACTGCAGCCACTGAAATCCCTAGGAAAAGGGACAAAACCCCTTTTGGATGTTTTCTCTCTCATGGGTGAACCTTTCCAGAACGGAAGTGTGTCTCCACAATCTAGACAGTCTTTAAATGGCAAATACAATTTTATCAACTACACATTCACAGCATCATACACCCACAAATATTTTGACTCCATAAATCAACACATTTCTCAGAAAAATGAGCAGCCCTGGCTTATACCAGCCAGATACTTGTTACCAGTATTTTTCATAGCCTGAAGGCAACTTTATATACGAATTGACAACTGTCTGCCTGGCTTACGTGTCCAACGCTCTTGAAAAGCTCATGAAACCCAGTTACCCCCCCAGTCTGTAAGGTGTGCCCAGTGTGAGTTCAAGGGCTTGTCTTTCATGCTTTCAGGGTCATGGCTGCTTCACTGAGAAATAAAAGGGAGTTGTGGCATAAATACAGCATTGTGCTAAGCTGCGCTGAAGAACAAATCCATGCAGAAAAAAATTTTAAAAGTGGAAAAACAGTGGAATGCAAAACTGGAGTACCAGTACCTGTTCAGTTTCTTACCTGTATTCTAAAATGAATAAACTGTATTTAATTTTTGTAGAAAACTGGATACATATTTAGTAAAAACCAGCAATCCTGAGCTTCAGAAGAATCACCACCTATATGACACTCAACTGTACCCAATCTGCCAACAGGCGCATTTCTTGGACACACGACTTCAGCTGGACTTCCCCAAGTTTCTCCTGTCTTAACACGCACAAGTAGCATGTCTGAAGCCAAGTGCAAAATTCTAAGGAAGAGCATAGTGATATAAAACATTAGTGTACTTAGAGTATTTTGGGAAAAGATAAAAAGGAGAAGCAGCTGAATGAATGCATTAAAAGTAACAGCTCAGAAAAAAGAAAAGGATAAAAGAAAAATAGACCTCCGTTGATTTAAGATCTGTTTGATTATTTTTTTTTAAAGTGGCAAAGAATCAGTAAAGTCAGATGAAACCCACTAAACATTTCCTTAAGAAAGGCGAATTTCATCTTTGAATTTCTTCTTTGAAATTTCTATCACTTCGAAGCAATAGAATTAAACCACAGAATAATTAGAGGGAAGAAAAAAACGCAATCCTGGCAGCTACATCAACAAAATGCAAAAGGGAATCAAAACATGGGATGAGTAATGATCTCTGGTAAACTGAATAAAGAGGAAATTAAGGAAAAGCCAGAACTGAATTCCCCAGGGGTCTCTGGTTTATGGAATAAGCAGAGTTAATTCTGGAAACCGAAACTGATAAAAAGTGACCTTTGACAACCAGATATGGGGAGCAACCTAGAGGCTCCAAAACTGCAAAAGAAATTAGGCCATTCAGTGGTTAATTGCAGAGAGAAAGCGTAATTCACAGAAGGATGCCCAAAGGGACCTAATAAGATTTTTGCTTGTAAAAGGAACGAGACACAA
The DNA here is from genome assembly GCA_013396915.1 of Stercorarius parasiticus. Lineage (NCBI taxonomy): Eukaryota > Metazoa > Chordata > Aves > Charadriiformes > Stercorariidae > Stercorarius > Stercorarius parasiticus. Next base: position 531,052 of record VWZL01006057.1, read on the forward strand.
GAGGCATTAACAAAAATGAAGATACAGGTGAAAAGCTAGGAGGAAGGGAGGCAATGAGGATTACTGACAACAAACCATGGGAGAGGGGAACAACCAGCGATCTCCGTCCCAGGCTACCGTGTTTGATGTGCCGCATCTTCTCCCCCCATCCCGTCATAGTCTGGGTGGAACTATGGAAAGGCATAAAACCGAGGGTGGGGAGCTGCATGTGAAGGGTTATAGCACCAGTAATCAAAAAGAAAATAAAAGAATAAACAAGAAAAGCTATCAAAACACACCGACATGCTTGAAAAGTCAGGTGGTTCTCTCAGCTGCCGGTTTCTTCAGGGATGCCCTTTTCAAAAACTATTAATTCCTTGTGTGGAAGATAATTTACCACAGAACTGCTCTTTTAAACTTCACCTTGTTGTGACAGTGACAAAATAATAGGCCCAACACAAATGCTCAGTCGCGCATTTGAGAAGCAATATTTGCCAGATTTTTCATTGGTCTCATAAACCATCCTGAAAAATAAAACTTAATGCCTGGCAGCAGCCACATATAATTATTCTCCTGAACAGAACTAATACACATTTGGGCTGATTTAGAACTTGGCATCAAATAATTAAGCAAAGAAAAAAAAATTTATGCCTGACAAGCCTCACACTCCGTAGAAGTTAGGTGCCATTTTTATTCTGAACGCATTCAGCACGGCAGCCACGGCCCCTCCACTACGGTACCACGAACAAGAATAAAACACCTGGTTTATACGCAAAAGAGCTCTGTCCCCAGGGGCAGCAAATCCAGCCAGGTCTTAAAACAGCACAGGCTCATGATGTAAAACAGCATAAAAACATTTCAGAGTTCACATCCGCCAGCAGCCTGACTCCCCCAGCAAACACTTGGATCAAAAACATCTTGCCCCTTCAGACAACATGGTTGACCATGGCTCCTTAAACATCTACAGAAGGAAGGACGCGTTTATCAGGGGAAGAAAATCATCGTTAGGAATGTGCTAATGGTATAAAAATTAGAGGCAGATACCCTGAAGGTTGAGACTTGATGACTTATTTTAATCGGGCTGTATTTTCCTAAACAGTTGCATCAGCAGGATAAAATGTAGAATACCACAGTAATGATGAAAAATGGTAATGGAATAAAGGAGGAAAAAAAAAAAAAGAGAGCCATGGCGGATGGTGTTTGGCTTGATTAACATGACTCTGAAAATCTAAAAGTATACAAGGAGTTTGCACATGAGACTATGTAACAAAATAAACCAAATGTAATTTAGGTTTGAGCCAAGCAAATCCATCATTTATCGAATTATTTTATTGTTACAAGCACTGTGCTGTTCCAAACTAGTAGTAACTCCAGTGTTATTCTTACTAGCATTTCAAAGTTGGAATAAAGCTAAAATTACTGGTTTTCAGAGCAACCTGTTTAAAAGCACAAGGAATATGAAGGAGAAAAATACACCTGAGTTGCTGTACAGTCACCTGTCCTTTCAAGATCAAAGCAAACTAATATAATTAAAGGAAGCTGCGGCATGACCAGATTTTTTTTTTGCACCCCTTTTTTGTTTTCTTTTTATTTTTTAAAGGTATTAGTGCTTATGAAAGCATTGAGAACAGCTCATTACTCACCTGGTCCATTTTCATACTATCAAAAGCCCTTTCAGGCATGCGTTGAAGAATGAGAGATACAAAGCAGTATGTTCTCGTTCAGATGCGAAAAAGTATTGGGGTTTATTATTCTTTTAAATGAAAATTTAGTGAAGGTTTCCTAGAAGCAGGGAAATTTTCAAAAGCATACCTAGTTTATAGAAAGCCTCTCAGAAAAATAATGGGAATTTTGTTCTGGGGTACAGACTTTCAAAGGTCCTCAGACATCCCCTGAAGGAGACACAATAACTCCAATTTGCCACTGGAATTTCTATAGATTTCTGAATATTTTGATGTATGAAAGAATAAACAAAGCAGGAAACGTACCTCTACCTGGACACTGTCTTCTAGATCACACTAAGTTGTCTGGACAGCAAGTGGAGAGGACCATGTCCACCTTTCTAAGAGCAACTCAACATGCTGAGCTCACCACAGGGTGGGTGGCAAGAAGAAACCATGTAAATTGGGGCTCAGCAGGAGAAGCGAGAGGAGCAGGCCTGCAAGCACTGTAACGTTAAGCCTTACAGACAATTGAAAGCTTTTCTGGATCATTCAAGAAGGACCTGGGCACAATTTTTTCCCCCAAATCCAGGATGCCAGCCAAACCTGAACACTGTTGGAAAGGACACATGCTGTGCTTAATGTGATAGGATTTCATAGAATCTTCATGGTTGGAAAGGACCTTGGAGATCATCGAGTCCAACCATACACACACACAAAAAAAAACCCCCTACAATCTCTGTCACTAGAGCATGCCCTGAAGCGCCAAATCTAGAAGTTTCTTAAATACCTCTAGGGATGGTGACTCAACCACCTCCCTGGGCAGGCTGTTCCAGTGCCTGACCACTCTTTCAGTAAAGTAATTCTTCCTAATATCTAATCTAAACCTCCCCTGCCACAACTTCAGACCATTTCCTCTGGTCCTGTCATTATTCACCTGGGAGAAGAGGCCAACACCCACCTCTCTGCAACCTCCTGTCAGGTAGTTGTAGAGGGCAGCGAGGTCTCCCCTCAGCCTCCTCTTCTCCAAACTAAACCTGCCCAGTTCCCTCAGCCTCTCCTCATATGGCTTGGTCTCCAGACCCCTCAACAGCTTGGTAGCTCTCCTCTGGACCCGCTCCAGCACTTCAATGTCCCTCTCGTACAGAGGGGCCCAGAACTGAACACAGTACTCGAGGGGAGGCCTCACCAGTGCCGAGTANCTTCCTACCCTCAAGCAGATCAACACTCCCACCTAGTTTGGTGTCGTCTGCGAGCTTGCTGAGGGTGCACTCAACCCCCTCATCCAGATCATTGATAAAGATATTAAACAAAACTGGCCCCAAAACTGAGCCCTGAGGGACACTGCTGGTGACCGGCCGCCAAGAGGATTTCACCCCATTAATCACAACTCTCTGGGCACGGCCATCCAGCCAGTTTTTAACCCAGCGAAGAGTGCACTTGTCTATGCCATGATTCGCCAGCTTCTCCAGGAGAATGCTGTGGGGGACGGTGTCAAAGGCCTTACCAAAGTCCAGACAGACAATGTCCACAGCCTTCCCTGCATCCAGAAGGCGGGCCACATGGTCATAGAAAGAGAACAGGTTGGTTAAGCAGGACCTCCCTTTCCTAAACCCATGCTGTCTGGCCCTGATCCCTTGGCTGCCCTGCACTTGCCGTGAGATCTCATTCAGGGAAACCCCCTGTCAGTAGCTCCACAGTCCTTTTGCTCAGTGAGCTGTCATTTTTAGTTCCGTTTTGTGCATTTTAATAAAATACTTTGTTTTCCAACAAAGGTAAAGCAAGCAGTTCTTTCAACGCAGAGAGGAAGGAAGGAGACCAATTTGGGATCTCATCGCACTGTTAACCATGTCACCTGGTGTTAACTGGACTTTGAGAACTGAACTGGCTGAGATCCGCTGACTACCACTAAAACCAAGTAGGCTTACAATCCTAACACGCTTAATCTTTCAGAAAAGCTTTTCACATACCTATCCCACAAAGGTGTGTTTCCCTAAATAACGTCAGCTCTCCACACTTAAGTATTCTGGGATGCATCCAAATCATCTGCGCCAAAGAGATTCCCAAAACTGAGACTAAAGTGAACATACCGTAAATCTGCCTGCCACCCTACACTGCTCCAGTCCACACAAGGCTCGCAGCATCCCCTTGCCCATGCGTAAAAGCAGAGAAAAAACTATGCTCTTTGAAGGCATATCATAAGGACTCCTAAAATTAAGAGGTAATAGTTTAAAAGGCACTGAATATCTTACCTATCTTTACTACCATGGAAACAAGATTTAAAACCAACTGTTCAAATTAATATTTTAAGAAACTTATTATATGCAACCAAAATATGTACTTTCATAGACTAGAGAGAATTTTTACTACAGCTCTGCAACAGTCAGATCATTTTCTCATTGAAATAAGTTACCTGGGGTAGAGGGGGAAGTGAACTTCCAACAAAAATACATTTAAAAAATTACGAGCAATGCTAACTAAATTATGATGGCTATTTTTTAAAAAAAAAAAAAAGAAAACCCAAGCCCTAAGCTACACAAAAGTTGCATTCAGAAAAAATAAAAATGTAAAAGTAAAAATTGGCAAAACAGACATTTAAGAAATTACCCTTTCCACAAGCATTCCTATACAAATAATGTCTATATAGCTCTATATAAAACTCACAACTGGCCATCTATCAAAGACTGACACCCTCCCTACACAAAAAAGTTACAGCACCAAAATGTGTTGTAAACTTCTTCACAGCTTAACAAGAACTTATTAAGACTTAAATTTCTTTCTTTCAAGACATTTAAGGAAAGATGATGACTTCACCATCGTCATGATTCAAGCGAGTGCAATATTGAATGACATCCTCTAACTGGTAGTCATTTCAAAGGGTTACAGGTTATTTACTATTTGTACTATGGTATGGCCAACGTGTCCTACCACAGAGTCATGCTCTATGTTTCTTTGCCAGAAGCATACTCATCTCCAGCCTCACCCTCTGTATTCCTGACTGGACTCCTCACGTGGACCTGGACCTGCTCCATCACCACACTGTGCCCGTCACTGTTGATTGACCCCATTACCACCACCTAGGTCCTGTGGGACTGTGTCCTGGTCAGTGGGGACATTGCCCCACCACTGTTGGGGTCACCCCCGGCTCAGCCCCACCACACTGCTCACTGATACAAACACTAATAATAGCTAACACTTCTCCTACACCTATATAATGGGATGCAGTAAAATAGGAGCATCACTGACAGACATGACGTAAAGGCTCCCTGAAAAGCAAATCCCCACCTTCAGAAGATCTTGCTCTCATGGGCTTCCTCTGGTCATCACCTCTCTTCAGTATTTGCAATCTATGACATGTCACAAGCCACCAAGAGAATCTGAGCAACATGGATCATTTCAACTCAAATCAAGTGAACAATTCCTACGGACTGAAAATATTTTTTGACAGTATTAGCAAAAAAATGCTAATAGCTGCAGCTTCTGACAAGTCGAAATTTCATCTTAGTTCACATGGATAGAAAAAAAAAAATCAACTTATGCTTTACACTGGATTAGTTTTAAATATCGCAATTCAAAAGTATACAGAAACGAGTAACCTGCTATTATCATACACAGGACTGAGTTGATCAAGAGGTGAATTTAGTGTGAGCTGCTGAGTAGGTGAGGTCTGACTCAACAGAGCCTGAGCAGGTGAGAAGAGATGATTCTGGGACCAGGTAGCTCAAGATCACAGGAGTCAGCAGAGCCAAGGCTTTTAGGAACACGAGCATCTGCCTGAAACAGAGCTCAAAAGAGCTGAGTGAAGAAGGAATAACTGATTCTAAGCTGCAGGGTAGGAAACCTACCGTTTGACACTGCACACACGTAAATAACCTTTCCTCATTAGCTCCAGCATCACTGACGGACCTTTGCCAGTGGAATTAAGAGGAGACCTGAGCTCTCAACACTGCAAGATCTCTACGATATTCACTACGTTCACACTGCCTAGGGCAGGGCCAGCTGGGAGAGATTTGGAACAGACCCAGGTTTGTGGCTTAGACAGGTTCACCCATAACTACGAACTCTATATTCCTGCTTTTGACTCTCTTTCATACAGTTTTTGTAGAACTCAGCAAAAATAATTCTCTCTCACCTCTTCCTACCAGATGCTTAAGTCTATTCCTGGCTCGACCACTCGTTTGTCTTGGTGTTTGCATAAATGCCACCAATTCCCACATCAGGGTAAGAGAGTTGCTTATAGGAACAGGCAGCGGAGAATATAAAACACGAATGTCTGACTTGGTGGGTAGTGGAACAGTAATAGATATCCATTACAATGACAGTGACATGCTCCGGGGAAGAGATTTTCTTCCAGATGAGCAGCGTGCCAAATGTAAATTGTGTTTTCCACAAGAGGAAAGGTTTCACACAAGGAGAACCTGGAAAGAATTAATTTTGAGCCATGCCAGAAAAAGCAGTATTGCTCGGCGAAAATAAGGATGATAAATATTTAAATGTTTCATCTAACTTATTGGGCTGACCTATAACAATGCCACTCTTGCTTCTGAAAGGATTTTCACAGCGCCCACTTTTAGCCACGACAAAAGGAAGCGAGATGTGCAGCTCGACATGCAGTTTGTGGAAAACAGTATTCTGTATTCAAAACCATGCCATGGAAAGAAATTCTGCCTATGTTTTGAACACGCTGTGAACAAAGATTTCAAAACAGGTTTCTTTCAAAGTTCATCGGTGCCCCCTCTTTGCTTGCAAGGAATAGAAAAATTGAGTTCTCTGCTCATCTCCTGTGGGTATACATGTTAGTTAGTAAACAGTAACTCCAAAAATAAAGCTTTGGAAGCACGACATAACAGTTCTGGCAATTACTACCGGAGGATTGATCACAACAGTCACCTCCCACTCCCCAGAGGAAAACTGATTTTAAGCAGGTTTAAAATGTATTAAATACTCCTATTCTTGCACTGTTTAGCGGAACTGTAAAGGAGAAGACAGTCAAAGAATATTGCTGGTAAAATGACATTCAATGTTTCAAAATTATATGAAAGAAATAAATTGTTGAAATATGCAGTTCTTCATTTGCAAAGGTAAACTGACAACCTGGGAATATGAATGGATTGAGTACCATAATTTGAATAATTTATTCTAAATACTCAAACTGTCAAAGATGAGCTGCTCAGAAAATTTTAAATCACTTCAAGGAGAATTTCCACTAAAAAAAGTAAATCTCGTATGCATTTTGAAAAGGCTTCAGCATTACAGAGTATAATCATTATTCACAAAAATTATACCTGCCTCAAAATGGAGTTAAATCCCACATTTTTGTCATTTTAAATAACAATACTAGGGAAGGGCTGCGGTCTTGCCTGATGTGCTAATTACTCCTACAGTTATTCAATATTTAGTGAACAAAACTCCATAGCTTGCAGTTGAACTAGCCTGCGGGTACGCCAAGACAGTTGCAAGTTGTCAGCACAAGGAAGGTTTCAGCAGATACAACCTGAGCCAAGACGTGACGCATGATCGTCCGCACAGACGACGCAATGGAAAACAAACAGCTTTGATAGCTACACACAAATCCTAAGAGCGTACAGAGGTAGATAAGACAGTTAATGATGAAAATAAGGGGGAAAAGAACTCTCATCCCTGAAGGTAATTTAAGGACTTCTATTTCACACCTCCCCAAGGGCACCAATACCAGGTTAGGATATTTTTTTCTAGACAGCTGACAGCATAAAAAGATTTTAAATAATTCCAACTCTATCACTTAGTAACTGTATTTTCTATCCTTAAGAATAAATTAATCCTTTTCTAAAAGGACGGCTTCTGTTCTCCCCTACTTCCACCCCAAACTATCTCCTGCTTTTTGGCACTTCCGATATTTTTCTTAAAAGACATAATTTAAAAAAAAAAAAAAATACTGGAAAAGGAGAATTGTAGAGATCTTTAACAAAAGCTCTGCTTAAATACTGGCCACTGCTGATGTCTGTGCTCATGAATAAAAGTAGAATAATAAGCTCATCCATTTTCCAGCTTCTTCAGTCTTTACACATTTGTCCTCCATGAAAAATACGTGAGGGTGAATTTAAATCTGTGGTATCAAAATAGCATGAGACACCAAATTGTTTCATTACTTTTCAAATCCTTAATACCAAAATCCTAAGAATGTCTAACTTCAGAATGGAAATGAACAAACAGGCTTGAATGAAACAAAAATAATTTCCATAAATTTAGGCCTCTTTTTCCATCTCATGAAATTATGAACTACATCAGTTTTTCGGCTAAGAACTGATACTTTCTTGCACTAGTTTACCTTGTGATTTAAACAACTTGAGACAGCAAGCTGAGCACCAACATGTACGAGCCAGCTGTTAACATGAAGATCAGGAAGAAAACCACAAATACACATTTAAAAAAAAATAATTCCATATTTCATCTTGTTGAAGACATTTATTAGCTGAGTATAATAGAATTTTCTAACTTCCAGTTCTTACACTTAACCCTTCATGTGCTCGACTTTAAGCCTTCTCACCTGACAAGAACAGCAACTACACTCTTCCAGGCAATTTACCTTTTCTTGAAATATATATTTGCTATGCTCTGATAATATTCCTATTGTTGCATTGGATAATGATTCCTGGGACAGCTGATTGAGACCAAATAAGCCTTAGTATTAATTGTCTGCATCTCTGAATACAGAAGGAAATTTCTATCTCTGGCAACCAAGCAGGCAAGTCATGACAGAAAAAGAGGAACAGTCTGAAAGTATGCTGTTAAGCTATGGCATATTAGCCAATTTTCCTCCATTATGAAGAAATTTGAGGACAGTACTTGGACCAGAGCATTCAGAAAATCCTTGAGTGTGAAGTAAAGTTCTGCCAGAAGAATAAACCAAGTCAGCTACAATCGGGTCTCTCTAGATACTCTTGCACTTGCACCCCGCTGCACACTTCCCATCCCAAAGCCAAGGAGCGCAGCAGAAGTCACTATGTCCCTTTCTGATGCTATTGCTGAAACTTTCCTGGATCACACACTGTTCCCAAGGGATTCCTACGGCCCAAATGAACCCCTTTCTCTAAGTCTAACCAACATGCTCCTAAATAGCAGTGATGTCCTGAATGACCTAGAACTAGAGCCAGTACTTGCCAGGGCTGTGAACACCAACTGCGGGCTCCTTTTTGGGTGGCCTCAGCATCTGACTGTACCTTCAGAGCCACTCTAGGCTCCTCCGATAACAGCCCATGCAGCAGTTGTTCAATCCAAATGACTTAGAGGAGCACAAATAGTAAACACCCGTGCTCCCAAATGAGCCTGGGTGTGGGACGATGGGGTTGAACCATACGGTACTCTACAATGTGGTAAATTCCGTCTTCAGCCCTCAGTAGCAGCCCTAGCAACGTAGAGCCACGTGGTATACCCAAATCAATACAAATCCACTCCTGCCATTAAAATTTGTCCAAAACATTCTGAAAGGGTAACAACTTCTGATAGAAGTTCATCTGGCAGATATTAGATCTAAGGTATCATTTTTCTTCCTATATAAAAACATAGAGCCAGAATAAACTCCATACTGCGTGCCCTAATTTGACAAAATGTTATTATGTGCCTGGGCCGGATCCAGATCAGATTTGCATTGCTGGCTAATCTAATGTTGCAGAAACCCAGTATTAATGAGCACAGAACAGCATCAGCGTACACAAATTCAGCAAAAGGCTACTGACACTCAACGCTACAATCATTTTAGTCATCTAGACTGTATAAGCAGCTAACTGAACTGCAACCTTCAGCCAACAAGTATCTAGACTGATTTAAGTGTTCTCAGATGCACAGCTGAGACCTGAGAAAGTGGCACTATGTGTACAATAAGAGCAATTAGTTTTACAATTGAAGACAAGCCAGTGGTTTACAAGCAAAGTTGACTGGACTCCTCTTTCCCTTGTACAGCATGACAGTATTTAATTCAAAAACTTGTTTATTGGCTGCAATAATTTTATCATACATATAAACAAACCACGTCTCCATTGCTATGGAAACTGGATTCCAGTTTGGTGATGATTTATTTGAAAAGGAATACTTTCCACAGCTGGTGAAAAATGTTCACAAATACTTTAGGCAGCTGTAAGATCGTCTAAAGATGTGTGAAAAATCTATGTGTGGACACATAAGCATATAGACAATTGCACAACTTAGACTGGCACTGACTGAAGCAGTTTCTCCCCAGAAACATTTCACATGAATGATAACAACGTATAAGCTAATAATTGGATTTCGGTCCATTATAGAAATGTAATTGTTAACTTCAATAAAAGAAAAGTTAAATGCAAAGAATCCGCAAACTACTCTTATGGGGAAACTGAGAAAAGTCAATACAAAATTACAGTCCATTACAGTTCAGTCTCTTTTCCATTTCCACACCCACACTAACATCGCAGACTTGAGAGACACTTTTCTCAAAAGCACTTGATACATTAAAACTAAGATTGCTTTTCTTTCATAATGCTACGTATAAAGCTGATTTTTGAAAGATATGAAATAACAGGTGAAATTATGTTGTTTTAAAATTAAAGACTGAGAAGCTCATAAAGACAGTAAACTGTAACTTACAAGAATATATAACTTTACAAATTCTAACAGCTAATCTGTACAGTTTAAAAGAAAAGTCCTTCCTCCTGCAGCAAGAAACCTTACGATTTAAAGCTAAGGTTTTAAGCTAAGGTTTAAAGCTGTGCTCTATTTCAGTCCTGTTAATCCCCATGGAATAGCTTTAAGTCCTGTTCAGGTGCTGGGTACACAAGGCCATCTTCAGCTCACCTTATTTATAACTTTTTCCACTCCCATCGAGTGTCAACTGACTCATCTCATTGCTGGGAAACAGAGAGCTACTGCAGACAGAGCAACAAGCCAAAGGAGCGAGCCTTGTCCATGATACAGAGACTTAACAGGCCTACAGACATGTGAACCTGCATGGTCCATGTGAAACCTCCTAGAGAAACAGCTATTTCACCAGGCTTAGGCTGTTTCCTCCCACTGGAGAGGTCTCTGGGAGAGCACGCCACCCGACCATGAGATGGACTTTACCCCCTTGCTTCCCACTGCTTCTTTTCCTACCAAAAAGGGGAAAGCAGGAGCTTGAGATGCACTGCTTTTTATATACTTGTCAGTATATAAAATAAACATGAGCTTTTTAATTAGATGTACACAACTTCGCAAAATTTTACAGAATAGTCTTCTAACTTACCTTGGTTTGTACATTTCGCCATACAGAGGTAAAGAGAGTTAGGGGAACATACAGGACATCAGCAAGTTGAACCTCCTTTGCACATTTGACATCTCATCTCAGCCTGCTCTCCCTGCTAAGGCCAAACGCCAACCTTAATTGCTGCAGATTTTAGTTCCGCTAATTAGAACTCGGCAACTCTTAGGATGTAACATAACACACTTCTCACAATTAAATCTGAGTATTTTTTGAAAAAACACACTGGGTTTCAATAACCCAAACACCTTGAGTGGATCTGAAGCGGACTTTTGAATGTTTAAAAAAACCTGTTAAATGCTATTTTAAACCAATTGTATAGCCTTGGTTGATGTTCAAAATTCAACTGCAAAGCCAAAAAATTCTCAGACGAAGGAATTTCGAAACAGCAATAATGTCAGACCGCTAGTTCTGTAGAAAAGGTGTACTTGAAGAAATTAAGATGCTGAAGCACCTTCTCATCCTTCAAGTCATTAATTCATCCTTTTTCTGAAACAGAAAAGTAGGAAAAGACCATAGAGCCACAACTCTTAAGAAATGCTACTCTCGATACACCTGTGGTTCAACGACAGCAACTTTCCAAATCAGAAAATGGTATTTTACTAAATCAATTTTTCCCCTTAGCCAAAATGTCCGAAGGCAGCCAGGCTGGAATCAGCATATGGATCCACGCAGGAGATGGACAGCAGGACCATTCATCTTTAAGGCTCCTTAGTTCTATTCCAGCCCACACCGGTAGTCACTGAAAATTTTATTAAGTAATGGCTGTTGGGAAGCCATCACACACAGTCCATAGGAAATGTATTAGTACACTTAAGCCCGTCTCAGAAGAGAGGCTACAGATTTTGTGCCTCTGGAGACATTTTCTTCAATCCCTGTCAATTGCCACCAAAAAACAAGTTAAAATAGTTTGGTATGGCACAGAAATTTGCAGTGACATTGTCAATGTGCTTTAGTAATCAAGTCCATTCCTCAAGCATTACATACAATTAAACTGAAAATAAATTCCTCCAATAGTACCAGGAAAAAACCCAAAGCCTGGGTTCCTGCATATTTGTGTCCTATTTCCCATTTAATCCCCCACCACAGGGAGTTACTGATGGGGATTTGCAGAGCGATCACAGAACCTCTGCCTCCCCAGGACGCGAGGATGACAAGAGATTGCTGCCAAGATAGCAGGAAGATGAAAAGATATAAAAATAATACCAAACCCACCTACAGCCATGAAAGCTCATTCCCACATTTACTTGTGTTTGCACAAATACCAAACATCCCCAGTGAGGATTACAGAGATTTACGTATGGAGAGGAGAAAGAGATCGTGTAATCTGAGATGGTCCAACAATGGTCTACGCCATCGTAACGGTGGGAGGGGGGAGAAACAAAAAGACAAAAATAAAATCAAAAGCAGAACAACATTTACTGATTTATGTAGGATAGGCAAGAACACAAACAAAATATTCATAACTGTAGAGTTTTTCTTATGAATGCATTACCAAGACACCAGTTCGTGTTCTTCTTCACACTAGGATAGACCTTTTAGAGTTGGACTGATCTCTATGTTGGCACCTGGCCGGCATACTGGCTATTAGCTAAGTGTAATACTTATACCCAAAGCAACTATCTGTAAAAATTTGAATAGTACTTGCCCATATTGTATTAACTTTGTAGCTATCCTGAAATAAAACACAGAAAGGCAAATATCAAGCAGAGGTGATGCAGAGGTAGAGCTGTTGTGTCTGCGCACTCATGCTGTACGCGAAGCCACCCAACGTCCTGCCAAGAAGCTGCACCACTGCTTGCTCTCTCACCCCAACCTCTGCGTTTTGTTCGAAATCCTATTCAAATCAGTCATATCTAGCACATTCCAATTTTGCTTCTTTTAGAAGTCATTTCCCAATAGTCTACTTTCCATTAAAAACCTTTTTTAAAGATTCAAAGCCTTTAAGTGTTTCAGTATGCTTATCTTAAGGAAAAAAGCACAGGCAGCTCTCTTCATGAAGGCCCAAAAAAAATTTGGGATGCAATTGCAATGAAAGAGTCTGAAATATGAACTAGTCTCATTTGTTCAATTTCTAAAACAAGTTAAAACCAAGACTCAGATTCAGTAATGAAAAAAAAAAAATAATCCATGGGTGAAAATAACTCTCTGCCTATAAAAAAATCTCTGTACATCTAGAAAAGTTAAATTTTTGCCATTGTTATGATCTCTAGTACTATCACCCATTCAGTTAAACAAAGGAAAGATGAAAAAAATAATTCGTTTAGACCTTAAGAAATGTAAAGTTCATCCCTTCTAGGATTCTTCACAGGAACACAACGACAATCTAACATACTACTGTACCTGAATTACTTGATATAAATATATTAATCCAAGGGTGGGAATCCGTCAAATTCTAACATCGATGCTGATCTCTCAAGCAGATATTTAAAGGTCAGACATGGTAACTGTGCGTCTGACTTAAAAACAAGGAATAGTTACTTTGTGAAATATTTTTATTCCCTGAGATTTGCTGGTCTCCAGACTTTTTGTGAATTAGAAATGAGTGGACTCAGTATGCCAAGAAGCAACATTCAGCACAGTGAAACTAAAAATAAACTTCTAAAAGCAGGATTTTCTGTTTATTCAGTTGCCAGAAGTTGATGAATATGTGCACTGGATGAAATGAAATATCCCACAGAGGTGTTAACTCAGTTACTGTTTGGAGATCCTAATTCTAAAACCTTAGAAGAGACAGTCCAACATCAACAACAGACCTTTGAAAGCTGCACTGCAGTGCAAGGAATTAAAATAACCCGATTAGATTTCATACTTTAAGTGATCTAATCTAAGTGACATATTTCTATATATGAGAACAAAAGTAGGCAGACTGTTTCTCTGCATCTACTGGCAATTCCAGTACAATTTGTTTGGTCATTGGAAATGTTGTATAACATATAATCTGCGTACCATCCAAATACCTCTCACTACAGCTTCACTACCACTTTAACAGCTATATACTGCTGATTCTGAGGCTGAATGGCAAATGATTTGAAATCATTTTTGATAAACTATTCTAGTGAATTCACACGCACAGTAAATATACTCATCGCGTTGATCCTGGCATTGATATCCATGATTTTTACTTTTAGGTTGCAAGCTGTGTAACACAGCAACATCCAAGCCTTGTACCAAAGCTCCCAATGTATCAAAAACTGCTCTTAAAACATTTTCTTATCACAATACACTGCTTTACCTGACCTTCCTTATTACCTATTATATCCTCTTTTTGTTCCCTTCTCAGCATTTTTACAAAGGTTTTCTGGTGGCAGAGCTATTTTGACTTACTTATAACCCTTTTACCATTGATAGGGATCCATCTTTTAATGCACAGGAAGGATGAAAGGCTACAAGAGATGAGTTCTGGTAACCAAACCATTTCCACTGACTGTAAAAGAGGTCATTCTGTAAATCCAATTGAGGCCCATCATCTACTGGTGATGACTCAGCTCTCTGCCTGCTTCTTTCACTAGTCATTTCAAGCTGTAGCTCTAGTGTAAAACATGTAAGGAAATCTGCCAAGGGCAGTGCTGTAGAGCACAAATTGACACCATACTCAAATGGCAGTGACCCATCAGGGTATAACACCGGCTTGCCTAGAACCAAAACATGGGCATATTAAAAGAGCACAACTAACAATAAAGTATTGATATTTTGCATAGTCAGACACTACTTATAAACATATTCTGTAAGCACGTGAACATGACCACAAAAAGAGGCCGAAAAAAACCAACCCAAGAGATGGGTGCAGTTGCACGCAGGTAGCATCAAGTGACAAAGCATTACCTGATCAGTGAATCTTCTAATTCCCCGATATACGTATGTGTGTGTGTGCCCGTCCGCACAGGTATGTGCTCATACACGTTCAGTTGCAGCAATACCCATCATCAGCACGGATCCAAATGTGACTCTAGCAAGATAAAGCATTTGCCCTGAACCTGAAGACACTCACAGAGCTGGAAAACAAAATCTGCTGGTAGCTGCTCCGTACCCTTTGCTGTGACTACTTTTCTATTTTGAAATACCTACATTCACTTTAAGCAAGACTCGTGGAAAACCAATTATTTAATATGAAGTACACAAGTAGTAGCATTGACTCAACCGCTGACACTCTACACTGTACCGAGGTTTCACTTTCATTAATTTCAGTCGCATATGGCTGTTCGGAGGACACAACTTACCACTTCAACAAAGACAGCGAAAGGTTTAAGGATATTTCAACTCAAGAGCTGCCTTCCCAGGAGACCCATTTACTTAATGCATATTGTGACTTACAGATGAGGTGTGTCGCTTCCATTAACTGCAACGCGAATTGAAGTTTCTACTTCCAGCTCCACTTCTTTAATGAGGAGTTACTGGTTCATAAGAATTCATAGCAAAATAGATAATTTAAATCATTGCAGACACATGCAAAGCATTTAGGAAATTCATACCTCTCCCCGCCACTCAATTTAACCATCTTTCTTGCAGGACTGGCTACGTTTGAACAGAAATTTTAACTCTCCAATTTTTATCAAACATTGAATCAAGCATTAGAAAGCTGAGAAATAAAGTTTATTATGCCATTCAATTCAAGTGCTGCAAGTTTTTTATTTCTCTAAATTTTTGTTTATATTTCACATGACTGTACGGTCAGCATCTAGCCTTAGTTTTGGCTGTTGTTCCCACCACATTCTCCAAATAAGTAACTTGAGTGCTCCTAGCATGTAAGAATAAAAGTGCTATAAAACCCGCCAGTACTACCTATGTATAATCCAGAATATTTGATGGCTTCCCAACAAGGTGCTACAGATAACAATTATTTCATAACCATCAAATCCCAAGACTCCTTCTATAGCACATACGTTGAAGAAAGATAAAGAAAAAAACCACACTATTGATTCTGGATCCTTAAAACTATTTAGGTACCAGATATACCAAACTATTTTAACAATAGTTGACTAATATTGCAGCACAGATTACACACAGACGTTCTGCTATTAGAGAGTAAGATCTATCGTATCACCGATGTTGTGATCACACACCATTTAAACACTTGAGAAAAAAAAGACTTGGGGTTTTTTCACTTGATATAAGCATGATTATAAACATGATACAGCTTTCTACTTAAATTAATATTGCACTGTGTAAGTTACTTTTATGGCACTCAGGCTGCATTACAAAAAAACAAAACAAACAGAAAAAAAGAGTCCTGCTCAGTATGTGGCCATGATTACCACGGGGAATTTCATTTTGTTGAGACCAATCATCAGTTTCTAGCTTCAGCAGACACTACTGCAAGAAAATTCAGCACAGGAAGAAGAAAACAGCCTGTTTTTAAAAGTTACTCCAGTACCAACTAACAGAGTTCCTGGTGGCTGGTCTCCTTACCAGTAAAACCTGCACACCCTTATCTGACTTGAGCAACTACAACAGCAGCTGCCCCAAAGCAGAGGGGTTCCACCAGCGTGACCTGGACTTTCTTCACCCTTACAAGCACCCATATGAGATAAATCATATCCACATGCAGCACACAACTGTGCCTAGCTTACGGGGTTAAAAAAAATAAATAATCACAAAATAAAAATCAGGAAGGAGTAGTAACAATATCAGGAGTAAAAGCCGCCTGTGCAAAGCGTTGACTCTAACGGGGTTAAAGCACTTCATCACATCACAGAACGCTGCATAAATGCAATGCTGGGACTACAGATCAACAATTAGAGAACAGTACCATTTGAAAAGAGAACTAAAAAAAAGACATTAATTTTCTTACGCATTTTCCATGACTCAGTGCAGGCAAGTTCTGCTATTTCAGGTATTCACAAACTCATGTTATTAAACTTCGAGCAAAACAACAAGCAACCTTCTAAAAGGTGTATGTGAAACCCAGAAGACAGCAATGTTATCACTCCCGTTAAACTTCAGAGCAAGGAGGTTTCAGCTGTACCTAGCCACACCAAAAACAAAGACTGGCCACAACTTTGTCTTTTGGTAACATCACACTGACATAAGAAGTTAGACAGTAAAAACAAGTTAGCGTATTAGCAACCAGGGAGCTAGACTACTGCTGTATTTACAAATAATTGTGGTCTACATACTTGTTAAAACCAAACGCGTATTCACAAGCGCCGTCTGGAGTCAAAGACCAAGTCATCAAAATGTATCGTTTTAAGGAAGAAACATGTCTCAGCATTTTGGGTCACTGTCACCTGTCCACCCGCAATCCCCATTAGTTAACAGGTTTTTGGGGACCGGTGCTCACTGCTGAGCCGGACACAGCCACCCAACTGCTCCACGTGCTGCTCCGCACCCTGATCAGCCAACGCGGGATAACCGAAGGGGGCGCGTGGAAAACCGAGGTGCACTCACCGTTCCGACTTTCTTCGTCAATGGGAACTATTGTGGCTGGAGGACCTGTTCTGGCCAATTTGCAATCTATAAAGATGAAAAGAGAAGTTATTTCTAATTCCAGAAGAAGGATCTTGGGGGTTTTGTTGCTGTTTTTAAAACAAGTCGGCATAATCAGTATACTAAAGACAACTATTCACTTACATACGACGTACGTAGGAGATACAACTGTTCACTAAGTTACACTCATGGAGGATCACAATCTGAGCTGTTTGCTCATCCCTTACTCGGATAAACTTTATAAAGCACAGGAAAATGTGATGACAAAGGATTTAACATCTCAGATGCTGATCCACATTTAAAACAAACACTTAAACAGCAAAAGATTAACATGGCTTGTTCTGTTCTCTCTTATGTGAGCCTTCCTTTCCACGTCATGAACACACACACTGATTCGTCATGACATACCACCACAATACAGTCGGATGGCTACACTATGAACCTGTTCGTGTCTTGCTCTAGAGATACCACCAGGGATCTCAGTGAAGGACAAGTCCTTCAGGACAGAGAGAATACGATGGTAGTTTAACCCGAAGAAATAACAAAGGAATGACTAAAAGCTATAGATCGTAATTAAAAGCTTCAGAACAGAAACAAACATAATTTGTATTCAATTGCAACAAAAGGATCTAATTAAAGAGAGCGAACAGAATTTTAATAATGTTCTAAGGAAAATAAAAATTAAAAACAGACGAGCAATGTTCAGGAAGTTACATTTTGCCATCTTACCCTCATATTGCCAGTCTGGAGTCAAAAGTTTAGAGTCATCAATGGAAGCAGAGCAGAATAACGAAAGAAAATAAGTAAGATTTGGTTGGTTTACTCAAAAGATAGGTTCAAAGACATAAAGCAGTACATGCAGAGCTAGCAAATGCATAGGTGTAGTCTTAAAATATATCAAAGCATGAATACTACATGTGATGACTGTACTTTGTGAACAATTTGGTTTTCTACATTAAATAGAAGAAAAATATTACCTCCTTAAAGCACACAGAAATAAAAGTTAGGAAGCGCTTCTCATTTTCAAAGAGCCTCACAGTACCACTGAAACAGCGTGATAAGAGACAACCATTCTCCTTCCCATTTCACACCGGGGAACTGTATATGAGATCGCAGCCCGCATTTGAGACACCCCTCTGATCCTCCCGACACGGCCCTGGCTGCGTGGATGGCTACACCCCATTTGTAAGGAATGACAGCTGCTAATTAGTTTCTAGCCAAGGAAAGAAATGATGGAGTATCACTGTATGTTTTTTTTTTTTTTTTGAGACAGAGAGATCTAAACACTTTACAAAAAAATCCCAACAGAAAATCATCTGTAAATTGAACAAAAGAGCAAGCCGAGGTAAAATGCTATTTCCCAGCTTACAGTAAAAATTACACATTCATTGACTTCAAAAGAATTGCGCTGCAGCTAATTACAGACTATGATTACTCTGGCACAGACAAGACCTACGGAGGAAGATCAAAACAGTGAAGGTTTATTCAGATCTCCGGTTAGGTGAAGCCTCTGAAGGACAACTCCGTGGCATAGTAATTTCCTCCAGCAACAGCTTTGCTATTCAGCTGATGAGTTCAACTGCAAGCCCAAACTTCTAAACACCAAGGGTAAGGACTGACAGCACACCATTCCTTGAGGCTGTTCATATGTATGAAAAGCCTGAATGACACCTGAATTAATAGTAATGATAATACAGTCACACTCTAATAACTTTTTTTTTTTAAAAGACAAACAGGCAAACCTTGCTCTGAAGTTAAAGCACAGAGAGCTTGTGTGGGTACTCGCTCACTCTCCTTCGCCACCGCTTGTAGAGTCTCCCAAACCCACTTGGGTTTGCTATCCTAAGCAGTCTAAATTAAATTATTTAATGAACAATTTCTCAGTACTTCTTTCTTTTATTCTTACATGCTCTAGTTTGACACAGAAAAACAGAATATTTTCTGTTGATGATTTTAAAGCTTTTTGTTTTGAAGGCATTAACAGAGCAAAGAGATCATCTGAAAAACTACGTCTTTCATTTCATTGTAGTTTCCTACGAGCATTTCACGTGGGGAGATAACCAATGTTTGCATATCTACATGAAATAAAGATATTTTTTTTTCTTGTTCTTATTTTTTTCACTGGATGCTATAAAAGTAATAGGACCATAACAGACACAACTCTAACCTTTTCCAGAGGCATGCATTACAATTTTCTAGAAGTTTAGAATTTGGCTGAATGACCCTTCAACAAACTCTTTGTTAGGGCAACGAAGCTCACCCATACAAACTTTTACTGAGACTTTGTTTTCATGACTGGTCCTGCTATTCACCATTGAACAGTGATCACTGCACACACAACCAAAAAGAAATCCAAATCAGGGACAATTTTTATTTCTAAAAATTGCATATGCCTCACCAAAAGAAAACTGAATGAGCTTTTTCCCATTATGTTTCCATAAAGATGTTTTCTCCTTTCTGGGTGTCTCGATGAAAAGTTCACCCAAATCAGGCCAATCTCTAGCTCTGTTCTTCGATAAGCAAATTTTCAAAATTACAAGTCAATCACATTAGCAGCATTGTCACAGGACCGGTTTTCCCAACACATCAGGATTTCCAGAATTATAATCAAAGCAGTTATTCGGTATGTTTATAATCGATGTTCAGCACTGAAATCTGGATAAGGAGAGTCTCAGAGAAAAGGCAGACTATACAGTTTAAGTGCAGCGATTTGCAGAGGATTTATTGCAAGCGCGAGCAGGTGAAGCAATAAAATTTATCATGAGGTACATTTAAATGAAAATCAGACCAATAGCCAAAACTATTTCTATAGCCAGGGAAGAAAAAAAAATAAACAGGATGTGTAGTAGAAGTCTCGCTGTGGATTATCCTCATGGCACCAATAAAAAACTTCTGAAGAAATGTGTAGTTTTACTGCATAGATAAGTGTTTAGAGATTATTTCATTTAATTTCAACCATGTCAGTACTGGCCAATTATCAGATTGGTTTTTTAAGATGCCTGTCACCCCTCCCTCCCCTTCTCACAGACTGAACCTAATAATGCCACAGCCTTATTTAGTTTCACATTCATCACCATACACTGAACAGATAAATTAAAAATGGTAGTCTTACACAAATTACCAATTCAAAAGGAGACAGCAATTTTAATTAAAACCTTAAAGATGAGTTACATGTAAACACAAGGGTGATACCTAATTTTTTTTTCCTTGCAAAATGCAATCAAGCAGCAGCAGCAAGACCTCAATACGCAACAAGCTCAAGCTCTGTGTTGTATCACCAGGCACCAGCCAGACCTGGTGGGAAACACTGGACACATGAAAAAGAACATCTTTAGACTGAGCCAGGTGCACAGAAAGGTTATTCCCATCGTCAGGGGGATGGAGAGTCTACCCTATAAAGATGAAAGAGGCTTAAATTATTTAGTCTAGGAAAATGAAAGCTCTCTAGAACTACACTTGGGTAACTATCAAGGAAGAAATTATTTAAACTAAAGAGCAATACCAGCACAAAGAACACCACGAGTGCGAAGGAGAAACGGCTGCACACTGCCCACAAATTTAAAAAGTACATTTCCAGCCTGAACTTTCTTTTTCTTTCTTTTTTTTTTTTTTTTTTTTTTTTGGACTGGCAGAGAAGGTAGATCCCGGAACTCTCTTCCACAGCAGGAACAGCACAAAAATGCAATTTCAGCATTTTTGGAATATACCTTTATTTGCTTATGAAAGGAATTACATGAAACGCTCCTCAGCAATATTATGAGATGGTTTTTCTCAAGTTCTATTTGAATGTCCTCAACAGAAATTATTTTAGCAGTAACAGATTGCTTTATTCAACATAAACAGGCACGGATAATTGCAGCATCAAAGGTGACTTACGAAGGAAATATTTACACAAGCCTTTACTTCCCTCTTCTTTTGTTTTAAAGTGTCTGATTGTAGGCCTCGGTATAAATCTATCAGATATTTTAACTATTCCAATTTCACGCTGCAGATTATTACCAGAATACTGGCATGCATCTAACAATTCAAATTTTTAATAAAACTACCACAATTGCTAAGAGAGGATGGTTTCTTTCCATCATATGGTTTCTTTGAAGGCCCTGTGCCCCATGGAAGAGCAGCCAGCCAGCAGCAGCAAGAACACCACGCAGACAGCAGCTGGTGGCCTTGGCTGACTGATGGAAGGAACCTGGAAGCTCAGGGAGAAGCCACACACCTAACCATAATCTATTCGTTCTACGTTTATTTGCTCCAACCTTCTCAACAAAAAGCAAGTTGCCCTCAAAATTCCTGGGCATATGGAGTAGGCATGGAAGGCAAATCATGCTAAATCAAACACGCTTTAAGAAAGGTAGAAAAGCCATTAGATAAATGAGCTTCTCGATCTACAGTTTTCACAATGTATTTTATGTTAAAGCAGCAGCACTGGTAAATGTAATTATGATGTAGCAGGGTCCTCCACCCCAGTCCCAAGCACCTTACAGAAGAGGCACTATGCATCAGGCAAATAAAACTTAGTAAATAAAACAACAAGCTATGAAGGCCTTCCTAAAAGCTTGCAGAAAAGCATTTTTGTTCCTGTCATTAACTTTCATGTAACCAGTGTGTTTGCTTTACAATTATACGATCAAGCCAAAGGTAGATAAATAAAGGGCCTGTCTCCTTGGGAGCAAAGTGAAAATCTATTTAACAAACTTCATGGAACAGTTAAATGGCTGAGATCCATTTGGTTTCTGATGGCTGACTTTCATTATTTTAACTTCTAATTATTTTTAATGAGATGGTTCAGAGGAAACCCTCAATCATTGTTGTAGGTAAGATGCTTGGAGAGGTCAAACAGTCTGAGCTGAAACAAACATAACTTGAATAATTCCGTACTCTGCCAAAGGAAAGCTGCCTGATCCTTTCACCTCGGCCTTGCCCGTTTAAAGCCACTTCCCGTCCAAGGGTCACATTACTGAGAGGACTTCTCTCTATTTCAACTTCACAGCTAAAGTAAACAGAAATATCTATAAAAATGAAGAAAAAAAAAAAAGAGGTTATTGAATTAGCTAATAAGAAACTTCAAGTGTGGGGAACAGACATGCAACACAAAGACACCTAAAGACACCGGACTGGCGGCATCCCGCAACCAGCTGGGGTTTAACCCACCTGACAGCCGAAGGCCCCCCCAGCCTGGGGGTTTGCGATTCACAGCAGCGGGCCGTCCCCTCCCCAGCTCTCTTCTCCTCATTTCCACCATCCCAAAGGTTGACTGCATCCTCACAGCCCTTCTCTGCCAGGGGGCTCTTTTTCTCCTGCCATCTCCCGAGAGACCAGGTCCTCCACAAAGGTGTTTCAACCTGCTCCAAATCACATGAGAGATGCACCTCTTCGCCACTAACTGTAGATGGAGTTTACGAGGCCACAGAAGCCTTTGCATGTATCTCCTTAACAACATTTTCCATAGGCCCTGTATTCATACACTTGCAAAGATGGCTGTAGCCTCGCACACATTTAGAAGCTGCCTGACAATACAAAGTTAGAGCTAGATGCTAGATCAAGACCGGCCTATAACATCCCTCTACTAAACAGAATTACTTGGAAACCCAAAATACCTATTCATAGCTCATATTTCCCTAAGTTCCAGTTAAATAAAACATTGGAATTAGTGGGGAGTTGTGTCTGAAGGCTGTTCTGACCATTAAATCATATGACTGCAGGGCACACAATCGCACTGACTGCTTGAAAGTTTAATAATGAAAATGGCTTGCCCCATGAAGTCTTTTAAGTTTAAGTGACTAGAAGCAAAAAAAGGTCTCTGACAACATTTGAGAGGGGGTGTGTATTCCCAGTAACACAGTACAACTTTAAGAAAGGATCAACAACTTAGTCCTACCACAATGTCGAAGACAGAAAGCGTTTTAGCCTGACAAAAATAAGAAGTGAGCTGCCTTGCAGTGAGTACAGCATGCTCACCTGGAAAACAAACAGCCAACCTGAACCTTCCTGGGGACAGGAAATAACTGTCATCTCCTGCTAAGTACTCCTGAAATTAAAACTGAAAAAAAAAACAAACTCAAAACCCCACATTTCAATATTCTAATCACCAACTCTTCTTGCAGCTGCTTCAGAAACACCCAATTATTACTCTTAAATTATTCCACTTTTTCTCTTATATTCAGTTTTGATTTTATGTATTCAGATACGCAGTTCTGTTTGCTTTTATTTAAATAAACAGATGTAGGGAGCACAACAACAGGCAAGCTCAAAAAACTGACTGAGTTCCTAGCAGATACACAGCCTGATTTAAAAGACTTATTAAATAAAATTCTACTAAATACTGAAATTATTTTATCTGGTGGCAGAATAAAATTTCATTCTTTGTCACCGGAACAAAGATCAGATTCTAAACTTTATCAGTAATTGTAGAAGGCTCTATTCCCCTGCAGCATCAGCACCTTTCTTACCTCGGCCTTCTCCCCAAGTCAGAACAATCACACCACGCAATTACTCTGTATTTATGCTTCAGGCACTTTTGTTCCAGTAACGAACTTCAGAACATTAAATTCAACAATTTCTTAGTATTTGCCTGTACATTTAATCCAACATTTTGAAAGGTGATGTGTGTCACAGTGACAACAGCTTTCCTGCAAATCTGTGAACTCAGAGGACAGAATTAAGGTCTGACAGCTCCGAAATGCTGAATTAAGCCATATTCGTTCAATAGGAAAAACTCAAACCCATCTTCAAGCACAACCTACAAAAGCAACATTCCAAGAATGTTAACTCTTAATTGTTTTTTTTCTTTCTGTTAATTTGTCCAAACTCTTCCTGAATCCATGAAAGCGTCTAGCATCTACAACATCTTAGAGCAAGCTTATTTTGAACGTAGTCACTGCTTGTTCACAGGGTACCACCTCATTACGGTGCAGCAAGAAATAGGATCCAACTGCTCCCTACTTGACCCTCTGTCTTCAATAAACCATTTTATTATCCCTAAAAATTGCAGCAAACAATAATTTCAAGTGAGTTCAGGATTCTGGCCCACTTCAGTGACCATGGGGTACGAATAACAAAAATGCTAATACGGAAAATTTAATATTAAAATTAGTTGCCATTTTTAAAGAAAGTCATTGCAGCGCTGGAACCTCTAGGCAAAGAGCCCTGCTGATGCCTCAGAATCACCATTGATTACACTAAGATGATTTTTAAGCTTTATGTGCAAATGTAACAACAAGGCACGTTAACAACATGCAGGACCAGTCAGCTTAACCCCTCTTTAAAACAGATGAACACAAGCAATAGTTTTCAGGCAACCACCACACATATCAGAAATCCTGTGGCACTTTAAGATGTCACTGTGCCCTGGCTGGAGGAAAAATCATCCCTATGCTGACCTGGCAAAGCACGTCAACACTTGAATGAAGCCAGTTCATTTTGTCCTGAAGTCCACGAGGTGACGTGTGTGGTCTTTTAATTTGGCCCAATGGTTTGAATAAGAGCAGCTGACGATGAAGCGGTAACAAATGACTGTCAAGCAAGACGGGAGGCTTTGACACCTTCATCCACCCCTGCAGTTCCTGTAGCAACCACAGCCTAACACATGATTTCTCTGCATATTGGAATTACAGGCCCAGCTGCCTATCTGTGCTCTGCACCAAAGGAGACACTAAAGCCACTTTATCTGATACACATGCGATTATGGAGAATATCTTGGATAGTTCAACATCGAACACTGGGAAGTCAACCTGTATAAGGATGAGGCACTGGCAAGTCATTTGGTTCTACAAAACACCTGATGGAGCAAGCAAGCCAAAACTACTTCCAGAGCCAGAAGAGTGGGAGCAGAGTTAGAAAAAAGCCTAAATGAACAGACAGGAGTCTTCTAGTACCTAGAATCATAGGGTTGGAAGGGACCTCTGGAGATCATCTAGTCCAACCCCCCTGCCAGAGCAGGGTCACCTTAGAGCAAGTGGCACAGGGACGTGTCCAGGTGGGTTTGGAATGTCTCCAGAGATGAAGACTCCACCACCTCCCTGGGCAGCCTGTGCCAGGGCTCTGCCACCCTCACAGGAAAGAAGTTCCTCCTCATGCTTAGGTGGAACTTCCTATGCTCAAATTTGTGCCCATTACCTCTTGTCCTGTCGCTGGGCACCACTGAAAAGAGCCTGGCCCCCTCCTCCTGACACCCACCCTTTCAGTATTTTATAAGTGTTGATAAGGTCCCCCCTCAGCCGTCTTTTTTCCAGACTGAAGAGACACAAATCCCTCAGCCTTTCTTCATAAGAGAGCTCCACCTAGAGTGGAGCTACAAGTCTAGATTTTTAAAGTTTTGTTTCTTCCCCTCTGGATTCACACTCATCTTAATTTTGCTCTGGTGAGAATAAAACAAAGCAAACGCTCAACACTCCGCAACGCTGCTCAGTACGAGCAACGAGCACTGCGCAGCAGTTTTCATTTCAAGCATGCTCTTTTCTGCAACTCTGACTCTTTCCATTTATGTTGAGAGAGAAAGAAAAAACAGCTTGTGAAAGAAGATTTAGGAAGTCGAAACATTTAAAGCTTTTTTCCCTCCTCGTTTCTTCTGCATTGTTAAGCACATAAAACACTTGCATAAAAGTCTTAGAGATATACAGCGTCCAGTCCAGTCCTCAAGCCTGAGCCACTGATCATACTGCGGCCATTCTAAATAACAAATTAATGAGAAGCCATGAACAAAAAAGCAGACACATGATTTCCGCCTGATTACTAAGTGGAAATTAAAGGACAGTTTGTGGATGCGCCACGCAAAAGACATCCGATGAAACAAAGCCAAAACACCTGCACTAATTGATGTACTAAAATGTTGCCAGAACAGCAAGTGCCAGGAGGGCAGGTTCTGAATGGCCAGGGAGGCTGGAGAGGGTACAAGCTATCAAGAAAGCCCATTTGAAGAGAACTAAGTGGTTCAGAAAACACAGTATCAATGAGTACAGTAAAACCTCAAGCCCATGGCTTTTATAGATTGAAACTCCCAGCAAAGCTCTTGGGAGTTTGTGATGTGCAGGGAAAGTGATAGCGTGTTTCTCTGCTTTAACTGGAGATGGAAGAAATGAAGGAACTGAAATTCTAAGTCTGTGGCATTGGCTGAGGTTAAAGCACCTCACAGTTAAATCTGCCGGAAAAATCTACTTCTGTTTTCAGATGCACTTTATTCTCAGAAATTAAGTAAACACTCCTTTGAAAGACCTTGTATACTTAACCTCCACGGTTTGTACTTCCACCGCTCATTCAGCGGGGAACACTCACACAAAAACCCCATGAAAGAGTCTCTCTAAACATCTCGATTTACAGAAGAAAGTTCCTAATAAAGAGCTACATAGAACCATACATTGAAATTGAGTAACTAAGCAACCCAATTTAAGGGGAAAATGTCCTGTCTTGTTTCCTGTGTGACTGAATGCAGAACTACAGCTGTGCAATTTCGGATAAGCTTGGCATAACCTTTACATTAGCAGACTTGTACTACAATTGCTCGGTATTGCAAATAGCATAAGAAGGGCTTTCACAGACTATTTTGAGCTCTTCCTGACAGACACCTCTCTAATTGTAGAAACTGGGAAGGAACGACAGCGAGCTTGAGCTTGATTCAAACACATTTGTGATACTTCTCAAACCTACACTGAATTTCTGTGCTTTGATTCAGGCTGCCTCTGTTAAGCACTACTCTAAAATTCATAGCTCAGAAATTCAAAGACTCAAGTGAAAGATGACTTAAATGTTAAAATCTGACTGTAGCTGAATTTGGGGTTGGTTTTAACTGGACAAAAAGCCAGGATGAGGGATAATCAAGCATGAAAAGGACATAAACCAAATAAAGAGTATTATTGTAAGCTCTTGTTCCCACAGCCTCAGAAAAACGTGCTTTTATACAGAATATGCAACCTGAACAGCTGATTTATTCTGTAGCTTAATTTCTCCATTCTTCCAACTCTTTGTACAGAAATAATCTGTGTAAACGGTTTGGTACGTGAAAATCGCTCTACAAGTGCTGTGGATTGCTATTTTACTTTTACAGCTTTAGAAAAATGCAGTACCATCCATCTTTCAGGCAATATTCTTTTAGATTGAAACAACTTTCCATTTTGCAAGCAGTTTTGGAGTTGACAGTCTTTAAAATCATACTTGTGCCTGAAAACACGGTAAAGCGCATAAAAATATGATACTATGCCAAGCAGCATCTAAAATTGGTATTACCAAAAGTAATTTCTAAGACCATTAAAATGCACTGGATGACTCGAGAATAGCTGTAATATCTTGAGAAGCACTTAAACTTCAAAAGTTGACTAAACCTGCTTTCAACCATTACTACGCACTGAGCATTAAAATTTCGTACCGTTTTCAATATTTTCAAAATTGCATTTTCCCTATTACCTGTGTGATGCATTTAAGACAAAAATTTCATACAGGAGGATGAAAAAATGTTTAATATTTGGAATTAAACTGAATTCAGGTACTATAAGCAAATTTTAAGTCTCAGCGATTTTAAATGCTGTATTAAAGGCAGGCATTTAACCACTAGTACAAGCAACTTGGAAAAAGCAGCTAGAGATACTTGTAACCTTTTATATTGTTGAAACTTCTTTACATGCAAATAAAAAGGGATTAGCATTTATTAACTGAAACATGGGAGAGGAGACAGCTAAACTGCCTACAGATGAGCTAATAATATTCACCCTTCCCCTGTTCCTAAACGGTAAATTTGTGACTTTGAGGCTCAATATCAAGGTTCATTGACACTGAAACCACATTTAATTATCAGGCTTCTCATTTTCCCCTAAACAGTTTCTCCTATTTCAGTCCAGGTTTCTTTTTGTACACTACAGATGCAAAAAACATAAGTTTGTCTTCCACAAAACTGACTGAGATTACCCCAGACAAAAGAAAGATGCATTAAAAGCAAGTTTAAGATTCCTAAATTTAGAAAAAAAACTCCATGAAATTTTGCTATATACACAGAAATATTTTCATTTTTTTAAAGCCAATTTAAAATTTTAGAGTATTACATTACCATATGTGAATACCATTAAACAGTATGCTTGAGACTATGGCTTCAGCAACTTTCTTTAAAAAGCAGCACTTTATAAAGTAGACTAGGAAAAGTTGTATTAATATGAAACCTCAAACTTCCTTTGGATTTTTAAGTTTATACTCACCCACCCAGCCCTTCCGTCATCCTAAACATCAGCAACATTCACGTGTTATTGAGCAAAAAACAAGAGTCAAGTTGTCAGAGCCCTTCGGTGGTAGAAAACAAGAAGCTGTTTTGCTTCTCCAAAGTCACCTTTCCCACCCAGAACACTAGGTGCTGTCAATATTTAAATAGTTCCAGAAAATTCCCCTGGGTACCAGATGTGCCAAATCTCCAGCAGGTATCCCACGCCTACCTCCACCGAAAACAGGCTGCGCTAATTAACCCGCCAGTTCTACCATTGTTTGTGTTTCAGGTAATTAACTAGCAATTTTGTGAACATTTACATATTGTGCCTATAAATATCTTTCTCGTGACATCTCTAATGAAGTCAATGTTGATCAACATCTTCCTGTAATTTAATCAAGACGTCAAGCAGCAGTGACAGAAGGTGAGGAAGTGGCATTGCTGCTTGGTAAAGTGATATCCCACTGCGCCCTTCAGGGAAATTAAGGGAAGCACGACAACTCCTTGTTCTCAAAGACACCCGACTCTTTCAGCTCCTTGAGTACTCACTCAAACGCTGCTAAAATTAGCCGGTCAAAAGAGACTTCCACAACTGCATCTTAATTACAACAGTGCAGTACACATTTTCTCCCTCTTCCTCCATGGCAAATGCAACCCTGTTCTGGGAGGACAATTTAGCACATCCTATGGCCACGGGACCCTGTTGGATGATACAGCACACACCAGGGTATCCCACACTCCATCCCCGCAGAAACAACCATCTGCGCCGCTGAGGAATGACCTGGAGGATTTCACATTTAAAATACGGACCCTGATAATGTGTCTTAACTAAATTGTGATTTAATTGCCACTGAACACTGTCTTGAAGTAAGACAGACACTGTGCTTTGGTTTCAAAAGCAGAAAGGTTTAGCTATTTCAAGTAGAAGACATTGTATCCAACATTAGCAACCAAAAAGGCCATAAAAAGGGCCCAAAGCTGTTCTTAAGCATATTTCCAAGCACACATGTAGTAACAGAATCCATGAAATAGCACATAATGAACTTACTACTTACAATCAAGTTCCTGTGGCTTCATAAGGTTAACTCATTTGGACTGAGGATGTTGACACATATTCACAGATGTAAAACTCAATTAGGCAAGGATCTGGAAAATGCTGCCGCCGCAGCCGGGTGAAAAGGTACGGAACTGTGAGCAGAAAGCAGGCTCCACAGTCGCAGGTAGAAGGTCCTTTCCCAAAAAAAAGGTTAAGGCATCTAAGATATTGTCCAGCTCTTAAACGCCACCTGACTGAGTCACATCCATTTGCATGTTCCTCATCCATGAAAAATGCAAAGTAATAAGACTTCACAGCAAGTGTCATCCTTTGAAGTATCTGTTTAATAAATTATGGTCCAATGGATTCAATAATTGAAGTCTGAACTGCTTTCTGCCCGTCCATAGATCTAGTCTGTGTCTAAACAGCCTGAACCTGAGTTAATTATAAAAGCAATAAGGACTTCAATGTTGAATTGCTACAAAGAGTTATTTGTTTTTCTTCTGGTTAGATGCACACTTTTGATACCTATTTTGTTGAGCAAAAAATGATACAATCTTAATTTTATAATTGATATTCTTCTATCTACAATGGTAATCATACCCCTTCTTACACAGCTTGTACTTTGTCTTCCTGGTCCCACAGTTTATTATTTACATTTTCAGGTAAATTCACAAAACATCTCTCGGTTGTAAACACAATTTGCCTGAAAAAATGCAGGATGGGGCCGGGGGGGAGGGATTATGTATTTTAGAAAAAAACCTTTTGGTGGAAAGCGTGAAGGTATAACTCGAGCCTCTTTTTTGAAGCTTCTATTTAATAAGCAAACTGCAATATGAAATGAAAGAACAGGTCTAGGGCATCACGTGTTACTCCTGCTAGATTTTCCATAATTAAACTTGTGTTTGGAAAGCTTGGGCCCTATTAACACAAAAAGGATCTGGTAAGTGCAAAATAGTTACAACTGTTATTTGTCTTCGAACCAATTTAAGATTTATTTTAATAAATGTAAGGGGTTTAGGTCTCTCCCCTGTAAAATAATTCTGTTTTGCAACTCTGTGAGGACTCTATGGGATGAGACAAAGGAGCGTTTGACTCGGCACCCCTTCAGCAGAGAGCAGTTGCTAGCACCCGTCTGGAGAAGACTCCCAAAACCTGCCAGGCTCCCCCAAAACCTGGTGTTAAAGCCAAACAAACCAGCTGATGCTGGTGCATGGACTCTCCAAGCTCTAAACACTAAAAGATTTCTTCCAGAAACTTACACACTTTAGGCAGGATGATTTTTTTCATGTTTTTTTAATAACACTAGTGAAAATGAAGTCCAAGTATGGTACATCTGCTGTCTGAAGCCTTTATCATCAAACAACAGATAAACTGCAAGAAGAGTGTTGATACGTTTCTGCTACATTGGAAAAGACATTTCATATCCCTTGCAATCTGACTCCAAACCCTCAAAATATTTACTTCTCAATTTTTACCTCCTTAGAGAAGTTACAGAAACAAACACCTTATAAGATATACTGATTAGCATCAAAAGCCCCCTCTATCTATCACTAACCTCTGGGAGAGCTGAAGATGTGGAAAAAAAATTATCTTTTCCTAAAACAGACACGATGGTGGTACCTTTGTGCTTCCCAAGATACCAAATACCAAAGAAATATTACAAAAGCTGTTAACAAATCTACTGCTTCTGGTGCTAATATCAAGTACAGGTAAATTAACACAAAACGCAACTTCAGCTTCTTATTGAAAAGACTACCAAAATTTCAAAAAAAACCCCCAAAAAACAAAATAGGGTATTTGATGTCAGAAACTAAGATTGACCATCTGTTCTTGTACAGCTACAGCTCTCCGCAGTGTTTCTGCTTCCCTGAAAAACCAGAAGTGCCAAAAGAATATCAGCTTCTGCCCATCAGTGGTCTCTCTTTCCCCTCCAAATATATTCGTACACAGAAACACTTTTCAAAACAGCACTGGACTAGAAAGGACAACTATTAGTACTTGTTCAGTCAGTCCCACCCAAGTGCGTGTTCACAGAAGTTTCACATCAGCAAGAATGGGCAGCAAAGAAGATGTAGTAACAATTTGGACCCACAGGCTACAGAGGCCATCAACAGAAGTACAGAAATGACGCCTCCAAACCGACTCAGCTTCATCTCCATAGCGGGAAATACGAGGATACAGGGGAGCTTTCAAATTCTCCCTGCAAGGTTTCCAACTACAAGAGCACTGAAAATAACCCTGCAGATGAGACCACAATTGCACAGATATTTCTGCAGGTTTAACAGGCATTCTTTGCATTCAGTACTGCCAAAGGCTGTTCCCCTCCTAGTCCCATTCAACCCTATTTTTTTTTTTTTTTAATTGTATTTAGCACACAGGCACTGATAAAGTAGCACACCTCACACAAAAGTACTCAGCTTCTACTTCGTACCCAGGCTGACTGTAATGGAGAGGTTGATTAATTTTGTATTAGCCAGATGCACAATTGAAAATAAATCCCAAGCCATTGATTATACTGGAAGAACAAGCAGACAAAGGCATTTTCTTCTCATACCTCTCATACTTAATTATACAAAGGTTCTGCCCACAAGGACTGTAAGAAAACAGCTGAGCACAACTATGGGACTTCAAAATTATTATTTTCTCTGTATGGTTGTTTATGTTCTTTAAGTACAAAATTAACATTACTTATTTTGCGTAAGATTCTGGTTCATTACAGGTTTATTTCTGGATAATGAAGAAAAGAGTAGTTTATCCAAAGCCATTCACTCAGTTTATCTTTCTGTGTCTGTATGTTTATAACTATTTTAATTATCAGAAAACAACAGGTTCACTGATTATTTGGAGCCGCGTGAAGATCATGTCTGTAAACGTCTGGCTTTATCTGCAGTCTGTATACTGAGCAATTCAAAGACATTTAAAATGCAGCAGTCTCAATCACGTTTCTTTGAGCACCCAGAACATTATTAGCCAAGCAGAGACTCTCGTCACCTGTTAATCACTACCTCCTTAGCAGAATAAAAAGACTAAGGCCTGAAGACAACACAAAACCAAACCACTAAGCCCCTGGAGCTGTAAAACCACTAGCCCATGCCACTATACCCATCGGTGTTATTAACTAAACAGATAAAATTGTAGATATAAGGAGCAATTGACTTGAGCAGCATCCCAGAGGCAAGCTTCTGTGTCTTCCTGATTAGCTTCATTCAATTATGTCTTCTTAATTGCTCATGTGCTAAAGCTCTTTAAATGAAAAATAATATTGCTTCCTGCAGGTTGTGCACTTGAGATTTGAAAAACGGACACCGCTGGTGTACCTTTGAGATGCTGCCAGAGAGATTTCAAACAGCATTTACAGGCGACCAAAAGCAAAGCAGACCGCTAGTTTTTGTGGCTGCAGGATCCTCAACCTCATTGTGAGCTCAGCAACAGACTATTTCTTATTTTCTTCTAAACTACTGTTAAATTTTCCCTTTAAAATCATTCAACTTCCCCCCCCGCCCCTCAAGATAACCAAAATTTTAGAGTTAAGGTCAACACAACAGCTCATAATTTTAACAGCACCAAAAAGCCATACAGATCTATGGGCTTGTCTTTAGCTTCGAAGTGTAAACCTTTAACTAATGCAGTCCAGAAAGATGAAACACCACAACTTCATAGACCTACACTGGACAAGCAGAGGCAGGGGTTTTGGTGAGATGGGTTTTTTGGGGTTTATTTTATTGGGTTTGGTCGTTTTTTCCCCATAGAAAACAAACAAATAACTCCAAGTTGATGCTCTTTAATGCCATCTCTATCAAATGAAAGCATCTTCTTCACATACTGTGTTCACTATGCTCAGCAGGAATTGCAGATGACCCGTTTAATTGAACTGGAATAGATTTCCTACCAGGACAAACATACTTTGCAAGTGTCTCATAAGAAATGTATCTAACAGAATGTAGCATTTTAGTGAAGAAGAAACTGTAAAAAAAATCTCTATCAATAAAGACTGTAAGATAACATCTTTGACTGATTAGTATGTCCTACTGAAATAAATTTAGGGCCATGAAAATTTGCTACAGTTGCATATGTTATAAAATATCAGATATACTGCATGGTCAAGTACAAATGATGTACAAGTGCATTTTTTTTTCCCCCTCTCAACCCAAACCCAACCAGTAATGAGTCAATGGAACAGACAGGTCACAAAATGTACCTACATTTGTTGGTTTCAAGTTGAAAAGCTTCAAACTTTCTCCTGTCATTTACAAAACAGTACTTACCAGATAAGATGGTATTTACAATATTTTAAAAAAAAAAAAAAAATCGTAATTTTTTTTCCACTTTAGCAAATCCTGCACTGTAGCCAAGCAGGAAATAGGGCTCAAATAACCCTTAAAATGCTTCTCAGAAGGGAAGTGTCACAAATATCTCTCTAGAGGCTCTTGCCAGAAAAATTACCGATCTGCATTTATAAATACTTCTTCTGTTTTATATTAGCATGAAACACTTCATAAAAAACTTCAAATTGTTAGAAAGCTTTTTTCAATTGATTTTGCAATAAAAAGCAGTAAAGGAAAATTTGGAAGGACAAAAAAAAAAAGAGCACTGAAGAAAGGGAAACAAAGCTGAAGTTTCTGGCTTGTGTATCTGAACCTTTGCATACTAAACAAAACGGTCTATGCCAATGGCCCAAAAAGCCCTTCAGCACCTCTTACTAAAATATTGAAGCCGAGCTTTGGAGAAAATCGTAACACAGCCTTGAAGATACTGGTTTTCATCATTACACATCTAAAAAGCTTGAGATAAAACACCAGATACCATGGAATTACAGCTAATAATAGCAGCACAAATCTTGTTCTAAATTCTAAAGTAGTCATCCCAATGAATCATGGAATGGTTTGGGTTAGAAGGGATCTTAAAGATAGTGGGACTCATTTCATTTTAGAGGGGACTCATTTCTCTGCACCGACTATGGAGCACTGACAACCACATTCACGTCACACAACCACTGATGTGTGAGCCTGGCCACAGATCAGACCAACATTGCAAGCGAGATTTATGTGGAGCTCCCCGATTTACAGTCAGGTGGCCTATTTTTCATCACTATTATTGCCAAAGAAACACAGAAACGATTTAAGGAAATTTTTGAAAGCTGTCATTTACTCCAACTTCATCTAATACCAGCCATTATCACAAAATCACATTTAATATTATAATGATTCATGTGGCAGAATCCCAATCACGGGGGCGGGGGGGGGGGAAGAGTCCGATGAGTCAAGAATTATTTGCAAAGATGAGTAAAACCTATTGTTTCTATGAAAGAAGATGGGAGAGAACAATATAACCACCATAAACCCATAACATTGTAACACATTAACTGCTCTGTCATCCAGTATCATTACTGGCTATACTACGTGGAAGAAAAATAGTTCACTATTTTCCATCAATGTCTTCTCTGAAATCTTTCAAAAACTTACTATGGTATTTTTTTTTGAGTAATTAAATTTTGTGCTGTATAATCCGTTTGCCAAAAAAAAAAAAAGAGAAAAAATTTTAAAAAGCCCAGCTATTTCTCAAGAAACATGATTAGCCTGCATTGGATAACTAGTCTTGCATTGGCTAACTAGTCTTGCATTGGCCAACTAGTCTCAAAGAAAACAAAAAAACTACCATCTCCAGCAACATCAACACAACATCAGGCAACACCAGACGCCTTGTTTTAAGCTTGGACTATCTGGAGGTTCACATGAAACTTTTAACAAGGGAGACCCCTAGTTGCTTACAATTGCGTGTTCCTTTTCAGGACCCAACAAATAAGTCTGTTTAAACAACTCAGTTTAGAAATAAGATGTGAAATTAGTCTCATGCAAGATTTGAACAGCAGGTCAGACAATTAACTCCTGTCCCATTATATATCCTTAAAGTCAGGGAAACACTTGACAGTAACAGAATTATATGTAGCTGCTCAAACCAATGACATTCCACATCAAGATGATACTACCAACAGAAAACCCTTCTTGTCAGTATAACTGAGCAAATACAAACAGCTCATTCTAGCAAATGAAGAGGAAAGTAATTATTTTGGCAATAACTTGTGTTGCTAAATAGATAGTGCCACAGAGCAGATTTGACCTATTTTAAGGGACAAATAAATCAAGTATTTAATGTCGAATCAATATTGCAGGCAAGATAATCAGTAGCTTAAAAATCAGTGACTAAAACTATAATACTACAGGATCAAGCAAAGCAAGCAATGTAAGCAAGGTATTTACTGCTCCGCAGGAATATGTTTGAAAATGCCTAACAGTTTGCAACACCTTTAATAGAAACCCCATTTAGAGGTTTCTCAAATGAGAAGCAATAATGTTTATGGAATTCAGGAAAAGAACACTGAAATGGCATTGTAGGTAAACACACTCAAAATCATACCACAACACTCATTCTTCTGTGAAAATTGGCTTTCTAGGATAACAAGGACTAGGTCTGTTTAGCCTTCATTTCCAGAGAAATCCCGTTTATCTATACATCCAAGTTAAGAACGTGACTTCTCCCCCTTGCTTCCTTTTTTACCTCCTCAGCCCTTCACTTTGCAATCAGGCTTAACTAGGTGAATCACAATGATTTGTCATTATTTAAATATTTGACTTCTGCACATGTAGCCTACATATATGAACTATTCATCTCCACACCAATTTAAGGCTTGCCATGCCTCGCTACACTGTCTAATATATACTGCAGTAAAGGACAGATTGTTTCTTACTTTTTCTTTTTTTTTTTTAAACTGGACTCAGCAAGACCCTTGGACTTCTTTTTTCTTTTTTAAAACCTTGTATTGCCTTCTTCTGTTTACCCAAAAGTTTTCCTTTCTCCATCTAAAAAGAAAAATTTTCTGATCTTTCAACAAAGATTCCCTAGATGAGATGAGAGAGAGGGTATTTGCCTGGGAGGAAACCCAGGGATCACGTTTGTGCATAAGGGCAGAAGTCTTTAAGACAAAAATCTTTCAGAGTCCATTCTATTTGCTCTATTTAAGCTTACATTAAATATTAACATCATTGTCTTACTTGTTGCAAAAGTCAAAGGCATTTATTCACCTGATAGTACAGGCAAACAGAGTTACAAACTGCAGTTACTTCAAAAAATACAGCAACATTTGCGGAAAAGTGGGGGAGGGTGTTTGGTTTGGGGTTTTTTGGTGGTGGGTTTTGGTTTTAGGTTCGGAATGTCAGACATTTCCTCGCCACAGGCATTCCATATAAATCCCTAGCAATTGACTTGAGTTTACATGAGCTTCAGTCAATAAAAACACTGTCTATATTTAATGATAGACAACAGCTGAACAGTAATGATCCCCTAATCTGAAAATGATTACAGTAAAATGAATGCATTAAGATGAGCTGCGAGAGCTCATCCTTTATGGTTATTGCCCAAATGCAGGACTCTGCTCCCACTACACACACCACAGCAGAGACACCACTGTCTGGGGCATCAGCTCAGACCCTGCAGAACTTCGGACCTTCTAAAAGCGCTGAAAAACCCAGGCCCCTGTTGTAAAGCCCTCCTGAGTAGGAGTCCATGCTTACTTACTGAGTCATCAACAAAAAAAGTCAAGAGTTCCTCTGAAAAAAGATTTCACGCTTTTTTCCACAACTTAGTTACAGTACCACTGATCTTTTTCTATACTAATTACTTAAAACTTCATATTTATTGCTATTGTAATTGGAAGTGTCCTTGCAATAACCCACTGTTCAATCACATCTTTGCCACATAATAAAACAGAGAACTTATGCGCGTTATTGATGCAGTTAAGAATGCCAACCCTAACACATAAATTAATTGAACTGAAGGAAAACTGGACATTTGAAGTGATTCAAACCCAATTCACGCTATATCAGTGCACCGTGCCTCGTAGTGAAAAGGAATTAGTTTCAATGGAAGTGGTACATTTGTTCTGGGGAATCTGGACGTGAGATGGAGATCACAAACAGATACAGTGTTCTAGAAAACCTGACTTCTTACTCTAATTCTATGTCAAAACACTGACTAAATTGTTGAATAAAGTTACACAGATACATCTCTCTGCTCAAGACTCTTTCCAACATTATCACTAAAGCACAAGAATGACCAATACCGGGGTTAGCTCTGCTTAACACACATGCTTTATGGCTATAAACCTACACGTAAACGCACAGACACAACTGTTGCTAATTTTTAGGAGCTCAGCCCAGTGTCACAGGAGTTATAGTTTAATCTATGAAAGCCCCAAAGTCCAAGCCACTCTTACACAGGGAACACAAGCTGTGCCAGTGTGCTTTCACAAGGGTTTCTGCTTTCCCTGTGCTAGGCCTTCCCTTCCCAGATGTGAATCTCACCTTAACAAAGGGCATCTTGGAGGAAAAGCTCAGTATTCACACCTTTCCCACAACAAGGGATGGAGGGATGGCTCAGGTCAGTTAAGTCCTAGGTGACTCAAAGAACATTGATGCTTCCAACCAGGCAACCCAACACACACCACCTTGTGTGCCAAAGAATAAGGCTGAGCAGAAAGAGTTTGGTAGACCAGTTCCCAGAAGAGGCTCATTCCTAGCTAGATCCCACAGTCTGGTTGTTCCAAGGATGTTGGGATCTGGGATTTCCTGCTTCCCCACAAGCGGCTTCCTGCCTTATCCATCCCAGCACAATCACAGGGAGCACGCAGGGTACTTGCTCACTTCTGCCAGGAGACCAAGGACTGACATTCGCATATTAACTAAGATGAACCTTGTTTCTGATGCCCGTATTTCATGAATTTAACTCGTCTCTTGCCAAAGGGAAACTGATTTTCTGCAGACTCAAAGCACTGCTAGTGGCACTTCAAGACGTCCCACCAGCTAAACTTTGAAGAACGAAGCCCTTCCAGAGGAAATAATAGCTGCACTACAATTCAAAGACATCAAGGACAGCTCTTTTCCCTTTAGGAACAGAGTCAAGTGCCAGAGTTCCCAACCAAAAACAGCAAGTTTCCATAAACCACACAGATTACTTCTGTAGTAAGTACAGAACGGAGGCTTTCCCAGGCAGCCCTTAGGCAAGCACCTGTCTGCATTTCTCGTCTTTCACTGGATGTGTACAATATAGGGCTCAGGGAATGAAAAATGAGCTACATGTATTCAAATATGCATTTTCCTGAGTTAATTTCCTGCCCAACGGTAATACATCAAGATCTGAAACTATTTTATTTTTAAAGTAGCCTCTTAAAGTGATTTGTAAGGCCCTTTAGTTATTCAATTTTTGTAGCATAAGACTCTGTTAGACTGAATAAAAAACAGTAGCTAACAGAAGTTCCTATTGGTTACTAATAGTAACTAATGCAGCAGAAAAACAGCTAAAGGAGCTTATGCCTGAACAATCCCGATGGCAATAGTGAATTGCACAGTTGAGTCTTCCACAGGAAAACCCTCATTTAAAAAGCAATCTCCCACTCAGGGTAAAGACAAAGACCATTTAAATGGCTATTCCTCACATCCTGATAAAAAAAAAAAATATCTGCTTAACCCTTATGAAATACATATTTGGATAAGGAAACATTCTGACTAGCCTCAATTTCATTTCACTTCAGATGCCAGCACTAACTATAGATGGACTTAATTAGCTCAACACCTTTTAAGTGTTGGAGTTGATAGGACACCTGTTTCTTCCTCCCTGGCCCACACGCCTTGCAAAGTCCAAGTTTAAGGACACAGTGAGGACACGAGTTTTACGTGATGCCTCACCTGGAAGCTGCTATTAAGCCCTTCCACCTTCCAGGCTTGGTATCGCCCTCCCCTGCTGACGATCCAGCAGTTACGCAGCCGTAGGGCGAGTCAGCTCAGCCAATTGAGCCAATGGAAAATAAACCCAAGGAGCTCTAGTTGCCCATGTCTGGGTTTGGGTTTTTTTTTTAACGTGCAAAAGGAGTCAGGAGTATGAATTTCTGTTCCTCCGATACAAAGGTCAAAACCCTTAATGCCAATAGAAACAAGGCCTACCTTTAGTCTACTTTTAAACCAGCCATCCCCATGCAGCCTCCTCTCCATGGTGGTAGGAAACCCAGCAACAGGGTGGTGCAGGAGGAGATCACTGGGGAGGGACTATTTATCAGAGAGTAGAGAGACAGGACAGGGAGTAACGGTTTTAAACTGGAAGAAGGGAGATTTAGATGAGATATCAGGAAGAAATTCTTTACTGTGAGGGTGGTGAGCCCCTGTCCCAGGTTGCCCAGAGAAGCTGTGGCTGCCCCATCCCTGGAGGTGTTCAAGGCCAGGTCGGACGGGGCTTGGAGCAGCCTGGTCTGGTGGGAGGTGTCCCTGCCCAGGGCAGGGGGTGGCACTGGGTGGGCTTTAAGGTCCCTTCCAACCAAACCATTCTATGATTCTCAAGCAGCTCCTTTAGCACAGCTGGGCAGACGGTTGAGCTCCCCTGGCAATCTGCTACCCCAGGCAGCTTCCCACACAGCCAGCTTTGCATCCAGGGTAAAAACCAGGTGCTTAATGTTCTGCACAACCCTAATGCATACACCATGATGGGATGTATTTGTGATACCTTTTGATCTCTTGTTTTTCCACTAATTTCCACTGAAGTCAGTTATTTCCTCAAATTCTCCCTGTGCATATTTTATCCCAGACAAGTCTACACACCCCTACAAAAAAAAAAAAAAAAAAATCCGTCTTGATCCATGTTGATTCAGCACTTCAAGGGGATGAATTAGCTTAAGGACAAAAAGCAGTTTCTACTATCTTATGTTTCAACCCAAATGAGATTGTTTTTTTACCCTCCATCTATATGGTAAGTTAGACTGCAATGAAAATGCTAATGTGTATTCCTTCAAGCTTACCAAACATGAAGTCTCTGTCCTGCAAACACAATCCCTGCTGGCAAACTCTATACTCTGAGAAAAAAGCCAATTAGGAGGTTAGATGGTCACTAGTAGGTTAGTCAGTGACAGAGTGACATCTCATTCCACAATGCAGATGTCAATGGCACATCTCCTGTTCAACAGGCTGGAGTAGACAAAAGTAAGGAAATGAGTCTTAAACTAGAAGATTAGAAAATAACATCATACTGCGTCGGTAAGTCCAAATTCACCCATATGTTTTGAAAAAAAATGTTAAAAAATCAAAATAGATGATTCCTACTTTACCATAGATGACACATAAGTACTGGTTCCATACAAAATGCAAGCACAATTCAAGCACCGACATTTTTGGACGTTACGCGATAGGGTGGGTAGAACAAGTCCCTGAGTCAGGTGAGACGCAGGGAGACAGGTGAGAGGACGTGCCATGCAGGGGAACACGTGC
Organism: Stercorarius parasiticus; assembly: GCA_013396915.1. Lineage (NCBI taxonomy): Eukaryota > Metazoa > Chordata > Aves > Charadriiformes > Stercorariidae > Stercorarius > Stercorarius parasiticus. Next base: position 571,886 of record VWZL01006057.1, read on the forward strand.
AGCCTTTGCGAGCCCAGCCTTTCCCCTCCTGCCCCTCAAGAACTCCCTAAAACACCGTCCAAGTTTGCACCTGCATTACAGGATAACATAAGGACAAAGACTGTCTCATCTCTAAGTGCGTTAATTGAGGACTTTTGTCAGTATTCTTGTTTTACAGCTAAAAATCTTCAAGTGAAACATAAGGGACTTCTCAAACCTTTTATTTGTGTATTAAAAAAAGGCAAAACAAGTCAACTTTGGGTTGAAAGCAGCCCCAACAAATTACTATCTTCAATAATCCTTCAAAGATGCCATTATATTAAACAGATCATCAAATTCACAATCCCATTAAACACTTCTGAAAATCCTAGTAAGAGAATCATTGCAACTTTTGTTGGTGGAGCTTCATGTTTGCTTTTGGGTTTCTTAAACAGTGATCAGAATTATTATTGCCTTTCTTTCATCTTTTAAGAGTAAATTACTGGTACCCCCAAGTTTGCAGCAATATCCTTCACGACAGGTATGTACTAAGTCTAAATGCTGAAGACTGTTAAATCTGTTAATTGTCAAATGATCATTTTTGCTGGATCGGTTTGGTGTGGCACAAAAGAGCACACAGCTTTTATATTCAGCAGCCTTTCTGCGACCAAAAGATCGCTGCTGAAGTGTTTCTTCCAGTCACATACATTGCATTGAAGGAAAAAAAAAAAAACAGGGGGGAAGGAATTGCATCCTGGGTTTCCACCTTCCTCCTCACTGCTTCTTTTAGCTTGAGACTTTGTCTCTGAATTTAGTGGAGTAGCACTGAAAAAATAAAAGCGACAGTAGCTAACCTAATTTCACATATTGCAAGGCTATAACTGAGTTTTCTACTTTTACTTAAGCTAAAATATTACTGGAAAAAATAATATCTTTGCAGTCTTTCTTCTTGGAAAAGAGCTAACTAGGGGCAGCAGAAATCATAAAACCATAAAATCTTCCATTTTAAAAAAGAAACACAACAAAAACCCCCACGTTACCCACAGTCTTACATTTATTCTGGCACACCATATGACTGAGCAAAAGAATAATACAAAGAAATCACTGGAAGAAAACACTGAATGAGTTCATCAACAGTACAATGAGACTAATGTGGGAACTCTTTAACAAAAGAACTGGGTTTTTAATAATTTTTTGGGGGGGGTTGCTTTTTAACACTAAGGGACTACAACAGATATAAAGCATTTGCATTTCATCAATAGAGTTTTACATACTCCCCATAGGAAACGATCAAGATGGAAAGGCGGGATTACAGACAGAGTTCTCTACAAACGAGTAGTAACACATGACTGAAATCTCAGCTCACTGAAAACCTGGAACAAGAAATGCAGGACACAAATTTATTAGTGGCACAAATGGAAATAAAACTTGAGCACAAATTTGACATTGCTTTGCACGTCACTTCGACACTGCTGACCAAAACATGCTGGGAAAAACAAAATCCTTAAAGGATTATCAGTTACAGGCGAGGACAGAAGGCAGAGCTGTACAACATTACAGCACAACCACCAGCCACCAATGCATGAAATACAGTTTTTACTGAGTGGATCACCTGGACACAAAATACCAATGCCAGCCACGATGCTCAAAAGAGGAATTTGGTCGAAAGAGGGTCACATCAGCACTACCTGGATCACGAGGGGAAGGAGAATCTCCCACACAAGGGCTGCCTACAGAAACGTCTTTGTTTAGTTTAGCAAGCAAAAACCAAAAGGGGGAATTTACTGCTCTCTAAATGTCTCTCTGGCTGGGGATCAGGAACGCCAGTGATGGAAACACATTACCTGAACCGAAAGACTGCGCAGGTGCTATCAGCTAGCCATGAATAAATTGGCCCATTTCTACAAGACAACGGCATCGAGCCAAACGAACCAATGAGATTCTGGGGAAGCTTTCTAGTAAGTATAGGAAGAAAGTAGCCTATTTCCAAGGCAGTCCTTGATAAAGTTTTTAAGGCTACCCTATAACATCATTAATTGCTGTGGCTGGGGAAGATCTGATGACTCAGGAGGTCAAGCAGAAAAAAAACCACCTGAAATAAAGAAAGTGTGAGCTAATGGAGCAAAATGCAGTGAGAGGGGCATGCAACTAACTAAATATGCACAGCTTCAACCATGAAAACAGACCATCTGCATTTGAGATGCAAACGAATAGGTTATAATTTCTGCCGTAATTGATTTTTCCCGTTTGCATTCATGATTGGCCTGCTGTTAAAATAACTACAGTTTTTAAACTGCAATTCCTAAAAGAATGCATCTTTTATATGTTATGTGTTAGATTACAAATTTTGTTATTGCAAATTAGAACAACCCTACCAGTCCCAGGCATGCCAAAGTACTTCTCTGCAATGATGCAAGTACAGAACGGAGTTTTCTACTTAGCTGCAAGAAATACTTTTCAAAGTAATTGTTTTTATAAGCATTGCCTCATTAGCTGGGTGGCATTTGTTGAGTAACTCAGTACCCCACCCTGGCTTAAATTAATTTCCATATAATTTTTTCTCTATTATAGTATTACGGAATTTATGTGAAGTACCTTGAAGATATTAGAAGCACTTTTAGCTACATTTACCCATTTACCCTTTCCTGAACATGGCCGGGGGAGGGGGGGGATGAGTTCATGCTCGAGTTTGTATTGGGGTGCTGCATATTCCTCAAGCAACAGCATTTCTCAACTTTTCCCCCCAGTAAAGTAACAATACTCTTGCCTACGTGCATCAAATGTCTATTAATTGAAAAGCAAAGCTCCTCTCTTCAGACTATGTATGAGAGCATTATCATTAAGGATATAAATAAGTTTGGGTTCTGTGCTAAATAAAATGGCATGAGGCGGGACAAAGGAAAAAAAAAAAGGGAAACAAAAAAAAAAAACCACCCCACCAGAAAAACCTCAGGAGATGTGGCCACACCAGCGGGGATCCTGTAAACTCATCTGAAACAGTGGCTTCAACACAAAACACAGAAATTTCAAGAATGCAAGTTAATCCACTGAAAGAAAGTCTGTAAAACCCCAACACTGTCTGAATACAGTCTCCAAAGTTGTGCATGCCTGGAGTAGCTACATTGCTAAGTCATCCACAAGATTCAGATCTGTCTTCAAAATATCCTGTATTTTCAGGTCTTCTCCATTTCCTAGTGTCACAAGTGAAAGTTTTATTCGCAAGTTTTCACAGAATTACTGCAAACATTCAATATAAGAAGCAAATAAAAAGTCAAACTGGTGCAAAGCAATTTAAAAAACAAAAAGCAATCTAATTAGAGGAGTTTCCGCTGCCATTGCTGTCAGTGATGCCATTTCCACCCGCTCACAGTATCTCCTGCCACAGAAGTGAAGAAGTTTCACAGACTCTCTCCTACCACATGACCCCATCAGGCAAAAAACAGTTTTATAGACAACAGGTCACTCACTGCAACTACATGTTCACAGCCTTTCTAAGTAAGGACATTGCCCGATACCTTGAGTCACACTGCCATTAACGAACAATTGCTTTACACATAACTGTGGCCAAGCAGCTTTCCCTTTCTCAAATCACCTGTAACAAAAAGGCACCACCTGCATAATTTTTGAGACAGGGAGATTAATTAACATGGAAGTTTTTCATATAAGAAGTAGAAAGGAACAAAAACTGAAGCCTGAGGAAACTGTTTTCCTGTTTTAAAACATCAAACTGTCTAGTATTATACCTTCCGGGGCATCTGTGCCGCATGTTTTGCACACTTCGGCATCGTTCACATGTACCTAGAAATCAGTATTCAACTGAAATTCATAATGTTATTTTGATCAAAGATGTCTTTTTTGGATGAATGTTATGATGTTGCCTGCGTGAGTACAAACAAGATCACAGTAAAAAGTATTGCTTTATATTTTCAGCCTACCTCTTCTCATAACCCCCGAAGGGATACAGCCCAGTGCAGTCCTATCATCCTGCTTCCCTCCCCTTCCTCTTACTCCCATTGCTCCCAGCATCCACCTCCTCCCGCGGTGCTGAACATGCCGGGGGACATCCTGCTGCTATCTAGCCTCCCCTCCCTCAAATCGAGCATTTTGTGGCTCAAAGACCATTTGACAGCCATCGCGAGTCCAACGTTGCAAAGCCTAATGGCCCCACTCCTCTGCCGTAATAAATGATTAAAAAGCAAGCTAATTGTATCCAAGCATATATCAAGCGTCTGAAATGCAAGCAGCTCATGCATTTCACTTCACGTCAAGAATGACAGCTATAATGACAGTGTATAAAAATGTATAAAATGAAATTAGTTTTCTTGTATATTACAGACATAAAATACAATGTAGCATTGAGCTGGGGGATGGAAGGGAATAAAAGGACATTTGGAGAGCAATTAATAGAGCAAGAAAAATTAAATTTCTACTTGACACCAAAAAACCTAAACAAAATTCAAGTAGGATTGAAGACTTCTCATGGAAGCAAAACTACTGTACTTCGTAACTGCCAAAACAGAGTTTTCTAAAAGAAAATCCAGCTGCAGGAATAAGTCATAAATATGTACTACTACAGCTTACCCACATGGAAGGCATAAGCGCCACTTAAAATAAGCAACTTCATTACAGACATTCTAAAATCATACTCAGTTTTTACTTAGTCCCCTCATTATTCTTAAGAATATTTAAGAACAAGTCTGTCAAACTCAGCTTTTCAACTTTTATAAGTTATTGAAAAGAATAAATCATCATCAAGTTTTCTAGGTCTGTAATTTTTTGTAACTATAGCTAATTGGCAGAACACATTGCTGGTATCTCTTAAATTCAACAAAGATACTGTGAGGATGGTCAGGAGCTACTGGTGCCACGTTTCGGGATTTCTGAAGTATTGTTTCTCTAGAAGACCTTCAGTCTGGATCTTTGCTCAAGTTTTTGGTCAGAGATGTATACAGCCCATTAACAATCTCTCTTAAACTCCTCCTCCGAGTGCTGTAACTGTTGATTTACAAATAAAGCAAGGTAAAGTATTTGCTCAATGAATAAGAGGAAACAAATTTTAATGATAGAGTCCAATGCTGAATAATCATAACTTAAGATTTCACCTTGCCTGGTAAATCAACAGCTTTGTAAAATATAATCATCAGCAGATGCTTAAAATAATGAAACACACCAGATCTTTCTTTACTGTCACCTCCCTTTCCTACCAAGTATCAAACTACTTTCTCAAGTAATAATTCCAGGGGCAAGGAGGTGGAATAAAATGAAATCACAGAATCATCCCACCCCTCCCACGGCTTCACCCCCATGGCAAAAACCTTACCTTCGTCATTCTGGGCCAAACCTCTCGCTAAGACAGTAGCAACTGCAGTTCCTACAGCTAACCATTTCCAGAGACGAAAACGCTGTAACATTTTTTTGTCAAACTTCACTCAAGGCAGATCTGAAAAAGAAAGATTTGATGTACTCAGTAGTCAAGCAACCTAAACAAAGGTGAGCGATTACAAACTATTTCACAGGTAACTATGGGACTACATATGGCATATATGGTCTACAAGAGTGCAACACTGCGTCTGTTAAAACAAGCTAGGGTAGTCCCATTAGCATCAATACATATTTATGGACTCATTAACTTGATAATCATGTATGCAGAGGCCTCCAAGTAAAGAAAATGTAAGTTTCTTGCTTAAATCATGTCTAATTTCCATAAAACAAAGCATTTATGTTATTCTTCCTGCTTTAGCCTTATGCTTTAAAGCACTTTGCAGAAGTGACCATGTCAGAGAAATTCCACTTATTAGAAGTAGTGTTCCACTGCTAAAGTCAGCAGGGACCTGGTTTCAAAGACATGGTCCAGCAGAACCTCTCCCAGGAAAAACATGAGTGAGCCCCTTAGATGCCCTTCTTTAATGAGACAGGCTGTTGCTTCATGCCCAGCAAAGGAGGAAAAACAAATAAAAAACCCCACACGCACCAGAAAACCAGGAGAATAAACCAGCCAAGACAGATCTGGATGAACTCCAGAGCATATTTAGAGTAACTGTAGAAAGTTATCTAAAGCTCTGGTTTATTGCTCCAATAAAGAGAATTAGCATATTTCTGCAGCCCAGAACAGAATTACTTAAAAATATTCCTTCACATTTAAAAACATTGTGACAAATACAATGGACTTCCGAGCAACAGAAGCATGAAATGGAGAGAGACTTACAGCAGTATAAAAACAAACTATTGTATAAAAAGGGTTTAAGTGCTGTCAATTTTCCCAGGCAAAGCACTCGACACTGATTTCATTGCCACTTTCTTTGTATAACTTCCTATCCCGGTTACAAAACTCCTGTATTTCATTCCCAGTCAAACAAACAGACTATTACCCCCACTTAACAGCCTCAGCACTAATGCCAGCTGATCTCCCATCAGCGAGACATTGTTGAAGATGTGCTATCATTTTCCTTCCGCAAACCCAGCTTGGAGAAAACACAAATGGATGGGCAGCATCTAATTTACACCACACAAACAAAATATCAGCTTAGGGCATAAAAACACCCTTTCAGATGGCTCTCAAGAGTTAACCAAGCTGCAAGGAAGCAGGGTTTCCACTGACAGAAATAGGTGATAGCTTCATTAAGTACTGGACAAGTCAAGAATTTCTCAAGGGTCTGAATTTATTCAAAATCTACCACCTTGCAAAACATTTTGATTACTATGAAGGAACCAGGGCTACAATGTAAACAGTGCTATGATATAAAAAGAGACAAAAACAAGTATCCATTAAGAGTTTTGGAGAAAAAGGAAAGCAAGCAGGGAAATTTAATAAACCAGATTGAGTAGCCAATATTTACTTAAATATATAAAGTTCCTAGGGTGGTTGACACTGTATATATTTAGCCCGCTTCCCAGGGCAAATTGCACAGGTGTGATCTGTGAGGCTCCCTTACTCAGCAAGCAGAGCTCCTTTTTTCTTTCCAAAGGCATGGATCACAGTTGACTTTTTACCTTCCAGTGGATTATAATACCACTGACTTCAAATAGTGCTGTAAAATAAAGGTGGGGAGCAACAAAACTGTTTAAAATCCTACACTACACACACTGCTCCACTTCTCATTCTGGGGTTAAAGATGAAGAGCGGCTCTTCCAATCAACAGCTTCATTCAAGTAGGACTCTTCCCACCCTGTTCAGCAGCAGCAGGTCACTGCAGGTAGTGAGTTGCAATAGGCAGCAGTTTCAGGAAGAACTTAAATATTACACATCAAAACAAGGAGACAGCCTGTGTCTAATTGAAGCGGCAGTGCAAATCTCGGGGGACTGTTTGTTTTCTTTTCAGCTAGACAAACGTCAGTCTTGACAAGCTCAAGGTTACAGGAATTAATGAATTCAAGCCATGCAACAGTATCTATGAACCATCCAAAAGCAGCCATCTTCCTCCTCCTTCTCTTCCACTGTCACTTCTGTAAGTTTCTGCCCCTAACTCCAGCAGAGACAGCTCAAAACACAATTTCAGACCCTTCCTAAAGGGCCTATTATTCCTATACATGTGAGGAGACCAGAATTGTTAGCAAAGATCCCACCATTCATAAGAAAAAACTATTCAAAAACTTGCTACGCAGCTATGAAAAGGAAGCTTCAAGCTCATCAAATAGGTTACCAACAACTCGACAAGTATGTTACCCATAGAGAAAAAGAACATCTGAGTTCTTACTTGAGGAAAAAAAATAAAAATCCCTTCCTTGAGGAAGCCACCAGCTTGCCAGCGTTGCTCAAAAGTGGCTTTTTCCTCCCTTCTACTTACCAAAATGCCATTTTGATTACTGTCACCTATATTTCCACTTAGGTAATTCAGCAGTCATTTGCAGCAGCACCTTGAAAAAACAGAAATTACTTCCACCGTAATGTATTCTAGTTGACTACCTTTAAATAAAGGCTGAGCATCTCCACACTGCCCAAACGGATTCAAATGAATCCATTTTCATCGTTAGACTTTGTTTGGCTTCCTAGGAACTTTTGAGGATGTGAACTTCTCAGTATTTCACCAGTTCTTCCTCCCACATTAAGAGGAGATCCTAAAAAACTGGTCTCTGCTGTGTTTTCAGTTTAAGCAGACAGTGTTATTACATTAAGCGGCATTTGCTGTCAACTGCTTCCAACCTTTTACACCTCAAAACCAGAAACAAGTGATTCAGGAGACTATCTTAGCTTCTTTAGGTCACTCTAAGAAAGATCACATCCATACACAGATTACGCACGTTGTAAGACCTTGAAATAAACACACATACACAATTCAGAGGCCTCTGATATTTCATTTTACAACCTTAGAGAAAAAAAAAATTATCCAGTTTTCCAATCAGGATGTTCTATTTTAGAAAGTTATTCAAAGCTCAGCTGACATACTTGAGTCGAGACTACTCTGGAGAGATTTTAGGACAGAATCTTGGCAGATTTATTTTTGATTTTGATGAAATGTCAAGTAACCCACGAGGATAGCAACACTGCTGCTCTAAGAATAAGCATCTCTATATGCAACTGTAATACAACGGACTGAAAACTGTCCCCCCCTTTTCCTCCAATTTGTACCAGAAAAAACTATTATGAAGCATAGAAAGCAAGAATATTCTTAAGTTAAACAGATTCTGCTAACTAAGAAATAGCTCACAACAAGCCACAAGTTACTAAAAGTCCCCAAAGGTAGATAATCTGTAAGAAATACCGCGCTGAACTCTAGATGCACAGTCTGCCAAGGCAAAGGGCAATTATGAATCAATGCTAGAAGGAAGATCTGTAAAGTAAGAACATACAATATGTCTACAAGTCTCAGCATTTTCCTGGAAAATATTCTAATGTTGCTGCAGCAGTATTTTAAAGCTGGATGTTACCATGGGCAACAAGAAGTTATACACTCAAAGCACACAAAACTTTAACTGAAAAATAAAAAAAAAAGTTTAGGGGAGTTTCACTTCCTGGCATGTCTGCATTTAAAAGAAGAAAAAAAGTTTCAATAATGTTCTCTCCAGAGCATTCCCTCTTTGACTGGACAGCTGTATCGAGAAACAAAAATACACAGAGATATTCCCAGTGGAGCGGCAGCAGGAGCTGATCACTGGAGCTGTTTACAGCTCAACAGCAGCAAACTGGCATAATCACACACGAAGGAGCAATCATGTCTCCTCCTCTCACTTCTGCCTTTTTTTTCTTCCCTTCTCACCAGCGTAGCTAGTGAATGAGCCAAAACGTCAACTAGTTATCAAGACATCTATATAGGAGGCACTTCAACAAATTTTAAGAGGGGATAAAGTGAATAAAAAACCTGAAAATATCAAATATAAGTTATCGCATTCAAGCACCTTGACTGTATTTATGGCCCAATGATATTACAGTAACTTTAAATACTTACATACTTTAAGATCAGGTGGTATTACAGTACTTAAAACGTTACATTCATTTGAAGCTGAGGTGGGAAACGTGGACTCAGCCATGCACCGTTGGGGTAAAAAATATTTTTAGATACCCGTACAGAATTGTTCTCATATGGAAATAACAGAAATTATAAAAAGTTTTTTTGAAATCAGGTACATGCTAACACAGTCTAATGCTACATGTTGAGTGGAACTGATTCTTTATTAAGTCAACCTCAAAGACAGGTAAGGGAGGAAAAAAAAAAAGGCAAAAAGAGTCACTGACATGGTCAGGAGACAACAGAGTGTGAAAAACTAGGCTACAAATACCCAAACCCTTGCAAATGTTATCCACATTGGTCTCCAACAAACTCCTAACTCAAAACTAGAGCCAAAATTGCAGCAGCACATACAGTTTCAGTATTATAAAACACTCAAAATAATCCAATTTGAATAGAAAAATCTAAACTTTGGACTGAGTTTGCAGCAAGCCAGAGGCCATTGGCTTATTCAGAGCAGAACTGACCTATACACACCCCTGGTTTTGCATAAAGGCGGAATATAGCAGTGCCATACCGCATGAACAGTCACACACTAAGAACTTCTTACAAAACAACCATTTTCTTACCATTAACAGCTGATCTGAAAACAACTTTGAGGCAAATACTCTAGCCCATTGTAAGAGGAGAAAGTGCATGCTTAAGTACATATTAATTCAGCAGACATGTAAACAAATATTTGCCATTTAATATAGATGTCAAGAACAATAGCTCCTGTGAAACCACGATGGTTGGATGAATAATACGGCATTTAAGAAAACAATTAAATTCCCATTTATATGTATGCTATGAATTTACACAACCAGACAGAACTCCTTCAAGCATCAGAAGTTACACATTTTGCTTAGTGGTGGTGTTTTTTATAGATTACAGTTGTGATAAAACATCAAAGCATATAATAAACTATTTTTTAAAGTATAAGGTACTGAATTGTTTAAACATAGGAAAAATTGTAGCGGACAGTTTTATTATGAGGCTCATCTATATTATTACTGATCAGATGAACTCTTTTAAAGATTGAAGACACAAAACCAGGGAGTCTCTGAAGTGCAAATGCTTATTTTGAGAGAACTGGTGCCATAATAAATCAGAAATGTCAGCAGAAACAGAAAAAAGTCTCTTCTAGAAGCCAAAAAGAAGATGAACTTGCTTTACAGTCTGATAGTGTTGCTGGCTTGGTTAAAGCTACGGTCCATTAAACTATATGTCCCAAATGTTTTATTGTTGTTGCTGAAACAATTATGTTGAATTGTCAACTTAAGAAAAAAAACAACCAACTTCTAAAATATTATTTAAACATAAGAACAGAGAAGAAACCCCCTCTAGTTTGTCTCAATGCCATTCTTAACTAACGTCACTTCATATGGTAGGCAGCTACATCTGGCTTAACATATGTCCTAACCTGGTTAGGCACCACAGAGCACGCACCCAGTTACACTTTTAGCTCTTGCCAGTGCCACCCAAACCAAACGCGGCACCTACACTCCCAACCAGAAACCAGATCGGGACACGTACAGCAAAGTCAGTGCTGGGACCTGACATCCACACTAAGTATCTTGGTAGGGTTTTTATTTTCCATTAGCTGGGTCCTGAGGCTGAATGGCTGGTGGAGCACATCTGGAGCACAGCAGCTGCAAAGCTACAGTGCTGGAAAACACCCACACTTTAGGCTTACCCAGAAAAAAAATTGATTCTGGCTGACGAGCCAGGGACCATTCAAGGTAGTTCAGGGCATCCTGGAAGGCTAAAGGTCAGCCCACAAACTCCCATGCCGAAGCGCTGCTGAGCCCATCTCATAGCACCTACTTACGACCAAGGGAAAAGCCAGTGAAGGAAGAGTTTACCTTTGAATTAAAGCCATATAAGCTATTTATGGCTCTAACTCAGCAGCAAGCGTGAACAATTCCGTTTACTGAAGGCAAATAACTGCTTAAATGCTTTCCTAAAGAAGAATTTAAGCACAAGCAAATATTTGGCTGAACTGGGGTTATAGTGAATAATTTACAGTGCAAATACAACCCTTTCTCCGATTTTGGATGTTCCAAAAAAATAGAGCACTACTCTGTTATTGGATGTTCCAAAAAAATAGAGCACTACTACTGTTATTTCACTAACACTGCTTGAGCACTTCACATGTAAATACTTCAGCCTATGGACTCTTGGATATACTCAACCCCTATTGTATCAGCTATAGGGCTTTCATGCTATAGAATTAACACAACTGGTATGGACTTTGTTACTCTCCTCTACTCGGATAAAACCTTTCAGTAAGATGAAGATTTTTAAGAGCAATTTTCAAGATCAAACATGCTCACAACTCCATCCCCTTTTCCCAGCTACCAGATCCATTCTTATGGATCTAGTCCACATAAATAAACACATTAAAGATATAGTAGCATTGATGCTGCATTTGTGGCTCTTCTCCTGTTCTGTGCTTACCAAGGTCCTGAGTTTTTAGGCTTACTTGGGAGAGCGCATTTTCAGAAAGCTTTAAAAAATCTGATGGCAATTTATATGAAGATCTGAAAATATTTTAATCTGCAAGTTAAATTCCTCAGCATATCCTTTGTATTTATGTTGAAATGATTCATACATTCCTCCTTGCTCATATTCTTCTAAGGACTACTAATTTTAATTATTTCCTCGCTGAACTCTTTACACCTATTAGTTTCAGTGCCTTTCTTACAGAAATGATCACTTTTCCATGAGCTGCATAGCCACTGCCACAGCAAGGTATTTCAAAGCCAAAGTACAGCTCCGTAACAGCAAGTTACTTGCCTCTGCATTAGCTCAAAAGTAACTGAAACCTTCAGTGACAGCACTTCATCTAGGTACAGCTGACTCTGTACCTGATGTGAAAGATATGATGTAAAAGCTAACAATTAAAGTCAGAAATTCCTAAGTTTATTTCAATACTTTGTACCCCAAAACAAAGTAACTGCTATTTTCCTAAACTCCATCAATAATAAAATCCTTTATTTTCTATCTCTATATAGCAATGGGAGCCAACGTGCACATGGCCTGATTCACAGTAGGTGATGTCTTGAGAACACTTTTCCAATTCCCCTGCTAGCAGAACGCACTATAAATGCTCTACATTAACACTTGATGTAGCATACTGCTAATTTCCACAGAAGAGAGAAGATTGCTAAGTGTACGTAGGTTTGCACAGAGAAATGTCAACCATACTACCAAAAATAGAAACAAGCTTTTATAGGATAATTGAGGTAGGGATGGAGAAGGACTTTTGTTTCCTGCTTCCATCACTAGCTGTGACTGATTTATTTTCTGTATTTTTAAAAAGTAATCCAGCTATTAGATGGATTAACAGTATTACCACCTCTTAATCATGGGTGGGTAAAGAAGGTAGCCAATTCATTCCTGTCTACAAACCCAATTTTTTAATGCATTATATAGATATTCAGTTTCCCAACCCTTCTGTGTGGACTTAACCTACAAAACACCATTCCCACAGAAGGCTTTGAGTGCCTAATCAAAAGAAGTTCGTAATTTTGGGCTGCATCACCCTGTACGCATGAAACGCCTACTTTGCAGAGAGTGGCTCTAGAAAGAAGAAAGATATCCTAAAACTCCTTAAAATCAGTGCCAGAAGACTTCATTTAAAAAGTCATATTAACTGCTTAACATAAAACCATTAAAAGAAATATAATCTATATTAGCCAGAAGTATTTAAGTTAGTTCTTCAAAAACTTTTGCCTTTACAAAATATGCACATAAAGCTTAAATTAGACATTAAAGTGCAGGCTATTTTGCTGGTTAATAATGAAAATATATTTCAATATAAAAGTACAAAGTAAAAGATCGGTTTCATTGCTTTTACTGCAAGACAAGTACTGGATGGTATCCCAGGAACCTCTCAATTTCTCCCTTGCCAGAGCCGTTTCTCTCCAAGGATCATTCCTTTGGCTTATTTAATACAGAGGAGTGAATCAGAGCTTTCCTTAAAGTGAAAACTAAGATCTCGGTGTCACTGCAGTGGAAACAATGCTGGATTTTTGAAATCTCACTTTGAAAGTTTGGGTTTTTCCCAGCTCCCACCCAAGTTCTCAACAAGCTAAAAGATTCTTAGAGAGGCGAAATGCACAAATCACGAGGAGGAAGAAAAAGCATGTTCAGACAGGCAACTCTCGGCTTGTGCTACTGGGAAGCTAAATCAATGCTACTGCCCCCAGATTAAGGAACTGTCTTTGGCCAGGAGAGAGCTGCTGTCACCAGTGGCAGCAAACAGCAAAAACAGAGGCTGGAAGGCAGCCAGGTCACTGCTCCACCGCCGGCTGGGGGGACAGGGTGGACACACCGTGGCCCAGCTCCAGAAAGGACCTTCAGTCCCCAGCTGCAGCTACTGCCACGCATGTACCGAGCCCTTGTCGGGGCGTACAACAAGCAGCTGTACTATGCTGTTCCCTTAAAAAAGATGACCCAGTTAAAATCGTTCACTCTAAGCATCATTAGAGGAATGAAATTTCTGGGTCTAGATACCTGTTCATCTTTCTCAAGATGACTGATTCTTTAAAGATGAGCCTACCTTTAAATGTTAAACTCAAAACATCCAAATCTACCCAGCTCTACCCTTAACTTTTACATCCCTGCTAGACCAGGCAGATGCCACCACAGGCACCAGTCTCTCTCCAATGCCAGGAACTATTCTGTCAAGAGCACCTCTGAGTGCTCTTTATAGGAAACCACCAATTGTCTTCAAGTATCTTAAGGCTTAAAAACTGACTTGCATTATGGCAATGTCCAAAACTATGCTAATGTATTTCATTGAAGAAAATTACGTTTTCTCAAGCAGAATTTATATGCTGCAGCTTCTCTTCTCTGAAGTTTTATTCAAATTTTGTAAAATAAATACATCAAACTTGTCAATGCAAAGTCTACCTTTCTAGAAAATGAGAGCTTCTACTTGCCTGTTAGTCATCACACATCGAAAGTGGTGTTAAATACATCCTGGAGTAATTACAGGTTTCTTTATTAGCTCTGTTAAAATAGTTCAATGCATTGACATTTCAGAACTAACACACATACACATAAATATACACACGTGTGCACACACTTAACAGACATTATAGCCAGCTACTTCAACATCAAGTTAAAGACTCCACTATTACACATTGCTGGGCCAGAAGCTTTAAAAATAGTCCTAGCTTTTGAAGTTATGACAGCTTACAAATAGTAAGGCTGATTAAGCCAAATAATTATCAAGAGCTGTTTTAGGTCCACACTCCAAGTTACACACTAAGTAAAACTAAATGAAGTTTAGAAGGTTTAGAGGTGTTTTCTGTTGTCATTTGTTTCTCTGGAAATTACTATTTATAACAAATCTTGATAAAAGAAACGAACCAAGAAGAGTCCTTGAGAGCTATCTGCAGTCCCATTTCTAATGCTGCTCCCAGCAATTGTGTTCCATTATAGATCCCAGTGCAGACAGCCCAGCTCAACAGCCTGCCCCATTCTACAGGTTTTGTTCTGATCACAGACAGTAAAACCTCCACTGGTGCGGCTTGCTGGAGTAACTCCATCCCCTTCCATAGTGCTGAGCAGGGTGCTCAGCTACACACTCGCCTGCCTGAGACATCTATAAGCGGTTGCAGCGGGACAACAGGATTACAAAGTCCTCCAAAAGCTAATGTGCGTCTCGTTATTGTACCGGTGAAGGATTTGGTTCAGCCTGCCCTCCTTCACACCCTTGGGACACTCAGTACCTGCTTCTCCTCAATTCTCAATAAATCTGAGAGACCTCTTCTCTCACCAGCACCTACCTGCTATTAACCTCCAATACAGGGGTGACACTCCAAGCATGGCTTTTACCCTCCAGCCACAGCTGACAACAGGAGAGAATCCCTTTCTAAACTCTCTGGAGAGACCAGACTCCTCACCATTGCTCATCAAAATTAAGCTACTTAAAGATTTGAGGTTTCTTCTCTAGAGAAGCGCAGTAAATAGCAAATTTCATGTTTACCAGTTCCTTGTTTACTAGGTCACCCAAGGCATTATCCATTACCATATTCTGCTACGCACTTATAATCAAGGAATTATTTACGCCATAAGCCAAGTACACAAGCAGGCTTTAAGACATTAAACATACTCATACATTCAGTTACACAACTGTTACATTTAGACTGCTCTCATATATCACCACAGTTTTGTTGGGAAGCCTCATCACTCTAGACAGCTGGATTTATGACTCTGCTAATCAAGTCACATGCAAGATCTCCATTACCTTAACCACATACCTGCTGTTAATTACCCATGCTGTATTTCAAGCCCTAAACAGCGTTACTTTTGCCTATGCTCGCTAGGCCTGCCCTTCAGTTTCCCTCTGCTCCTATCTAACAGCAATCCCAAACCAAAGGAGTCCTGTCTTGCCTTCCTCCACCTCCTTCGCTCCGCCAGGTGGCAGTTCTGCACATCGAACTCGCTCTTCATCACCGCTCCTGTGCTGCCTCTTCCAAACTTTCAGTTCTCCTCCCTCTGCTCTCATGCCCCTCCACTCTCCAAGCTTTTCCATATCTGACATGTCTATCAATCCTCAAGTACTCTTTCACTCCTCCGCTCCGTGATTTTCCCTCCTAATATTCTGGGGGGATCTTTCCTTTCAAAAATCCCTCTTACCACTTCTTAATAAGCAATAAGACCATAATTAGACATGATTACTTGTTTTGATTATAGTTTGATTGCTTTCTCAGCTTGTTGGCCATGAGGGAAAGGAGGTGGTTAAGTATTTGTTCATGTTTTCACGTATTTATTCTTTTCCTTTTAAAAGTTTCCACAGAAGCTGGAATCACTTCCCTCTCTGCATTTGTCCCCCCCTTCTCTACCTAGCCAAATCACCTTCTAAACCTCATCGCTCCAACCGCCCTTTTAGCCCTTTGGCAAGCACGTATATCCATCTCCAGAACCGCTGTTTCTCCAGATACCTGTACAGCTCAGTACCACATCAAGCCCCGACACTCACCATTTTACTTTCTACATTTCCTGGATTTTGCATATTCCTGTTTTCCTTAAACCAAAGAACAGACAGCTCTCACATGCCCTGGTTTCTTTGGCTGTTCCAAGACACACAGTCTCTGTGTCTTTCAGGTGAATCCTCCTCTTCCAAACTTCAAGAATTTGAAAAGCACTTATGCAAGAGTTGATCTTGCATTTGTCAGCTTCTTTGTTCAACTGCACCTGTTAGTGATCCATGGGTTGCGGAGCTGGGGCTTCCGTGCCGATGTATTGTGATGTTCTGATGTGCACAGGGGCCCTCATTCAGGGACCACTGGCGACAGAGAACCTACCAAAGCTGCTCTGCGCCTCCAGTGGGGAAAAAGGAAAGATCTCTTGCATTTCTTTAAGAAACACAACGTCATCCATGGGAAAGTACCGCACCTCGCCACAACGGTGTGCAGCAGAGACAATAACACACCGTCACAAGCAACTTTGAGGTGGACAGAACAAAGCACAGCTGTGTCGGAAATGATGCAAAACAAGGACCTCACTGCAACATTCAAAATGACTCCAGCAAATTTCTTTAGTGTAAATGCAGCACGTACCTAGGAATAGGTTAAACAGTTTTGTTGAACACAAGACTTCTAATAGCTTACTTAATTCATAGCTATTGAATTAGTGATTATTTCCAGAAGACAAAGAAGTTCAGCCAAAATGGCCTTACAAATATTTCTTTAACCAACTATTGAAATATTCAAGTAAAAATAAGAGACTTAAAAGAAATCCAAGAGCACTGCGTATTACCAAAAAAAGGGGCTTTCACAGCTTGTTTTAACAACACAGCAATAATGCATCAGAGTAATACTTAAAAAGAGGGCTATGTTATTATCAAATTTCAAAAGACGTCAAAGTAAATAAGATCATTGAAACAATTTCCTGTAACATATCTCATAAAGGAAAAAACAACCTTGTTGTTTGACAGTCTTTAAACTAACCATATCCTTACACCCACACAAGGTTACCGAGCCCCACCATTTTGCCACTGAGGCCAGCTGTGGGAGAACGTGCAAAAGTAGACAAGTAAACGCATTCTGAGATGCAGACAGTGTTCAAGATGTGGATAGCCCATACATGTCACAGGTAACATTCTCTCCCTCTCCTACTCACTTCCAGCATCCTACTTGATATTTGCATTGTTACTGAGCTGACATTTCCATGAATTCCATAACAATCAGTGTTGAGAAGTCATTAAGCTGAGCCGGTAAAGTTGACCTGAGTCTGCAAACAGCCAGCACAACTTTGACACTCCCTGACCTCCACAGAACATATGAATGAGTCAACACAGATCGACTAGGGTATTATCAAAAGTTCAGTTGTGAGATAATAAACCAGGCTTTAGAAAGCAGGGGTTAAGATACCTCTTTTACCTGGAGTAGTATAACTTGAGCCAAGGTTCAGCAGCAGTGGCCCAATATAAAACCTTGTAGACCCTCACAAGCAGACACCACCACACAAGGAGACTCATACCCAAGTCACTCAGGTGAAAGACAATATATAAACGAGTTCATGATAGACAGCTAGGCAACGGCTTGCCGTACTCAAAGAAGACTAAGTAATGCCAATTCGCCTTAGAAGCTGCTCTGACCACAACACTTAAAAGAAGTAATTTCACTACCCAGGAATCTGACAACGGTGAACCTAGAGACCAGGGAAACTCTTAACATTTCCAAACAGCAGATACTCAGAATAGGTAACACACAAAGCACAGGGTCCTACTCACTGCTCAAGTCAGATTACAATGAAGAAAGGGGAATGGACTCGAGAGTCATGAGTTTTCATGCAGGCGAGAGTGTGGGGTTCTGGACATGGTCCCAAGAGTTATACTCTGAAGCAAGGGAAGATGCATTTATATAGTTTGCATCAAAAAGATGACCTGTACAGGAATTATGGCTCAATAGTGCCAAATGAAGTGATGTGCCTTGATCCTCCTTGCAGAGTATCCTAAGGCTATCAAGATTGTAAGGTACAAAAAAAGCCCCAGCAGCAAGAATATAAAAACAGAAATACAGAAAACATTCATCCAAAAGATAAAATTAGAGGACAGTCTTCATTTAATACAAGAAGAGAGATACCTTTCAATGCAGGCAGATATTCCATGGGATTGGCCACACTCCTGGGATTGAGGGATACTTTCATGCTCCTCCCTCAGGTTTTTGGGGGGTTTTTAGGATGGTCTTGTATCAAAATGTGTAGAGAGAGAGACATGGCTCCGGTCTGCTTTAAAAGGGAAAGCAGTCATAGTGTATGAGATTAGCTGTCCAAGATGAAATACCTAACTGTAGGAAACAAAGTTTTAATCAGACAAATTTACTTGTAAACACAACAGAAAGCTAAAAGATAAGAGACCAGATGAACTGGGCTGGCCCATGTGGTTTAGTACTGTTGGATGAAGGAGGTGTAGGTGTGGTACTGGAGTCAGTGGAGCAGCGTGGAATAAGCACCAACTGCGAAAGTATGCCAACTCCACGGAGTTCAGCCATGGTTATTAACAACCACAGAGGACTGTGAGCAGCTCTGTGAGGATTTATATGCCTTTAGTACCTGAGCAATAGCTTGGGAAATGAATTTCCATTTGGATAAAAATTGCACATTGGGACAAATAAGATATTCATGTATGCAAACAGGGATTCTGAAATTGTCAGCTTTTTAGCTATTTTGCCCTTAGAGGCGGCAGTATAGATAGCTGCTGTAGTGTAATGGGTACTGAGCTAAAGTAAACAAAATGCTTGGGAACATTAGAAAAGATAGAAATAGGATCTAAATTATAATGACATTATAAAGGACAACAGAAAACCCCTGGAGCATTAAACACTGGTTTTGCTGTCGTAATTTCAGAAAGAGACACCAGAGAAGGAAAAGGTCTCAGGAAGGACAACTCAGCTGCCTCTAAAGACACCGTGGGACCTAACCCTTCTTTCTCAAACAGAATAAAAACCCAACCTCCACCTCTGAGAAAAAAGCCCAAGGCTTACTTATCACAAGAAAGAGACTTTACTGATATCAACTGAAATCTTGGTTACCAAAACTGTTGTGGTAACAAGTTTTCACTTCACACTGTAATATTTCTATACTATAGGAATACAGACCAAAATAAAAGCAAGAATAAATATAGAAGAACCTTTTTCACACGAAATAAACATTTGGGCTTGTTCAGGAAGTCATCAGGACAGGAGAGCAGCTGATTCTACTCCCAGTTAAGTTACCTTTCTAAACAATATTTTTAACTCTGCAGATTAAGTAAGAATATTCTGTGCTTCAGGGCTTTTGCAAACCGCCTGCAGGAGCCAAGGGAGAATAGCCAGGTAGCGCTGTATGGCTCACCTCAGGGGCACTTTTTGCTTTCTCCAAAACATGCACTAACAGAGGACTACACGCTGAATGTAGCAGATTAGTGGCTTGATTCAGTTGCCAATTCCTATGTCTGAGGTTTTTCTCCCCAGCTGTGTTTTATAAATTTAGTAAAGCATATAAACCCAAAAACGAAGCTCAAGTTTCTCATGCATTTCTACACTTGTTCCAAGCTAAAGAAACTGGATGGAATAAGGAATTTTCTTCACCTTACCTCTTTTGCTTTTCTTGCACTGCTTCAGCCCTCAGCACACAGCAGGGGAGAGAGAAAGTACCATACCTGCACATAAGGCAGCCAGCTTTTGGGGAAACTCAGGCTTAAATCCAGCTATTTCAACAGGATGCTAATTCATACCAGCTGTAGTTGGTAATGTGACTGCAACTGAACACACATCCCAAAGATGCTCTCTGATACCTCTTTCTCTCTCACGTAGTATTTCAAAGTAATGTGATCTCAAAACACAGGTTTTTATTCTACAAAATAAATATTTAATGAAATTACATGACCTGACCAATCTCTTCTGTTTCCATTCAAAGAAAAAAAAAATATAATGCTCATATTTGAATCTCTTATAGTAGTGTGACGCTGCAAAGCTGGAGGAGAAATGGGTTTCCAGCCTAAGAACAGAGGAGTTAAAATCCACTAAATGAAATACAGCAGAGCAAGGCAAAAGAAATGATCCACACATTCACCTACTTAGATTTCAACAAGCAAAGCAACAAGACTATTTTCTTAAATGCTATTTCCTGTTGGCAAATTATATGTGTGTTTTGTCATCCACACTGACAACAGAAATCCAAGATCTCGAGATGCTGAAATCAGGGTTATGTCACGTTCCTGCAGAGCGCTGCACCTACTGAAGCCCTTAAACTCGCACAAATCCATTGCCATACAATAATGAGAAATTAGAGCGACAGAAGGTCCCAGGTAGCAGTACTGGTAGCAAACTGTGCTACCACACAGATGTATATCTGCTCCCCAGGCAGCATTTCTGACTTCATGAGGCTCCAACTCCACAGAGACTACTCTGTTCTTTCCTCCCCAAAATAAGTATTAGACTAAGAAGATGACCTTTTTATCCACTCTCCTTCTCCTGAGCAGACTTCCAATTTTTGCTAGTGTATCGTGGCTTTTCCAAAGGAGACTCCCAGCAGTGCTGAGCAGCAGGTCTCTTGATGGCAGACTTCTGAAGGCTGGAGCATTGCCACCTGCCTCAAGAGCAGAGCGTGCCTGGAGGGTAGGACACTCACCACTGCAAATTCTCCTCTAGCCTCCAGCGCCGAGCCTAACCACATCCACCAAAGCAGCCCTCACAGTATTTTAATAGCAACGCTTCTGAAGTTGGAACCGGTTAGATTATTTTTTTTTCTCCAATATATATGTATCATTTCAAGACCAACTCCAAGCCAACAGGTGCCAGAGTGCCATTTATAGCACATAGTCCAGTACTTCTTGACACACAATTTAAAGACAGACTGGAAAGAAATCATGAAGGCCTTTTCTTGGCTAGCAGGTAGCTATACAGATTAGCCACATCATCAGCTTCCTAAGGCCCAGACTGCCTTCCCATAAGAGGGAGATTTTTGCTTTATTGCCAGGGCTCATTTGATTAGGAAGCTATGTGTTTTGCTCTGAACACACAGATATATTACTGCAGTGACATGAACTTTTTCCTGGAGCTAGCTCCTAATTTGCACAACAACTGCGATGCAAGGTATTCCTCCCCAAAAGAGAAAATTGGAAAAATCTCCTTCAAGACAAAATATCATTATAGCAATAAAGAGTTTTGTCTTAGAGGCAAAGCCATCAAAATCAAGGCAAAATCTATACGGATGTAGAACCAACAGAGACCTTTGAGAAATTACACAAAACAGTATCCATGACAGAAACACTGCAACTTGTCCTGAGGATACAGTCAACCTTAGGTGGCACAACTAAGTAGAGGACATCACAATAATGACACAAATGCTGCTGTACAGCCTTACCCCATTTCTGAAGTTTAAATTATCAGTGCTGTCTCATAAATTGCATCAGGAAGGCATTAGATGGTTTCAAACTTGCTGAGATGAGATTTTTTAAAGAAACAGTTTCAATAAGGTAATTGCATTGATGGTATTAAGTAACTAAGCCACTATATACCAGAACTTTATTTTTGCCACCCCCCTTTGAAAGGCAGAGGGGCAAAGAAAGAAATCAAAATAAGAATGAGAGCAAAAAATGCTTTGAACTTAACACTGAAAAAAGGTCGTGAAGACCCAGTGTTGGCTAAACCTCTTCACAGGCCACTCATACAGGGAACCTACTCAGATTGGAAGGCAGCAACTCTTCAAAACACCCACCGTTACGCAGACGAATCCTAGCACAACTTGCATACACAGCTAGCTTAGGTAGCTATAAATCACTTTAGAGCTGGCAATCTTAATCATGGCTCTAAAACATATTATCCTTTTATTGAAACTAATCTTGAGACATCTCTATAAAGAGCCTTCTACACTCTTGCAGTTTTCAAGTGTTTTCAAAGTTCTGTTGAATTTCTCCTCAAATCTTTTATGCATGCACCATTTCCTCAATGCTTTAATCATCATTTATACCTTCCTCAGAACAAATGCAGAGAGGCAAAAATGCAAATACATGTATTTTTAGGTATCACTTAGTATGCAATCATAAATACTCCGCATATCTGAAAACACATCTGATGGAGGCAGATTGCAAAATCTGGTTCAGCAGATGTCCCACCAGGAAAACCTGAGGGGACTGAAAGTTATGTAAGTGTAGGTTGGTTTACTGCGCTACAGTCCTCTATTAGCATCTATTTAGAAATAAAATCCTATTGGTTCTGTTTTATGCCCTTCAACATAAACCTCTCTTAAAAAAAATCCTCTCACAGGGAAAGGTCTTTCCCCGATTGAAAAACAATCTAGTGTTACAATTTTTACTACATTTAAATATAAGTGAACTATTATTCACAAGACATCCTGTTCTTCTACTGTTATGTACAAGTGGTGGCAGAGTAAAACCACTTCCAAACCACTCAGTTTTATAACAGAAAGACATAGGAAATTCATCTACTCAACACAGCTGCTCTTTGGATCGGTGCTGTACTTTCACTGTCATGATAATTGCTCAGAAAAATAATTTGTGATTGAACCGATTTTTTTAAATACACATTTAAAATTTGTATTTTTCGTCTTGATTCCCCCCAAACATAAGTATTCCTCAAGGTCTGCTAAAGAACAGACCTTTCAGTATGAAAAATATTGGCAAAAAATATCAACCACTATTTGAACACAGGGTTTTCAGAAGTACTCTGTTCATGAGATTTTACAGGCTTTGATCCAAATTGGAAGTTTAATGAGATACATAATTTTCAAATTAATTAGGAACACTAAATTACCCAGCAGTGGACTACTCTATTTCTTAATGGCTGCTCTATATTTTTCCTTTTAACTCAAATTATACTTCTAAAGTCTTTAAAGACGGAAAGAGGGAATCAGTGCTCAAAGAGTAAGCATTGTATTCTGGGGGAAATACCTTGCATTCCTGTTAGGAAAACTAGGCTTTTGATCGCTTCAAATTCAGAATTGGGCTCAGGTAAGGAACTACCAGCATTGTTCTACAAGAAGAATATTTACAGTGTACAAAAATCAGAGGATTAACCTGCTTAATATAGTTGAAGGAGTTCAAGAACACAAAAGTTTCCCAATGCTATTTGCTGAGCTCATCACATCTTACCTCCTCACTTGTCACCAAAAAACTGAATTCCGGTCCCATCTGCTTCAATTGTAATCAATTAATACTCATTTCTCCCTTTCCCTTCTGTTCCCTCAAGCTGAATTTCATAGAAATGGATCTTTATTAAAGATTATTTGTCCTCTTTGAGAATCACTAACACAGAAGGACTCCGATACCAATCCAATTACCAAAAGTCATGGAGACCTGCCACTGTACTAACGAGAGGCGTCCAAGTGAGGTCACTCTATTGTTAGGAAAAATAGAATCCAGAGCACAGAAAACCTTTTTTAAGGTAAGGGAAATAGCAGCTGACAAGCTCAGGAAGCTGGGCTTGTCACTAGAGTGAATTTGCAAGCGATCAAAGGGGACAAGCTACATTCCAACCAAACGATCAGCTGACAGCATATTTAGGATATAAACAGAAAAGGTCTTCTCTAAATAGATAAGATCTTTAATGCTTTGGAAGGCATTGTTTGCAGGCTCTGCCATGCAATAAATTGATTTAGCAAAATGTCAAGTTGGAGGGAGGAGGCAAGAACAGGAGTTGAATTCCTCCCAGAAGAACATGAACTATATAACTGTACCGAAAAAGGTGGCTGAAGGATTTACTGATCTGCTGGAGTATTTGATGAAATTATTCCCATGAGCATAGTCTTTATGAGCTGTATCATTACTATCTCTCCCCCAATAACTCGCTCCCTTCTCATTATGCAAAAAAACTTCACATCAATACCTTCCTACTCATCATTTCGATCACTTGTGCAACTGGAAGACTGCTGTGTAAAAATCATCTCACACTTCCACGTACCCAGCATAATCCGGTTAAAAATCTGTAAAATCCAAATCTGAGCATCCCAACACACAGACAGAGAGTAATTTTGTTTTGTGACAGGACATCAAGTCCAGTCTTATTACTCAAGAAAGTTTTGTATAATCTTTAAAATTAATTACGTCTGTTCTGATCATAGCTTTTCTATTCTATACTAAATTCAGTCCACCGTCATCAAACATAGCCACAACAAAGAGCTGAACTGTAAAACACACAGTTAAAAGGTGGGATCTCTGAAAAACAATTCAAACTGAATTCTTACTTCGGAGGAGGTGAAGAAAAAAAATACATCATCAACTGGCTACTAGAAATTTTATTCCACAGCTAAGAGCCCCTTACATTTAAAAAAAAGTTTACAATAAAGCAAAATTGTTGGCTTTACTTTTTAAAATTGTTGACTTTACCTATGCTTGATTCGTCATTTCAACATACCCCAAAACATGATCCCTGCGGATTTTTACCTTGCCTATCTAAAAGTTCCCTGAGGTCAGACGAGACTGGAATACGCTGTTAGCAGGGGTCAGGCTTGATTGAAAACACCTGAGCTTTACCATTTACCACCCAGTGCATGCTGCTGCTGAACTCTCAAAATACACACACATAAGGTATTTTTTCAAAGTTTCTTTGGAACACAGATGCACCATGTACCCAAAATCCAGGAGGAAGGGAAGAGGCAGTGTCTATCTGGAAGGGAACAGCAAGTCACACATGAGAGCCTTCTGCATTGCCAAAGCAGTACAATTCCCATGTCTGGCCTACTGGCTATAGGCTCAGGTCCTCCTTACAACATGCCATTTCCCCATGTACCTTTAAGTCTCCATGACCCTTTGGAAAATAGGAGTTTGAAGTAATTAAAAGGAATTTATTCTCTAAAGTGCTCCTTTGATAAAAGCTGAATAAAAGCCATCAGCGTGGCCACATATATGGGACGCTGTATTTCTATGTCTATGGATGCTCTTTCACCCAACATTTGTGTCCACCACTGCATTACACTTGTCAAATATCCAGCAAGAGACACTGTCCCTGTTTCATCCCTGATTTTTGTCCGTAACTGTCTCTCAGTACCATTAATGCAACACGTGAAAGGAAACAGCAATCTGCAAGTGAACGCATGGAAGATGCCCAACTATGCCAAGGACGCAGAGGCTGCATGAACCTCTGACTTGTCAGCAGGTACAGAACCAACACTGAGTCAACAGGGGCTTCAAGGACACATTAAAAAAGGCTCAAGTAAAAGAAGTGGTAAAACATGATTGTAATGAGTATCCTTCCCCTGCTTCCACTGAGAAAGGCAACACAAAAAGCACACATTTAATACAGCAAATCCTCTTAGAATGAGCATGGAACTACTAGGAATGGTTCAGCGATTACAGACAGAGGCGGCAAAGGATTCATAAGATCATACATGGGAAGAAAGCCAGGCTTATCCAGCATTTGACAAAATGCAGACCGAAGAAAACTTATTGTTCCCGTTTTAAAATTAAGTCCCTCTGTTATCATCTTTCCTCTTCCTGCTTTATTCTTTTCCCCGTTAAATCATCTCAAAAAGAAGAGGATGCTACCCACACTTTTAGTCTTCTATTGCACATAAAATACAGTAAAAAATATTCAAGAGCACGAAGAGCACTTCAGTATGCGCTACTCTTCAAATTTCAGAATTAAAAACACCTGAAAAAACAATTGTTCAGCACACCACCAAGAAACATGACAGATTTAAACAGTTCAATATTACTTATTGTAAAAATCTGCAAAATCATGTTTTGCGATTGAGCGCACTTTCACAGTATCTTGCCAATGTGAACATTTCGTCTTGCTGGAAATAAGATACCTGGTTTAGTTTACAGTAGAAAATTACTATATCTTACAAGGCATGACAACTGGAGACACTAGAACATAAACAAGTTTTGTGCAAACAGAAGAGAGATATGCCAATGCACTGACACAAGCAAATCTGGCCTCAAGCAAAAGGGAATGAAGTTTGAAGGCAACAACCAGTCCTCCTTGAGTAAACGTTTCAAAACATAACCTTTCCACTAAGGGAGCTAACAAATACATAAATACAGCCTGAGAATCCTGATATTTGGAGGAGGGAATAGGTAAGGTCCATGAAAAAAGCAAACTATTTCAGCTACAGTAATGAATTTATTTCACTTACAGTCTTCATGTTAGTATTAAAAGACGTCTTATGTATAAAAATGACAAACTCTGCAGATCAGTTTTCTTAGGCGATCTCATATGGCAAAGATTTGGATCAAAAGAAATTTCATCTGGGAAGTGATTGGCCTACAGCAACCTTCTCAAGAACGTGGGAACCTCCAGGTCCCTCAGGCTGGCAGACGCAGGAATACTTAGTACTGAGGAGGATGCTCTGGCTCAGCTCCAGCTCCATGCCTTGCTGTGGGGCAGCTACCCGCAGTGGGGAACCGACAGTTGTAGGTGAGACAATGAACTGACAAACTGATTACTTGTCACCTGCAAAAGTAGCATGGCACTTTCCATTTAAAAAAATAATAATAAAAAAATCAGTCTATTTGTCCAATTTTGCATCATATTTCAATTCTCCACCTTCTTTGAGAAGAATGACTTGTGTTGGTAAAACTGATCACGTCAGTGGCAACAAGAAAGGTCTCGATGCTTAATTCATTAGTTGGGGAAAGTATTGTTTTTGTTTTAAGAACAAAATCCTTTGTTGTATTCACAATGTACAGGCAAAGTATTGCTACAGAAGAGCCAATAAAGGAAAGACATCCATTTATAACATTTGACAAAGACTGCTAGCCTTCAAAACAAATTTAACAAGTTTCTGTAGTTTTCTTCACTATTTTTGAAGTATTCTCTTTGTAGAATTAGATAAGCCCTGATAGAGCATTAATACTTTGAGCACATGATTAAGAAACACCTTGCAGTTCACCGCATATCTGTACTGAAAATGTGGGAGGGTAAACCCAAGTGTTTTGAGATCTTCACGTGTTGACATATTTATCATTATAGAAGGCAGTTCCCTAGATTAAATCCATGGTCTTAGAGTTGAACAGCATTAGTAAAGTTTCCCAATGTTATTTTTCAGAAAAAAAAAAGCAGAGCGAAATCCACCCTGCACCTTTCGCTGCTGTGCTCTCCTTTCTCCCCACAAATACACTTTGGGGGGAAATACTAAACACAGGGCAAACGAACACAGTAAACAAACAGAGGTAGACAACTATCACTTAATTTTTAGAGCAGCTAAAACACACCGCTATCAATCCTACAATAGGATAAGCAGCAATATCCTTTTTCTTACATTCATAAGAGAAGAGTTTTCATATTGGCTATGTAAACATTAACAAAAAAAAAAAAGAAACCACCTCTGAAGAATTAAACTATCTATCAAATTGTTTTTTCACCCTTATGAAAACAAAAGGTTATCAGTCTAGACAAACCTATGGCTGATCAGGCATAGCTGCTTTATCTCCAAATAAAAATGTCAATGGGAAGCATCATTAGGAAGACAAAATAAAGCAAAAAAAAAAAAAAAAAATTGCAGGAAAACCCCCATAGCAACTACTTTCATGCGATGATATCCCAGCGCTTGCATTGGAAGAGATGGGAACTATCTACCCATGCTCCCCTTCCCCTTCAGTCATGATTATATACCTCCATCACACCCTTGTTCTGTCATCCCTCCTCCAGGCTGAGAGTCCTAGCCTACTTAGTCATGCTTCACAGAAATTATTTACACGTCTGAAATTAGATCTCTACTGAATCTGTCCTGGATTTCATGAAATCTTAACAATGGAAGAAAAAAGGGAGGACTAATTCCAAGGGAAAATGAAAATAATGTTTTTCTACCTCCCATGTTTCAGTGAAGAAACTGAAAAGTATTTATAAAGCCCAAACATTCAGGAAAAACAGAAACAGTCAACACATCACCAGCAGTGCTCAAGCACAGGGGAAAGGCAAATCTCAGCTGTCAGGGGAACTATGGGGCATCACAGCTGGACGTCACGACCAGGACCAGACTTGTACCTTACACCTCTGTCACCACTGGGCCTCTGAGGACAGAGAGAGGGGGAAAAAAAAAAACAAAAAAAACCCCAACCCCCCCCCAAAACCAAAAACCACCAAACCACAAGACAATTTCCATGAGTTCTTTTGCTCTCAGTTGAACATTCATACGTCAGTTATATCAGCTGTATAGTCTTCGCTGCTGCAGGGGGGTTGGAACTAGATGATCTTTAAGGTCCCTTCCAGACCGAACCATTCTGTGATTCTATGTGTCAAATGGTGATCAGGAAAGAAACAATGCATCACACCTTAAAAATCTCTACCCAGCTACGGAAAAAGGACCCTTATTTTTTGCTAGTTGTAGCTTTTCTGTGATCATACGAATGCAACCTTAACTCCAGTCAGGAGTCGGTTATTACATTCTTGTCTGCTCCCTGACCCAGCCCTGTTTAAACACCAGCTCATTTCTCCCGCCTGTGCCCTATCATCTCTTCCATTGACTCACCTCTAACCTTTCCCTGATAAATCAGTCCTCCAGTCACTCTCATCTTCAAGCAGCACAGACAGCATCCGAGCTTGGAGAGGCAAGACACTCCTCTTTTCCCTACCCACCCGAGAGGTCATTAATAGCAATGGAAACACAGAGGAAAAAATAATTACAACACATTATGTCTAAGACTTTCAAATAGCTGTTGAGCTAGATCTCCGTATCAGGCTTATACTTATATGGAATGCAACAATAGGAAAAGGTTTTGTGTAGAAAGAAGACTTGTAAATCACCTTGTAACAGTGACAGACCATTAGAATATTCCTCAATGGGTAGCAATCATTTGCCTCTACGGCAGACTCATTAAATGCCAGTGCTCCCAAAGGAGAGCAGGAATCCCTTCATACCCCGCTTAGAGGAAGCACGTGGTTGGGGTCACACGCAAATATAATCGAGACTGGCTTTCCTAAAAGAAACACTAAAAAACCAGGCAGAGAGCATAAAAAAGGAGAAACAAAATACTGTGTCCGATTTGTACACGGTTCTGCAGAAGCAGCTGCTGATTATAACTTATTCGCATGCCAACCTGAAGGCAGGCAATTAAGACACCTTCAAACTCATGCTAAGCTACGCTGTTGCCACCACCCTTCCTCCTCAGGTCTGATTTCGGAAAAAACCCTTGCCCTTAGAGAACAATATAGAAAAATAGAGTGACTGTGGTCTTCTACGGTATCCCTCCTCCTCTTCAAAAATAACTTGTTTTAACAAGAGATGATGAATGTAAAAGCTATGCAGAACATTAGGCGAGACAGCAATACTCCTGAGAGGCACAAAAGTGTATTTATATACACTGGTGAGGAAAAAAAGGTACTTTTAAAAATCAACATTTAATGAAGCAGACCAACTGCATTTCTTAAACCAAATCCAAAGTTCTGCTACACAGACAAATAGCACATAATAAAATGGAAATTGGTCAGAGCTGCTGAAACACCATAGCATAAATGAAATTATTTTCTAACAGAATAGTTAGCTACTGGGAACATTTCCTGCCTTTGTATACCAATTACTGCTTAATTACTGTCAGGCCACCACACTTCCCGAAGTAACACCAGAAGGTAATTTATAACACCAGTAAATGAAACGTCTGTTACATCAACAATAAGAAGCATAACTGTTTGTTAGAAACTTGTTTTTAATTCAATAGATAACAGCCAGGAAAACAGCATGATTGATACTGTTAGTTACTAAATTAATCATCTAGCATAATCTAATAATACTTAATAACAGAAAGATTGTTTCATTCTTATGGACGAGCAAAGTGCTGGAAGAAAGATTCTTCTCCTTGATTACAGAGCACAAGAAGGGCCATGTATTACGGCCTTAGCAGCTGCCTCGTTACCTATTTGCGGCTGGGCAGATAAACAGTCAACCATCAGAGGCAGAGATCTGCTGGCTTTAAGGGCAACGGCCTCCCAAGTATTTTGGGGGGGGGATCATTTCACTGCAATCACACAAATATGCTGAAGAAACAGAATGAGTGTTTGTACAATCAGTGGTTTCCAAGGGTTTCAATCCCCCCTTCCTGACAGACTGAAGTCCCCTGCATAAATCCACCTCAATAATTTTGCAATACATTGCTCCCTAGGGACAATGAAAAACTTCAGAATTCCAGAATTCATGTGTGCAAACTCCCTTTCAAAAAAAACCCACAGTATTTGGAATACTTGAGTACCTTAAAAAATTGATCCTCAAATGCTTTTTGGAACTATTTTCTCTGGTTCTGGTACTCTCTTCCACCTCATAGCAGGACACATCCCATTTCCTATCTGAAGTGAGAGAAAATTAAAATTTGCTGAAAGCTAGAGCAGAACCAGAGAAAAACTCCTCATCCATTTCTACTCAGAGCTGCCTACTGCAAAGCCCCAGGCTTCAAGGACAGTCTAGCATTTAAGGAAAAATGACTTAATTTTATTCCTCAGACGATTTTAAGCACATGTGATAAATCTGGAGAACAGCTTGCCAACTACATATTCTAAGGAGGAAGAAAATCATGGCATTAGAGGAACAAACATCAGTAAACAGATTAACTACAAATTAGGGATTCTGAAACAAGAGCCACAAGGGTCCTCCTCCCTACAGACTGATTCATTGCAGACTGGTCCTGTGATCCACAAAAGCCCATCACTGTAAAAGCGACCTGACATGAAGCTCTAGATCCATTAGTATTTTACCCAAAGTCTTTAATGGGATGGAGTACGTCCCAAAATAAATAATAATAAAGGAAAAATCTGCAACTGTCAGCAAAACATGTTCAGTGTAGTGCTGGCCACATATGCACTACTTTTTTATAGATACATATATACACACACAAATATATCAAGCTGCATCATCAGCATATGCAGTAGAATCCCTCAATGCTCATTTTCAAGATCACTCAGCATCTTGAAAACTGTTTAACAGTCTCTCTTGATGGTCTGATCTATGTGATCTGAAATTTTAAAATTAGGGCACCCAAACTCTTAACATAATGGATAATAGCCAAAACCAACTTTGAACAGGACATTTGATCTAGGCAGTAGGAAAGACCAATGAAGTGTTATAGCAATTTGGGAATTCTGATTCTCTAAAAGCAAGTACAAGCATTTCCAAAAACGTTTTCCCCGTGTAATTTTACTGGTTAAGTCATCAGAATTCCTTCAAATTCTTCACTCAGGATGCTTCTTTCCACTTTAAAGTAACTTCCATGGTAGTGCAAAACAGAAGATATTTATCATAACCAGTGTCTCTTGTAATTCAATCGACCAGTACCTAAACTTCACTATTTCATTCTCACTGTTCATGTACAAGCGTGTTCAGTTGGAAGAGTTTAAGCCTTGCAGTTTCATCTGATCATACAGGAAGACACTGAAGTATCAGAAGTGGAAGGTGTTACAGGCAATTTAGCTTTTAATTAATCTAAACTGGGAACTAAAAATTATTATATGCAATTTAATTTTATGTTTTAATCAGTCTTTTAATATAGCATTTTAATCTCCAGAAGCACGCACTCACATTTGGAGGGGTGCAGTATAAGGCTCATCTAAACTCTCCACATACCTGAAAACAGGCCCTGAATTTTAATTAACACAAGAACAACAGGTCAAACGAAGCTCTGCACTAGGGAGAATTGAGGGAAAATCCCAAAACACTGCCTCACTTAGAACAAA
This sequence comes from Stercorarius parasiticus, assembly GCA_013396915.1. Classification (NCBI taxonomy): domain Eukaryota; kingdom Metazoa; phylum Chordata; class Aves; order Charadriiformes; family Stercorariidae; genus Stercorarius; species Stercorarius parasiticus. The sequence continues at coordinate 603,885 of VWZL01006057.1, forward strand.
GGAACCTAATTTTCCCAGAAGTCATATGAAACAACATCAGAAATTAAAACCTTCATCATAGACAGCACTTAACAATGCTAAGGGAAAAAAAATTTAAAAAATAGCCAAATTGGAAAGTGTAATACTCTGGCCTTGCTTTTGGGCTACACTTGTTACCTGCCCTTCTCAAGTGAGATGTCTACTGCTGAGATTTCTTTTAACTGATCACATTTGCTTCACTTTGGTGACTGGACAGTCATCATTAAGACATGGAGAGCGAGAAGACAGGTTAACGGTCGAAACATCAGAGAATGGAATCTTTACTCGGAATTGCAGAGAAGCAGAAGGTGATCTACTCATACCTCCACCTGTCCCCAACAAGAATCGGCTTCCTCTGCACTGCAAGTACTTTCCTGTGTCTCTCATTTAAGCACATAGTTGCACACCACTGAAAGTTTGCTGCGCACTATCAAGTAAACATCTCCATCCCGGGAGAAATTTTAGATGTGCAAAACAAACCAAGAAATCCTTCTTGATTTTTATACACAGTTCAACAATATATACCAGCATAAACAAGCAACAACAGCTCAAACATTTGGAATTCCATGTGTGTCCAACATGTAGCAAGATTTTCCTACTGAAATGAATACCAGAAAATAAAAAACTCTGAAGGCTTTAATCATCAAGATGATTAAAAAGGTTTTATTTCAGAGGCAACTTGCTTAGGTTTGCACCTGATGGACACCAAACAACACAAACCAGAATCTGTAACACTTTATGGCCTTCTTACTGGTCAGCTTTCAGGGGGACAGGGACACCAGCAACGTCTTCTAATTTAAGTAAATCCAAAAGCAAATGGTCCAACCATACACACTTTTATACAAAGAACATGTCAACTAGGTGCTGCCTTCAGGCTCTTGACAGTATGCCGAAGTGGTGAACGGTGGCAGACCTCTCAGGGACACAGTAAATAAAACTGTCAGAACAAGAAAAATGAATAGTTGGAGTGTGAAAAAAATTTTAATTGAACTTGATCTGTACATCAATTTAGCCTCTGGGGCAAACTAAAATTACTTGGCTCTTACTAGCCTAGAAACATCCAAATCACTGTCCAGTGCAATTCGTGCTCTGAATCATCTGAGCCAATCAAGAAAATGTAACTCTCTAACGTTGTTCTAAACCACCACCACCACTCTGGCCCACTTGAACCAGTGACACTGCTTTGAATCTCTGTGGGTGCAATGAGCGAGGACAAGAGAAGAGTTCAGCCAGTCTGCTCAAAAACTTAGTAGCTCTTTCCTTGTCTCACAAAAAACATAAAGGATCTCCATTGCAAGCTTGGAACAGTAGAATCACCTTGTTCAACAAAGTGGAGGTAAATAGAAAAGAGGATTTACTGGATTCTGCAATCTATGAGGAAAAAAACGTCCAGAGTAGCAACAATAAACAAGTCAGAGTAATATTACTCAATCTGAGTTGGAAACGCACATTCCTACAGTTTCAAATCGCTAGGAATTTAAAAGGTGACTTTCAGGCTCAAGTAATAACACCAGAGCTACCATTCAGGCATTCCCTAAGCAACATGTACAGCTGGAAGGTGAACACACTGCTTGATTTCTTTACGTGCAAATCTCTCTCAGAGGTAAGTAGACACTGAATGACAGACACTGAAGAAACCGTGAAACAAATATCCCTCTTCTGCATTCAGTTATTTCCCACTAGAAGTTTACAAATAATTTCTCCAAACTAGTCATGAGCAATAAGGATTCACAGTTCCTATTAGTCAACAGCAATTGATCTTAATCAATAGTCAGCAGTTCTTAAAGAACTCTCTCGCCCTTAGGCAAGTTATAGTTTTAATCCAGTTTCTCTCAAGATCAGATTCCCTTTACCTTCCCCATACAATGCTCACTCCATAGCTACAGGCAGCACTTCACCTGTCTAAGCAGATTTAATTTTGCCCTCTTTCTGCCTCCCTTCCTATTTACCCCACACCAGGAACTGCAGAACCAAATACACTGAAAACACTTACCTTTGATATGCTGAACTTCACTTATCTTCCTATCTAGCTCATGCACAGCACAATAAAAATTCAGAGTTCAAAAAAATTAAAATCCAGCAAGGCAGGTACCTAATGTTAATCTGACAAGTAACAAATACAGTCTTACGGGACAGCCACAAAAGCGTTTACAAAATCTTAACCAGGGACAACCTTAGAGAGAGGCAGCGAGACTGGACACAGATTTCCTTTGAGCAGCAATTGAATATTATGTTGTCCACTGTAGAAAGATTCATTAATGAACAACATGAGAAAGAGTCTACATTTAGAACAGGTTTCACTGTTCAGCGGGTAATGAAAACATGAGAGGTTTTCCTCTCACAGTGGTACAAGAGTGTGTGAAAGAACAACATTGACATGATCCTTCAAACATCTGACACCCAAGACAGAACAGTTGGGTCTAATTACATGGTACATGTTGGTCTTACATCTTCCCAAGGAGCAACCTATTTGCTAAATGCCACCAAGCTGTGTAAAGTAATATCACTCCCCCAAAAAATGATTCACAAAACTAGATGCTCTGCTTCTAATCCATTTGCTTTGAATTCTGGACATGACTCATTCCAAGAGCAGTAGAAAAGTCACCAATTTAGACACATCTCTGTCTAACCACAAAGATGAGGGAATCGAGATGACAACTGTCACACTTGAAGATGATTATCTGTGAAAGTTAGATCTTTGCTCAATTTTTATTGCTCTTTTCAAAAGTTGATGATTCAGAAAGAACTGGCAGGAAAGACTGGATACTCAGCAAATGTGGCTTTGATTATTTTCATCATAAAGATTGGTGGTAATCATATTTGCAATAGAGTAAGCGGCTCCTTTCCCAGGAACAGATCACATCACCCTTCCAGGCCATGCTCTGTAACATTCAATATATATTCCACTGTTCAGTGGTGAGAAATACTGCAGAACAGGGTGTCGCAAGGCAGCCAAATCCATCCGTTTTCCTTGTAATTCTGGTGGTACTTCATGCATGAGTACACGGGGGAAAACAGCCAAGTAAAGTTCAAACAAAATAAAGTGTGGGCAAAGGAGAAAAAATTGACTATATTCACTTGAGACACAGCTGTCCTCATGGTCTCTTTTCAATTGGAGAGAATTGTCCTCTGCCTGCCAGCACCAGTGACCACAGGGACACAACCTCCAGGCAGTTAACCCAGTCCCATCTAGGTCCGATCATGGTGATTTGCATGGCTTTCACACTTGATTTCTGTAGGAAACTGCAGTTGTGAATTAAGACGAAGACCATGACAAGCCTCAGGTGAGTTACTAAGCAAGACTGGTACTTGTAAGTGCATTACCCAGCTGCTCTGTGCAGGAGAACAACTATTTCATTCTGTGTTCTCTTAATGATAATTATCTCAAGCTTCAACCCACACAACAGGTTGGACACCACCTCTCCCCCAGGCCTCCAACCACCAGAAAACAGCAATTGGTGTCTAAACTAAAAGAGACTGTAACAGAGAACACTGGATTTGGCTTGCTTGTAAGGCTTTATGTGTGGAACGTTGCTTCAGTGGAGAACAAGGAATTAAGTCTTATAGCCATTAAGAGAAAAACGCAGGTCTCCTCTGTCCTCCACTGGAAGCACTGACCATGTACCACCTCAAACTTTTTCTTACACAGGATTAGCCCTAGGTCAAACGACTCCTTTCCTTTCCCCCTCAAAAAAAGCTTATTCCGTAGGTTCAGAGCTATACGTTCAGAGTTTAGTGCTTGTGGCACCACACACAACAGGCCAAAATCTTTTATTTTGGTTTGTTAATATTGTAAAAAGAGGTTTCGATTTTAACAGTTTCTATTCATTGGCAACCTCCTAAGTACTAAGGAAATTCCCATTATAAATTTCATGGTTTGTAATCAATGGTAACCTGCAGATGTCACAGAATTGTTGTGGCTTTGCATTAGAACATTAACATAGCGAGGTCGGTGTCACTTTGGGCTTTCCACCACCTTTCAGAACTGAAGGTATATTAACATAAATTCCACATGGAAAACAATATTCTGCATTGTTTTTTTTCCTGTAAGCTTACAAGTTGTGACTTAATTACACTAAAACAGTCCAATTATTCTACTGAAGACTCAAGTGAATTCCACAATTTTTTTTTTAAATAAGTCAACATATAAGAGGAACAATCCACTTGTAGTCGATGACTGTATGACTTTAGAGAAGTATTTGTAATAATGTATTTCAAGAGTATGATGAATAGCCTTCAGCAATTTAGTCAACAAAATTATTCCATTTGACATCCCTTCCGAGAAATTATGAAACAAATACTAAACTCACGTTGGCAAGCTGTTCACAAACTACTCCTAAACATGGATGCAACACCACTTAAAAAAATGCTTAACTAATCAATATTTAAAAGTAACTGCTTGTGACATGTATTATCATCCAAACTGCAGTTATTCTTCTCCTCTAAATCAAGACTCAGTTTGCAATTCAATACGGTATTTGCTGTATCACTTCCCTAGCGCCCCACGTGAAGCACCTTCCTGAACCCACCAAAAACCAATAAGCAAATATTTATTTATTTTACACTGGGCCCACTCCCATGACTCTTGCATTTTAATGCCACACAGAACATTTCCTTCCCATCATGCACAACACAGGCAATTTTATTTAACTAAGCAATGCCCACAGTAACTCCAACTAGCTCTGGCTCAAGCATGAGATGTTTTAAAAAGATTTCTCGTTATGAATAGTTTCAAAATGACAGGAAATTTATAACATTCCTTGCCAATTTACTTCAATCGTTGATTACCTTCAGTAAAATATTTCCAGATTGTTTACAATTTGAACTTTTACAATTTTGACTTTCAGCCATTATATCTTGCTACACATTTGACTGCAATAATAAAGGCCCTCTAGCACTAAAAACTGTTTCCGAACAAAATTAATTTTTAATAGATCTGTCTTTATTAGAAGTATTAGCATGAGAAGAGAGCTTACTGGAGTCTAGGAAATATGTTTGCATTTCTTGTCTTGGTATTCTGGTTCCCAGCCTGCTATAGAAGCTGGCTCTGCTTTTTCCCCTCACAGTTGACATGTTTTTATGCAGAGAGGTGGCCAACTTAACTTCATTACACAAATAACGCCTGGACCAAAACCCCCTCCAACAAGGCAATGGGTACCCGGGTGCTGGACACCCAGCAGCTGAGCTGAGCTCTACCCAAGGGCAGCAAGGAGGGACACAAATCAGTCTTTATCAAAAACGTTACCCTACAAGTTATTAATTTTCTCTTTTTTTCTTATCAATTTTCTTTCTCCTTGTGTGAAGTGCGTTGGTGTTACACAGCACTTATTTTAAAAACTTTAGTATTAAAATACACTTCTTTTCATCTCAATTTTCAACTTCAAAGACTCTGTATAAGGGCCACAATACTGTGAAAGTCACGGGTATACACAGGGGGCTTCCAATATACAATTTGCCCACTCCATCTTGTTCTTTACCTTTTTCATATGCACAAACCATCCAATTCAGATGGCCCAATTTCCAGTTGCTCCTCATCGCAACAGACTGATGATGAGTTTGGCAAACAAGGGTTGCAGCAAAACCACTCAATCTTCCCAATTATTTGAATTTTACAATACACTTCACCTGGAGGACATTTAACAAATCCCAAAATAGTTCAGACACTGCCACCAGAGCTGCTTGAAACTGGCCCAAGCAGGTAAATTACAGGCAATCAGTGATTATAACCAGGCACTTTGCACTTCCAGCCACCAGAATTTAGCTCTTCAGTAATTACGGTCCAGGAATTAACAAAAATAATATGGTCAAGGTTAATTTGTGGGAGGGGTAAGGGGTAGAAAACCAATGCATTGTTTTCTGCAGTACCTGTCTCTTAGTAATACAAACTGAAAATAAATTCCTGGCTTTGCCTTACATTAATAGAGGGATCCACAGTGAAGCCACTGAAAGATGTTACTATCTCCTCTGGCATCAAATCCACCAATCTTTAGATCATCAAAATAAACTATTAGTTTATTTGTCTCCCTCCAGTGCTTTGAAGGACCACAAGAGATTCATCTCCCTTTGGAAACGCTGAACTTGCTTTCTGACCGGCTAAAGCAAAAATGGAACTAAGAGCAATGCACAGAACAGGGGGGACCCACAGGCTACTCTTTGTTGATTGGGGGGCACCAGATAAAGAACAAAAAATTCATCTGGCCTCTACCTTGCCCCACGAGAGCCACTGATGTGGCTGAGGACACAAGGTGCTGAAGATGGAGGTGCTGGGTGCAGGAAGTATCATGAACACTGCAGGAATGCTGGGGGGAACACAAACCTTTATGCAGATAAAGACAAAAGAAAGGGGAAGTGTCCTCTCAGCAGCTATGATCCACTGCTCAAGACTCTTAGCTTTCTTCATATATTCCACCTAATGCATTGTTACTGTGTATTTAGTAACTATTGACATGCACAAGTTCTTTGCTTCCCATAAACACATCAGGCTACAAATATTTCATCACAAAACATTCGTGTCCAGGAGCATTTTCATTGAAACCAGTTCAGCTTGTATCAGTAGATTAAGTCATATGAATTGTAGATGTCTGCTACTATGATCCAGTTTTGCCCAAATATACACAGAATAGCAAAACACACTCAAAGAAGCTCCCAACAGATGGAAAACATCCCATGTGTTTTAGCTCTGCATCTCAAAACACAACATTAGAGGAAAAAACCCATAAAGAAAACTTAACACACTGTCATATTCAGTATAAACCCAAAAACTGGATGCTTGAAGGCGGGAAGAATCAAAAGAGCTTTCTTTTCAGAAAGAGGGAACATTTCTGAGTATCATGGGGCCTGTAGTGAAAGCAAGCTATTTTCTGGGTTTCCGCAGACAAAACAACACACCAAGAAATCCAAAGACATAGGTGCAAGACAACAGAGATACAGGTCAGGCATATCACAAGGTTGTGTTTTCTCAATTTGTTGGGGTTTTTTGTAGCTTTGCAATCAATCACATAACTCCTCACCTTGTGGAATAAACAGAACTTTCCTTGTTAAGCCTTCAAGTCAAGTGGATGAATCTGAAACACCTCCCTTACCCTGGAGGTACAGAAACTAAACGAACTGTTGCCAAAATATCCTGCAATCTGGGTCCCTACCATAGCGGTATATTCTCCACCAAGGTGCAGGAATCTTGAGGAAGAGGAGGATCAGGAAAAGGGAATACAGCTCTCCTGGTGAGCATTAACCAGCAAGGAGACAGCAGAGAGACAGGTGACAACTTTAGAGAAACCACCACCATCACACAGTGCCCTGGGACTTGAAGATAATTCAGGCTGTCTGAATGCACCTCCAATTAAGCAGCTTATGAATATAAACACCCAAACACTCTCACAAAAACACCAAATCAAACCCAAAGGCTGCAAGAAAAGTAAAACCACTGAAATCAATAAAAGTATTTGTTGCCAGGAATCTGTCTCTCCCTCACAAAAATTTACAAGTATATATTAATTGTAAACAGCCTATTTTGCACTTCAAAGATGTGCAAATGACACAATTTTTCGGGTCATAGATGTTCTTGCATCTTCTCTGGGGGTATTATGTAGAAATACTTCCCCCTGCCTCAAGTTCTCAACCGCAATGCAAGAAAATACACGCATGCATAAAACCATGAACCAGAGACACACACAAAAAAACCTGTGAAAGGATAATCCCTTCCATTTAGTCTCCAGTTTCAACCATTTTCCCCTTACCACGCATCTTCTATACGTCTCCATTTTGCTAACAAGAGAATCACTGAGAAACGAGAGACTATTCATATGCCATTTTTGACCAGCAAAATTCAAAGAAAAAAGCTTTCTCTTGGCAGCAAATGTTTGTGGATTTCAGAGGTTTAGATGATAATCTGTAATTGAATTAAATAATCATAGCTCTAAAACTTTTTATGTTTAGGTTAGTTGAGTTTTCCCCATCTGCAAAAAGAAGAGCTTCAAAAGCATGAATTCTCCCTTGCTTTACTTGCAAGTACCACTACATGTAACATATCACAAAACATTAACTGAAAATGCAATATAAAGAGCAGCTGACGTTTTGGGTTTTCTAATTAAATGCCAAGTACACACTTGTATCTGCTGTGTACACTTGCAGCAAGCCAAGAACAGAGATATAAAAGAGGAACAGAACTTCTCCCCTTCCACAAGGAGCACTCCAGTTCATATGCAAACTTCTTCTGGAAGAGATATGCTTCTGATGAACAGAAAAAAAAAAGGATGGCTTCCTGTCATTCTTACCTGCCAAGGACTCCTACACTGCAACAAACATAATATGTACTTGCTCACTTCAAGCGTTATCACTGGTTAATTTGTGTATCATCTACACAAACAGCAAACAAGCCCTCAGAAACCTCTCTCAGGAGTGTGGGTTATACATTTGCTTTTATGAAAATGAATAAAAGTTTGGACTTCTCCATCTATCTCTGCTCTTTCCGTCGTGCAGTGAACAAAGCCAGATACGCTCAATAGTCCTCTTGTCAATATAGATAACACAGTAAATGAACGTGGATTAATCTGAGGTTAAGGCACGTACTTCTGCATTGGTGCACAGCTGTTTTTTCAAGGGACGGTATCTTCCTAAAAATAACCCCCATACATTTTCTTCCCCTCCACTTTTTTTCCTTTTCTCAAAAGTCACCTTACTGGGAAAGTTCACAAGAGCCAGGAGCCCTAAAGTGAGAGAATCTTAAGCTTTTTGGCTCAGGAAAGACAGATCCACATGACCAAGGACAGTAATGGGATGAGACCCGTAAAACATCTCAGCCCAAGACCTGAAGCAGGAAGCACCCACGTGGCTGAGAGCTCACAGTGGCAGAAGAACCTCGGGAAGAGGTAAGTGAAGTAACACAAATGAGTACTTAGGCAGACACTCTTCACAAGGGAACTGGGACTAGAGTTCAAGCAGAGAGGCAACTCAAGGAAAAGAAGAAATATTTATAGTAAAATTAAGATACCTGGGAAAAGTACTGTAAGAGAACAGCAGCTGGGTATGATATAATTACAAGAAAAACCCAACCTGAGCAATTATGTTGAAAGTACAGGATCATTGATGCTGTAGAAGCAGGACAACAAAAATTCTGAGAAGCAGCCAAATGAATCTGTGATAAGAAGGGAGCATTACACTCATTTCTACAGGTAGAAGGAATATCCATTTCAAAGATTTCCCAAATACTAGAGACTTCAGAAGAAAAGGGATCTGTACTTTCACGTAACACTTCCTGAACACCCCTGACTAAACGTGGCACCTACTCAAAACCAAATAAGCAGAAATGCTGGTTTTCAGCATTCTTATACTTCACATGGCAGCTGCAAGGTGGTATTTGAAACAGTGAGTCATTAAAACTGTTTAAAAAAACCTACACAGACATATGCTGAGAAAAAAAGTTATTTTAGTTCTGCCTTTTCTAGAGCAGTATCTTATTTTCACAGGAAAGAAGATCCAAAAAGCAAATCCTAGCTGGCATTGCTATACTGTTTGCAGTATGACTATTATTACTTTAGCCTAGTTGCATGAGATTTAAATTAGCAGATCCAATTAGGTTTGTGCAAAATAAAATCAAAGACAACTAGCATATGGGTATCTCCTTTTCACAATGTGTTATTCTCACTAAAACCAAAAAACCTAACCCACTGATTAAAGTAACATACTATTTGAAGATTGCACCTTATTTTTAAGGCAAATTATGTTATTCCTCAAAGACTAGTTTTTTTCTTTTGTGAGAATGCTGGGGGTGAACCCATACACGTCTAAATCTACACACTTCTGATTTCCACAATTTGCTTACAGCCTCATGCAAGCCCCAAGTTATTGCATTATTTCATTTATTTATTTATTTATTTTCCATTTCCAATTATTTTCCATTGGTGGGGAAAACAGAGGAATCTTAAGTTGCAGAGACACCCAGGAGAATAACAAATATTGTAAGCGAAAGAAAAGGCATAAACCAGCTTGTCTGGCCAGTCACTGACCATCACTGACTGGGCCAATGTTGCTGCAGATACACTAGCACTAAAATAGAGAACTCAGAAAATTCTGGCTTGGGTATGAACACACAAGGCCAGTCCTGGCTCTGAGGAACAGTTTGGTGCACCCAAACTAAGAAGCAAACCCCACCAGCAAAGCGTGTCACATCACAGACAACGAAGGGAGACGTTTGTAAGCCTTCCCCTTCTCGTCACCAAAAGTACCGTGTAAACAGCCATCACCTCACACTTTCCTGCTCTTCCTATTGATTACTGATCTTCCCTGAAACAATGGTGGATGTATGTGGTAGTATTGCCCAGTTTGTCCAGCAGCCTTTAAGCTCCCAAATTTCAACAGTTCAGATCAACCTGTACAGCTTACAGACTCTTTCTGAAAAGAGCAAGGACTGGCAAAGGCTCCAAAACATCCTGGAAAAACTGTGCCTGAAAGCAGCATCTGTACAGCTCTAAGGTGCATCCTGGCTTCAGCAAAATTTGATGTAAGAGCAGTAGCATGAAGCCTCAGTCTACTTACAGGAAGTCTCTTATGCACAGCAGAGCCCTGGCCATGCCCAGGGGACACCAGGTATTTAATAGTACTGCAATGTCCAGGCTGTCCAGCCCACAAGAGCTCACTACATCATGTTCCATACACAGGAAGCAGAAGTGACACTTGTTAGAGCTGCCTCCTCTTCCTTTGGTCTCTTTAGAGAAGTCACCATCTGGGCTGCAAACAAAGAAGCCTAATGACCAAGAGCCAACAGTATCTGTTCCATGAAAGAGAGAAAAATAAAACCAATCCTGAGCTGAGCAGCTCTCCACCTTCGTCATTTGGCCCTGCCTGCCCGTAGCTGATGGGATGAGACCTAAGCTTTTGCTTTCCCACTCTTGCTTCAATCCAGGTCTGGCCCAGCCACTTCCCAGCTCTTCTGCAGCTGCGGCGCCCTGCAGTTCTAAAGCCACCGCCTGGAGACAATGGAGCAATGAGAAGTGAGGGAAACACACAGACACCTGGGGAAACATTTAGCAATGAGAAAGGTCACTAAAGAAACCGAAGAGCCAAGTGCGCGCACATATTGAGGCAATGATCAGCACAGCAGCTCTTCAGCTACAGATGCCTCCTTACCTCCATGGAAGGGCACCACTTGAGCTCCAGTGAGTTTTGCAGTCCCAAACTGCACTCTACACCATCCAGTATGGGATGAAAGATGACCTCTGGAGGTCTTCTCAGAATATGTTGTTATTAATATCACTCAACCCAGCTACTGCATTTCAGTAAGCTATTAAAAAAATGCTCAGAAGGAAAGGACCATCACAGGTTCGGGTTTTGTATCTTTAAAGAACAGTATTCGAGGAAGCAAACATGGTGAAAACCCCAACTACTTGAAGCCAAGGTTAAAATACATCAAGCTGCCTATCTGCTGACTTTGCCAATACTAATGCTAATGCAAAAATATTAAGTAAAAGGCAAACTAATAAAAATATATAATAACTGGAAGACAATACCTTAAAATACTATCTAAAAGAACAGGAAAAACAAATCGTCTCAATAAATTTCATGTCCTTCTCCAAATTGTTTTCTTATTAATATGACTAATAAAGTTTGGCTAGAACAAAGCAATAATTTGTGCATGAAAAATGGAAAGTATAAAAACAGTTATCGTTTGGAGAAATAAGGGTGAACATACACACGCTTAAGAAGCCCACAAGAGCAAAATAAAGCTCTGTTCACAACAAGAATACTAATTCTGAATTAATTTATTGGGTTTTGTTTGTTTGTTGTTTTTAATATGCCTGGCAGGTTTAGACTAACATTTATGATATCTGAACATAAAACCAGGTGTATCAACTACTCAACACTATGTACTGAGAGTCTGCATAGAACACAGATTAACCCTTTGGTAAATGATGATAAACCAGCAGATCGAACAAGTATTTTTTCCCTTTCGAAGCAAAGCATTCATGCACAAACCTAGCCCAACTTCAGCTGCCAGGCACCTTCCCAGACAAGGTACTTCCAGGGCTCTCAGACCCAGTTGGGAACACAGTGCCATCACCCACTCTGCTTACAGGCATAGTCCTGTGCTTCTACAACATTGTGGTAAGTTTACAAACATACATTTGCATATGTTATACTGAACAGATTGCACTTCCTTCAGAACATAATACGGTATTTTAGACAGACAAAGAATACATATACAGATTTTCTGCTACTACCTTGTCATCTCTTGCTTGTCACATTGATAGCTGCAGGTTTGAAAACTACTTAGAGGAAAAATTTTGATATGAGTTCATGAATATATTATCTAAGACTCACCTAATTAGAATCATAGAATTGTCTAGATTGGAAGGGTCCTTTAAGATTATCGAGTCCAACTGTTAAGCTAACACTGCCAAGTCCACCATTAAACTATGTCCCTCAGCACCATGTCTACACATCTTTTACATACCTCCAGGGACGATGATTCCATCACTTCCCCAGGCAGCCCGTTCCAATGCTCGGTAACCCTTTTGGGGAAGAAATTTTTCATAATGTTCAATCTAAACCTCCCCTGGCGCAACTTGAGGCCGTTTCTCCTTGTCCTGTTCCTTGGAAGAAGAGACCGACCCCCCCTAGCTACATCCTCCTTTCAGGGAGTTGTAGAGAGCGAGAAGGTCTCCCCTCAGCCTCCTTTTCTCCAGGCTGAACACCCCTAGCTCCCTCAGCTGCTCCGCATGAGATTTGTGCTCAGACCCCTCACCAGCTTCACTGCCCGTCTCTGGACACGCTCCAGCACCTCAGTGTCTTACAGAAACTCTTGCAACTCTGTCATTTAATAAACTCGTATTTCCAACAGTCTCCTACAATGTTCTTTGAGAAAACTTTAGAACTATGCCGCTGAATTACACTGTTGTACTTTCGGGTAATTTACACATGTGCAGGCTGCACAGAGGTGTATGTGCTACTATTTAATTTCTGAAGAGTCTGGCATTTCTAAGACTTAAATTACAGTCAGTTAACATAACCACACATGTAAAAACTAAAAGCCCTAAAAAGGTTTTGATACTGATACCAGTAACTTACCAGATTTCATACTGGCATCAGGACTAGTTAAGATGACAAATTATTACCTACCAGGCAATGCCTCTCCAGCTTGTCTGTCTTTGTGCACCAATCCTTCTCACCCACATCAGGCTTTATGCAACTTGTGAACAACAGCCTTGAAAGGTAGTTTCACGGCCTAAGAAAACAGGATGGAGGTCCTGTCAGATGAAGCATTACCTTTTTGCAAGTTACACCCACTGTCTCAGTGTTTGTTTCACGTTCAATTTAAGCTGCTCTTCTTCTCAAGGAACTGAAGTAACCCTGTTGCCACCGTAACACCTGAGGCCTTCACTCTGCTCTGGAAGCAGCTGCTTACACACCTGGCAGCACTGTGAGGTAACAAAGGAGGTCAGACACACAGACTGCCGGTAACACAAGCAACACCCGGCCCTGCGTGTACACACTTGCATGCCTATCTGCTTAATATAGATGCGTGTGTGCCCATGTAAAATGTGTGTGCACACAAAGAAAACAGTCACTGCCATCAGCAAGGCCTCTGCTATTCAATTTGTCATCGAATGAGACCTTGACAATCTCTGGACTTGACCAGTGTGTGAAATACAAGCAGAAATGCCCACAGAACTTGCATACAGGCAGATGGTTAGAGCAAGGCCAGTCCCCACAGAGGTGAAGCCTGAGGACAAGAGGCTTCTCGAGCCCCTGACACAATACGGGGAGAGGAAAGTTTCACCAACTCCAAATACATGAGTTCCAGCCATTACCATCATATAAGAAACATCAAAGCCGCACTCCTCCCTCAAAGGGAAAAAACCCTTAAGTTAAATATGAGCTAAGACTGGAAAAAATAATTTTCATAGGATGCATTGATTTGGCTTGAAACCAACTTTTTATTAATTAAACTGTAAGCAGAGAAAGCAGTAGTCTCAAAGACCCACTTTAAATTATCTCTTAGTTTTTCTACATTGTATAAGCGCTCTGTAAAGTAACATCCCAAATCTGCTCAAAAACACACAAATTTTACAATAACTACATGAGATAAGCACATCAAGGACTGAAGAAAAGGTATCTTTTAATTTTTCCTGCGGTTCTCCAATTAAAACAAAATTAAAACATGTTTGGAATTCAAGTAAAAAAAAAAGTTTGGAAACAATCTCATTGTGCTCATTAAAAGTTTCATCCACACTGCTTTAAAGTATGTGCAACACTATTTCAGGTTGGGAAGGGAGAAAATGAAATACATTTGCTGTTTTTTGTTGTTTTGTTTTTGTTTTTTTTTAAACCAGTTCTTTAAGCAGCATTTATAAATTCTAAATGCAAATTAAGCTACGCTGTTACATGACCTTTACATTTCTATACAAACATCTGACTACTAAATGCTAGAATAACAAATAACACAGCAGATCTTAAGAGCTCAAGAAAGAAAACGAATAACACATACCTACGTTCCAAGTAGTCTGCAGCCAGAAATCTTACTCTTCCATTAAAAAAAAATCTGAGCAATTCCAACTCAGCTGAACATAGTAGTGGCTAAAACTTCACTTAAAAAAAAAAAAATCTACATTCCCCAATTTTCTCAGACACACATGCAAAATTAAAAGCCAGAATCTCTTTTTAAAGCTACCGCTTTTTTCTCCTCTCCTGTCCATTACAGTCACTAGCAAACTCCACACTTTACCCAAAACCAAACCTTCCAGAGTTTTTAAAAAAACAACTTTACATTTCCTCATGGCAGCAGGAATTCAGGTTTCCCAGTTTCTGTCTCTGGCTTTCAAGTGAGACTTTCTTCTCCTTTCTTCCAGGCTAAACAGGCAGCCCTATCAAGGCTTACACAGCACACGAGGGGTTTTTTGGGAGGAGGAGAGTGTTGGTGCCACAGGTGCACATCATTCCCCCACTCAGGGAGTTAGACAACCTGCACGAACAGGTGCAGGTACCCTCTCACAGGGCTCAGCAGGTTCATTGCCAGGGGACACAAATCTGCCCTTTTATTCACCATCAGTCCCTTCCTAAGAGCAGTTTATATTCCAGACTGCATTTGCTACAAGCTGATTACAAAATTACATACCAATGCTCTAGATTTCATGTGGCTGAGAAGCAACTATGTTTGTAGTATAAAACATGGAACATTTCTTTTTTAATAATCTATGCGAGTTTTTTAGAAAAAATAAAAACCTGCAGGAACCGAACAAGAAAGTTTGATTAGGAACCAGAAGAATCAACTATCAGCAGACAAAAACAAACAGACAAATTGTCTGTCCAAAAACTGGAGGCATGCATGTGAAACACAAAACTTTAACAGTGCTTTGGCAGCATTAAAAGGCATGGAGGGCAACTTTACCTGTAAACTCACCCTCTGGGCTGTGCCCAAAGTCTTTTAAACCATCTTGTTGGTTTTATACCAAGAAGACAAGATAATCACTGTGACAAATGGCAACATTTACATTTTCAAGATTAATTCACTTGTAAGCATGCCACAGGTCTGCCACTTCACTCCCCCTTGAAGGCCGAGACCTTACAATGCTTGAATTCAGGTGAGGCCTTGTTACACCTCTCTATATATGTTACACCTCCTATTTCACTCTCAAACACTCTCTGGCCAAAGGCAGAATTTCCACCTTTTCCCTCAGCCACACTTATGATATTAAAAGCCGCAAGTATTGCCTGTGCGGCTCTGTTGTGTATTTCTGGCCTAATCCAAGCTGGAGAACATTGCCAGAGTTCAATAGATGAATTCTTCTGTCAGTAAGGCTCATACATTTATTCCAGCAGAAAGCACACGAAGCAATTTTATCTGTATTTCCCAGATACACCTACATAACAGCAGCTTCTCATTTTCTTAGTTAACTGCTGCCAAGGTTTTCATGGGAATCAGGTCCACTCTCTAAAAACAGTGAGTGCTGGAACTTTTAGACTTCTATGAAAATGCTGATATTTGCATGCACGCAATTGGGTTAGGTTAAAAATTCTGCAAAAAATACAAGAATACAAAGCATGATTTTGCAGACTGTAAATGCTGAAACTATAAATCTTGAAAACCTGTAATCTGTTTCTTTCTAGCCTTTGAGAATTAACGGGATTATTAAATGCAATATATCAAGAATGAGAGAAGTTTATTAAGCCTTCACTAATTTATGGAACGACTGATTAAGTAATATTGCACGTGTCACTCTACAGACTAAAACTGCCTCTGCAGTCTTCCTAGGAAGAGTCATAAATTGAGGTTGATGTCATTCACGTAGTATAGCTCGGTTTTAAGACGTGTTTTCCAATCAGTGCCTAATACCAAACAATAGCAGCCTATTAAATGCAGTTTAAAAAAAACCCTCCAAAATGGTAAAGTTTAAAAAAACCTTATCATTAACCTAGCATACCTGTAAAGAATCTAAAGCTAAATTTAACTGTATCACCGCCTACTGGGCAACGATCAACAGGGGCTTAGCACTGGATCAGTCAAGAAAAATTGAAGGTGACATTCTGTGATGAAGTCTCCGACAGTCTCTAAGACGATGGATTATGATGTGCAATTTATATCAGCATCAGCCAGTCATGATATGGGAATGCAGTCAAAAACCCCTGATATTCTGAAAAGGCAATATCAGCAATTAAATTAATGGCACTACCATGATTTGGCTCACTTACAGCTCCAAAGCACTTTGCAGCAATGACTCCAATAACCAAACTGGAAACGGCTGAGTCGCACCTGAAGCTCAGCGCTGCACCATCAGACTGCAGCTAATACATCTGCTGAAGCTTCAAGACTTACCCATCTTCAGGAACCACCCCACGCCTTTGCAAATTTGTTTTCACTGAGAATATACAGAATTACAAACCAAAATAGCCTCAGGCAAAGAGAACACTGAGTCACCTCAAGGAAGGAGGCATCCTCAGGGCACTGCAGTTGTGTCACTCTCAGTAGCTAGAAATTACTGAAATGGGAAGGGAGTTAATCTTCCTTACCCAGTTTTTCAAGTTTTATACTAATGACAGGCTAAAAAGGGCCCCTGTGAACAACAGAATTGAAGAATTTACGAATCACCTACTGTAAACACTTCACGGAATGTGCAGCCATCCCTTACAGTACGTTCATCCCTCATGAAAAGAGAGAGATCTTAGATCATGCAGTCCAAAATTAGAAGGTACTCCACTGATCAGTGGCCTCAGAAACCCTAAAATAAACACATGCTTCCATGCCCCTGTGTCCTCAATAACAATTATTAACTGACAAACAGGATGTATTGAAATACCTGTTTTGTATGTGGCATCAACACCTGACCAAAGCCCCCTCCCCAAGCAAAAAACCCAACTAAAACCAACCAAAACCAAGTCCAAACCAAACCAGTAACTGAACATATAAAAACGTTCCATTTGTTACCAATGGGTTGGGTAAAACATCTGAGAGATACGCCAGCCTTCTCATTTCAAACTAACAGCAGCAAGCATTCACAGGGTTTATTTCTTTTTTTTATTTTTTCTTTCTCCTTTTAAATGCAATCCCCACTGTCTGAGAAACATGCACGGAGAAGTGAGCTTGCTTTTGTGACCCAAGCGTGCAGAGCAGAGGGAAAACAATGGCTTCACGCAGTACAATTTGAATACTAATCACAATTAGGGGGAAGATGAGTGCATCTTTACCCAGTGGGAGGATTCACAACTGCAGGCATGGTATGTGATCAGCAACTGTGATGCACTGCACTTAAGACAGCGCTCATTTTTGGAAATAAATAAAAAAATTTTAAAAATAATTTTGTTAAATGTAAATATGAATTAAAGTAACTAAAGTAAGGTGCCTCTGAGCTGGAATTTAAACATGACATTGCTATGAATGTAGCCAACCCAGAGGTATGACTGTAGCTAACCCACCACCCAGAGCAGATTTTAGAGAGGCAGAACAGGGAACACAGGTAGATGGTAGAGGAGATCTGTAGTGCTTAATTGGAAGTGCAATTTGCACTCAAAGCAAGCCATGAAAAATAGCTGCTATAAATAGGAGTCTGCTCGTATTTATACTGCATGAACTGCACACAGCTCTGAAATCCTGAAAGGAAGCAACTGTTGTTCTTTGAGCTTAAAACCATCTCAGGGAAAGAATCTGGGCTGTGCAGAGCAAAGGGAAGAGAGTGGAAAGCAAGATAAAGGGGTAAAGAGTGTCAGTGTTGCCGTGCTTGCTGTACCCTTCTCATTCTCATCCTGGGGGAGAGGCACATTAAGTTCACCAAAACAATTTTCATGCAAAAGCAGAAACCACATGGAACAGGAAACAGTAAAAGAGAGCATTAAAGAGCAGAAGCATCTCCAAATGAGCTTCCCACAGATTGCTGTATAAACCTAACGGGCATATAACAAGGATTTAACAACTTACGTCTTCCACTGTAAGTCACAAAGCCACTTGGCAAGGTCCGTATAGAAGATTTACTCAGTAACTTCATTTATATACAGAACACAGTACTTTGAACAACACATACTGCCTTAAAAATATATATCAAAGTTTCTCAGAAGCTACAGGGCATGAAATCGCAATGGGAATATCTGAAAGCAGGACGTGAGACTGCAGAACACCATTTTTCTAGACAGGAAAACAAAACTCTATTTGAAAGGCACCATCAAGCTGTAAAACAAAATGATTTCTGATCTAATTTAAAGGATTACCTAAAAACCCAATAATCTCCGATTGTAATTAGATAAATGGCATACTCAGATTGATTAAGCTTGTCATTTACAGCAGGAGTACACATTCCTCTTCTCTATAAGAGAGAAACCAGAATGCTCAACTGGAACATTCTTCCACTGAGAAACACCAGTTAGTCAAAGCTAAACAGCCTACGGGAGGTACATTTTTAACACCCAGACACCATTGAAGTATTTTAAATTGGCATGAAAAGGTGTTTTTGCAAACCACTGATTTATCTTCCTTACATTTAAAACAACAAACCTCTTCCAACCCCAATTTCTAGCTAGCGCTGTTTTCCCATCCCACACGGAGGCATGTACAGACAGGCTGAAAGCATGGCTCGCTGCTACAGGTTATTGCTTCAAGAAGATATTGCCATGCTGCATCTCATTCATCAGCATGTCTTGCTAATTTTAGTAAGGAGCGAGCAAGCAACTGTGGGAACAACAACAAATGAAGGCCATCCACTGAGCTGTCACCTTGACCAATTCCAGTTTCCACTCAACTCTTACCACCTCAAATATTCTCATCTTCCCCACGCACCTCCTCAGAAATACAAATGCCAGATCCTCCCCTGAGGTACCTGCAGGAGCGTTCTCATCCTCAGCAGTTTTGGAGAAGAAAAGCAGCCAAAGAAGAAAAAAGCAGGCAAATCAGTGCCAGCCATGGATGGCACTGTATGTACAAAATCGACTAAAGCCATCATAAGCATATGCGTTACTTTCATTGGAATTCTGAAAATAACAAAAAATATACAAAAAAAGACTTTCAGTCTGTATAGTTTACGGACTTAGTGCAGATATGTGTGCTACCATCCCCTATAAATACCCATGAATATGACTCCAGGCTATTTCTTTAACAATCAAGGCAAGTTCTGTGATGAAATCACCACCCAGACATTGCAGATGGGTACAAAACATTAACCTTAAGAATCCAGAAAGAAAAAGTAGTAACGTATCAAAAAAGCTAAGATGCAAGGGAAAGAATCACACCGTGAGTCACGTTAGCACTATTCAGTTTAGACGAGACAGGACAGTGTAGGACACAAAAGCCATTAACATATGCCTCATGTCATAAAGACTGAGAGAAAACATGCGCTTTCAAAGTGAAGGATCGCTATTTCTGTTGAAAAGCCAGAGGCTCTACAGAACTTTAGGATCAGCAACCTGCAGTTACTTGCCTCTCGGGAAACGTTTAATTTATTGACATTGAAAACAATTGCAGAGGACTCCTTATAAAATAAGACACATCCAGTCACATCTGCCCTGGATGAGCGGGATTCCTCAGTTTGCTTCCCTGTGTTAGACAAAATGTCAGTAGCTGCAATAATAAAAAGTTACTTTGGGAGTAACACCTTCTCTCTCGATTACAGTAAGTGGAATGATTCACAGGAGCGTAATAGCTTAGAGACAGACACTTATGCTAGACATACCCTTCCAACAGCAACAACAGAAACTCCCAACCTCTTCCCCCCTCCCCAAAACCGTAAAAAAATCTTAAGCATAATACACGCAGTAACAGGCTTGCAAGAGTACTTATCACAAAAGAAACTACGTTCCAAGGTACATATTCTAAGATGTAATTTTAAATCAATAATGTTAAAGCATGCTAATAACTTATGTCAATGTAAAACATCTGAGCAAAAAAACCCTGCATCCCTTCTCTACAATTATTTATGAAGTACTATTACCATTCTTGTCATGAGAAGATAGATGCGGTTTTGTTCTTAAATTTAGCTGGCATCTCAAAAACTTGCTAAAGCACCAGCTTTTCTACATTTATTTTAAAAAATATTGATCACTGAATATGACTAATTAACTGTAACACAGAAATTTACAGCAAGTTTATGGCATGTAAGAAAAAAAATGCAATTTTATTGGCTTTTCCTTTCCCATAAACTCATACTTATTCCTATATGTTCTCAAACCCTCAGTATTACTAAAATCGTTGTATTTCATGAAATTTATGTCTATTTAATGTTATTTCAAGTTAGTAATTGAGGAAAATGGGAATCTTTTTTTTAAGAACTAGCAGGAATTGCTCCAAAATTCTCTTCTGGAGAGCAACGGATGCTATGCTACTTCCTGTAACCCAAATTTTGCAAGAAACAGTTTTCCTGGATTTTTATAGGGCTTTTTAGTACCAAGATGCAGAATGCAACCCCCCTCTTCCCCAAACTCCTGCTAGAAAATATGACCAAGTGTAACATAAAACCAATACTGAACCAAAGTTCCCCTTCCACCAAACACAAAGAACACTCCAGTTCCCAAATTATTATTCTCAAGACAGCGAGTAGAGCATCCGGTCCATGCACCAGATGAAGAAACTGTTAGAAGGATCAAGTAAGAAGCAGTGATCACATGGCACTAACAGTCAAAAAAAGCAGTGGTTATATCCCACTTTTTAAGAGAGAGACGGGTACAACAATGAATGGTTTTGTACTTTTTCCAGTTCCCTGGAGAAGTTATTTCTCTGTTTATGGCATAAGCAAACCCAAATGTTTTACGTAACTTTTGTCTTCTTTCAGTCAGGTTGTATATAAAGGAAAATTAATTTATATATATAAAAATACCATTTTTAAAAAAAATTTGATATTTCTGAAAAGTTATAGATCTAATATTTTAACTCTAATACTTAGAAATCACTAGAGTACTCAAAGTCAGCTGATCTGGGTCAATACCACAGATGTATTTCAAACCTGTTCAAGCATAAAAAAAACCCCTCTTTCAGTTACCCACAGACAAGAGTAAATACTTAAGCATGTATTGTAACTATTAGACACTAAACATTGAATTTCCTTTCCACTTCTTATATTAATGCAGTCAACACATTCAAAGAAATTGCATTAAAAGGATAACATATTGCTCCACAACACAGCGTGAGCTCTATGGCCTTCCTATCATTTTGGAAATAGATTATGAAACAAAACCATTCCAATTAAGGGCAATTCTCATATAGCTTCCAGCAGCCACACAGAGCCGAACACTGTGCAGCTTCTCCTCACAACATCCTTGTGGAGGAATAAAAGGCATTCATCTGGCCCAGCCTGCTTTTGTCTTTGTTCACAGGTTTTACTTCTCTTGCTCCCCCTCATCATCCTCTATATTTCTCCTTCAACATGACTTATTTTGCCATATTCTACCCATTCCTTTCACATCTGTTGCCCTTCTCTTGATGTCCTCCTGCTTTTGTTCAAGACAAATCCTTGCACAGTTCTCTTCAAGAAAACATGAAGAAAAAAAAATACCACATCCTTTTCTCAAATTGCAGCTTCCTGACAGAAAGGATTTGAGGTCATAACTAATAGAAAGTTAAGGACCTTCTGAAAAGCAAGCACACCAAGTCCATGGAAAATGCAGTATGTATGTCCAGTATTTGCAATGTCACCTACAGAGCGAAGCGATCTTGTCAATCCACCGTTTCATATCCAATCTGATCAAAATTATGAAAAACCACTGGGCTGCATTAAAATGTCATATTGCCTAATGAACCTAGTCTGAGATACTGAGGAGCTGATCTGGGCTCTGCACAGAACTGTTCCAGAAGCTTTGACTTATGAGACAGGCACAGATAAGACTTCTACTTTCATACTGCTGGAGGCCTTGTCATTTTTTGACATGTTGTATTTCAAGGTAGCGTTAATTCCCTCCAGTGACTCAAGGAGAAATGGTGCAGCACCGCAGTAACTCCATTTGGTCTTTCTTAAAAGACACAATGAGTGGGGATACTGATCCCCCAGAGTTTGCTTTTGGAGAGATGGATCTGCCATCTTTTAGTTCCCTTTGCCATTGTAGAGGAGCACAGTGAGAAATCACAAGCGGAGGTGCCAACATGATGACGGCAACTCCCTATACACCTCTGCTGTACAGCTAACACAAGAGTATCAGTGCACTTCCCTGCTCCAGGAAGAAAAGGAGCTCTCTAAAGCACAACACAGGCAAAGAAATGCTGGCAAAATGATGGGGAAAATGCTTTTCAAGATCATTTGCAGTGCCATCCCCTCCTCCTGTTGAAAACACATAGTATCCTGTTCAGCTAACACATGCAGTATCTCAGATGATCTCGCTCTTCATGAAGCTCATGCGAATTAACTGGCACCACTCATTATTATCTCCCTGCTTCTAGCACAAGGGAGAGGCTTCGGCCACATTCTCACCTCCAGACTGGAAGAGGATATTTCTGAAGAACAATCGTAGGACAGCCCTCAAGGTTCATCTGTTACAAGATGCAACTTGCATTTGAATTGCAAGGCCATTGACTCTGGTCTTCCCATTAGCTGTAACTACTTCCAGTAGGTTCCTGGCTCAAATCATTGGGAAAACTAACGAATCACACTTGAGCTGCAGTAATGATCACTTATCCAGATCGAGATCAGTTAAAGCAAGCATTAAATGCTAAAGAATTGCAGACAAAGCCCCCCCCCAATACAGCTGTCCTGGCTGAAGAAAATATTTTCAGAGAAGACCAGGCAAAACAAGTTCTCGCTTCTTCTACCATTGGAAAGAACAACCTGTTCCACCTGGTACAGCGATATTCTGTCTATCCAAGCGCCTTTCAGTGCTCCAAAGACATTTATTCAAGCCTTAGAAATAAAAAGACACCCACATACCCCAAGGCAGTCCAGAATAGAACAACATATTTTGGGAATATTCTGGGAAGTAGCACCAACTGCCTTATTACACAGAGTCAAGAGAGTCTACTGTGGTTTTGGCAGTATTGAATGTGCATGTCTTAATGACCTGGTTATGGTTCAGAAACTCCTCCTTCTACACAAACTAACACTTTCAAAAAATGTTACTGGAGTTGGTACTATAGTGCTTTGAAAAAATGTTCATTGGATTTCTCCAAATAAATACAAACCCCTGTTAGTAAAGATCCGTTTTTCAACTGCTAGAGGACAGACACTTAGTCAGCTTTGAATTATAAGGGTATTCTGAATAACTTCAAAATCTGACTGTAAAGTACAGGGTATTGAATAAACTTCTTCCAAATATTAAAATAAAAGGAAGCCTTTCTCAGACAAACAATCCATACGGGTTCAGTGATCCAGAATCAGAAAAATGTCACTCGGCCACCTCTCTAAAATAACAGGGAAAGCATTCATTAGCTGGACTTACTATTACCGTGATGCAGTTCATTAAGTATGCTGCTTTCTTCGTTCCTACAGGAAACTGCTTATAATTCTGCTGGACGTGCTCAAGCTTCCCTTTCACTAGGGCTGGAAATGAAAGAAACTTACAGATAATGAAAGCCAAACATCTGGCACATTCAGAGAACACTTGCATCCTAATGACGGTGGGAGAAGTAATATCTCTCATCAGTTCATTTCATAACAATCATGTAGGTTGTGTGGTGAGACAGTAAGTACAGAAACCTTTCTTTACCCCCTATCAGGCACTCAGATTTGTCTCATTTTCTGTGCGTATCTACTGCCACCCCAGATGTTTGCGAACTAGAAACCGAAGACTACAACAGCACGGCTGCTACTTATAATTGTGCATTCCCACAAGTCTGCTGAAGTTAAGTCACATTTTTCAGGGGTTATATGTAAATGTTTGCCTTAAGAAAGAAATTAAGAGTCTGATTTCTGATCCAAGACCTACTTTGTGCAGAAACAGAGTTAGACATTTGCTTGTGCTACCAACGATGCTCAAGCTTCACACATGCGTGTGCATGCCATGGCACAGACTCTGGCACTACCTGCCCCTCAGAAAGCACTGGGTGCTGGCTGCTAATGCTGTGAAACCTGCTCAAGTGTGGTACCTGGTGTCTGGGAGAGGTGTGACTGAGCCTAGGGCAGGAACAAGGCTGGAGCTGTCCCAGGGGACAGTGAAGGCAATCCCAAGGGGATACTGAAGGCAACCTGCAGAAAACACTATGTGGTTTAGGTGCCAGCAAGCTGAAGGCACAGAAGTTCCCCTTTGGCTCTGCCACAGGAGGTATGGCCAAGCCAGGGCTCACCACTCACAGCGAGGTGAATACCAAGGAGCCGCTGCACTCAACCAAGAGGGGTAAAGCCAGTCGCCCTCAGCAAGGCCATCAGAACCCAGACCAGAATCAAAAAGCGATCCTGTTGCTCATGAAGAGGGGTGCAGGTGGAGGTTGACAACACAGCTGGGACGTGATGACAAAGAGCAATCCCATTCTAAAGAGGGTGACCATCCCTACCGGAGAGAATAACCTTTTGAACTGGGGGGTAGGCCCTGATAGGAAGAACAAGCAGCTCCAAGTGTCCCTCAGCATGAGGAGTAGCAGCGGACACTGCTGATACACACGCTCACAGCAAACAGGGCACTAGTTTGGATTTGTTGAGAGGCAGCCATCTTCATAAGCCTTCCAAGAAAAGACCTTGAGGTAAAAGGTAAAAATGAGGTAAAAGGTAAAAGTGAGGGCTTTCTCCCTGTAATGCAGCGGCTGTGGCAACTATTCAAGGTATGGGCTGGAGAAGTGGTGGTGAATATAGAGTTATTCCCAATACACAGTACTTTTAAAGCAAATGCTCAGTAGGTTGAGCAGCAAACTTCTAAAATAAGAGTCCACAAAGCATCAAGTGTGCTGGAAGCTCATTACAAAACTGTTAAAGGAAGGATACAGTGTGAAAGTACATAGTCAAATTAAAATTAAGTGTCGGTTATTTATGAACCAAGGATGTAAATTTATGGACCAAGAACAGCTCTGTTATCTCATCATCAGCTTCTGTGTCAAACAGCAGCTGTTTTATTTGGCTGTTCCCTGGTCTGAGAGAGCTGTGATTATGACTGTACTCAAGGTGGGAGTACAGTGACTTCTCAAATTTTTACCATCTGCTAACTTGTAATCAAAGTCTGCTTTCCCAGGACCAGCAGCGTAGCAGGTCCGGCATGCGCTTTCACAGCTTGAAATCATGGGAGCACTTTGCAATGAGACTAGAAAAGTAGTAAATACAGTAAATCTCCCCCCAAAGAAACCTTCCTCCCTGCCAAGCTCTTCTACCAGAAGACAGAAATCCCATGGCTGGGATTCAGTGAATGTGCACAACCTACCGATGGTGGCTAGATCAGGAACTGTCACTTGAGGAACCTGAATTCTTCTGCAACCTAGGAGCATCCTGACCTCGGTACATTCAAAAGCAAACTGGAACAAACCATATTTGTCCCAGTGAATCATCAGAAATTACATCTCCAGATCCTCATGTACGATTTGATCGTCACAATCTTGCTCTACTCTTTCCTCGCTTATTTGATCTAAGATAGTGTAAGTGCTTAAAAATAGTAAGAACATTTATTTGATTTATAATCCAAAGTGTGCCGGTGTGCTGGGAAGGAAGAGAGTACTACAAAACAATAGTAATTTTTTTGAAATGCAAAAGGTGTTGTAGCATCTCAAATGTCACATAGAAAGTAGATTCAACTTGCACAGCTTCAAAGCGAAAAGAATGAACAATTTCAGTAAAAAAAAGTCATCGCAGAATCTCACTTTACAGAAGGTGTATGATGTCAAAAACCACTATAAAATTTCAAGAGACATTCCTGTATATCGTGATACAACGGTTTTATTCTTAAAAGCCTGGATTTTGGTCTGGATTTTTGCACTGAAACCTTGCAGATATCTCTCCGCCAAACCAACAGTTAATATCTACCTGTGCATGGACTTGCTGGCAATTTAGCTGATGGCTACTGCTCAGTGGAAGCGGAGGTCCACTCAGCAAAGTGGAACTTACATTAAAACAAACAGGGCACCACCGAAACAAGGACTGGAGCAAAGACACACCAACTGCTGAAGCACAAACCCCAAATACCTGAGAACTAGACAGTAGTTCCTGTATACGTAAGCACACACATTACATATGCATCTGTATATCTAGCAAGAGCAAGTGCACAGTCAATTAGTTCCAAGCACAACAGTAGTGTGGATGTAAAACCACCCCAGCTGGAAGCACTAATGCAAAGATTTGAACCTTAGAAATAGTGTCTTCGCTAGGCTTCAGATCAGGTTGTGAATTATTGCAAAGGACAAGCTTCAGGTTTGATTGTGGCCACTAGCTTTCTGGCATCACATCATCGTACCTGTAAAACCGTATGATGTATATCCAGTGTGATCACCCTATGTTGGGGAAAAGAATATCTTAAAGATCTTCTCTACAGACGGAACAGAAAACAACACTGGTAGCATTTGAAGGGATGCCTTAAGAGGAACGCTTCTGCTCTGCCAGGACTAAGCTAACAATTTCCACATTCATTGCAGTCTCTAGATGAAATAACTGCTCTTTGATTATTCAGCTTATTACAACGAAGTGTAGTAGCCGCAATTAATGACAAGGTTGAAATGCTGATGCCGTTACCATATGTGGCTTAATTTTGGGCAGGGTTGTTCCATGAACTGTGGTTGGTTCTCTTGGGGTGCAAATTGCTGCTAGTGGAAAATAACTGTTTGCATACAAATGCCAGGAACCCGAGTAAGAGAACAGAGAAACCGACCACTGGTGCAACCAGCTAACTTGATCTTATTATTTCTCCAGACACGAGCTGAGAATATATTCTCCAAAGGATTTTCTATGTGAGACAGAGCTATAAAGCCAGAAGAGCACCATATGTTAAACTTCAATATTGGTTTTGATCAAAATCACTCTGGGAAGAGCTGATCCCAGTCAAATTGCATTTGACTGCAGTAATGCCATAAACCTTGAAGCAACACGTAGATTGCTGTAGCGTTCTTAAGAGAACTAAGAACTATATAGAAACTGCCACTATTAGATAACTTAATTTTCCAGATACAAAGAGCAAAGAATACTAATAGTACTGTAAATTGTACACTCTCATACATGATTGATTCAGTGGATAACCTTTATATCTATAAGAAACAAGGTTAATCCATACCCGATTTTGAGAGAGTTTATTCACAGAAAGTAAACTGGATTTGAATGGTAATAAGCTGATTAAACGAAATGGAAGAACAAAAGAAAACAGATTTGTAATTAAGGGTTATCAGCATTTGTTTTGAAAAAAAGAAATTAAGGGAACTAACTAGAAAACGTAACTGAATCGAGGAGCTCAGCTGTCCAAATATGAAGAAGGCCTAGAAATCTTCCAATTCCAGGCATCAAACCCGTCAAGTATTCCAAGGAAGAAGAGGGAGAGAAAGACTTTCATGAAGAAAGACTTGCCCTTTTATTCTGTGTGAATGCACACCTAGCGGTTAACTGCCTCCACCATTAGAAGGCTTTTAATGAAAACATATGGATTTTTAAAAAACCTAAACCCAGACACAATGAGAGGTCAAGAAAAGAAAATATAGTGAGAAATAGTATAACAGAATCTCAAGAAGACCTAACTTCAAGCACAGCATTTTCCTGGGTTTGACAGCTTTATAAAGATTGGTGGGTGCTCTAAGTAGGGAAGGATCAGGAAAAGGACAATTTGGGGTTCCCACGCAGCAAGAAGGGTGTTTTGGGAAGGATAATTTAAGTGCCAAAGGAAATTTTTGACCTTATTTTTTAGTAAAGGCATTAATGTCTCATGTCATGAGAGGAATGGGGTGAAAGGTGAAGAAAAAATGTAAGATACACAAGGGTACAAAAGAGGATATCATCATAAAGTGAAGTAAAAACTTTAGTGGCCATTAAACAGTCAAACCAAGTGTTTTGAAATAAATGGTACACAACTGAACACCACTAAGACATTTCTTTTAACTAGGATACTCCATACAGTTAAAGAATAGGAAATAAATTATTCATGGTTAAAGTAAAAGAGAAGAATTTTCTACAAGCCTATAAAACTTACTTCAGAGGCAAAGAGATGAAGTACGCTTCCCTTCAAATTTCCTTCGAAAGACATGAAAGCACTGGGAAATGTGACCAAATTTATTCTGGGTTTAACACAGGGTACCTTGTGACAGGCTAACCAAAGAGATTACTTCATCAGATAACATTCTCCAAATGCTGTAGATCTCATTAATCTGGATTTTAGCTAAGCATTCAGCAGTGTCTCATGGCAAACTGTTAGTTAAGCTGTAACGAGCAGAGGCATTTAGAGGAAGGTGAGCATCTGGCTCAAGGGGAGGCAACAGCAGAAGTCCCCAAAACTTAAGCGATTATTAGAGGGTCTTAAGAATCAGTCTTGGAACTGATCTTATTAAAACATTTCAACCAATAACCCTGTCACTAGTATTAAGAACAGGTTGGTAGCACGTCATACAGCAGGGATACCGATATCAGAAGATACAGATCTTACAGAGAAATAACTAGATGCTCTGAAGAACTACAGTAACAGAACCAGGACAAAATGCAGTAAGGCACAACTCAAGGTCATGTACTCAGGGAAGGAGTACAAGAAGTTTCCTGCTGTGCTATGTGCTTCCCAGTGAAAACTGCAAAGGAGGAGGACCAGGGAGTTTTAGTTAATTACAACATAATTATAAACCATGAATGTGATCCAGGTGCAAAAAGGCAAATGTGATCCTTGGATCCAGAACACAAATATTTCCAACAGGAATGAGAAAGCAATGGTATCAGTGAACCGAACACTGGTAATGAGTAAAAATTACTGCCACATACTATTTTGATCACCACATTAAAAGACAAATGTCAGATAAAAGAGGACCTCAAAAAGACTGGCTTTACTCTGGAAATCAGGAGAAGGATCTGAGTGTCAGGAGCTCCAGATTTCCAAGGCAGCACCAGTGAGAGGACAAAAAAACCCAGCCATACCCTTGTTTTCAGATGGGGCTCAGTAAGTACGCCAGCAACGGTATGGTATTAAGGCTGCAGTAGCAAGAACCACAGTAGGAGATGCAGATGGTCTTTTCCAATTGGAAGCTCCTAATACATATTGAAAATTATAAACTTAGAGCCAATGGTGCTAAAACTGGCTACAAATGTCAGTATTACCACATCTCAGCCCTGAAAGTTCAATATCAATATTAAACTACACAAACGCCCTTCACAAGTCCACTCTTTGTGAAAATTTGCATGTTTCTTTTCTTGTTTTTAAATGTAATTCTCATGGAAATGGACATTCATAGACAAATTATTAAAACACGCACAATTTAAAAAGCAGAAATGAAGTTTAAAACTGGACATCTCAATCCAAAGCCTGCAGGACGCAAGGAATCAATTCTCACTTCATACCTTTAACCCTTACAACAATTTAGCTGTACAGCAAGTAAAGACCAGAATCCAGCATGGCCACTTAATTTTATTTTTAATCTTAACAGCTTAAATTTCACTCATTTCATGTCATTTGAAAGTATTTGTGAGCAAATGTTTCTTCAGCATGAAGAGCCATCTGCTATTCCTAAGAAAGATGTTATCATCAGAGAATCCCATACAGCAGTAAATCAGTAATCATACAGAAAAAGGGAAAAAAAAGAATGCCTTTAAAAAAAAAAAAAAAAAGCCTCTAACAACCCTCCCTACCTTTCCAAAGACTATTAAAAACTTTGCACCACAATTTTACAGGCGACTGCCTTTCTGGCAAAGCTATTACACCTGAGCAAATATGACACAAGGTGACAATACAATTATTCCAACCAGTGATTTAGCACAAGTAGAAAACCATAAAGAAGATATCGAGCCCCAAACTTCTTTACAGTCTGCATATTCACTCTCCAAGGGTAAGTTGTGAAACACAGCTACTGGGGGTTAACTTTCTTGCTTCAGCAGCTCAGCACAACAGCTGCGAGAGGAGCACTTCATCGTTAAGTGGAGCACTCCTCTCATTAAATTCCACTCTTATTTCATAGGGTTGTAACTGCAAAGCCATGTGGATTATGTTCCTGAAACCTGAGTGCTAACACCGACAGATAAAATGCATCAAATAACCCCTGGCAAACCATTCTTCTGCCTCCCCAGGAAAAGAAAACCAAAAGCAATAGTTACATTCAGCTATGAGTAACTGAGAATTCATACTCAGAAGCTCAAACTCTCTAACGCAAAACTCTGTCCCGTGAAAGTCCACAATACATTACTATTAATATCATTAATTATTTACTATATCTCCTATACTATTAGCTTACCAGCTCCACCAATCAGCTGACTTTATAAGAAGCAATGAAACGTGGACCCAGAGTTAACATTACACAGGAACCTGTTATCCTCTTCTAACAATATAGCGCTTCTAATACAGCCTTCCTTCTTGTATATAAATGTACATCCATTTTGTCTTCAAATGATATGTGAAGCATAATAAACTTGTTTATATTTCACCATAATAAATGGAATGCAATAATCACTAAAATTTACCAATTTTTTTTTTAACCTAAAGCAGTGTCTTTAGATTGATAGTAGTATTGCAGTGCACACCGGGCAAGGAAAATGCAGAAATCCAAGAACAGCAATTACTAAAATAATACCAAGCAGACAAAGTAACACACAAGGTATCAGTTCAATAAAAAAAGCTATGTAGTAAGACTTAAATACAAAGGATACTCATAGTATGACCAAAAAAAGTTGATTTTTTTTTAAATTATGCTTAAGTGTGGTATGAGAAAAGGGGGATGAAGGAGAGAGAGACTAACAGAAAGTACTAACAGAACAGTTACTACTGCACCGAGTTTAGAGGAACATCAACAAATTAGCCATATACAAGCCTTTAAGTTTACTAAGCCTGCAAAAATTAGCCAAAATACATGGCATGTTAGCCTCTTACAAGCACTTCTCTGAAAAAAAATTCCTCTGAGGAAGAAGAGAAGAGTTGTGGAAGGTATACTTTCCAACAAACAAGGAATTTCCAGTACAAATGATGTAAAGCAAGTGTTAAGATCTTTTCTATGTCACTGCAGGGAAAGCACGCTGATGCGAAAGACACAGACTTCAGTTTCACAAAGGACACTGTGGCTAAATAAAAATTAACTACTTTTTTACTGACTCCCCCCACTGTAAATCTAATGGATGGGGGGGATTCACAGTGACAGATTTTTCTAAACAGATGAAGAAAATATTAATTCTAGGGGCAATTTTACTTTGAGTTAAAAGAAAAAAACAAGAAGCAAACCTAGCTTGACTTAGTAGTTCAAAGTTTGCTGCTTTGGGTTATGCAGCAAGTTTCCCCCCCACGTCTATGCACAGAGTAACACCGCAACAACCCCTCGACACTCTCCGCTTCCAAAATAAACCCCGTAAAACCGAGAGCAACAGCGATTCTGACGCGTCGCACAGAAATAACCGAAGGAGTGGGAAGGACAAGGAAAATACCTTCGCGTTATCAGACCAAGAGGCGCAGGATCATTCTCCACCTTCCGCTCTGCATCCCAACGGCTTCGGGCTCCAGCGGGGCTGTGCCTGCCCTCTGCCTGCAGCCGGGGAGCAGGAGCGGGACCCGTCAGCCGTGCGGCGCTGGCAGCCGTCGCCGGGCGAGCGGAGCGAGTGGCCGGGCTCAGCCGACCGCTCCCGGGCGACTGGCGGCCGGTGCCGGGGTCCCCAGGGCCGGCTCCGGTTCCAATCAGTGCCGGGTGGTTTCCTGCTCCGCGGTGGCTCTTTCTGCCTCCTCAGCGGCGAGGGAGGCAGCAGCTTACGCTTGTTTATGAGATCATTTGACAGGACAGGAGTAATCTCTTTAAAGCCCTTCTCAACACAACAATGCTGCTAGTTAAGTCTGCGTTACCCGAAATAAAGGTGCCCAATATGATTGGCTAAAACATAAGCCAGCACCACGTTATGCAAAAATATTTCACTCTTCTATTTATCTTCTTTAAATTTAAACAGCATTCATTGAAACTGCCTTCGCAAAAAAGCCCGCACAGGCTCACAATGCAAACCCTGTGAGAATGCACAGGCATCTAATGAAGTTTATTAATAATAAAGTTCAATGATTCATAAGAAGAGGTGGGATTTCACCCCGAGCATCAACCCTCTCCAGAGCCTACACCTATGAAGAGTCAAGTAAAGCCTGCCCCAATCTGGGCTTAGCTTTACACAGTAACACCTAGAGAAGTGTGATTCCTGAACTTGCTGTGAAATGGAGAAAATGCTGGGATGCTCTTTCAGATCTTCTTGGAGAGGGGTGGGCACCAGTTACATGTGATTGGTCCGTAACTAAAAGCTGGTCGTTATCTTCTAAAAGGCTCTTGTGGCCAAAGTGAAAGAACTTCAGAAGTTCTGGGCCCATTTCCTACTGCACTGTTGTTCCTATCACAAAAAAAGGCAACTTTTCTCAAAATAAGGGTATTTTTTGTCAGGTTACAGAGCAAGACTAAACAGGTGCTCACAACAACAGATTTGTAGGGTAACGTAACCTCAATGAAATAATACTGTAACACATCAGTTACTTGAAAACCTGTGTTGGGACTAAAATTGCTCATCAGCTCTTTTAAAAAAATATACAGAATTATCTTGCAAAACTGTCTGAGATGCTACCGGTTCTCATACACAAGCCCTACTCGCCAATATGACTCACCCAACAGGACTTCAAATCTTAACTTCTTTCACAAGAAACTCACAAAACCATAAACTGAGACTAATCAGAATGAGCACTTCCTTTGTCCTATGAGACCAAGAATATTATTGATACCTGAACACTGAAAACTTGAAAAAAAGAATATATATAAATAAGAACTGGGGAAAAAATAGTAAAAAACAGGGTAATTACTCTTTCCCAGTTAGGTGTGTGCATTTAGTGTGTTCTATCATCCATTAGTAAGCTTTAGCTTTCCTGTGAGATACACCCGTCCATAGCATAAGCCACAAACGTATATTTCTGTAACTGCATTCAGTGTTCATGTGTTCTCAAAACACTAAGACCAGCTCCCAGGACCTTTGAGCCAGAATTTTGCTTTCCCCTACAACAAAAGAACTCCTATATGCAGAAAGGACTATCCAAGAGAAACTGCCGCAAAGCGAGAGAAGAGACTTCAGTGCAGACATGTCTATTAAATATTTAATATGCTACAAGAACGTTATTGTTGTCAGTCTCAAATTTTCTCAGAACATTATTAAAAGGAACTAATTCACCTTATGGTCTACAATACTTGGGTGCTTCGCATACAGGAGTTGTTTTGGAAGCGTGAAAATCTGACAAAAATAATGATGATTGACTTGAAAGGTGCTCATTAATTTCTTTACCTTCTGTGAGGAACCTGTATCTCAACAATGACTATGCCCAAAACATATCCAGAGTCATCCTTTCACAGAGGATTTCCCCTGCAATCAATTCATGTGCATGCCAAAGTCTTGAAATGTATTTACACAGTTACAGTACAGCACGGAGAAGATAAAAATACATTATTGCCAGACTCAGAGGTGTATTTTTCTGCACTCAGGGATAAAGTGTCTGGGAAAAAAAAATTCTGCTTTTGTAAACAGAGGGATCTAAGGTCCCACTAGAGCCTTGCTTGGCCTTATCCCCACCTACCATTCCCAGGAGGATGTACCTGTCCTAGGAATGCAAGTTCAACCCACCACTGCCCAAGACGGACAGATCTTCTGACATACTGCAGAACTGTTGCATGGCTCCAATTCTGCTCACAGTTATCTGTGGATACAACGGGTTCTTCAGTTCAGCCTTTTAAAAGATATACTTGTATAAAGTTACTTTCTATCTCCCAGCTATTTTAAACACCTTATATGACATGAAGATCATTGGAAATTATGGAGCTTGTCCTCCTAAAACACGTTTCTGGGCATATGAAGGAGAAGAAGGTGATTGGGATCAGTCAGCCTGGATTTACCGAAGCTAAATCATGCCTGACTGACCTGACTGTGATAAAATTACAGAAAAAAATCAAGTGATAAAAAGTGGATGAGGGGACAGCAGCACTCACTTCCCTTGACTTTCTCAAGACTTCCAACGCTGTCTTCCACAACATTTTTGTATCCAGGTGAGAATGGCATGGTCTAAACGACTGAACAATTGAAAACAGGTCAAAAACTGGTCGAATGATGGGTCTGAGATGTGGCAGGAGGAGAGACAACAGGCATAAGTTGAAACGTGAGAGCTTTAGACTGGATATAAGGAATAACTTTTGCCCAGGGGCAGAGGCAAGCGGGGTAGCAGCCTGCCAGTGAGGCTGCGCAGTCTCCGTCCTTGGGGGCTTTCAGGACCTGACTGGACACAGCCCTGAAGAGCCTGGTCTGACCCCAGAGCTGGCCCGGCTCTCAGCGGGAGGGTGGACCACAGACCTCCCGAGATCCCTTCCAACCCAAATTTTCTATCATTTCTACACTTGCCTCTAAGTAAGTTACATACTCACATAAACAGGCAGCAACTTCTGTCCTGTAGGGAGTTGGACTCAATGATCCTTAGGGATCCCTTCCAACTTGAGATAGTCTGTGGTTCTATAGCTGAGAAACAGTAGCTATTACTTCGGAAGGAAATGCTGTATCAAGTCTTAAAGTTACCAACATACGTACTTCCAGTTAAAAGCAAGATCATAACTGTACAAAACAGTTAAAAATATTCATTATTTTAAGATCTTGTGCAGTTTAGTTGAGGCAAACAAAACTTCTTGAAGCTTTCCACTTAGGTTTTGCAACATAAGGAGCAACACAAGCAGCGTAAGGAGGCTGTTGGAATTACACCAGACAAAATACAGCATCATTCTATCTATGGCCCGATGCAACATTTTTACTATCTTCCTGAAAAGCAGAAAGTTCGCTGCTCTAGAAGGCAGAAAATGCAGATGGCAACTCAGTAACTGCTATCAAACTCATTTCAGGGAGGGAGGAGAATTAGAAATTGCTCCAGGCTTAGTTCTTATATTTCAATTTAGTTGGTTTGAACCTGGAGTAAAAGATTTGGCTGTGCTATAATTCTCTGCAAACAGGAGTTTATAATAAAATGCTGACCGCCTCTTAACTACAGTAACAGTAGTGAGCTCATTATAATGTGCCAGCGGGCATTCAAAAAAGACCATCCTTCTTCCACGTGAAGAGATTTGAAATAATAGGTGGTAAAAAACGTAAACACAATTTGCACAGAGGCACATTGCAACCATCCTAACTGATTCTGCTCATGCCTTTTTCAGTATTTTTGTCACCAAGAGGGAAGGTGTAAGGAAATATGACCACAGCCGACCGTGGAAGGAGCTGCGAAGGCTGGAACGTGTTCTGCAGAGGCCCACAATCTGCCCATCTGTTCACAGGAAGGGATTACAGCAAATCCCATTGCGCTTTCATATTCACAAATCCAGGAGGAGCAGTAATTGGTTTACTGAAGTTTGTTACATTCGTAATTTTATCACAAATTCCTCTCAAGGCAAGCTCATTCACAGTATTAATTTTTCTCCCTTTTCAACGGCTCATTTGTTCTGTAGCACTATAAATATTATGTGAATGAAAATCACAGGAAATGGCTATTCTGTGCTCCAGTGCTTTATTAAAAGATATCTGTTTCAAAAAAAAAAAAAAGAAAATCATAAAGCTAATTATATCTGCATTTACACAGCTCCTTTCAGAAAGATTATCTAAGACTCTTTATAAAGCATCAAATTACAAACCCACGGCACTGACTATATGCAAACAATCAGATATATTCCATATGCAGCTGTGAAGACTGCCATAAACATTTATATTCATGCCGGTTCATCTGTGCTAGGATTAACGGAGTGAGAAAAGCTGGCCAAGGACGCCTATTTAAAGAACCATGAGGTTTAAGTAGATGGAACCAGCAGAGTAACTTCTCATCTAAAGTACAGCACAGCTAATGACTATTTAACCTGTAATTCTTACTGCAAAGGCAACATTTTGGGCCCAATCCCACCTTGTCCTGCCAAAGAAATTGTGCTCGATGTGTCAGGAGCCCTTTTGGTGCCCGTCCTCGGAATACTTGCACAAAACTATCAGGAGAAGGAGTCTGTGAAAACACGTGGGGGCTTTGGACAGACTAGGATTTGGCCAACCCACACGTGCCCACAGCCTGGGATGGATGAGACCCTCATCCCAGCTGGGAGCCTTGGGTTGGCTTAGGTGGGGCAAAGTGGAAGGAAGAGCCCACAGTACAATGCAGAGCACAACACAACCAGCCCAACAGTCCTGAACTGAAACAAGATTTCAGGAAAATACGTGGAATTTTCAATGCCTAAATGAACCTGCAGATGTGAAATGCTCGTCTTTCACATAGTAACTCTGTGCTGCTGGAAGACCACGGGTATTGCTGCATTTCAACCTTCGCATTCCCCAACTGTCTGGAGCACCATCTCTGTGCAGACTCAGAACTGCCTTAGTCCCACCAAGGCTGAGAAACTCAACATTTCCCACCTTAAGCCAAGTGAAATCCAGAGACTAAGGGCCCAGATGTATAGGCTTCCATACACACTACGTCCCACAACGCAACTCACACATCCCACACCCTTCACAAAATTACTACTCCAGCTTTCTGTAAACCTCAGCCAGAGAAGGGACAGAGATACCTATCGTCCTCCACACAGGAAATGAAACCGAACTCAGGCTCTTCAGGACCAGAAGAAAACAAGAAGATACCACTTCTGTTTTGCAGGAAATCATTTTAAGCACCAGGATAGTAAGAATTCTGGCGGCAGAGACGCTCCTCACCTCTGCTGCTGAATCCCTGCCAGCAAAGCAGGTTTTACTAGGCTGCAAAGACAGATTAGCAGATAACTCCTCTGTAGCCTGGTGATCAGGCTGTTCAATGTAAAATGCAGAGAAAGTCCCAGGAGAAGAATCCCCTTCTGCTGGCATGTTTTAAACAGAAAACGTGAGCTCTGCTTAACCCTTGGAAGAAAGAGGATAAAAATCTATCCCCAAAGCAGCAATCCAGTGGGCAGGCAGAAAGCTCTCCTTTCTACAACCCTGATGGAGAGGATGCCGCCCCCATACGCTCATCCTCTCTGGGGTCACCACGTTGTGGCACCTGATATGTTTACAACACATTGCGTCATGTAGCAAGGAGACTCCGGAGCAGAGCAGGCTGCTCAGGGCAGTGCGGTGTGGGGCTGAGGCTGACTGCAGCTGCCAGGGTTATAGAATCAGGCATGGTGGCCATCCTACCACAGCTACGCGCTTTTAGGGCCAGCACATCCTAGCGAGCCTCACTGTCTCACACGGCATCTGAGTTAGGATCCAGAGGCCACAGAATATGCAGACAGGTTGTTAAAATTAATATTTGAAAGGGGCAGAGGCATGTAGCAAAGACAGCAAATATATGCACATACACATATATAAACACAAATATAAAAATATGCAGAGATATATATACACACACACACATATGTATTAAAAATTGTACATTTCACTTGGTGGTGTAAGAGTTCAGCAGCTCTCAATGCTTGGAAGCAGCCCTTTCAACCACTTTAAGCCTACCCCAATTTGGAACTCCAAACAAGATCCAAGCTCTTCAAGCACAAAACAGTGCCAAACTACTGACGTCACAGTCAGTAGTATAAATAAGAATTACAATTCTCTCTCTTCTTTCTCTTTCTGAATGCAATGGCTGTGAGAAGTGTGTCTGAAGAGCTCTCCGTAACACAGTAGTGACAACGCACTGTAACACCCAGATGTCATGGTCCTGTCCTAGAAACATCTCTGTGGTTCGGATGCCTGAGTCCCTCAGTTACTGTCAACAAGCAGGCAAGAAAATGTCACCTTTAAAACCAGTTTTCTTCTGTGAACAACTGTGCACCGAACCGTGAAAGCAACAGCTTCACAACCACACGACAATGGCCTGGCTTCCACTTACTACTACAGCAACAAGAATGGAAGCAGCTGAGCTACAGATAAAGACCATTTTATTCCTGTCCCACTTGAACCCAGCTTGCGTGGGGTTGCATTCTGCTTCCTTCTCACTAGGTGAGCTGACAGTAGGCAGCAAGGCAAACAAATAAAAAAATAACCCTCAAATGATTTCTCATCCTTCAGCAATAAAAGGACAGAGAAACGCATCACATAAAATTAAACACCCTTTGCAGGGAAGGGGCATTTTATATCTAAATATTAGTTCTTATGAGAGATCTGACATCTCCTCAACTAGCTATTTTTGAAAAGCTGTAATCCTGTTTGGGAGGTTTCCCTAATTGCTCCAGCAATAACCCAAAAATTGCATTATGACTTTTTGGCATATTTGTTTCCCTCTCTGGTATCTTCTCCCATACTCTGTTTCCAGCTGCCACACTCAATGCATTTAGTTGATTATCTGCTTTTCACTACCTGAAAACTTATTCGTCAAATGGTTATTCTTTATATACCACTCCTGAATTTTGTGAAAGGCTCTCTTTGGAGAGGCTGCTTTACAGCCCTGCTCAAACATCAGAAAGCACTACAACATAGCATACTATACATACAGTACAATATACAGTGAATTTACTTCTAGTAAACTACTACACAATGGTT
Source organism: Stercorarius parasiticus (assembly GCA_013396915.1). Classification (NCBI taxonomy): domain Eukaryota; kingdom Metazoa; phylum Chordata; class Aves; order Charadriiformes; family Stercorariidae; genus Stercorarius; species Stercorarius parasiticus. The sequence goes on from VWZL01006057.1 coordinate 642,869, forward strand.
TATATTATTCTTGTTTTCGCAGTTCACAACACATAGCCCTGATCACTACATGGTGAAGATTAAAAATAATAATAAAAAGAAGTACTTATTGCTATCCAACCTGTATTGATTTCCCCCCAGGACACAACGGCAACCTCTGTTCCAGCATTGACAATTCTGGTTGGATCCTCATGTGAACTCCACTTCAAACAAGAACCACTTGATTTCTGTAGTCCTACATACCATATACCTGCAAGTTAACTGAGGACTCTAAGTCCACTGCAGCTCCTTGTCAGTCAAGGCTAATTCCCAGAGATTAGAGAAGGAAATCCTTACGCTCTCCCAGGTCCTAAACCCTACTGTTAGAGAAGAGCATTTTGTTTCATCCTAAATCATCTTTATAGAAAAAAAAAAAACCCAACAAAACAGAATGGCCTGTTCATTCTTACTATCTGCACCAAACATATCAGAGGAGATGAACTAAGGCCAATCTCTCACTGTGAATTAGCTCCCAGGCCACCTGCTACCAACGCCATGATGCCAGGTGTGTTACCCCAGATTAACTCAATGGTCACGCGGGTACTTGTTGCCAGTAACAAACACACAGCCACAAATCCCTCTCCCCTGCTTTTCTGGTGTCCTTATGCCACTGCTCTCCAAGGGATGCTGAGCAACGTTACTCTGAATAGGAGGTTTTGAAACTCTGTGAAAAACAGCCAGAGTCAGAAAATCGAGATCATTCTTTCGTTCTTCGCCGCAAAAGGAAGATTTTCCCTAAATTCAGAAATGTATTTGCCCTCCTGATTGCTTAGTGCCTCTAGACGAAGGTTTGTTCCCAAAGTCCATGGGCACCGCTTGAAAGGAGTATCCCTTCTCTTACTTGAACAGAAGCCTGAGCTCTCCCTGTTAGATTTTGTCCATACCTTCTCCACTTCTTCACCTACTTCACTTCTTCCCCTTCTCCCGGTTTGTTTCTCCCTCAGAGACAGAGAAGTCTTAAATTACCACGGAGAGCTTCCAAGAAAAAGATGATGGCAAAAAGTGCTCCTTTACCCACCCCAAATATACACAAACTGCAAACAGCCCATCAAACACAGCTGCCAGAGAACTGGCAGAAGAGAAGAATTACCCACTTTGCTCCAAAGCCTCTTCTGTTCAGAGCTGGATAAAGGGTGAGTTTCAATGTACTTTTATCAGCCTTTCAAAAAAGCACTGACTGGCATGATTCTGAGGCTGCTCTTCTCCTTCCACCTTTGGACCACAGTATTTTGATTTACCTTTTCTTCTCTGAGTAAGCGTGAATATTTAGGGTAAGAGTCTTAAAATATATCCAGGAGTTCACAGTTGTGCAATTCTGAGTCTCTACTAATATTAGACTCTTGAAGATTGAAATAAAAAGGAGACTTTGCCATCAGTTCAACACAATGGCAGCGTTACCATTTTTTGCGATGCTGAGGCATGTACAACAAGTGAGCAGGGAGCAAATAATTACCTTGCAAGTGCCAATGAGCTTATTGTGCACGTGGCTGGAACGGATTGACTCAAGCTAAGACAGCAGAAAAGATGCAGGCATTCTGGCTCCTCCACAGCACCCATAGCAAATCACAGAGCACTGCATTTCCAGGTTTTCCCGTTCTTTTCTGAAATTGGCAGTATTTGCTTCTTAAAATGCTCTGCACAGCTGGTATTTATTTACTGTTGAAAATTCTCAATTGTGTGGATATCTATCATGCAGTAGAAAAAACGTACAATGTGTATATAAAATATTTTTCTTCGCATTTCTTATCCAGTTGAGGAAGGAAGACTGTAACCACTTGATGCCTTCAACTTCACCTCTTGGAATCATTTCTATGTTAATACGTTATTATGTGATAGACTTTGAGCAAGGGTCAAGTAGCTCTTAGAAGTAGGAACACTGTGCAATATTGTGAAAGTTAATGGAAACATGTTTAAAGTATACTGAAAAGAACAAAGGTGGATTAAGAATACCTTTAAGTATTCCCCAAATTCATTTTTATGTTGATTCAGGTCCTACAGGAAATAAGATAAAATATTTCAAACGGACCTGAGATTTTTTTAAAGTATTATACAGAAAAGACCGATACGATTAACATTCTATTTTAAAATCTTTTGCAGATAACAAAGGATAAGTCCCTTTTCCATCTCCATGTGTTGCTTTCCACCCCATTCCTAATTTTTATGCTGAAGTATTCCAGAGCTGGAGGAAACTGCTCCCGAGGAAAGCACAGCAGTTAAGGACCGTCAGTGTTTGACTGAATCAAACGACTTGTTAGAACAACGACTTCCACAATTAAGACAAATATGTCTCCAGATACACGCTGAACCTAGCAAAGGAATAAGAGGAAAGCAGGTTCTCTTTATGCTTTGGTGATTTTCTGCCTGAAACCTCAATACCTGCAACCGTGGCACAGGTTGTGCTAACAGAGAATAACTGTTTAGAAACATCCTTGTCAGACCCTCTTAGATGAGACAACAAAAGGAAGGAAGAAACCTATGACAGTGCTCTACCAGCAGTGCTGGTTTTCATCATCCATTTAACCTTATTTTTGCTCTCTCTCATGTTACCATATGCATGAAGCCACTTCTACAAATTCACTCGCGGAACCACTATGCTGTCCTCTTCAAACCTCTCTTTCACTCTCCTGCTAAAATTGCCAAATGCAAGTGGATAGAGGGAGAACACATCCTGGTGCGTTTGTTCCTCTTGTGATTCACATCCACTGAGAGAACCATCTATGGAGGTTAAACTTGGATCACAAGTGTGCTGGCATGTGGAAGCGGCCCCATATCTGCCTGAGGGAGGTCAGGGATCCCACATCCCTTTTATCAGCACAGATTCCAGGTGTTTTTACACTCTGGGGAAACCGATACAGAGAAAAGAAACCAGAGGGACTGCTGAGCTCTGATCCATCTCTGCCCTGTCCCCAGCAGTCCTAACAGCAGCAGAATACTTTAGAAGACCATTTTCAACCATTTGTTGAAAAGCATCCCAGAAAAAAAAAAACCAAAAACAAAAACCCACCAACCCTGAAGCGAACAATCCTAGGTGTATCCCTTACTACTTTGCAATGTCCAGGCTTTGCACTGCCCAAGATTCGATCTTGTTACTTGAATAGCACAAAAAAAAAGACACACTTGGTGTTGGATGCCAGGCTCCAGTGTGCAGCTCATCCAGGATGCCTCCTGTCCCACCTCCTTTCTCTCCAAATAAAACAATTAATGGGGAGAGTAAGGAATAACCCATGAGCAGAGCAGGCCATGCCCTAAGCACAAGATAACTAAGGCTGAAGACAGCCTCTTGGAAGAAACCAGGACTTGCATTTCCTAAGGGATATGCACAGGGACACAAGGGTGCTGGGAAGGCTTATGGTCCCTAGTACCTCCTGCTCAACCAGCCTGAGTATATGCCCCAGGTAAATCTAATAATAACCTTGGAATGGAGTCAACCCAGGGCACAATGGTAATCATTTTAATGCCCTCAATATGCAGTTCAAAACAGAGGAATTTATCTAAATAATGTACTTCCTCAACTGGTTGTATCTATAATGGCCATGACATTAACAGGTCAACATCAAACACGGAATAGTAAAACCACCTCAGCTACAAAAGAATACAGATGATCCTCCAAATTTCTCTGCTGCTCTGCTCATCTATTACACGTTGTGTGTGATAGCAGATTAAGAATAATGACAAATCATATTCAATAAACTCAAAATGTGAAACACTTGAACTATTTTGCATTCTCGCTGATAATTATAACTGATCTCAAATATCAGATTGTTACCAATCTTCATATAATGAGATAGCAGCTCATTAATGAAGAAAAATTGATATTTTGTTTGCATTGGACTGAATTATAATTATCTGGAAATAAATATTCTATTCTTATATGTTCAGAAGCAAACATAATTTTGACGCAAAGTCGCAAAGTGAGAGGTAAGAAATCTTAAACCCTATTTCTTACCTCGCACCCTTTTGGCTAAAATGTCACATCTACTTTTTTGAGTCTGGGAGGTACATTTCATTGTCAAATAGAAGCATTAGCATCCAAGTGAATTTTCTCATCTGAGATCATTCCGTGATCTATACCTAATTATTATTTTCAAGAGACAACAGCACTTCATTGTATGATTTATACACATTGGATATCCAACATTTACATGCAGTGCAACTAAACTTTATTAATTTAAAATCAGAGTAATATTAGGAAGTAGAGATCCTGCTGAGTGTAACTTGCTACACATATGAAGCCATGCTTGTATAAACGAACTATGAACATAGATCCATTCATGATAGTCCTCATTTCTGAATATCCACACACTTTTGGTAAGGGAGAGGGAAGAAATATTTTCATGTCTTTAAAAACAACAAAAGAACTCTCACAATAGTAAGTGAAATATGAGCCTTTGCTTTGCAAAGCAACATGGCAGAGTTCAGCTCGTTTTGCCTAGGGACGTTTATTTATACTGCGGAGATAAACTATTTTGGTAATTCAGGGAAAAAAAAAATAACACACAAATTCACTTTTAGGTCAGATGAGTAAAGAAAAATTTCAATCAGGGAGTGAATTTTCAGGCTGACAAGCACTAAAGTAGTACACTTCACCAAAGATCTACATCTAATTTTGACAATAGCAGAACTTATATTACGTCACGTGTTGTTCTAAGCTGTTGAATTTGATTACGACAATCTTTTTTTTTTTTTCTGTGAAGAGCTGTGTTCCCATTCTAGAATATGACATGACAAAGGCATGTTTTTCCTCCTGTCCCCTTTCCCCTGGGAATTACCTTTGCCATAGCAGCACCCATGAGTACACTGTAAGCAGAGAACTTCCTTCTTACACCCACAGGCAAGTACCTCGGTGACACTGCTGTCACTACAGGTAGCTAACTTTTATTCAGCATTAAAAAAAAAATGGACACAGGTGTTTTCTTTCCCTTGCAAGAGCAATCGACCTTGCCCAGTGATGCCCTACTGGCTCCACCAAAATCTTTGGCTGTTTTGACTAGATGATTTATATTAGCTATTGCCAGTTAACTTGCTCATAGCTTTGCTGTTCACTAGCTGGAACCCATCAAATTTTCTTCCCCAGTGCTGTTTTATGGAGCACTCAGTTTCACAAATCAAAGATAGTTAATAGTGAAGAATGAAAGTTGACTTTTTCCCCTCCCTGGAGAATAACAAGTTCTCTCTGGGAGGATTCAAAACTTCCATCTTCACAAGATAAAATACTGGTGATCAAAACAGGCAGAAAGAATATCCAAGAAAGTTAAATGAGATCAAAAACAGGACACACAAAGCTTGCCACAGCTAGAAAAGAGTGAGCCTGCAGGGGCGTGTGTATGCTTGTATGGAGCCCCTGAGACTTCACCAAGACTCACGTTGACTCCTGCTTTGTTTAAGGACCAGTTGAAAGTTTGCAGAAACAGGAGTCTCCCTTCTTTTGCCAGCGTCTGTATCAATGTACTATTTTTCAGGTGCTAACATGCAATGGGAATTGGTTTGTGAGATCTGATATGCAACAACTTGGCACTCTTGCAATTCCCCACTGTTATCCCCTTCAAAAGAGACCAAAACACCCTACGAAATTCTTCGGGTGTCCAAAGAAATGCAGCATCCCCACGTAGGGATCTTGAAACAATCCTCTGATTACCATTAACTTTCAATGTACATCTTTCAATCTGGCCAAAAATAACATTTGTAAATTGAAGGCACTGTGTAAAAATAGTCGCAGCAATAATAACAAGACTAATAATGAGGATGAAGATCTTTTCAAACCATGAACAAATTTTGATTTTACTCTAAAAATAACTTGTGAAGAATGAGAGCATTTTGTAATACTTATGTTCGTTGTTTACTTCAGCTTTCTGGATGCTATTTATAAGAGGAAAGAATGAATCGCTGTCTTGTCTTGGGATTAGACCTTGTACAGTTATATGCAAAACGGGCACATATAGGAACTTGGGGGCAGGTGCTTTTCAGGAGACAATGACAGCAACATCCACTGAGTAACAATGAAAACTCAATTCTGGGTTTAAATATAACATGAGAAAGAAATATGCTTAAGAACAGGAAAGACAGACTTGATCAGACAGTGCCCCTCGAAGAGAAAGACACCCTGACAACCCTCTCAAGGACTTGAGAAAGGACCAAGAGTGGCTTTGTGGCTGCTGAAGGTTTGCTACGAGAGCGTTTTAGCTCATGAATTTTATTTCCCTACAGCCATTAAATGCTCAGTCTTTTGAGAAAATCCATACGGCCTAGAGAAAATTAATGCCTGTTGCTGAAAATTGCCCACAGAGTGTCTCTATTTCTGAGCTCATTTAGTTTTACCTCCCAGGAGACCATGAGATAAGCAAGTGTGCCTAAAAAGGACCACCTTCAGCATCAAATAAGCCTGGGGCCATAGGGCGGGGGTAAGCTGTGGCCAGGATGGGTTGGGTGGGAATTTTCAGGAAGGTTTAAAAAAAAAAAAAAAAAGCTACAACATGAGGAAAATCTCGTTTGTACAAATGCCTGACAAATCAATGTCACAACTGTTAATACAAAGTCCAGGTTCCAAGATATATTTTACCCTGAAATATGAACAGAAACAGATGGTTTTCTGATTTATAATTATTGTTGCTTTCTTGAAAAGTTGCAGCTTTGAAGAGCTCGCCGTGACTCATGGAGACAAAAAGGAGACATAAACTATATAGCTATTTATGCCGTCTATTTACTTACAAAAGTAATAAATTCTGTGTACCTTGTACAAAGAGCCAAAAAAGCAGAGACACCTCTACGTGCAGAAACCCTGAATACACCACCTTTTTCTTCATCTCTCTGCCCAAACCCCAACTCTGCAAATGGTGGCCTCATTATTTGTGGCCTTCACCTTGAGGGCAGCACCCTCTGTACCAGTCCTACCTCTCGGTCTAGAATTTCACAGCTCCTACAACACCCTGCCCCAGCCCAGAGCAGCCCCAACAGCTCCCATCACCTGTTGCAACCTTCGGGCCTCTTACAATTAACGACAGCTCCGAAGGGGATGCTGGTAATTCGCACCATGTGTTCTGTGTCACTTAGCACAAAGATAAGACCGATTTTTTCTGAAATCTGTACAGTATTTCAGTAAATTTGGAGGTATTTAGTACACCACGGTTTTGGAGGCCAGTTAATAAGGATCAGCAGAATAGATTCAGCAGGCTGGCAGTGCAGAAATTCAAGTTAAATTTCCTCACTTCTCTTCATATACAAACCAGCAAGCATTAATATCCCACACAGACTCAGGGATTACAGACACTAGCAGGGCAGATTTCTTCCTTTTCTTTTATGTTCAATATAAAAGGCTTTAGAAGCTTCAGCACTGATTCTAAAACACACTGAAAAAAAAACCCCTGTGTATAGTACAGTCTACTGAAGAGTTCCTTGTACAAAGAAACTTCATCTGCATTTTAGAATATCTTTCCTTCGCACAATACAATCCTGAAATTGCTGCAGGACATCACAGCCACAAAAACCTTTCACATGGACCTTCTGCACCACCTAATTTGCTAATATCTGCTGTTAAACTGATCTAAGCCTGGCCTCAATCTTCTTTTAATGAAAGAGAAGGAAGAGGATACTTTAACAGCTATTATTAGCTCTCAGTACCTGCCTGAAGAAAACAAAATAAAACAGAGCCTTTAATTCCCCAGGCTTTCTTACAGGCCCAGGGAGATGCTTTTCAGGACAATCAGCATATCTAAAAAAACTCAAAACACGTGAAAAACAATGTGGTGTGCACTGATTCCTTCAGCATCTGCACTGGGGAAGGACCTTAGATTTTACATTTACACTTAGAAAACAAAATTTTAACACCTGTAGCTTTATCTGAGACTTTGGGACAGCCACCTGTTTTTCCTAGGGTAGCATTTTTGCACCAGCTGAAAAATCTATACGCAACATGAGCACCTTTTTGTTGTCCATAATCTCTGCATGATGCAATTAACGCTTTTATTTTACTACAGGCTGAAATGTTGCATTTCCTTCCAGAGTTCAGAGTTTCAGAGCCATCAGCTTCTGCAGGGCTGACAAGACGTAAATTCTGTTACAGCCACCGGTGGTACTCAGCACAGTATTGGGTTTGGAAAACAAAAGAGATTTCATGCAGTTTATCAAAGAGAAGCCAAGAGGCCAACAGCAAGGAGTGGACCAAAGATCTTTCCTCGTCCTGCAGCAGAATGAATGCTGCAAATGTTCAGAAATTAAGAATATCTGCTTCCAGTTCTGAAAATGAACACTGATTTCACAATGTCTGTATTTTTGTTAACATGGAAGGAATCTGATTTTTTTTTTTAGTAATTAGTGAAAATGAGCTTTTAGGTCAAATATTTGCTAAAAGATTGCCTAAAATGTTTGATGACTGTAAAAAACGATAACATATGTGATTGCTTCCCTAACTAGATAACTTGATAATTAACTATTACAGGGTAATTGATAAATACGTAAATGGATTACGCGCTTAAAGTTCAGACTGAGTTGGTCAGATAAAATAGTTACGTGCATTTCGAGTACAGCACAGATTGTGATTTCAGCTTGATTTTACTCTCATATTCATTATGAAGCCTGAACAATTTAGAGAAAGAGTGATTCTCAGCCAAATTCACAAAGAATTTTGAAATATGTAGGAATGTATGTATTTAAAGATCTAAAGAGATCTAGAAAGAGAAAAAAAACCTGCAACATTTTTGTGCAATGTTAATTTAGGTTTACTTTTCCCCACTTCATTCGCAGTAAGTTATTAAGCCTCTACTTTTATAATTGCCTAATTAAATAAAGGTAAATGAGAAAATAAGGAACTTTTCCACAAGCAATCCTTCAGTCTCAAAAGAGGGGCATTGTTTTTACATAAAAATAATTTATTCTTGGCAGAAAAACAAGTTTTCTACATATATTAACACCTAGTGCTTATAATTTACACTGTGAATTACAAACATCAACAATTTTCACCTAGCCGTCTCTTGGTAAAACACTAATTAAAACCACAGTCTGTAATAAGGCTGGCTGTATCTTACTGTCTCAGAGTTTTCAGTGTCTTTTACATCACTGAAAGCTGCTGAGGGGGAAGGATTGCTACTGTTTTCCCGTAAATAATTGCTAAATTAACCCCCCATACGCCCCAAAAAGGAGGCTTTATCTAAGAATAAATATAAAAACCTTACTTTATCCAAGTCGTTTAAACTTTTCTCATTTCCATATCCAAATTCATATAGGCAGCAATGCAAAGACATATGTCCTATGATTTTTCTGTCATATTTGTCCTCTACTCTCCCTTCCGGATGTAGCACTGTATACGCATTCACGTGCGTTTCTCAATAACACAGTTTAAATGCCAAGGGGTTATTGTTATCGAAAATAAACTACAAATGTATTTATAATGCAAGAAACTTGTTTCTCACTTTTACTAAAACAGTTACAGTCCTTTTTGCTGTAGTGCTTTCAGTAATATTAACTCAGTATTTTTATTATTAAACTTGTTTACTGATGATTGTTAGAAATACCACAACATGCATGGTAGGTAAATTGATTTAATTGCCTTGGATATTTAATAGCATTTGTTTATGTTCATTGGTGTTGAGGGTATTATTGTAGCCGAAGTTGCTTTACAAAGAATTCAAAATGCAAAAACTTGGAACAACACAAGATAAACTACAAAAACGTGTTTGCTTCACACATTTGACAATGACAGATCAAGTGCTCTTCTTTAAAAGAAGTTTCCATCTACCCACTCTGATTTGCAAATAACTTTTCCTCTGATATCTGGGAAAAATAATAAATTTCATAGCGTGGCAAGAAAATAAATAAATCGGGTTCAGTTTGCAGAAGAAACACTTCCATGATGTAAGAAATATTGCAAAATACCCTTTCTGTAGCCCTTCTCATTTAAGGCAAATAAACTTTTACTTGATTATCTCAATGGATTATGAGAAAAGGTAGTCCTCTATGTTATATCTCCATTTGTCTCATTTGAAGGAAATGCAGCCTTGGGATTCATCGAGAAAGCACCAAACCACCACAGAAAGTTATAGAGCGCCAGCATCCAGCTCCAAACATCAAACTCCCTTTCACAACGTGATGTCGGTGCTGTATCTAAACAAACTCAATCCAAAGCGGGCCTCGAATAAAGTATGCCGCAGTGAACTGGTGTTGAGCTGACACAGGTGAGGTCTCTGGAAAGGCAGGTTTGAAACACAACTAAACAAACAAGGGAAAAAAAAAAAATCCCTGCCATAGTCAAACTTCCAGGCAGAAAACTATCCAAATTCCCTTACCAGAAAGCTGCTGTATAAATATTAACGTTTCCTTACTTCTGGAGGAAGTTCAACTTCAAGCTCTATGGTTCTTTAACAATAGCAAAGAAAATCTGAATACCTCCTAGGATGTTTTCGTTAGCACGATGTGTGTACCGCAGGTGTTGGAGAGTTTTTCACATGGATCGCTCTATGTGAACTCCCCAGCACTTTAGTTTCTCAGTTTTACCCTTCTAGACACTGGTAAGAATTTCTACTTCTATGCTATCTTTAATATTGACATTCACCGCCAATAGGTTTTCTCCTTTTTTCACAATCCAAGAAAGGTAGAGACCGAAATACTGTATGCTGGGATGAAAAGAAAAATGCCAAAAGAACATTTTATTAATTCCTGCATTTACCTCCTATCAAGCTTGCTGAGAGAGTACCAGTTGCATTTTCAGACTTGAGGAAAAAAAAAGATGAAAAAAAGCTTTTTTTTTTTTTTTTGGTATATTGGAGAGTAAACACTAAAGGTCAGTTTACTGCATCTTATGAGCTATGTTTTTTTTTTCCCAAACAAAAGTAAGAAAAGCAAGCATATAAGTATGTACCACGATGAGGCCTGCCGCAAGCACTGTCCTCGTGGTGAACCCAGTAGGGTTTTTCCCTCCTCAGATCCAGCAGGACCCTCCTTATTTCAATTTATGACCACACACAGACTCCTAATGGAGGCTCTTGCTGCCCTCATTCGTTAAGTCATGTATACTAGCGGTTAAGGTAATGGTTAGATTTCTATTAATGAAACCTTGACATTATCTATGTTTTATCTTACAAATGACATCCACATCCATGGCCTCAAAATACAAGACAAAAGTTAATACCATTCCACTGAGACAGAAACACTTATCAACCCTGTTTTTCAATGGTGAAAATGAAACTCACTGTAATGAAGTGGGTGGGACGAAACTCTCTTTGGCAATCACCTGCAAAATTCCAAACAGACATGAGGACCATGAGATGTCTGTGCATTAGCCTGGTACGGTGTTGTAGCCTACAACATTGGAATGAGAAGCTAATGCTAACACACAAGCATGAAGATGATGGCCCTCTTTGTAAACCAAGTTGCTTCCAGATCCTTTTATCCAAACACCACCAGCTGCCTTCAAATGGCAAATGTTAGAGCACTTCCTAAATGCATTTACAGATATTTATACAAGCAAATATAATTGGAGGTGCACATGACCACATACAGGTCAATGCCCCATCCCTGGAGGTGTTGGAGGCCAGGCTGGATGAGGCTTTGAGCAGCCTGGTCTAGTGGGAGGTGTTCCACCCCAGGGCAGGGGGGTGGAACTAGATGATCTTTAAGGTCCCTTCCAACCTGAACCATTCTGTGATTCTGTGATAAAGGAAGACTAAGCTTTTGTAACAAACTGAGTTAAAAATAGAAGGTCTCCACGACCAAGATTAGTTATTTCTGGGAGACAATGTCTGCTGCCAGTAGGTTAAAGCCAAATTGTTTGTAATACGCATTTTTTGCTACTTGCAAAACTGAAGAGGTGACAAGGAACAGCTATGAGCTAGAAAAGGGGAGAAAGCAAATACTGAAAGCAAACATGAAAATAGGCAACACAAGAAACCCAAGGGAATATCCAACAATCGACTTGAACACTTGCTTATTCATCCCACGTCAGCCTCTCTTTTCGTCTGTTTAAGTATGTAGTACCTACTGCACGCTTCCCCCAAGAATCATTTCCATACGGGAGCACCTAAACCAATCATTCTAAATAGAACATGTCCTGCCTTGTTTGTGCATCGTTTAGTTTCATATACTTCAGGGAAAATTGCAAAAGTAGAGTCACCCTGCCAGGTGACAGCTTGCCAGTGAAAATAATTGGCGTCGTGCTTTGAGGTACACGGAGTGCAAGGCACAGGCCACTACATCATGTGTTAATAGGGAAGGCTCACAATCAAGTCACTCTAATGCTGTCAGACCTCCAGGTCAAAATATTACCATTCCTACCGAAACGGAAGACCTGGAGTAGAATGCTAAGTAACACATTTATTATGATAAAATGTGTTTATTGTGATTTATGGTATGCAGGGAAAGGCTGACTCTTGATGCTAGCTTTCGTGCTTACACTGTTTTGTCCTAGAGCTGACAAGTATTTCCAAGACATGCAGAGTTTCAGGATGGGGTAGAGAGATCTAACTGTCTTTGCATAAATGCGCATACAAAAACTATGCAACAGTTAGTATAACCCCAAATTGTCACAATTTTTAAAAAGATAAGCCATGCTGTTCTTTAACGTGTACTGCCTATCATTCTGGTTTTCACAACACTTCCCAGTAACATACCCTAAAGCAAAACCTACAGTGTAAGTAAACAAAAAGTTCTTCATTTTTTCCGTCCATGCAGCAGTTCACACGCTATTTTTTTACATTTTGCAGTAAGTATTTAAGAATCAACAGTGGCAGAGATATAATAAGAGCAATTAGCAAGCAGGTTGCCTGGTGCTGGATTATTAACATATTCATGTGCAGTAAAAATACCCCATACTTCTGGATTTACTAACAGCTCACAGGCAAACTATCCCTAAGTATGCAAACCAAATAGGGAGAGAGAACTCAGGAACAGCAAGCAAAATCTAGCAAGCAAAGTAAGAGGGATTCGGCTAAAAGGCAGTCTGAAGGTGAAGATCAGCTAACTCTGGTGGTCAGCAGTTCTTCCAAGCAGAGCTACCAATATGTACTTAGACAAGGAGATTAAGCTGGTTTTCCAGAAGGTATTTGAGAAAGACAACAGCTGCCGAATTCCTATCATTTCTCCATCATTCATTGATAGGAAGACCTTCCCTTTTATTCCAGAGCAGCTCAGTTTCTCTTGGAACCTTTGGTTAGGAACCACACCCAAAATTCAGCCGCGTTTCTTTGTCCACTGACTTGATGACAGCTCCAAGGAACTGCAGTATGGTTGCAAGGAAGGACACACCTTCAAAGAATGAGCTTGGCAACCAGCTCAAACTTCTCCGTAGAGATACAGATGCAAAGTATTCATTCCAGTTTCCTCTTCTGGTCTTATTTCCTCTGACTATTCTTTTCATGTGTCTATAACTCATCTTAGAAGCTCTGTGGCCAGCTTTTTCCACCTGGTGTGCTTGCAAAAGAATTTATTTGTTCTCATGCCTTCTTCAATTTGTTCTTCCAATTCTTTCTTGGCATGCCTTAACTGTTTAATCTGCCAGGTATTGATCTTTTCTGTGTTCTTCACTTGAGCACAGCCTTTCTGAAGACCTCTTGTACTTCTAGCAACTATCCATTCTTCCCTTCTAGCCAGGAAAGATTCCTTTTGGATCTTCCCCTACCTCTTCTGATAGCATGTTCAGAACATGCCTTCAAATTGTATCCATGCCATCTGCAAGAATTTAAATAATATTCATCACTGACGCCATCACATTTATACAAAAATAGATGGGTTAGTTCTTAGAAGATATACTGGCAGTAGATGTGCAACACAGGGAAGAAAACCTGCATTCAGATTATATACAATGTTCTTCGTGGGCTGTACTAGCACTATTGAAAATCCCTTGAAAGTCCAGACTCTTCAGTCTGGTGTTTGCATTCGAGAATATTACAGAGATAGGAAAAATAATGCACTTGGGCCAATAGCTTAGGAAATTAAAGAGCATAAGAAACCTTTATGTGTTTGCAGGTTGTTTCTTCTTGGTGATGAATTCATGTTTTTTGACGGACAATGTATGAACACAAATAAGAGATAAATATGGATTAAAAGCTTCTTTTCAACCTGCTGTCAGTAGCTGAGGTTTACATAACCAAATTTAAGTAAAAAAGACTAAAATCTCAACCTACGTGCAGGTTTTATCAAAAAGATCCTTTCCTTCTTGGGATCTCCCATTTCCAATTTAGTCCAGGCTCATCACAATGTGTTTCCATTTCTAGTTATACACAGTTCTCCTGCTTGTGTGCATAGCAATTGGATGTTCTGCTTGCCATTTCAAAAGTTGCATCAAATACCATACTATGGGGTTCAACACGTCTGTGTTGACCCGTGGTAGACCAGAACACATTGCAGTTGTTGATGAGTGCAAATTCTTGGAGGAAAGGTAAGTTCTGCTGTCTCACCCAGACACAACCATTCATTTCCACCCCCAAACCGATCGTTCAGATCTATAGTAACTAGTGACACCCTGCAGGGCGGAGAAGCCAATGTACGTGAGGAGGGTAGGACCCTTTATGCTCATCACTGTGTGGATGCAGCAAAAGGTATTTCATGTCTCTAAGTCTTACAGTACAAAACCCAAGACTTTATGGAAGCATCTGCTAAAGAGGGCAACTTGCTGAAACTTCAAATTTCCAATCCTGATTTGCCACGTCCTCTTCAAGGTGTCAATTTAGTCCAACTCAACAAGAGTTTGCTCTCCGCGTCTTTTTAATTCTTGGCCTCCCGTCTGTTCCCGTCAGCATGATGACTGCCAACTGCGGTGCTGGCAGAAGCCCAGTTAGGTAACAACAATCACATCTCATTTTTCATAATTATCCAAAATGCTACGCAAGGATAACAAGTTCTCACCATTATAAAGATCTCAATGACTGAAAGCAGTAACTTAGAAATTTCACATTCAATTATTTTCTTTTCATTAAGTAAAATTAACATTAGAAAACTATTCAGATACAGAGGTTTTATAATTTTTTTTTTAAAATGGAAGTTATAAAATTAAAGCCAAATTACAACACAAAGGCAATTAAGGGAAGTAACTTAGCTAAAATAATACCAGTTCTTAATTGATTGAGAATTTAAATGAAGTATTAGTCAAAGACAATATTGAAAAATAGAACCATCTTGTACCTTATTCAAAATGATCAGGATCACCCACAAAGTCTCAGTATCACTAAATAATTCTTTAGAAATTGATTAAAATGTT
Source organism: Stercorarius parasiticus (assembly GCA_013396915.1). Taxonomy (NCBI): domain Eukaryota; kingdom Metazoa; phylum Chordata; class Aves; order Charadriiformes; family Stercorariidae; genus Stercorarius; species Stercorarius parasiticus. The sequence goes on from VWZL01006057.1 coordinate 658,065, forward strand.
TGAAATGTGCAAAGGCAAAGAATTCTACCTTTAGAATATCACTGAACTTAGGAAAAGTCCAGGGCCAAGTGACAAGAAACTGTTTCGTAGCTATCGATGCAGACATTTCTCCAGATAATTATTCTGCTCTTACTTGCACAGAAGAGATGTTGTGCGTGTTACTGACACAGTCCATGAATAGAGCCATTCACCACCCCGATTTTGTATTTTTTTCTTTCTGTCAAGTAATGCCTTATTCTCTATAAATCCTGTTTAACAGTTCAGCCAAGAATATAGCTATTATTTCAATCAGCTGAAATTTAAATTTTGCCAGGCAGCTCCTCCACAACAAGTTGTCAGTGCAACAGAAGATAAGGAAAGCCCTGACCAGAGGAGTGAGAGAGCAGTACTGTGCAAGCTACATATATTTAAGCGTTCATAGCAGTGGTATCTAAAATTTAAACCTAGATTGCACAACTTAACTACTTACGTAAGCAAATCTAACATTTAGTTCCATCTCTGTTTTATATAAAAAGGATGTATTTTACTAATATTCAAAAAGCTTTTTTCTTTGTGTTTATATATTAAGGTCACTAAAAACCAGATAGTTATGCTGTAAATATAGAAATCCAGATTATTCAAAGAAAAAAAGGAACACTCATGTTCTATTGAATATTTTGGGAAAGTAACATTTTGCTGTTCTGTACTTTCCTGTGAGAGCTTATGAAAGCAGACTATCCCTTTTCTTGTTTGCATTTTTATAACCCTTATCCTGTTTATAAGTGGCTAGGCTTAATTAAATGCAGAGCTGCTTAAGTGGTGGAGTATTTTGATGCATAGAATTATCATGTTCTCTGCCACTGATGGGGCCAGGCTCTTTTCAGTGGTGCCCAGCGACAGGACAAGAGGTAAAGGGCACAAACTTGAACACAGGAAGTTCCATCTCAACATGAGGAGGAACTTCTTTCCTGTGAGGGTGGCAGAGCCCTGGCACAGGCTGCCCAGAGAGGTGGTGGAGTCTCCGTCTCTGGAGACATTCCAAACCCGCCTGGACACGTTCCTGTGCCACCTGCTCTAAGGTGACCCTGCTCTGGCAGGGGGGTTGGACTAGATGATCTCCCAGAGGTCCCTTCCAACCCTATGGGGTTCTCTGGTTCTATGATTCTATGATTCAGCTACTACTAGACTAGTTGTATTTGGTCTCTAGCCAAGTGTCCCAATGAGGTAACTTCTGGACTATACGTTAGTTGACAAAAAGGGAATCTTCCTGGCTAAACTACTCACCATATACTCATGGACTTCCCCTACAGCAACCATAGGTATTTCTTAATTGCAGAAAGTACTGAAAGGGCCAAAGATCAGAAGTGCGATACAGGCACATTAGAAATGACAAGCACAGAAAATTTCATTACGTCAGTAAGGATGTGTCCTTAAACAGGCAAGCAATACAAATCACCTCCCACACAGCACGTTAATCCCCATCTTCTACTAGTCTTTAGTTTCATGCGTGAAGATTTTTCAGTAATACCATCTTGCCTCCCAAGTTGATGATGTGTATTTCCTTCACTCTCTGACTGCAGCCCATCTCTTCACTCCCACTGCTAATTGTTTTTCATGCCCAAAACACACAGGCAGAGTTTCTTCTCCTGATCTTATTCCAGTCCTTGTCATCCCCACATGACTTTCTCTGAGTAGTGAGGCAAATAACTCTCATCAATCCACGTCTTGCCTTTCAGCAACTGCTTTTCTGTTTGGCCCCACTGCAAGGTGCTTTAAAAAGACTTTGGATGTCTGTGGATAAGTCTTCTCATAGTCAGTATTCCCCAAAACTTCAATCAGGGTGTTTGTGCTTTGCTGTACATTGTAATATGCTTCAGAAATGCATGGGCCCAATCTGTAGGTGTCCAAGTGTAGCCTTACAGAATGTGTTTTACACTGCCAGAATAATGTTCCATCATTTCTTGCCTTATCTTGCAGTATACCGCTCTAAGGTATTGTTTGTTTTATCACTGCTAGAGGAAAGAGCACTGCACAGATAGCTTTAGATGTGCTTTTCAGTTATTATCCCAAGCAGACTTTTTTATTTGATCTGCGGCATTCTCTTTTGTATTACCAGATTTATGAAGATTAAATCTTTCTAACATAGACCATCAGAAACTTGACCCAAAAGCTCAGACTATCTAAATAATTCTAAACATGCTCTGCCTGTTACTTTCTATTTGTACCTCTGTCAATTATCAGCAGAAAATCCATGTTACTTTGAAATTAGGCATGATATCAAGTCATTCAAACAGAGAAGCAGCTAGAGGCATCCCTGGTGAGCTGGCGTTCTACCACCACTAAATATGTCCCAGTTTAATCAAAACAAGTCCTTCATCATTTCATTGCTATACTTTTTTATCTTGCACGACTTCACAATGTTCAAGTCCTTGATACCTTCCCAAATAAATTTCTAATCACTGTAACAGCTTTCCCACCTATCATACTGTACAGGTGTCAAGCTTTGAGCTACTGCATTGACTCGTTCCTTGCTTTAATCCCAATCTTCTACTGAATAAGTCTGTTCATTTTTCAAAATCATCTTGTAGATTCTACTGCTAACAACATGTTCATTGCTCTACAAGAAAAAAAGACAAACTTAAGCTACAAGCTTGAAGATCCTTAGTAAAGATTCAGAACTTGTATATACTACATTTATTTCCATCAATTGCTGTATTAAATGTAGGACTAGCCACAGCAGCTCAGAGAAGAGCTCTGCCCACCCACACTGTGTCTTTGCTGGGCACCTACAGCATGAACCCGGGGAACAGAGTAAGAGGAAAGCGTGTAGTGGGCCCTCCTGGGAACACTCTCCATCAACTTGTTAATAAGACTTCCAGAAGCTGAGGTTATATTCTCACAGTTACTGATGGATTTTCCCTTCATGACACCATCCAGGTACTTTCTGAAGTCCAACCTGGATGGCACCTTTCAAGGCAAGGAGCTCTGCAAAGTAACACCACACAGGGAGGAATGACTCTTGTTTATTTTGACCCTGTCATTTTATGTCCTGGGTTCACTGCATGCTCCCTAACTCTTGTATTGAGAATTTTTTGCTTCTCAGTCACATAATGTTCATTTTCACTTTTCCAGACTCAAGGGTGCCAGCCTCTGCTGTCATTCCTTGTAAGCCGTTCCACACTTTTGATCATATTTGCTGCCATTGCTCTCTAGCTTCAACAGGTCTTCAATAACTAACTCCCTTTGAGTTGAGTGACCAAAACTGCACCACATACACAGCTGACTGCCATTACGCTTTCTATCTTGCTTCCTGTTCTTTTTCCATTAAGTCCAACATTTAATTTTACTTTCTTCACTGCCAAAGGACAGTGATGGCTAAGGCCATCATTTTTAGCCAAAACAAAAATATCCGCCTTAATTCTCATGTTATTTCAGGGCAGTAGCAGTTCACTGTTTTATCTGCACTGAATACCATAGCGTTCACTGTTCCCTTACACAGATGCCCAGGACCAAAAATTTCTTCCGCCATCACTATCCTAAAAGATTTAGCATTGACAACAAACTTCAGAGGAGCATGAGATCCTGTGGGAATCCACAAGCAACCACCCTCTGCCCTGAAAACTATTATTCTTACCCTCCATTTCTGTCCTTTAACAACTACTTTGTCTTGTGTCCTTTGTGCTTCCCCCCGCTCCAGCCCACAGCAGCGTGTCACACCTCTGGAATTCCCAAATTCTGGTCTCCTTTCTCCACTGGTTGTGGTCATTACTTCCAGAGACTCTCGTCTTGCAAACAATTTCTGTTATACTTAATGTCTAACTTTGTTCTTTCTTATTAATTAAAGAATACATGCAGCTAAAAGGCAACTACAAACTAATACTGCAAATCCGACCACTTCTGTGGTACCACGTGTCACTTCCAGGTGGCCTTCCCCATTATCCCTTGACCATTTGTCAATGGTCAAATACTTCAATCACCTTTCAACATACTCACTTTCCCTTCAGAATGCAAAAAAGGTTTTCATGTAAAATCCTGCTTTATCTCCTTTAGCCACCTCTGCTGTCTCAGTTTCACAGAGAACTGAGAAATGCAGGGAGGACCTGACATATCTTTGGTGCCATTCAAACCCATTCTTTGGAGATCAGCAAGACTGAGCTCTTTGAATGAGTATTAATAGGTTGGGACTCTGCTGACTGTCATGATCCATGGCCCTTTTACTGCCTTCTACCTAGATTTTAATTAACTACTTCAAAATGTATTTCCTTCTTACACTGTTTCCTGTTTTCTTTGCTAAACTTTTCCCATTTGTAGCGACATCTGACTGTGCCTCATTCATCTTTTTGTCTTCCTTCAAAATTAATATTCAGAAATCAGGAATCAAACCTGTAATAACTCATTTCCATTACAATGAATACAGCCCTTTTATATTTGTCCTTCTCACCCACATGCCTGTATTTCTTTCTTTCTCTTTTCTTTGTGTACTTGATTTCGTCCCTTATGTAGTTTTAAAACTACCTTGGAGTGCTGCCTGCTCTTGCATGAGTTTCGGGATTTCTGATGGAAGCCATCCTATTGTCACGCAAGTGTTGTCTCCAAATCTGGCCCAGGCTCCAACAAAGTCAACCCCTCTCTGCCATCACACAATGCCTTTGGGATGTACGTTAAGGTTTGCAGCCTGTTGTGCTCCCCTCCTGCTCCCTAGTCCCTAGGGGAGCTCTATTACCACCACTTCTCCTCCTCCTGCTCTCAAAGAGCAATTTTCAGCTAGTGTGCACACTGAGAGCACCAAGAAGCCAAACAAAGCTAAATTATTTTGATAACATGACTCAGACTCTTCATTACATCTGATGGCAAGCTCTAGCTTCTTTTTTTTTGGCAGTGTATTGCTGTCTGCACCAAGTCTCCTCACTACGGGGAAACCGCTATTATTTTTTTTGCTTTCCAGTGAAGATGGAAATGTCTCCTATTTAGAAGGCTGTAGAATAAAACAAACTAACTGTAGCTTTCTATAAATCTCATGGAAACCTATAAGCACTGAGGAAATAAATAAAATATCATATAAATAAGATGAAAAAAGTGTTTTAAAAATTGCTACTATTTCCCTTAAAATAGAAGCTATCCATCCTAAACAGCCACAGAACGTATACAACCCTTGCTATTATTTCAGTGCTCAGTATGTCACATTCTTATCAAGACAACCACTCCCAAGGAAAAAGCGCCTCCTCCACAGCTTCAAAGAGAGAATAAAAACATTTGAAAAACAAAATCAAGGGTCATAAACTGTCTAGAAAAGCCCTCTAGTACATGCATCCTTCCATTTTCTACCAAGGTATAAGCTGTGCAGGGACTATTTGCCTCTCTACCTTCCAGCACACTACTAATAGCACAGCTAAAATGAAAGTGGGTACAGCTCTATGGGGCCTATCACCAGCACTATATAATGGACTTAAAAAAAAAAACCTTCCCACATTTTTTTTTTGTCAAGTAGTGGAAATCCAGCACAGAATAAATTAGATCATCTACTTACAAAATAAAAATCAGGCCCTCTTTACACATCAACAGGGTAAGATTTTGTCACAAAACATCTTCCTACATCCAGAGTATAAAAGTATACCCTAGTCTGAATATAACTGTGGCAGTGCTATAAAATCATGATTTGCTAAAGTGATGCTTTTTTCTTCTAATTAAAACAGAATTACATAAATGAGCCCTTCCATCTGATATCCCAAATGGTTTAATCATCTAAAAAAGGAAACCTGAATACTGTAATTATTTACTTTCGGGGGGTCAGAAGTCCAAAAATGGATGTGGAAGCTATGCAAAAAGGAAGAGAGAAGAGCTGTGAGACTGAGAGCTGCATTTGCCAGGCTTCATTATCCCCAGCAGAGCACTAGGAATCCAGGGCAGAGGCAGCAGTACGCTCCGTAGTCAAGGGGAGGTAGACATGACACTTAGGAGGTAATAGCTGAGCATGTTGTGAGGGACTCCTGATGAACTTTTCCTGCCCGAGTGACACAGCTGCTATAAACAAACCCAGCTTTTACCACAATAACCTTACATGGATTTGTACTATTTCTACCAGTTGCCCCAGGGCTGCCTGGGACACAGGTGGCATCCACAGGTCGTCGTGACCAGTACTCATGACTTTCCTTCAACTCCTCTGAAGCTTGAGGTTGAGCCTCTTCAGGTCTGCTCTTGGCCACGAGGAGAAGGATGGAAAATGGGAGGTGGAGAAACCCTGCGTTCTCACAGTGCTGCCCCCAGCATGTGACCACTTTCTGAAAGGGAAGCCCAAGGGGCTTTTTCAAATCTCTGTTTTGTGAAAGAAACAGCCAAAGTGGTGATGTTGACTCTTAATCCGAGGAAAGGCGAAATATAGCCATAACAACCCAAAAAATACTTATAATGCTATTTATAAGCAAGCCTGCAGCTGCATTTTATTTTGATTCAAACAACTGGTAATCACAGATAGGCTAAAAGGAGGGGAGGAGTAAAGAATTTAAGGCACAAATTGCAGCATAAAACCCACCATGGCACGAAGTAACATAAAACCCACGAAGATGATAAAGCAACACGAAGCCAGTAAAATCTCAGGGCTAACAGCTAATGGGAAAAAAAGAGGTCAGAGTTTTATTTCTCTTCTACATCTGAAGAGTTTGGAATTAAATATATTGTTAAGCCAAAGATTTGGGAAAAGGAAATATTCATCTATGTTTCAATATTTAGAAGAATATGCAGAAGTGTCACAATATCCTGGCATTTTCAAACACTCATTAATGTTCAATTCTGCAAAAGTGTAGCCATTTCTAATTCTCTTTGCCCGGAACTGGTAAATGCATTGTTATCCACCAGCAAAAATGCTGCTTTCAACAGTGACTTGAAACCAAAATACACTACACAAATGCAATCATCACATAATAATATACATTTCATCGTATTTATCAATGCAATCATCTTATTTTAACTCCAAAATAAAACCCGTGTTTTCCTATTTACATATGGATGTTTTCTAAGGCCCATGCTTCACCCCATCCTTTCACAAGAGAATCCAAAAAGCTGCCTTCTGCAGCCATTCCCGCAGGAAAGCATTACTTGGGAATTTTCACCAAGCCCACACAAATCTGCCAGTCACCAAAAAGCAAAGTAAGATTTTCCTGATACATCCTTTTCTTTAGCATCCAAGAGAAAGCTGCTAGGTTGATCAAGCACTTCTCAACATATTTTTAGAAGTCTTAAGTTCTATTATTTATATTATTTTTTTCCTTTATGTGTTAAAGACGGTGTATCAGAATGGATCCTATCTTTACTCAATCTCCTTGACTTTCCTTAGCAATGTAAAGAAAGAAATGCATTAACTGAAGACCCCAGCTTGCTGGAGTGAATAAAACTGGCTTACATCAGACGGAAGTCAAAAGAAAGGGAAACAAAAGTATTTAAAAAAATAAAACAGTACCTGTCAGCACCAAAACTCTGATTTTACTTTCATGCAGGATACCTGTCTTTCCTATTTCTCAAATCAGCTGCAGACTCTCTTGCTTTGATTCCAGCTTCAAAGGGAAATTTGGTATTTATTCTCTCAGGAAGGACAACTCTGTATCGTGCCTCTTTGATGTCTTGTTACACAACTAAAAAACCCAACTTTAGGGGGGTATAATTAAATAATATCATCACCAGCAATCTATTTACCAAAAGAAAAGAGTTTACTAGCAGTGAGCAACATTTGAGCTGGATTGAGGATGAAAGTGGCTAAGCCTTGGTTTATATGTAAAATTAAAATATCAAAGAATGCACTTAGGATTTTTCTTAGAGAAAGAATTTGGCAGATAAGACTTTCTCAGTATTTCTTTCATCAACACCGAGCTCCATAATATGAACCTTACATAGTGCAGGCCCAAACTTTTGTCTCAGTAAGAGCCAGACATATGTAAAATGGAGCAAGGATGTGGTTTTTAGTGTGGTAGAATACAAAATAAAGCACCAAATAATGACTCCTCTGATGTGCTGCCTACATTTTGCAGTGAACGACCACAGCTTATGCCTACTCACGGATCTTACAAATATAGCAAGCGAGGTCAATAGAGGGAAAAAAAGAAAGAAAAGGCAGCTAAAGGTCTGCTCACTTTGTAAAAATAAAGCTCCTGAGTGAAAAGCTCAGACTGAAATCCTGGCTTCCACTGAACTGCAACAGCAATGAGCCTCCAACTACCAACCCCCAGCTCTCCCCTTCGCCTCAGCAGGTTGTTTGCTGCACAGTCTCTCTGGAGCGTGAAAGGTTCCTGGCACAAATACACCATTTCAAAACTGGAAACAAGGACTACGAAGGGAATCCCCACCTTTGTATTTTAAAAGAAGAAAGAGTATTTTAAGAGATTGGAAATTTAACCCAGTTCATTAAAGGTTCTCCAGCCTGCCTAATTTCCAGTGGTTTGATTCAAATAGCCAGGCTCTTACTCCAGAGACCTCGGGGAGGGGCGGAGGGGCAACAGGTTGTTTAATATGTTAAGCCATTCTGAGAATTAAGTTTCGAAAAAGACTAACCTACCATCAGGAGGTCATTTTCTTTTTTTAAATTGTGAGTGATATAAGGGAAAACCTCCAGAAAAATAGTGCTTTTGTAGTCAGGATTGGACCAGGAAGACAAGCACATTAAATACACCATGGTTATCACTTCTATATTAGGCCTTTATATATACCTGGGAGGAAGTCTGCTTTTGGAAAGACAGCACAGGTTAATGGATCAGACCTGGTAAAGGCCAAGGCCTCCAACAACAACAATCCTGGCCCGTTTTGTTCTTTATGACCCTGGGGATGCTCTGACAGCTCCACACACATCCACAGGCTGCCACGGCTGCTCCAGCTCCTCGGTCATAACTGCGCAGCAGCCTCATCCCTTCGTTTGGTTCTTCCCCCATACCAACACGTGCACAGATTAATTACCCCACACTCATTACTGATAAAAAGGCAAACTCCTGCCTTTCTCCTACGTTAAAACACGGCAGCCACCCCACACGTCACTTGATTTTCCCCAAAATGCTAATTGGGAAAGTTTGCACAGATTCAGGCAGAATGAAAGAGGAGCCTCAAGAGAGCCAGGCACAGAATGCTGCTGTAATTTAATCCTTATTCCAATACTTTCTCAGGTGTTCAACATGAAAAATGAAAATAAAATACTCACTAACAATAATAAATTAGAGAACATTAGCCTACAGGAAATTGTTCCTTGTAATTTCTAGTAAAGAATTACTAAGCACGTTACTAATGCCAACACCAAGAAACAATTTTCTTGATTTACTGAAACTATAAAGTTGGCTACGTGTAATTCAAGAAAGGTTTTTTTGCCTTTTTCCTTTCTTCCTTTACCCACATAAAGTAATTGTCATTAGAAGGACTTCATGGATTTTGCTGGTGAAGAGTGGGCCTGAAATAGTTTATTAATTAAAACTCAGATTTCTGTTTGAGGCTTTAAATTTTAATAGCATCTTGGCAGTGCTAGATAGATTGACACACAGTGAATGTAGAAAACATTGGGGCAAGAGAAGACAGGCAGTGAGAGGGAAGGAACTGGGACAGGAGGGAAGAGGAGCCAATAGAATCCAATCCTCTTCCTGCATGAACAAACCTGGGGACAAAGTTAAACATTTATCTGCAGGACAGGTGTATAAAGACCAAAGTTACACTGTCCCATCTTTAGCTGCAGAGAAAAAAAATAAATGATTTTTGTGCTCATTTATATACTGGCCTTACTGCTAAGACTTACAATACAGGTACTATTTGTACCGGGAATATACGACAAGCAGAGCGTAGACACCATTAAGAGCTTAAAACACCCGGGTCACAGTGAGCTGTCAAAACATAATAAATAGCCATTGCTCTGAGTGTTGCAATTACGATTAGCAACACTTTGTTTTTAAATGGTGTTTTTCAAACGAGAACAATGTCATTTCTGATGTTGCAGGAACTGCAAGAACTGAGGTCCAGAGAAATGCCACGATGCGCGAAGTCCCCGCAGTGGGCCAGTGCTGGCAGAGCCAGCAACTGAAACCAGTCCAAAGCTCTGCCCAGTTGCTCATATTGCCCCATCCATTAATAATCACCTGAAATAATTCATCGTTCTGGCAATTCTTAATGCTTTCTGGTCTGAAAAACAATGGCTATGTAACTCGAGATGCAAAATAAGAAGCAGCAGGTTTTTGCCAAATCGCAAAATAAATATTCTACTTCAAGAAAGAACTCTCAAACAATGCAGCTCCTGAACAACATTTTATTGTACAGGGACAAGCACATGGTATGAGAAAAATGTTTGGAAAAAATATACCACAGGCCCAAAGTATTTCGTTACATCTTTGATAACTGTTTCTGCTGCATTCAGCTTTTTTTTTTTAAGTAACCAAAACAGTGCAAAAGAAACTAAAAAATAAAAAAAAATTGAAACTTGCCCTCTAAAAACTACACGTCCTTGTTGACTGCCTCATAATAATTACTGAAAGAAAGGTTCAGCTGTGGAGAAATACAGAGGTTCTTTCATATCCGTCACAAACAACACACTTTGTGCTTCACAGGTGCAAAAATGAATAGACTGAATACATATTAAATTCTAATGCCGATGAATTGTGCAGTACAGAATTACAGTCAACAGTTTTTTGAGTTCTTTATCAAATCGAGGGAGTCAGAAGTTTCCTCCAAGGACTACGCTGAATATATTTGTCATTTGTTAATAGAACTACAAGCTCTTTTCCATTCTCTTTCTCTGGCCTTTTTTTTGGCCAAGTCATCTAACAAAGACTATTCCTTAACCACTATCTAAGGATGCTATCATTATCCCATTACTTATGCCATTACCGATAATGAAAACAAGCTAAATACATTCTACAGCCTAAACCCAGTAACAAACATGGAACCAATATACAAACTCCCCTGCTCATATGGCTCCCTTTTATCTCCCCTCACAGGCCTCCTGCCTTCCAGCAATGCCTCTTCCATCTTCGTTCAAACAAAACTTTCAAGATTTGGATTTGATGAAGTTCAGAAGATAGACTAAGACGATGAACCTTAGCTTCTTTCAGATACTTCTGCCTGCAAAATCTGAACGCTTAAAACTTCTCAGATTCTTCCCCAAGTATGAATATTCACATTTAAATTCTTTTTTACTTTGCTGGAGAAATCTAAGTTGGGATAGTCCTATCCTTTTGGTGCCAGGCCACCAAAGTAGATCTGTAAAACAAGCGGTGGCAAAAGGTACACAGAAAAGCAAGCTAGTCCAGTGTACGCATTTTTGTACCTAATAGCATTCTTCCTTGGGTTATACACTTGTAGTGTCTCTCCCGTTCACATATATATATATATGTATATATACACACAGAGAAGGAACTCTAAATAGCGTAACAAAATAAAATGGGAAGGGCTATAACTTCCACAATGCTTTGTATCTGGCCCATTCTTTTTTAAAGCGTCTCCTTAAAAAACAATTATTGCTATTTCCTCTGCTTAACCTTCAGATTCAAAAAAAAAAAAATAAAATATAAAATAAGGTCAGTACAGGAGCATTTTGTATCCCAACTGCCAAAGCACAAAGCAAGGGAGCTAGAAAACGTGTATCATATTTCAGTACTTGTCTCTCCCATCCCTATCCCTTGGATTTGAGACAGTCTGCAGAAAACATTGCTTTGTGCATTTGAGCACTACTCATCTCTGGGGGCATGTTTAGACAAACTGATATGCAGTAAAAGCCTCTTGCTAGTCTAAATCTCCGAACACCTTATCTTTCCCAGCTTCCCAGTAACAGGAAGACAATTCTGCACTCATCCTTCCAGGCTTTGGAGGAAATTCAAAGACATTGTAGGAGGGTGGATACAAGAAGAATATTCTTGATATTAAACAGGCTGTCCCAGAGGCTTCTACGGAAAGATTTTGGGGTGACAACAGCCCTCAGGTGCTCCTGGCATTGCACTGGAGGTCTGGGTGGGGAGACGAGCAAGAGAATCTCGCTTGCAGAAGAGCCACAGGCAGGAAAGGCTGATAAAGACCTTGAATGAACTCATCTTCCAACTGCTCCATTAGCCAGTCCTTGTTCCTCCAAGTGCCAGCAGGGCAAAGAGCATTCAATCACCATTCAGTCCCGCTCTCCAATTTATCAGGATATGAGGCTGCGGAAACGGTTGTATGAGCACTGCTCTGTGCCATTGTGTGCAAAGCGCACAGGAGAAACCCCGGTGGCTCGGCATTAGTGCTGGACGTGCACAACCCCAGCCCATCCGTCCCTGCAAAACGGTGCAGCCGGAGCACATCACTGCTCCTCATAACATTAATGCACTCCTCCCATTTCCACTCAAACGTAGGATGAATTCCATTTTACTGTTCTTCTGAACCCAACAATCTGCCCTCATACCTCCCCTGTCCTCAGCTGTGTGAACCTTCAGCATCTAACTGGCAATAAAGCAGTATTTGAGACACGTCTTGCCCTCTTGTCCCAGTCCTCTTTCCTATAGCAAAACTTAAACTGTATTTGTATACTACCACCACCAGGCAGGTGCCACTGTATCTTTCCATTTCAATTTAATACCGAATGCTTTTAAGAACGGTTGCTCAGCATTGTATATATTTTTCATGTCTGATTTATACCTTGAAACTACACACTTTCTTAAATTTCTGAATACTCCGTGCTGTTTCTATAACATTTTTTTACAAACAGCAATTAATAAAGAACACCTGAATGGACCAGTTTCTGCCACATTGTAATTCCAAAGTTACGTTGCCACCTGTGGACAGCCTGGTATTACTACTGCGCACCACAGGTTATTTTCTTTGTGCAGGAGACCATCACACTTCTAAGCCAACGGACAGAAATGCAGCAGCAGATGGCTGTATCCCTTCTAAGCTAACAGCTTCACCTAACAGCCATTTAGTCTGAGCAATAACTTTGAAGAGTTATGAAAATATCCGGCCCCAAACTATAACACTAAGCATCTGCAGCTCCGCACAGCCTACGATTTCTGCATGCTTCCACATTTGACGTTGGCCCAAACGTTTGCAGCCAGCAGCACCTGAAAAAAAGACTGCCGAATGAATTGTCCAAGTAAATTATGTGTCTGGAAATAGCTGTGACATTTTCATCCCAGAGAAATATTACTAACCCGGTCTTATAATGTAAGATGACCTCAAAAGTTTCACCCAGCTGTCCCTGCTAAGCCAGCTGCACTGTATAGCCTCTTCAGAGCTGCTGCTGTTGAGAGCGTACAGGAACAAGTGAAAGATACAAAAGGCCCAAGTCTCCAGAACCATGCAGTCCTTAAACTGGCCCAAACCCATCAGGATTTGTTTCTGAGCTCAACAGGAGCTAGAGGCTCCCACCTTGCTGCTTTGCTGCTAGTCAGTATTATGCCTCTCTGGAGAAAGCAACTCTGATCTTCAGTTACGAACAGGAGAAGACCCACTATCATGCAGCAAATCAGGCTGGACTCTCTGCTGCATGCAACAGTGTCCAACAGCTCTTGGGAGCTCTGGAGACAACTGGGCCAAGGGCAGGTACTTCCCCTCAAAATACTTTGCCCACCTGCTGTTCTGCCTCTGGGAGCTTAGGCAAGGCTGCTCCACGATGCCTGCATGAACCCTGGGATGATGGGGATTCCTGATAAATTCCTACAGCATTAAAAATGGAAAAAAAACCCCACCCACCCAAACAAAAAAAACAACAAAAAAACCCCAACCATCCAAAAAAACCCCCAACAAAGAAACCCCTCCCAAAAAACCCCAAAACTCCAAACAGCATCACATGAAAGTGGGCAGGAATCACAGAATCATAGAATGGTTTGGGTTAGAAGGGACCTTAAAGCCCATCCAGTGCCACCCCCTGCCCTGGGCAGGGACACCTCCCACCAGACCAGGTTGCTCCAAGCCCCGTCCAACCTGGCCTTGAACACCTCCAGGGATGGGGCAGCCACAGCTTCTCTGGGCAACCTGGGACAGGGGCTCACCACCCTCACAGTAAAGAATTTCTTCCTGATATCTCATCTAAATCTCCCCTCTTCCAGTTTAAAACTGTTATCCCTGATGCACTGCACTATTCAAATGCTGGACTTTCTTATCAAAACTCTGCCAAAATGCAACGTAAGCACTTTGAGCTGCTGCTGGGGTTACTTAGTGCAGGGAAAGCACCCATCCGGGCCTGTTCTCCCAGAATACAGACCATTTCAAGATTCCCAAATTGCAGGAAATGCCCAATTCCAGTTTGGTAATCTCTGCTAAATTGTTAATAACCATAACAGTTACCAACATTGCACGTACTAAGTGACAATTTCATTGGCAATCGCGGCCAAGGCACTGAACACAGGAGCAGCAACTGGGGAGAGGAATCAGTGAGTGCTGCATTCATTGGAGCCACACATAAAAGAGGGACTGAATCAGGGAGAGAAAAGCTGACTTGTGAGAACATCAACCTTGCTGGAATTCTGCTCCCGTTTAGGTAAAAAATAAAACTCCCTTTGATTCTAGACAAATCAATTCAGCCAATACTCAGCTCTGAGAAATTGCTCCAAATACTTGAGTCATTCAAGTAGTCTAAAGATTATCTCCATCCCCATCAAGGTAAACAATCCAGTAGCATTTTTAAATACCAATCAAAAAGAAGTGTTAGAAAAGCAGACCTTCAAAATGGTAATGAAAGAGGTTATTCAGATATAATCCCATTATATTTCAGCTCTAGTACTGGGAGCTTTTTGATTTCTGACTATGCAAGTGCTGAGAATAAATGAGAGACCAAGTGATACCTGCAGCTGCTCTGCACCCACCCAGCTGAAGGTTTGTAATGGACCTACTCACAGAAAATGGGCCACAAACAGCCAGTCGCTATTTTGCAGCTGCGTGGTGAAGTTCTTCATAAGCTGAGTGATCAGCAAAGGGTAACTGCTTTTAATCTACCTCTGTTGTATTTTTCATGAAAACATTAGGATTTATACTACCCTGTCATTCCATATATGCACACAGAGAGGAAGCTGTAAAGGAAAGCCATCTGCAGTTATAATTAACGTTAAGAGCAATATATTTGTGGGAAAGGTACTTCAACTGAGACAATTACCTGGGGAAAATGAGAACAAAATTACACCTTCCTCTGCTAACTGCAAAAGCAAGTTCTCATCCAAAAATCAAGTAGACTTCACAGACACTAGTTGTTTGGCCCTGCTCTGGCTTAAAGTTGGGTGTGTTACTGGTAGACCCTTTCAGGTTGATGCTAGTACATAACAAAATTATCCACCTCTCAACATTTACCCTCAAAAAACTTGACTATGTTTGTGCAGCAACAAAAAAACAAAGACACTTCTTGCCAAATATTAGGATGGTCATCGTTTGGATGAAGGCAGCATGTTCCTAACCGACGATGGGAAGCCCAGGCATTCAAATGGGGCTTCAAGGAGGCAACCTAAAGCAGTACCAGAATTCGGGAGCTGATCTTCCCTGGAACTGTCAGTGCACGGGGTCAGGCAAGGAGCTGAGAAAACGGTCTGCCAGTCGAGCATCTTCCAACAGCAGTTGCTAAGGAAAAGACCAGGCATACGGGAAGACGCTGAAGACAGGAAGGAAAACTCTTTTCCTGTTCTCCCAAAGGGTCTACAACTCACGAGCACAGACCCTTCTCCTCTGCCTAAACGTACCAATCTGACACTTTTATCTTTTCATACTATTATTACCCGTATTTATTTGGAATATTCCCCATAGGTATTTTACACTCCCCTTACAGTAATTTCTGTGACCATAAGCTTCTGTAAGGCAGCAAATGCTTCAGCGCTCCTTCCTGTTTAAGTCTCACAAATCTCATCAATAACAAAACATTTTGCTGTAAGTGACAATTTGCAATGGCTTATTTGTGCTTCAAGACTTTGATACCAAGAAAGACAAATTCGCCTGTGATACACCAAATCCCCAATCAACTGGAAAATTAAGCAGAAGAATGCAAAGCTGCAGATCTATGTAAATTCACTTTCCATATCCATCATCCACAGCTGCATTTCAAAAACTGCTAACTAATTCTGGGTGCCCACTTTGGCACCAAGCACGGTGAACAGAGCCAGCTCTAGCTATCTCTATGGCTTTACTTGGGCCACTATAAAACTGTGAGAGCTGACAAGATTTCTCTCCTTTAGGGAGTATAATCTAGGAACAAATTCACTTTGGGGAGGAATGGCCCAGTGCTGAGATACAATTCAACTAAAGCTCGAATTGCAGAGTCTATAAAACTATCTATAACTGCATCTTGAGCAGGGAAAATAAATTTATGGATGTACACAGGAGAGAGAAATCATGGAGATAAGTATCACATATAAATCTACAGAGGCTACATAATTACTGCATCACAGATCCATGATTAATATTATTCTGTTGAGGATAGAGATACTGATACATCAAGGGTGTCTCTATGAGAAGTACTATAGTTCAGGTCTGACATAGACTTCTAAAGTGACTGTCCTCATCCTCCCCACTTTCCTGCACACTGGTGTGCATTGCAGAGGTCTGGGAGCACAAGAACTGGATTCCTGGAGGATAAAACTATGAAATCCAGGAACGATGCAGCCGTTCCAGCTGCTGAAGGCCAGCCACTTCAGGGGAGCCAGTCTGCACAAAATCTCTTGTGCATGTTGGGTGGATTTTGGGTCACCAGCATTAATTGCTTCATCCTACAAATGCGTTTTCATTCATGCAAAAATTTCCCCTGCAAGCTCCTTGCTGGTCGTTTGCACAGCAGCAGCCCCTGTGCCAGCACAGGGCCCTGCCAAAGGCTGTTTTTCCCTGCGTCTGGCCCTCCTCGGCCAGTGGAGGACACGGACGTTGCTCCAACCAGCTTTAATTTGCTTCACGCTTCAAAGATAGAACACAAAGTCTTAAAGAACATCTCACAGAAGCACACTTGGAGAAGTACAGAATAGTGTTTTCCTCAATAAAACACAAAGCCAGGAAGTGCTGCCATTTCCTCAACTGGCTAAGCAATGAGATTCTGGCATCTCTGCTGAGCAATACCCGTGACAACTGCCAGTGAATAAAGGGTGAAAGAGCTAAACATGAATTTATAATAATTTCTCAGACTGATGTCGAGCACCAGTGGGTGAAGCAAAGCTTGAACTGAAGTCCTGCCATATTGTAAAGACAAGATCTCTATTCTCTATTTCTTGGATTTTTCCAAGAAGCGAGGTTCACCTGATCATCCCATGCCACTGCCTTTTTGTCCTTCCCCAAAAAATCTTTGATAGCAGTATCAAAGCTATTAAGATGCAAATCACTTCATGAAAGCAGGCAGCCAGATAAACGAGAGCAATTCCCAAACATCCCTACAAGGGGACGTGCTGCAGGTTACACTTCCATGTTCACTAAATATAAGGGAAGTCCACTGACGAGACAGTTGTTCCGACTGTCCAGAGAGGGAAATGCCTCGCAAGGGCCCCCAGAGCCAACCTGGGAGACACAGAGCCATAAGGACACCGGCCCTCACACATTCTGTTACTAAGAGCAAGACTTTCAGGTTCAGAAGCATTACTGCAGATCATCTATAAAGATGATCTCTCCCTGAAAACATTTTTAGCGAGAACATATTAAAAAAGGATAAAGGGAAAAACATTTGATGCACTGGTAACTTTATGCCGTAAGTCTTATCACCTGTAAGAAAGCAGGCAGGCTCTTACGGAGGAATGTCATACAGTTGCTTTTGTGCTCATAAAAGCTGGCACTACCAGTTGCTATGTTAAAACCTGAACTTGGCCCACCTTAAATATTTTTTCCCTTCCTAGCGAGTGTGGAAAACAGCAGTTAGCTCTAGGAGTATCTATGCAGTTATTTTAAAACATTGTATAGCGGCACCAACCAGAGACACTCACTGCTGCTACCTTATTTTCCTAGTCTAATTTCATTTGCAAGACCTCTAGAGGGCAGTGAATAAAAGAAAATAAAGTACCAGAAAGAGCCATAATGTTAAATACAAATTTAAAAATTGGTATCTCGTCTAATTACTTCTTTGTATTGAAAGCCTTCCAGGTAATTCTATGGATTAATGGATTACTGCAATGGGATTTTTCCAAGACCAAATCCTATGCTCTCTGGCAGATTGCACTGACAGACTTTACAGCGGTGCTCTTCCCCTGTGATTTACTTTTTTCAGCCAGAAAGCACTTTCTTGCATCTAAGCTAAAATATGCAGCAGGCCATCTGACTTGTGTGGTGCTCATGGACAAACAAGATTCCTTCCCCCATGGAAAGTCACATTAAACCAAGAAAAAGGGAAAATACAGTTGAGTAAAGCTGACCGTTTACTCCATTTATAACAGTATAACATCAATGTTCAAGTTAATATCAAAACAGCCAGGACCTACAGCAAAAAGTGGCCTCTTGGATAATTCCTTTTTGGTTTTCATGCCTGTACGGGACACAGAACCAGGCACGCTGCTAATAACTTCATTATACATTTGACTACCGCATATGCAATTAACTCATTACTTACAGAATATATAAAGTCTAGCATAAAGCTTAAATTAGGCACAGCAGACAAAAGCATTGCAGTAGATACAGTATACTAGGTCTTATCTTGCACATAAGAGTATCAACCAATACAGCACCAGCCCATACAATGATATAATTTCAGCTATGCTTTAGTAAGTACTTAGACTTTGTAAACCTTGTGCAATTCTGAAATGGGCTGTGCAATTACCACAGGCAGAGCTGTCCGCACCTTAAAGTTAATGCCGTGTTTATTTTTGGAACGCAGAAGAGATCTGCAAACGCATCTAAAACCACCAGGAACTGAGAGCACAACAAAATGCTAGAAAATTTGTGCGTTAAAATGCGATGCCAGGGCTCCCAGAGCACTAATACACTCAAAGGCCCCGCAGGGGGGGAACAGTGAGCTGCCCCGGCCACCTCGGTGAGCCACTGGTCCTTGCTGTGCCCTGACACTTGCTGATTGAAAACCCCCTCCAAAAAAAACAGAGAAACCAAGAACAGCAATTCAGCAATGCATTAGCGTTCTTTTTGGACTCCTGGGTGATTCATGGCTGTTATAAATTGTCACAGCTCCCAAGAAGTCAGACACCGACAATTTACCTGCTGCTTTTTCTTAACCTTGTTTGTGAATTTTTATCTTTTTCCTGTCCCTGCAATCTTTTCATCCCTTTTCCATCAGTGTTTCCTGCTGTATCAACTCCCTCATACCTAAAAGGGCTAGAGAGCTAATGGCTGCTTTTGTGATTCAGTGTTGTGAAGATACACACTTACATGAACTTCTGAGCCTTCTTCATACCCCAGCAGTTTGCTTCAGTGTCACAGAGCGATATCGTATAGGGATGAAAAATTGGGAAAATGTTATTCATGCTCTTTTAACAGAATGCAACTAAACAATTCTGCTACCGCCCATTCTATAGCTATCCATGCGTCACAACAAGGTGAAGACAGTAGCATGTTGTACTATTGATGGAGCCTGGAGGAACCTCTTTTCTCCCAGGAGAAATCCACTTTTGGTGACGGCGCTCTACTCGTGGACTTCTCCTTTCTGTAGAAGGAAATGAGTAAGGCAGAGCAAGAAAGCAAGGAGAAGACAAAAGTGAAAACATCACATAGGTGCAAACAAAAAAGAACAGCAAGAATATATCATGATTCAAAAAATGTGATCTCAAAAAGGGGCAAGAAGAAGAAATAGATGCATGGAAAGGCCTTGGAGTAGCAGCTTTGGATAACAATGGCCGTGGGCAGATGATAAATATCATTACATCTTCATCGGTCAGTAAAGACACCTACAGCTGTGTCCACCCACAGAATGACATGGTACCCATCATTAAGGGGTGTACTCCCTGTTTTTTGAGGATGAAAGCCCTGCTAGTTCACCCTCTACAAGCAGATTAAGGAGAGCAGCCAGACACGCAGCAAAGAGAACTGTAACTTTTCTCTCTCTCCCACTGGAAAATAACCACGTAATTGAATACAAACTAAGAGAAGATGGATTCTTTAAAGAAATTATTTGCTTATGGTTTGCTCCTCTGGGAGTAATCCAAACGCCATGCCGAAATTCATTCCAGCATTCATGCTTGCATCTTAACCAAAGAAGCAAATATAAAAGGATGTCTCAAACTAAGACACAATTTTGTGCAAAACCACAAACCTAGATGCAGTTATGGCGTGTTACAAAACATTATCAGTATAGGTGCCTGCAGCTGAAGGCACTGTGAGGCTTTGCTTCATCTGCCTTGCCCCTTCCAAACACTCATACTGTATCCATTACCTTGTGAACGCACTATTTGTGAAGAAGAGAAGGGAAAGTCTCTGCTAGCAAGAGTGAGTATACGCCGATTTATGATTTCTACCTGGCAATAATTATTTAAAATTATGCGAGATCAGGATGATAACAGTGAAGAACAGAAAACAGGTAAACAAAATCATTGAAAAAATTCAGTACAGAGTGAGGAGCTCCGTGGTGCCAGCTAGGAAGCCGACAGATAGACACTACAGCACAGGAGCCCTCCCACTGCAACACCCGTACCCATGCTTCTTCCTCCCCAAAGTTAGCACTTTTCAGACTGCGCTGGTGCTCAGCATCCCAAGGAATAAACCCCATCCTGATCTTTATCTTCTGCACAGGTTGCTATTTTTGGAAGCTGTTATTGCTGCTTGCAACATACTTTAAGCTCTTAATTGTTTCCTTAGAGAGCTGCAGAGTTTGATGCCCAAGTCACAAGTGCCTTCCTTCTCCCCAGCCCTTCCCAGCCTTATTCATCTGCCCTGCTACAGAGCTCCTCTTACACAGCAAAAGTAGGAGCTGGAAAAACTCAGAGGTATTTGCTTCATTTCATGGTCTTTCACCTCAAATTTCTTGCATATCTGGTTATGCAGAAAATTTGGTAAAAAAAGCCCTAACTACAGCAATAAAATTGCACAGCAGCAGAAAACAATTTGGCTACTTAAGCCACTGGCAAATTAGAAAAGCTTTTGTGAATCTACTGTTAGTTTACAGAGAGAGAGGTAAGTCACTTGAAAATAGAAACATTTAATCCAAAGATTTCTAAAAACAATCCCAAACCTATCTTCTTTCTCTCATTGGCAAGTACAATGAGAAGCTCCTGGTAAGCACAGCCATTACGCTCATTAAAAATAGAAATAAACAACTGGAAAATACAATAGTTTAGCATTCCCATCCTAAAACTTGAAGCAAAATGAACTTCTGTCTTCATACACCATGATTTATAGTTGAAAGCAAAATCCCCTGCGTATTTGTATTCAAAATTGTATGGGTACCTGTGTGTACTACTGAGTAACCTGGTGATAACCTCTGCAGGGATAAAGCATTAAGAAAATCTCAGTTTATCCAAACACTGGAGTATTGGTGACCCTTTGCCTGCCCACCTTCTGCTTCAGCGGCTCTTTTGGGTAGCACTGGCTTTTTTTCCTTCTCAGTCACACAGATACTCTTTTTCTCTCTATGCTCAGTGCTGGTTTGGGTACGTTAAGACAAAAGCTGAGTCAGGGCTTCCATTTTAATGATCTCAGAGCAATCACCAGGTTGCATGGAACTTCAGGAGGTCATGAGGTCCATTTCCATGCTCAGATCTTTCTTTCATTCCTGATCCATGTTTATTTAAAGATTTGGACATTTAACTTCAGTATATCACCATCGTATTCTACATTGCTTTCAGGCAACTTATTCACCACTTAGACTGTTCATGCTCTAAATGCCTCCCCAAATGTCTAACATGAACCTTTCTTATTGCAATTTACACCCACTAATTTTATGCCATCTATTATGGATAAAAAGAATAAACTATCTTCCTCTATGAAGTGGCCTTTCATGTACTGGAGACTGTTTTTATTTTGTCTTCATACTGAATAATATCAATTTGTCACTGCAGGGCGTATTTTCTAGACCTCTGGTTGATTTTACTGTTCTCTTCTGGCTCTCCCAGCTACCCCACAGCTTTCCCGTAATGCGCTGCCCAGAGGAGGACACAGACCCAGCTGGGCTTCCGCTGCCTCTGCAGAAAGCAGAACACTTGCTTTGTCCCTGTTGCAGGTTATGCTCCATACATACATCAGGACTACGTTTGCCTTTATGTTTTTTCCCCTTCGCAAGGGCACTTTTGATTCACATTCAGCTTTTTCTCACCACCATTTCCCCCTCCTTTCTCTTCCAACATAATCCTTAGCTGTTCCTCACTTTTTATTTGCTTTAAGGGTGGGATTTTTACTGAATAACATCCTTATTTTTTTTCCCTTTTCTTTTTTTCTTCCAAGCCCATTTCTGTAATTAGCGTACACTGCTTTGAAAAAAGCACCTGCTCATCCCAAGTGCTACAAAACAGTGCATGGGCACTCTTATAATCAGCCCTACTTTGTTCTTTTAAAGACTTGCTCATATTAACCCCAGAATAAAAGCAAGGTAATTTGATTGCTGCCTGACTCTGGACTCACCTCAGCTGATTTTCCCCTGCTTTCAGACAGATATTACATTTCCCAACTCTCTCCAAACTGGCACCTGGACTGGGCCGATGACTTTAAGAAGTTGCCTGTACTGTGAATGGCTTAAGTCTCATTTTTACTCTATTTTTCTTCAATTAGGAAACAGGATAATTATCATAAATATCAACTGAAAGAAAAAGCACAAATCTGGCATCCTATTGAAGGCATTTCATTCATTCAATTGCATTCACTCATGCAATCATTCAACTTGGTCACATTCAGATTTTGTCACAGTATATTATGTATTTTCCTGACCCAGAAACCATGTGGGAGACCCTGTGCCCCAGATGGCAAGTGAAGGAGGACAAATGCAAAGTACTGCATGTATAAAGCGGTCAAATGTGCAGGTACAGTCTGGGGATAGACTCGCTCAGCACTGAACAGAAAGACTGGGGAGACCGCAGAGGATCACAATTAAATGTTGCAATGTCATCCTGAAACCTGGCTGGAATCCTCTGTGTGAGGAACAGGAAGAAATTCTGGCTCTGCTCTGGACTGTTGCTTCCCAGTTAGACAACCCATCCAGATTTGGACACTGTACTTACATACGCAAGCAGAGGGGAAAACATTCAAGAACAGGAGTATTAAGAGAATTGTAAAATACAACCTGTGAGCAAAAACTGCAAGAACAACAAAGATGTAATAACAATCATCGCATTCAATCAAGTGTGTTATAAAGTGTTTGCAAAAGGAAGTCATCAGGAATAGCAGAACAGAACAGATTGGCAACCTGACTTCAACGAAGGCTACAAAAGATACAAGCCAACTCTGACAGCCTTACCTAGCAGAATTATGAGGAACCCCCAGCCTGCCCACGGCGGGCTACAAAACTGCAATACCACTTCAGATTAAATTTGCAGCATTTCTATCAAAATAAGTAAACAGAACAACCTTCTTGTTTTGTCCAAGCTGGGATTATTTACACAAACCTTGATTTTAGCCCCTGGGTAGATTCGGGGTTTGCTTCATTATTTTAAACTGGAACACAGAGCTCACTTGCTGTTTCCCCTGCCTCTACAGGAGCAAGCAGCTCCTCCGGCCCTTCCTAGGCATGGGAGACACAGCCTAACCATCCAGCTGGCTTTCAGACCTTCCAGAAAAAGCAGGAGATTCACTTGAAATAACCTGGGCAAGAAAACCCAACCCTCCTGTTGCAGCTTTCTAAATAAAATAATAGCACTGACAAAATTTATACCTGTGTATGAAAAAGGGAGCAAGAAATATAAATTGCACTCATACTGGAATTACGATTAACTCTATTCTGATGCGTTGGTTCTAACTCAATACATACAATACCTCTTGAAACTGAGAAAACGTAAGTATACAACAGTAAATTAATTTACTTTAAACTCTATTCTAAGAGAGCTAATGTCTCCCTCTTTCACCAGTCATCATCTAAAGTATCTAGCCGTACTTAGGTCTTCTCAGAGGTCCCGCTGCAGCTGATGGCAGGGAAGTAAGGAACAATCAGGAAGATAGCAAAGAGGCAAGAAGCCAGTAGAAGGGTGAAGCTGATGACAGCCGCACTGCTGGCTCCAAAAAAAGTTCAGGACCAGCAATCTACATCCCAGAGAGGCTGATGGGCAAGACCACTTTTATGCCTACAAGGTTTTATCCTGTTTAACTGAGTAGTGGTCCTGCCTTCCTTTATCCCAAGTATGTGAGAAAAAATTACAATTGGTGCAGATCGGTTATATCTGTTCAGCTAAAATTATGGTTTTATATCACTGGTTTATATTGGAAGGCAGAGCCTTCCAATAGGGCTGGCAGAAGCACGGAAAATATAATTTGCCAATTGCTCTTTGTCACCTTCAATGGCAGTGATGTCTTTAGGCACTGTATTTTTTAAAGCATTTTCTATTCATGTTTTGTTTTAGTCTAGTTTGCCTTTTAACATTCCAAAAGCTCCTGAAAATCTGCAAGGATTTCCTGTTTCTTCAGGAACAAAAAAAAGATGAGAGATCGGAGATTTTTCTTCTTGCATAATTTTTTTTGTGGTAACTTATTTCTTTTTAAAACTACTCGCCTGGCTGAATCCTGGTTCCAGTCCTAGAGGAAGACACGCAATGCAGTTCTAACATGCTGCTTACAGCAGCAAGCGGTTACACGTTTTAAGCAGGTGGCTTAAGTTCTTTCACGTCAATGTTTCCCATTGACAATCACCGTTTAGAGTGTGAAAATATTCTTACAATGATTAGGTGCAGATGGCTTAGGAGACGCTCTGAAATCATGAATACATGGTTCACGGACAACTAGATTGATCGCTTTCATAGCTTGAGCAGGTTTTGGCCTCTGAAGCTGAGCTTGTAGAGCAGAGTTACTCCATGGGTTTACAGTCAGTGGACATTATATGATCCTTAGAAACTCCAACGTCTTTTAGATTTTTTTTTTATGGCTAGTACTTGACATCTGATGGGTCTATAACCTCATAACACAGCTGCAATCTCATCTTAGGTATGTTAATGGTAACTGTTAATGGCAACAGTTTCATCGTTGCCTTTTGCCATTTAGTTGTGTTTATTTACACAGTCAAAGGCAGAAGATTTCTGCTCTCCTCATAGCAGAGACTCACTGTCAGTAGACTTTAGTGCCCTTTGAGAAGTCTTTCACTGATCCTGAGAGTAACTACCAAACTACCAAAAAGGAGAGTGGAAATTTTAACTTCATGAAATCAATTGTCTAACTCTTGGCACATGTTTGGACCCCCAAACTCTTAATCTACATGATAGTGAAATTAAATTTAAAAACTTTCCCACTAAGCTAGTATTTTAAACACAGTATCACCCATTATAACATGAATTGTACATTTAAGCAAAAATATGCTGATGTTAAAAAATCATCTTGTTTTCAAATTTTACATAGAGTAAAAATAAGCATACAAGAGAACAAGCAAATTCCTGAACATAATGCCTCTTGCACATTTGCAGCTCTATGATTGCCGTACTCTCCGATTCACCTCTAAAGGCTGTTTGGGACCATAATAAAGATGCACCTTTGAAAGGGCTCTAATTAGGAAGCCTGATGCCACAACCTGATCGTTAAAGGCTACACTGAGTTTAAAATTCAAAGGCAATGCAGTCCCAGGTAGACTAGCTTCTGCTTGCAAAATAATACACTGGTGTCATAAAACCAACTTGTACATAGAAAATAAGGAAGCAGACACGTCAGGGGCTTTGATGTAGTTTGTGCAGCAAAAGCACAGTTAAGATACGTTTTATTTCAGCCCACCAAAGTTTAGTGGCTGCGGCAGATCCTCATGGTTATCTTCCTGTAATCTCAATGCAATTGTCTGAGCTCTGCTCGCTTTTAAAGGCTGCGAGTTGGTCAATTCTCCATGCAGCACAGGAGAATAAGATACTCTCTCACTCCATAGCACTGTTTGCTGCACAAAGGATGAAGGAGGTTTCACTGAGTTGCTGCACACTAGAAAGATGAAGCTTTTAAATCAAATTCAAAAAGCTTAGCATGAGTAGAAGGCAGGCGTATGCCGTCCCCATACATCAGGGTGGAGTAGGAAGGGAGTCTCTTTATGCTTTTAGGCAATTAATTACTGCAAATACTAAAGACGACCTAACTCAAGCTGGAGGGAAAGTTCAGGGAAGCAACCCTTAAAACCACAGTGAAGGAATTAAGTACATTAGCTTGCTTCAAGGCTAGTTTCCCCACAAAAAGTAGTGATAAAATTACTGTTTTAAAATCAGTTTTCTCTTTACTTTCTCGATGAGGTGCCTTCATAGCAACTATACATCACTGTCTTTCTGGGGATAGCATAGATATGAAGTCTCATTTATTCCCTAGTTCCTAAGCTGTATTGCTGAAGACTCTGTAAAGTGAAAGAGGGGGGTGGAGGGGGGGTTCAGACACCGCCAACGTCACCCTGAAAAGCCAGTGACCTCCAAGGAGGTACCTGTTATTTTAAGATGGACCTCGATGGAGAGGTCACATGTTTCTCTGAAGGACAGGAACTACACATTCAGTGTATTACTCAATCAAGAATTGAATTACCGCTCTCCCAACCTTGGCATTTGACTTGCCTGTCAAGTGCATAACACCTAATAAAAGGCAGTGGGCTGTTTCACTCTGCTGACTTGCGGGTCTTGGAGACTGAAGGAGATGATGCTGGCTTTGCCTTTATATTTAGGACGGAGGCTTGCCAATAATTTTAAAGCAGATGAATATACATGTACTCTATAAGGCTCTTTTTCTAAAAATTTAATAAAAAGTTCCAGGGTTGAAGTGGGGACAGAGGAGAGATTGGATAAATAAAAGCACGGGAATGTCTCAGGAGGGCCTAACGTGTATCTAGCAAGTGTACTAAGTACTACATTGGCTCTTTTCTGACATAAATAGTAGTCTCAAGACAAGGGCTAGTAAGTAATGGGTCAGTCCTGGTAAAAGTTCAAGGCTACCTTTGGCATTAATGTAGGGTATGATCTCCTCAATACCTGTCCTAACGGAAAGACAGGCAAGGTGGCCTTGCCAGAGCCTGGCATCACTCACTTTGTGAAGGGACAAAGCCCCAAACACACACCATCATGCCACAGCAAATAACATAAAAACAGCACAAGATGAAGCTCTGAAAGAGTTTGAAGAGGGAGCTAAGTCTGAAGGCTTCATCCGTGAGAAGTTTGTGTTGCAGGCCAGGCCATCACTGCTAACTCCTGCAGATGGAGAGGCAGCAAAGTTGCCATGGGCAGCATTCTCACACATACAACCCATGAGCAGAGCATGGGGAAAGGGTTATCAATCATAATGTCAAATCTGCTGCCTTGTTCAAGCAACACTCTGCATTGCCAAGAAAGATGAAAGGCTAGCACTCCTATCTTCCAATATATACAATTTCAGAAATACCACATTTAAACTCATCTGGGATGCAAGAAAAACAGTACGCTCTTATCTCAGCTTCAGCTTGATTTGGAACAACTTTGAGTACAGACAGGGCTGTATGTGCTTAAGAACACATAATAACAGAATACCAGTGTTTTCTGAGCTCTATCCACGTAAGGATTAAAAATTTGTTGAACAGATCAATGAAGGCAAACTGTGGTTGCAAAATCAGGGGTTGCAGTGACCACAAAGAATTCAGAAGCAGTGGGTCCTACACAGCCAGTATGATTTTATAAACAGCCACATTAATGAAACACTTATTCTGCATTAGTCACTGGTCCTTAAGTGTCAGCATAGAATAAGCTGGGAAGCCTCTAAATATTATCTGCCCAGAACAGCAATGGTGGGCGTAACAACTTG
Source organism: Stercorarius parasiticus (assembly GCA_013396915.1). Classification (NCBI taxonomy): domain Eukaryota; kingdom Metazoa; phylum Chordata; class Aves; order Charadriiformes; family Stercorariidae; genus Stercorarius; species Stercorarius parasiticus. The sequence goes on from VWZL01006057.1 coordinate 685,764, forward strand.
CCCCTATCTCCAAAAAGATCTACTAATGGCAAGATGGAGAATAACACAGTACAAGGTTGTTCAGTAGGGTTACATTGCCATAACTCATCAACCTGGTGAGCTGAATCAAAGCCAGACTTGTCACTCTCCTAATGGCATTGTAAGTCTTGGTGCTGAAGGCTCTTCCAGTGACTGAAGTTTTAAGTATTACTCTTATGTGTTGACATTTACAAGAGCAAAGCCTATGTCAGCACTGTTGAGTGTCTCAATACAAATGATGGATCTGTTCAAATCTCAAGGAACTAGCACCGTCACGAAGGCTGGGATCTCGTGTTCCTCTCCTCATCTCAACATCATACAAGACTGCCACTTTCCTCTAGGGTTTCTGCCATGCCCACGTGCAGACGCTCCTTGCAAAGTTCTCTGGATCCTCAGCTGCCCTGCTCCTAGATTAAAATTACCATTAAATTGAAGCCATGATAGGTGTCAACCAGTGATTCTGGTTACGTCAAAGACGTGTGGAAGACCTGAAAGAAGCTTAGGCTAAACGAAGAACCAGGAGCACAGGCTGTTTGCTTGTGGCTATGGGTGGTCACAGCAAACTGCGGACCTTTCTGGCTATCAGAAACACGTATGGGAAGATGGAGGGTCTTCAAAGAGCAGTGCTAGTAAGAAAAAACCCTCTTTTTTCACAATTTGCTGTATCAGATGCTAGCACGTGATTAGAAATCACGCTGACTATATTCAAAGGTCTGCTTCTAATCCCTAAAATACTATCAACACACATAGCTGGTTGCAAAGATGCTTTAAGGCATAGCTGGCAAACTCCCTGATAGGCATTTTTTTCGCTTTATTAAATGTAGCAGATTTTTCACTATTTTAACTTTCTCTCCCTTTCCACACCTCCACACTGATACATAACAGCAGCCATCATTTAAATTACACATTGATGGTGAATTTATATATTATCTGTTATATTATATTAAACAGAGAAAAAGTGGACTCTGCTATCGTAACTATAGAGACTGTGTTTCCTTCCATGTTGATTTACATTCAAATAACCAACACGTGAGTCTGCAATGAGGCAAGAAGCCATGAAGTTCTTACGCAGACACTCTCCTTGGGACTGAAAGGTCAGCGTTTGTGTTATTTGTTCTTATAATGGCAATACTTTACTCTTAAGTTAGGGTGGACTTTCTCACTATCCATGGAAATAAGCATTGAAGATTTCAACTAAGAAAAGTCAGACTACATTCATAGAGTCATAAAATGGTTTGGGTTGGAAGGGACCTTAAAGGGATCACCTAGTTCCAACACCGCTGCCACGGGCAGCGACACCTTCCACTAGGACGAGGTTGCTCGAAGTCTCATCCAACCTGGCCTTGAATTAAATGTTTTTACATTCAGAAGAATTAATTTTGTTAAATTGCAGACAGAAATATATACAGAGAATAAACTCAGTAATGTAATGGCATCATACTAAAGGAGGAATGCCCATTTATTCAGGCAGCAAGCCCAGATTTGGTTGCCAACTCTTCTTGGAGAAGTCAGAACTACAAAATCCACTAAGGTGGACTCTAAATTCCATGTAGGAATCTCTCTTACTGGCACCTATTTTCCACCAATTTTAAATGCCCTTAAAAACGTACTTTCCTTAATACTTCTCTGTCTCGCTTCTCTTCTTGTAAACCCCAATAACTACTTCCCCAAGAGATGTTTTATAATTGACATTATGGCAAAAACAATCACAAAATGTCTGTAAAACTACACAACACAAGGAGGAGGAAAAATCCAGATTATCGGAGGAGTCTTATATTAGTTCAGATTCCGAACAGAACCTGAACAATACTGGTGAAAGGCTACTGAAAGCCTGAGGCTTCCAGTTTGACTACTCCAATTAGACCTGCCGTTGCTTAACTGAGAATGTGTAAACTGGATTAGCGCTAAATAATGATCCTATTTATGTGCAAAAGCATGTGTTTGTAGCATAACTATCAGCGTACATGAATGAGTGTGAAAGGCATAAATAAGATATGTGGCCATTTAGCAAACTCATAATATCACATATAAGAATATAAACTGTTTAAGAAGAGATGTCTAATAAACTAACTGCTGGTGCTGCTGGCTGGCTCCCACTGTGATGCTATTTGATCAACAGTGTAACCAATGTTTTGTTCCTTATGGTATTGTTTTAGTAGAGAAAATGTAGGAGACTACTGTGAAAATAAGGTGACAGCACTGCAGGAACACGGCATTTTTATTGTGCAAGAACCACCGCTGTGAGTGAAGAAACGGTAGCAATGCAACTACTGCTGTAAAATTAATAAAAATATTCTTTACTTTTTAAGAATAAAGCCATTATTTTTGTAACAAAGGTAATAGATGGGCAGCGCAAAGGGAGGTCTCGAACTCCTGCTCTGCTCACATAAGGAAGCTTAAGTACAGCAAGGTTTGCCGCAAAGAATACTGAAATCTTGTGGTGACGGGCACCGTGTTAAAAACAAAACAAAAATAACCCTAGACAGTTACCTGGTGTTCCTATTCCGTACTTCACTAAGCATTCCTTATCTCAAAAGAGCATGAATGTGCTTGAGAGCACCTAGTAGCATACGACATGGTGGCAAAACTCATTCCCAGACCAGCCAAATTGCCAGAAACTAGAAAACAAAAAGGCATAGCCTTTTTAAAAAACAAGTTAATTCAATTATCTATGCTAATTTTTTTCACAGTAGTATGGAAACTTTTTTTTACAAAGACAGACAACTTCACTAGATACGAGGTTTCACAAATGAGTCGCATGTTGTTTAAAATACATTTCCTTATTTTGCACTGGTTTTTACCATATGGAAATGCAAAGCCTGCTCCCTTCTCTGTTAATTAATGTGAATTCTTTCGTTTATGACATACTTTTGCCAGCAACATCACTCTTGCATCAAAATCCTATCAGAATATTTATCAGTAAACATGTTTATCATTAGATAAAGTTTAATAACATGGATTTCTAAATCAGTTTCTCTAATTTCAGTATGTTACCCCTGGAATAATATGCAAGAGCTGAAAATTAACATATATAGATATTTTCTTTGGTAATGTATAACCGCACAGCTGTGATGCAAAAAAGCAAGCAAGGTATTAAGGGAATGGGAAACAATACAGAAATACCAAAATGCTACTGTGCAAGTGACTTTTATGCCTTCCCATGGTTATACTATTTACAAAAAAGGGAAAGATCATAATCAGGGAAGGAATCTCTTAAGGAGGTAGCCTACCTGACTACATACAGGAGGAGGGTGAAAGAAGTCACCAAGTTAAACTGGGATTAGAGTTGGAAGCACCGTTAAGGTTAGCATCACCTGGCTATATATTAAGAACTTGGTCAGGCTACAAGTACTCAGAGTAAAGTAGGATATGGCCCATGGTCACTGGGATGGCAAAGGCCACCTGGGCTGCTGCAGAGCATGCCAGCTGAAAGGCAAGAACTAGGTTCAGGAAAGCAAGACTATATTTATTAGTGAATCCACAAGGTGCTCCTGGGTTAGGGGTTAAGCTGATGAAGAAATGCTTTGAGGATTTCATGCGGAAGGGGTTGCAAGACCAGATTTACAGCTACTGGTGGCAAGAGGTGTGCCCCTGGTGTAAAATTAAGATGGACAGCTCTAGAGGCAATATGATTAGAGATAGATCATTTTTCAGCTACTGTAATATTTTATAATTTCATTATGAAAACGGTTTTAAAATAATTAGTGGAAAATGCTACATAAAAACTGGGAAGTTGCATTCACGTTCAAAAGAAGGGCAGTTGTATTTGCTGGGAAAACCATAATTTTGTCTGGTTTTACTCAAGCTTCTGGTCCTCAGTGTCCAGTGCTAAATTCTTTCTCTTCATATAGCAGAACAGCAGGCAATTTTGACACACTAAGCTTCTGGTCATGAGTTTACAGTTTTCTATTTCACAATCAGCACAATTAAATCAACTCCAACTGCTAGTGTGTGTTTTCTTTCTAAGGAAAAACTGTATCAGTTGTTGCTCTGACATTAATATTCTCCAGAGTTTAGCTGTTGGTTTCTTGAAATGAACAATCCCCCAAACTATTTTGATGCATGACTTTTCTCAGCAAAGCACTCGCCCCATTCTCTGCTGCTGTTACCTGTGACTCAGCAGTACATTGGAGGGGCCACTCTCAAGAGGAGACTCTGTCTTTGTTCCTGTTACTCTGCCAATGAAACGTCCTTTGTTAAGAAACAACGTCCTTGGCTGAAAATAGTGGCCCACACGGCCAATGGTGTACATGCCCAGCAACCTGGGCATTACATTGATAACAGAACAGAAAATATGTATCTTCAGGATGATTCTGTAAAAAGCCTGAAGTTAGTGCTATTCCATGGCTGAAGCTTTTTCTGGGATGACTCTTTTTACTTTTACCCACCTTTTATCACTTCATACAGACTCACACATGCAATATCCTTCTACATCCCCTCTCTCTCCTTTCTCCTTTATTTATCTTCAAAACAGGTTAAAGGATTCAGCTAGGATAGAGCTTCCCCAAATTAATTCTTGTTACAGTACCAGCGAGGAAAAAAACACTGTTCAAAAACCAAATTCTGCAAATGAAAAAGTCTTTGCTCTTTACTGGAGGCCTGACATTGCTTTTGCAAATGCCCAGGAGGCTGTCTGGCTCCCATTCCTTTCCAGCGAACATCATTGCAAAGCGGCTCCATCAGTTCCAAATTGTAGAGAATGCAGAAGCATGTTTGTTTGCTGCTTTGAACAATCAAGAACATATTATGCATTCCCTGCATTATTTATATTGGCTACTTACAAGTAGTTTTTTATTTATTTAAAGCTTCCATCTGTAGGCACTGGCTACATTTCAAAATCTCCCCCTTCAATCATGTTCTAATGGATATGTGTTCTCCCAAAACATCTGTCCTTTAGGGTCCTATTACACATAAGCTAACAGTGACACAATTTTTCATCTTATTATATGTGTACAGTTTTCTGTTTGTTGTTCAAATCCCCAGAATCAACTCATAATATTAGAGCTTCCTTTCATAGCAAAAAATAAAAACTTAGTTTCAAGTCTTCATGACTTCTACAGTCCTGGCAAAAATGTTAACACTATACTGACAGACCTCAGGATAGGGAAATATTTTCTGCTGCTCTATATTTGTTACAAAAACCAAGTGTATGAAAATGTGTTAGTTCAGATGACTAGGGGTATCACATTCATAACCTCCTTTTAGTCTCTCTTTTTTATTCTTTCATCTAACTCTTCTACTAGAGTAAGAGATCACCACAAGATTATTTATATAATTAAGGTGCTTTAAAAGGACAGAATGTACTTTGAAACTTCCAGCATCTATACTGTATATGGCTCCAAATATTTTAGATCCTAACATATCTAACATTGCTGTGTTGTGAACATAAATTCAGCCTGCTGCATCAAAGTGTCATGATCTGCCTTTCTGCTAGAAGGATTTGCCCATCTAGGCACATCCAGAGAGCAACATGAAGGTATCAGCAAGCTGTGGATAGGCAATACTAATTTATCTCTAGCTTCCACTCCTAGCTCTATTAGTAAAAATACGGCAGCATGGGTTTCTAAGAAGTACAAGCCTGAAGATTTGCTGTCCAGTGCTGAATATCTTCACTATAACTTTATTAGTAGTATATTGTATCTTCACTATTATTATGGTTTGCCATAGGAAATGACAGCAAGTGCAGGTACGTTTCAAGCAGGTCTTACCCTCCACGTGTTTTTAATTGCTGTGTTTTAACAGTAGCTCCAAAGAGCCACTGTAATCTATACAGAGCTGATGGATTATGCACAGAAGTGTATGTATTATTGTTTCTGTTGGCCTTGTTAAGGTAGCACCAGATTTACTGCTGGCATTACAGTTCGGCTGCTGCACTGCCATCCCACATGTGCCTGGGGCTCCAAAGCCAGTTGTGTGCTTCCTGAGTTGGTAGAAGTGGAAGTGCAGATGCAAGAGATTTATTCTCCGACGGAAGACAGCTCTTCCACTACTTTCAGATAAATACTAAGTGCCTAAGCATTGAATCCAGCTAATGAATTCAGTGTGTGCACCAGAACACAGGCTTGGAAAGGACCACCCAGGTCACCGATCCCCACTAACTGCAAGCAATCACATAATAAATGTTAAGAGCAAAGTGTCCTGCAGGATATCATAGTCTGCCCCCTCCATTTACTGCATGCCATAAAGTAACATTCTTCTAAACCACACACCTTGATCAAATTATGATCTGTAGGAGATGAGCTGAAAAGTCTCAAAAATGACAGTATATGACAGGAGAAGTGGAGGAGGTAAGGGGAGGGGACGACTGAGCACTCTTGAGATGGCTGAATACGTAACATGAAAACATCCATAAGACTTGACAAGACCAGTTCAACTATGTTGGAGGAAGGGAAACATTGCAGAAATCAGTAAGCATCGAAGCAAAAACGTCTTCCTGGACTCCTGAGGTGACTTGTGAAGTCCCAAGGCCGAGGAATAATCACATACAGTATTACCATGCAACAGTAAATACAACTGACAGATAACTCAAGTCTGTTTCCTTCAATGCTTGGGGATACCCACAAATTGGGCGCCCAGCTCCCAGTATCACAAGCCGTTACCGAGAACTGCAGTTGCACTTCCACTCAGTAACCTCATCCCTCCCATAAACTTAATCTTGAAAACCCAGTGGGTTTGTGTCCCCACTGTGTTTGGAAAGCCCTTCTAGAATGTCACTCATCTCTCTGGTTAACATGTCTTTTTCTAATTTCCAGTCTAAATATACTCAAGACACACTTAAGTCCACTTGATTTTCTATCCATATTATTATGTTCTATTCCCTCAATCATATTTGAACCCTCAATGTATTTTTAAAAAGTAAACATCTCTATTGCTATAAAAGCAAGCAAATCCAATCAGTCCTGCAGCAGGGACGTACGGAGGCACACCATGCAATTACTCATCCTTCTCTACAACTCTCCAAGTTTAAATAGATCTCCTTCTGATGACAAGTAATCAAAACACATACGATCATTTCAATGAGCCTTGTACAACTGGGCAAACACTTCCCTATTCCTACTTGCTAGGCACAGCCTGAAATCCCTTTCAGCAGTTTGGGTTTTTTTAGTAGCTCCATCAACAGTTGCTTCTTGGTCTCATCATTTTAAGCTCCACAACAACCTATGAACTGCCATTTGCAGGAGGGTCCATCAAGCCCAGCAGTCCCCCCCTGACAGCAGCAGCCCCCAAGGGAAGAGCAGAGCCATCCTATGGGAGAATTTCCCACCTGACCCCCAGACACTTGCAGCTCACTCACTTCCTGAACAAAAAATAAAATTTTTATGTTTTTCAGGCCCTGTTGTGCTTTCCTTCCATAACTCTGTCCTGTTGCTGCCTGCATCGATGTGAAGGGCTAGCACTCACCTCCTGCCGTAACTCTGACTCCACAATAACCGCCACCCGCTAGGGAGCCCCCTCCCCTCCCCACGCTCTGAATTCACTCCCTGCCTCTGGCCCTGGCAAGGAGAACAACCAGCAGGTCCCTGCTCACTCCTGGGGAGTTGTTCAGGCCTCTATCTCCTTCCCAGGCCAAGGAATGCTACACTATTTAATCATTCCTTGGAAGAAATCTGTGTCACACTTTCCACCCTCCAAACTGTCCTAGCTCCTACTTTTTGAGATGGCGAAACCAAACCGCACACTATTTAAGATGCAAGAGACATGCTTACACAGTAACGACGAGACATTTTCAGAATATTTTTGATCCCTTTCCCATTATACTACTTGCTTTTATAACCACTACTGACACTGAAGTAATTTCCAAAACCAAGTTAACATTTTCAGAGAAGCACCTTTTATATTTCACAGCTCTAGCTATGCCCAACATTTTGGTCATTGAGTGGCAATGGTGAGCTCAGCATTCATCACCTCATGGGTGGGATTTCTGTCGTCTTCACTTTGTACCACCTTCAGTGAATTTCCCCTGCCATTGCCTTGCCCAGGCCCTTTGTTTTGCACAATCCTTCTGCAGTTCTTCCCAGTCAGCACTCATCTTCAGTGCTCTGAATAAAAGCATCATCAGCACACTCTGTCATCTTTTACAGTTCATTTATCAGTGAAGCACCACAGGTTTAAGCACGGATTCTTTTGAGACCTTACTGCTGCCATCCTCTCACTCAGAAAACTGATCAGTTAGTCCTACCTGCTGTTTCTTATCTTTTAACCAATTTTTTGTTGATCTGTAGAGCATTCCTTTTATCAGATGAAGTGCAGATTCTTAAGTGTACAGCAACGAAGTACCGCTTTCTCATCCTTTTGGTTTGAATGACTAATCCTCAGAGGGTTAGCTAGAGTACAGCATACCCATATTTCACTGGGGAGGGCCTATTTTTGGGTTCATTTGCTCCTTTTTACCACCATGACATGATTTTAGCATGACTCTGGGGCTGCTGCTCTGGAGGTGGGATTGTCCTACAATGTCCCCTCTTTTTCTCGGCAGTTTTAGGGTTAATTCAGCTAGAGGAAGGATTGTTGAGAGATGACCGTGAAGGTTGTGTGTTGGTGAACCTTCCAGTGGTCCTGAATTCCTGCAAGAAGCTGACCTTGAGGACACTGAGCTCTCCTCCTAGCCAGCACACATCTGCCAGTGCTACGTAAGGCAGACACTCAATAGATTTTGACACACACTTTAGTAAGCTGGACCGCCACACTATGTGCTGGCTCTGACTGTAATTCTCCTGTGAGGCAGGATGAGCACTGATTGCATTTGTACCAGGTTGATTTGAGACGCAGTTAAGTGTTTTCCTGCCCTCCACCCTCCCATCTCCAAACCTGTCCCGTTTATCCACCAGCTGCCTCCCGGGCCTCCCCTTCCTTCATGACAGTTATCACTCTGCCTCCAGCTTTATGTCTGTGGTTGAGCTTGTGCTACAGCTACACCCATCCTAGATGAGGTTTCCTACCTCAAAGTAACCTGACTGCTCACTTAGTGCCCGAGATCTGCGCTGGCTTGTTTCCAGGTTTCTCGTTTGTTTTGGAGGGGATTTTTGGAGAGGAGGTGGCAGATGGGCTGGTTATATGAAGATCAGTTCCTCAGCTCCTACATAAGTAGTCTGGCAACTTCCTACTCCTAATGCAACATTAAGGTTCACACCTGCAGCTGCTCTGAACTTTACAGAATAAGGTTGTGAACTTGGTATTTAAAATCTAAGATTTTATTCTATCAAAATTTATAGAATTTGAATACCTAGGCTCTTAACAGTTTAGAGTAAATTGCAACTCTTTGGTAAGCAAGTGTTCATGAAAATTACATTGATTATGAAAGCTTTAGCTATGTGCTACAACCAAACACATTTTTTAAAAAAAGCTGAACTTCCCTGTGCTGAAACTCTTGTTTATAGCAACCCACCCCGCTATTAGTCCCTAACAGAATAGCAGCATGCTTATTATTATTAAATTTTGTCCTGTGTTTATTATACTCATCCACAAAGTCAACAGAATTCTTCCATATGATACTTCTGTCCTACACAGCATAACAGGAGTTTAAAAAACTCTATCAAAGACCTTGTGCCAAGGTCACTAAAGGAATGTTGCAGAGACCTGTCCCTTATGAATACTTCTAATACCCGCCCTGCAACCCGGTAACTCACCTCTCAGTACATCCTGTCACAGCCCCCTCTTTTCCCAGCCCCTTATCTGCCTAAGACAGTTCATATAATTCCTGTATTAATCTGCACCATCTCCACTTTAAATAATAATTTCCTTTGGGAACTGTACTGAATGAATGTTTCCTATAAATCTAGATAGCTTAAGCCCACCGCATCACTGTAGTCTGAGATGTTCACTATCTCAGAAAAAAGAAACATTAAGTTAGTCTGACAAAATCACCTTCTGATCAGAATTCTGCATTTTATCCCACTTTTCACTTATGATGATGTTCTTGATTACTCTTTGTTCAAAACCTGTCCTGAGATATTACACAGTGTTGAAATAACCTAATTTGCATGTACTTCTCAGGATTTCTTTTTTGCTCTTTTTGCATATGTGTTAGTATTCACCAGCCTTACTGAAATAAACATTAAGAGGTTTTGCTAGTAGACCTCTTGTGACCAGAGGTAAAATCAGAAAAGTAACGTTTTAAGTTTCTACAAAGGAGGTAACTAACAAAAATGAGAGCTTTCCTATCCTTTACTCATCCTCAAATAAATCACACAGACTCACCAACAAAAACTCCCAACAGAAAGAAGACTGTTCATTTAGTATTCCAGGACGATTTTACAGCTTCCTACTTCAATAGCAATATTAAACCAATAGCAGAAGATTTAGAAGCGGAACGGAAATACTGCCACAATAAATGCTTTGGCAAGAATTAGTTCATGTCATTTGAAAACAACTGTTTAATATTGTTCATTAGGTTTCTAATCTGTTAGCACTACTGTGCTGCCTTGTTCATATTCATGTAGGAATGAAAGTATTTTTTTTGCCTAAGTTTACATTGCCATCAAAGTTCAGTGCAACTTACCAATGAAATATTTCCACCTTCTATCTTGCTACTCTTTGTTTGAAGTCCCAGCTAGAAATTTACAAGTGAAAACATGACTTGAAGAAAAGATAACTCTGCTCATGATATGTGTATTTCCAACAAAACCAACCGTCTTTTCCCTGTGGTACAGCAGAGTTGCTGAGGCGATTGCCATCTTGTGATTCAAATCAACAATTAAATTCTTAGTGCCATGGAGCGTGCAGCAGCCATCATTCCAAAAGCCTCCTATGGATAGATTTTCTATCATTTCCCCACAACAACTTCTGAGTTAGTATTTCAAGGACACGACCTTCAGTCGCAAGTGTATCATGTAAGCATTATTCCCAGCACATAACTCTATACAAATCTTAAAACATTTGTTACTGAACTTAGAAAATGAAAAGATAAGGCATATAAGGGAAAAATTATGGAGTTTTCAGGAAGTGCAGTGGACAAAGCAGTAAATGAAAAAACAACCCATCCAGAGGTGAACGGAGCTTCAGGGAATGCAGGTTATTAAGTGGATTATTGGAGACACTATTTCAGAAATCACTTTCACCAAAGGCATCCCCATATTAAAAGGGAAATTACATTACCTTAATTGTACTTCTCAGCCATAGTTGTTGAGATCATATGTTGATCACCTGGAAAGCAGAGAATAGAAGATAAATAATATTGTTTATATTTTAATTACTGATTAATAAGAGCAACTAACATCACATATTTATCCTGTATTAAAACACAAGTTTTAGTCTTCTAAACAAATAGAGAACAACAGAATACATAGCTTTCGATATCTGCTATTTTATACCCGATAAAGGCAGCTTCGAATAAGAAAAATAACAAGAAAACAGTGCCTGAGGTTTTCATTAAAGTAGTTTACATATTTTCATGAAGGCTGTCCAACTCAGAAACCAAAGAAAAATTCATAAAAACTTTAATCCTTATAAAATATCTACCCTAAAACATATCTATCAGGCACTCATCTGTAGTTTGTTTAGTCTCAAATATATTCTCTGCCCTTCCCCAAGCTAAAACATTTAACAGTAAAACCTACAACTGGTGCTTTACAGCCCTTTATTACGTGCATGTAAATACCTCCCTGCGATGAAGAACACAACTAGTGGATGTAGGAGTACTTTGGGGGCCGTTTCTCCTGTGTTTACCCAGGTGAGACTGTGTCACGGGGAAACTCGGAATGGCCATAAAAGTTGAGGGATTCAAGAAGCATTTGGAGGTTTCACCTTTCTCACAGCTCCAAGGACCTCTACCAAGGAATGCTTTCTGGGGAGCACAGGGCAGAGACCCCAGGGCTCCGAATGGTGTGGGACCTGAGATAGCAGGGGGCATTAGGAACCCACTGGGGAAACTGGGTGGTCACTGGCTACGCTGCCATTTTTCCCCTCCATAGGTGCCCCTCTTGCCTCTTCCTGGTAACACCTAGTGCCAAACTTTTGGAAGTTACCAGCATAGTGGTACCTACATCAACAAATACTGTTGTTTGGATAGTTCACTGACTCATTGAGAAAGTGTGACTGCAAGTTACCCATATTCAACAGAATAAAACTTAAACCCGGACTGCAGCTCAATGTTTCCAGACTTTAAGGTTACATACAGTCTGAAAATGTCATCTGAAGTTAAAAAGATGTATTTTCAGACTGGACATGCAAAATGCACCTAACCCAAGCCCATTTCAAACAGTTCCAGCATCGAAAGGCTCGCAATGCTCAAGGTGCAAGTGCCTGCTACAGCTTGGGCCAAACTCTGCTTGCTCCATACAGCAAAAATCTCAGGGATCAAACCAAGTTTGAAACTGCATATGAACAGGATTTTTTATTTTGGGGCAGAGATTCTAAGTTGTTATTGGTTGGCTTTAAAAATTAATCATACAAGTTGTTGGGCTCATTTCGCCTGTTTTTTTGGCAAAATCCAGGTCTTTACTAAGAGAGCATCTGTCAGCATTATCTTCGGACAATTTCACATGAAGCAAAGACATTTTGCAGGTTGCTGCTTTCTCTTTTACTTTAGTATTCGTAAGTTATCTACGTAATAGGACTCAATTGTCCGAAATATACAAAGAGCTATGACTCGACCAACAAAAAGAACAAAACTTATTCTCAGGGCTGTTAATTGACGGCTATTTGTTACATTGAAGTTAGCCAGCTTGCCATGCTCTTAAAGCAGAAAGCGGGTATATTTAGGTACACATGGCTTGGTTTGCAACAACTGAAACTGCTGTTTTTTTTCTGAAGTGGAATAAATACATGGTAGGTTGGGTAGTTAGATTTATAAAATAACTCACAGCTATTAAGGCCGATGGAAATTTGTGGAAATAAATGGATGTTGTGCTGACTTCAAACAAAATTATCACATAAGGGGAAACAACACAGTATTTTATTAGCCTTCAAAATAACTGTTTAAGTAAAAATCGGTAAGCTTCATTAACAGGACACCAGATGTGTGTGGCAATACGTAACTTCTCCCCAGAACAGGTCTGCTCGAACAAATCATTTCTCTCTACTATATATATACACACACAGAAAAAAAAAAAAAACCAAAAAACCAAAACCCATCGTACAACCAGGCAAAAATAAGGAAGAAAGAACATGCAGTTCATCACAAAAACATTCGTTTGTATTTCTGAAGAAACCAAACAATTTTACCATATTTTTTTTCAGGGGAAAAAAAAAACACGGTTCCATTATACAAGCATGTTACTGAGACTTACTCCTGAAAGAACTCCAATTCTAGCCTTTAAACAGAGTTGGTATAAAACTGGGGATGGGAGGAGAGCTGCTCATGGAGCATGTGCACTGGTCTCTATGGAATACAGGCACGTTCTACCAACACCACCGTTACCACTGATTCAACATTCCACCAAAATAATTATGTATTTCACCCACAAAAATCCACAGCAGAAAGGCTGCAATTAGTTTGCCCACAAAATGCCCAGTCTTCCATGCATGCAGTAGAGGGAGAGAAACAAAATGAATTGCATTGCCATGGGAACAGGGTTTACTACTTGCTTTACTAAGAGATTAATGCCTATTGTCAGCACATTTTATGATAAATGATCAACATTTTGCATTTTTGTAATGAAGATGCATCATGCTATGTGTTGTTCACACACTGTAGAAGCCTCTTCCTCTAATCATCAAGGCTTTTAGTTCTGTATATTATTTTACAAAAACAAAACAGGCTGTTTAGATTGCGATTGTTTTGGATTTTAACATAAAAAAGAAAAAAGACAGACACTTCATCTCTGAGTTTTCTACAGCACTAGAAGACAACAACACAGCTACGGACTGTGGCTGTTACATCAGCCTGTAATATGGTACAAGAGGAGCAGATGAAAGCAAGGAGCGCTGTAGCCATTTCATCTACACAATCTATAATTTTGGGTTTTACTCTGGACTTTACATCCCAACCATAAATGTGGTTCAAAGCTGCCTGCAGAATTCGTCTCTCATTTGGACCCTCACACCCATGTTAGGGGGACCGGAGCACTCTGTGCTCACTGGAACTTCAGTGCCTTCTGGTTTAGTTTCCTCTAAAAGGAACTTCATTCACATGCATCAAAACACTCCAAATCGACCCAAAACACAATAAACACAAATGATCAAAGGATTCACTTCAAAACCATGCTACTGCTCCAAACTATTAACTATTTCTATTCCCAGAAGGAAGTGATTGGATATGTTAAAAAAACCACAATACCATGGTAAGGTAAGAACGTGCTCTTATACAGTTCGGTGCCCTCTCCTAGTCCTTGTCTGCAAGCATCACGTAATATCAAAATTCATCCTGAAAGGCAAGAACTGGGGGGATCCTGCAGTCAGCAGGGATGACACGGTTATCTAGTCAACAACCGTTAAACCCCTCTACCTATTGAAAACTGGACATTTGGCCTTTTATTTCTTTGCTGTCCATTCAGCGATGGAAGACTCAGTGAAAGGTGTTCTGACATTCTGCTGCCATGTTTCCTTGTAACCAGCAGATGTATACATTTATTTTAAGTTAGAGAGGAAGCGCAAATGGCACGTTGGTATAATAATCTCAAAATATTGTGCTGACTAAATACACTTTCAAGGCTGTAATTCAAGACTAGCTTAATTTCTGCAATTGATGACTGCATGAAAACCAATCCTGTCATTAAATCTGAAACATTTTTGGTATTATTTCAAAGATCCTGTTTTTTTGAGAACAGCCTTCTCCTCCTTTCTTATTAATACAATAAAATATTTCACCGAAAGGAGAAGAAAAGGCCAAGTATGGGAAGAAGAGAAGTGGTCTCTGTTCCTCAGAACAGCCACGAGCAATGTAAAAACTCTGAAGGGACAGGTTCAGTCTGTAGTTCTGCCCAGATCCTTATAATTTTTCATTTTCTGAAGACTGAAGGAGTTGTTGGGAAAGTACAAATGCTAGAATTCCGAGTACATAAAGGATTCATTTCTGAGTTTTCCTGAAATCGGTTCCTGACCTTTTGCAACAGACATCTGCTGACTCTCCTGGTATGCTGCCATTACGAGCTTGCAACGGCCAAGACCTGGGGCTTCAATCCAGTGAAGTTGGTTATTTTAGTCAGTGTTGAAGGACCCAACATCTCTGTGCATCTGCGCTCACTCAGTTCTAACTGCCAGATCTAGCAATGGCTCAGGTATGTCCTGTTGAAGACTGGTAGTATGTTTCTAGGGTGAAGCCGAGCCTGAGGGTCTCTGCCTGAGGTTTCTGGTCAGCAGGGATGGTACAGGCCAGATTTCTTAGTTAGGGGTTTGGATTAGGGCTATGCTTAGGGTACCATGTCACACTTAGGGATCAGGGCTAGTGTTTTGGGTAAGGGTTGGGGTTCAGCTTTAAAGTAGGATTTGGTTCAGAACCAGAGTAGGGGACTGGGGTAAGAGTTAGAACAGGTGTTGAGACAGACAACTCTTCACAGCAGCACCCACACACCGGCCTCTACCCTGCCGCTTCTCTGCCATCCCCAAGCTCTGCTCCTCCAACACAAGTGACCTCACAGCCCACCCCCACCATGTCACATTTACCTACACCTCACTTGAGCTCAGCTCCCTCTCCCCTGCCTCTGAGCAACCCCCTCCTACCATGGCCCTTCCAGCCCTGCCCTCCTCCTGCTGGCCCACAGGCTGCGGAGAGGCAGGGGGGAGGGGGAGGTGAGGGCTTAGGGATTCAGGCCGACTTGCTGGGTTGGGGCATCTGGTGAGGGTGTCGCCTCTGGGGCTCTGGGGTAAGAGCTATGAGTAAGGCTAGGGATGAGAGCTCACCTCCTGGAGTGAGGGATCAGGGATAGGGATTAGGGCGAGTGTTTGGTTTTCTGGTTAGTGTTTAAGGTATGGGCAACCTTTTCTGGTTAGTGTTTAAGGCATGGGCAACCTTTTTTGTTTAGGGGTTCAGTTTAGTGGAAGAGTTAGGGTAAGAGGTTATGATTTTGGGCTTCAGCTCAGAAGCGAGCATCTGAGGTTAGGAATGGGGTACAAGGGCTAGGCGTAAGGTTTAGGTTTAAAGTTAGGGTTTCAGGTTAGCGATTAGACATTGGCTAAGGGCCTACCCGAAGAGGTCTTGCAAGCAGTCTCCCACCCACATCACCTTCACCTCAGCCTCCCTTACCTCCACCACCTCTGCTGGCCCGGCTCTGGGACACCCTTCATGTCCTCACATGCTGCCACGCACACTGGCCTCTGCCCTCTCCACGCTCTGCTCCTCTACGCTACCCCTGACAGGCACCACCACCTCACAAAGCTGCCTGCTGCTCATCAATCAGCTTCCTCCGATGCCCGTGACCTCACAGACACATGTACCGCGTCACCTCTGCCTGCAGCTCCCTCTGAGGTGCTACCGCCTCTGCCCAGCCCTTGGTCTGGGCCGCAGCTTCCCAGACACACTCCACATGCCTCCTTTCATACCACCCTCTTAGCCCACGAGCATATTTATCACTGACCATTTCCACTAGAACAAGGTCAGAGATGCACACAGGCTATTGTTAATTAGGAACTTATAAAAAAAAAAAGAGTGTTTTCATTAATTTCTTCTGCCTTCATCTCAGCAGCCAGTCCGGCCCAAACCACAATACTGATTTCATTTATTTCTACATGAAATTTACTTTTTTCTCTGCAGCATGTTCTCCAAACCTCTACTTTTACTTGGCCTCTTCTCTCTTCCACTGAAGTGACTCATAAGGACTTAAAAAAATTATGTTAAAAATCAGCATGAAAAGCAGTATTATAAAAGGTTAGGAATGCAAATTCACACTTCACATGAAGCAAGAATTCTAAATCTCTCAGGCATCTTTGAAAATTACCACCTTTATTTTAATTAAGCAAAAGTTACCTATAATGATTCTTACAACATGTATATTTTCACATAGGATGTGCCAGCAAACTCCATCTCTACACTTCTCAATGTCTGATCTTGAATTTCTATACATTTAAGATATACTCCGAAACTCAAGAAATTAAAGAACACTGAACAGGCTCTTTAAATAGTCACGTAATTTACCTTCTGCAGAGACTAATCACTACTTTTTTCGGGCTGCTTACAGGGAAAATTCATGAACCAAAGTCATGAAGTAGTATTGGGGTGGGAGGAGCAGAACTCCTTTGCATGCAAACATTTTTTCTCCTCTGATGTAGAAAAAATGGGTTTGATTCTGCCTGAATAGTATGTTTTCACCAGAAAAATTACAAATGCAACCATATCCTCTACAACTAATGAAGCTTATCTGTTACAGGTTTGTAAATTAAGACGCTTACTTCCTAGTAAGCAAAACTTACAGGTGATGTCCCCTAAAATCTCCCAGAAAACCACCCATCTTCCAAAAGTCTCCCATCAACAAGTATTATTCTGGCCTTTTTTTAATTATTTTTGTTGTCAAATTGGAGCAATGAAAACTTGATTTGCTGCAATCGTCTTCTGGAAATCAACTCAGTCACATTTTTCTTGGCAACAGAAAGTAAACTTGATTCAAAGTAAGGGATTTGTTCTAGCATTATTTCTTGCTTTCTGTGTACCTTTCTACATATTTATGTCTGCCTCTGTTTATAATGCATGTAAATGCTGGTTTCACACAGCTGGTGGAACCTGGTTGACTGAACACAGGAGCAGTAATCAAATTCCAAAATTACAGTCTCAGTTCTGATATTTTTTTTCCTGTACTCTGTGCCACACAAACTCACTACATAACTCAACTGCATGCAATGTGCATTTAAAGAATTTACTGTTTATAATAAAATAAAACCTCCAAAATAGTTTTTTTAAGTCTTAGCAAATTTTTTCCTAAAGGCAGGTCACTTAAAATTTCACAGTGCCTCAGAAAAAGTTTTACTTAGAAATCAACAGGGATTGCGTTTTTATTCCATCTATAGAATAAATGAACTCTGCGCTTGTTCCATATTCCTCATCTCTACCATTTTATACTGCCTCACACCTCAATTCTTCAGGCATTGCTTCTTTTGACCAGCTGGCTCACTGTATAACACAATGCACTTTAAAAAATTGTATAAATAAAATAGTCTTGGCAACCAACAGCCATATTCCATCGCATCTAGCACTTGCAGTAGAAAATGCTGGGGATAGTATTACAAATCACGCTGGATGAAAAGACAGAGATATCTAACAATTGTTCCATTTAGATTTGATGGAAACAAGAAGCACGGTTTTGAAACATGTTGGTACATTATCTAAAATGAAGCCCACACAATTGCCTTGTAACTTGTAAACAGCTCAGTGTAAGCAGAAAATCCAGCTCGAGGCATGATTCATCCCACACACCAGCCTGTGGTGAAGGGGGGAACACCAGAAGTAGACCCTTGTCAGAGAAGTCATTGAGATGTCCTCTCACCGGCTCCTGTGCAGACCATCTGTGAAACCCCTGGTTGTCTTTACAGCCAGGACATCGGGCTGTCTATTCATGTGAGGCACCAGCTGCCAAACTCAGTGTTTTTAACTCAGCACTGTTTGAAGCCCTACCTGTACGTAGGTAGTGCTGCGAGGAAGAGCAGGCCTCAGCTCCACAGAAAGCCAGTTCTGACACTGCATCTACTGGGAGGCGAGTGGGAGAGAGATGGGAGATCTTCCCTAACCACAGCCTGACCAGACCTTCCCACTGTTAGGCAGGCAAGAGCTAGTATTACTTTGAAAAGAACAAGTTTAAACTTGGTAATTCAGCTCTGCTCACGCAAATATTCTCCAAAAGTGGTAAATTACTACAAGTTTCAGGGGTTGTAAGACATCCAATCCCACTCCAAAGGACAAGTCATCTCCACACAAACTCTTCCTTAAGAACAGCCAACGTTATGAAGCTGGCTCTGGGACAAGCTAGCCAGTGTGGCATCTCAGAGTCCAGACTGGCTACTTGTTAAATCAGACGCTAACAGAAAATAGAGTAAACCTGTGCATTGAACTTTTCAGATTTTTGAAAAGTTGAAGCATGTGGGGTTTACAACCCAAACAACAGATTACACTGATTCACTGCTGCAGCCTGGTGTCTTTGACAGCCCTGCAATGGGACTATTTGAATTGTTTTAGAAACACGATAAAGGAGAAGACAGTAAAACGTTCACAGAAAATATTAGAAAAGTGTGCAGAATTTTCATGACATTCAGAATGCTTCCTAGACACCTAAAGGACAGACAAGTGAAATATATATACATGTATACATAGATGATTTAGCTATAGTTTGTCTCTCCTTTGGTTTTCTCCCAGCTGATCATCACTAGTTCTTACAGAAAAATCTACTCTAAAGCCCTCCCAATCCTGGTTTATCCTGATGTGCTTACAGGACCTTTCTTTGATTTACATTTTCTGTTTTCTACTACCCCAGTTGCACAGCTGGTTTCCAAGACAGTACTCCTCATGGACACTGACCACCTCTCTCTTTATAGACTGAGATATAAGACAACTGTACACTGTAAGGATGCAAGTAATCTCTTGCCTTTTTAAATAATTAAAAAAAAAAAAATCCTTCTCTTTCCATAGCCAAAGCTTGGACTGCAGATTCTCCAAACATATCCAGAGGTAAATGTATTTCCCAAGCAACTGAGGCGAGTTCCTTCCCTACGGTCTCTGGTCACACCGTAGCAGGCTCCAGCCAAAAAGCATCACCAGCAGCATAGCCAGCAGCCTACCACCTCCTCCTGGTGTACTACATCTGCAGTGCGGTGTTCAAGAAATTGGCTGTAACCCTGCTGTGGGAACACATGAAGTGCCAGTACCATTGCAGACCAGCAGCAGAGAAGGTCTTACATTCCTTCACTCTCTTCTTCTGCCCTCACCTCACTCAACAAGGAAACTGAGTGCTTTCACAAAATTTTATTTGCTGAGTATTATAGAATATGGCATTCAGCCAACAAAGGAACACTGCCTTGTTCCTCCAGCTTCACTATCCCACCCCAATCTTACTCCTTTCATAGTATGTCTTAAGGCATGAGACAGATGGATCCTTCAAAATGGGAGATCAGCCCCATTGTGTGACAGGAGGAGGGGAGAGATGTAGAAAATATCTTTTATCTTTCTTTGGCTTATTCAGGCTGAAAAGGCCTTAGCTCCCTTAATACTGACTTTTATAAAAGCAGAAAACATCGTGCCAATCCCTTCCTATGAAATGCTCTTATTCATCAAGGAGGGAAGTTGGAGAGAAACCCAGAAAGAGAGAGAGAGAGAGAGACTGCAAATACGTCCTCACCCAGCTCCAGCTCTGCCAAGTGAAAAGCTGCCGGGGCCCCCATGTCTCCCAGCCCACGTCCAGCTGCTCCTCACTGCTCTTCTGGCAGAGGCACCCACTCCCCCAGCCCTGCCGGGAGCATGGGCCACCAGCTCCCTCACCAATCTGTTTCCATCACAGTGAAACAAGTTTAAGTGACAGGTTGTGGTTCATTTGGCAAAAAATATTTTCAGAAAAACTCCTAGAAGCCACCCAGTCATGAGGTTTGCAGAGGTGGGCGTGCGGTAGGAGTGGCAAAGAACAGCAGGTTGACGTTCTCAGCAAACATAGCCAAGCAGAAACTGGGTTACAGCCTTTCCACTCAGGAAAGACGGGGTACACCCCAATGGGCAGTTGAAAATATTAGTCCTTGAGGGAAGTTAGGTCTGCATCAGATTCAGAGTTCAAACAGATCCACATATTTCGCAGTTACGAACAGACATCAAGAGACCTCAAATGCAAAATCTGCATGAGAGGGAAAGGATTTTGGATTTTGTCTAAGCAAACACAGAGCTGCAGCTGCTCCCAGACTATAAAAAAAAATAATAATAATGTTGCCATTTCAGCCACACACTCCACATCACGAACCTGGGCAGAACCAGCAGATGGACGTTCCCAGTTACAGTCCCAGACACAATCCCTCGCTCACACTCTCTGCTCTCCCCCTGTCTTTTTACAGAGTTCTTAAATAGGGATGGCACGCACTTGTATGACATAATTCCACTGAGCTTCTTAAACAACTGATTGCTCTTCCATGTTTGTTCACATTCATCCCTGTCCTCCTGAAATCTCCCTCCCACTCTCCATCTTAATAAGGTTCAGAAACATTTGAGCAGCATATTCTAGAATAAAAGCTCCCACAGTCTTTCATCCCCCAGTCTGTGGAGTATTTGTGTTAGTCCATTTTAGGCTGTGTTTGGCTTGCTTAATATTTCTCCCACTTACACGGAACTATTCAAGGAAACCTTCAGCAATGTATAGATTTATGGTTCTGAACACATACATTCCTAGCTCTTTTTCCTCCATCAGCCCTCCATCCACTGGTAAACATAACTAAAGACAAAATCATAAACTCATGCCCTTTACTCTTCAAAGCAATACCCTCATCTGCAAAAACTTTGGTACCTGAAAGCAAACAGGTATCTACAAGGTGATTCAAGCCGAGGATCACACACGTGCAGTTACATTATGCATATGAATTTCCACAAATCTCTCCACAGGAGTACTGACACCATAGCAAATGCATTTGCACGTTCCCATATACTTATTGTGTGTCTATATACAACACGCAAGATGACAGTACAGAAACTGCTGATTCACCAAACATTAGTCACACTGATCTATTAAAACGCATAAAAAGACCAATTTTTGCCTGAGAAATTGAAACTAGAAGTCTAAGGTATTTCAATATTTGTAATAAACTTTTTTTTTTAGCAGCCTGCTGACTTAAACACTTGGGTTTCAATTTGTACTTACACAAGGTCTATGTTGTACTAATTTGGCACCTAAAGTATCATTCAACAGCAAGCTACAAGCATAACCATTTTAGGCTTTGGAGTAAACTTGAGTAACTTACTTGGGAAAAAAATAGTGTATTTCTAGACCATCTGTTTGTAAGATATAACAGTTGATTTTAATTTTCAGTAGGTTCCAAAATGATACCAAAACCCCAGATCTATTTAGAGGAGTTTGTACATTGCCCCATACACAAGAAAATCCCAAGGCCAGAGCAGCACTATAAACCTTGGCAGTCTTACTGCTAGGTGTTCTCAGATGCTGCTAAAACTTCTTTTAAATTACTGTAACATATTTGTTCTCAATCAGATTTGATCCCAGGTCTGAAAAAGTTTAAAAATATTTCTATATCTCATACTGTCACCGACCCCCATAGTCCAGCACTTTGATATCATGTATTTTGTATTTCTCTACTTAATGCATAATGATAAATGAATACCTGCGGGATTCCCAGAATTTGTGAACCATCCAAATCCAGCAAATCATTTAAGCATGCAAATAGTTCCATACATTTCCTGATATTCCTGCAAATGAGAACAGAATCTGAGCTGCAGCATTAATACACCATACCCAAATTAAAGCTTAGCAATGCATAAATTGTTCGGATTTGTATTCAAATAAGACAAGTGTCAAATCCAGAGGAGGTGTTGAAGCTGACATTAAGTTTTACTTTTTAGATTTTTCCGTACATACTATAAGTCTTGGTTCAAGGACTTTGCTTCAATGGTCACTTAAGAATATCCAGCTTAAAAAAAAAATAAAAATCCATGTTTTTCATCAGAGGAGTCTTTTGAATTGAAAAATCATAAGGAATGCTCTTCTTGCTACATTTCCATTTTTGAAATTATCTTATTAAATACTAATTTCAGCAAACTCTTAAGAAATAGGTTACATAAGCAGCTTTTTAGTTGATGCATTATCACGGTCATTTTAAAAAATTCATGTGGTTTGTTTATGTTACTTTGTTAATTTTATTGTAATTTAGTATTAATTAATAGCTCTGTGGTTATAAAGTGTTTAATCGGTTATAACTCTTAATTATGGCACAGCATTGCTTAATAAAACAATACACTATTGGGATTAAATCAAATTAATTAATCTGCTATCCTCTTTTATGGGTAATTTATTGCACGATAAAAGCAGTCGTGAAATTGTTTTCATGTCAACCAGCCTAAAAAGACTTTGCATCTATTCTTTCTCACCTCAGCTACAGAGAAAAGCTGTTACTGATTTGAATGGTTCTCTACAGATTTGCACAAGGATCATAACTATCTCAAAACCAGATAGAGTCACAGGAATTCAGTAACGGAGTGACCTTGTTTCTGAACTGATGCTGAAACAGAGGTAACCATCCAGCCGAAAAGCCTGTCCCCAAGAGTGGCCCCTAAAATGCTGCTTTAGGACCTACCGAGACAGAGATTACACCTTTGCCTGGTAGAGGTCATGGGAGAATTTTTCCTCTATGAAGTTGTCAAATCGCATCTTGAACCCAGCTAAGCTTTTGCTCCATGGCAGCAAGGGGTTCCATATACTTAGCGCTACATAGGAAAGCACTCCATTTGCTTTTTTAAAATTTGCTACAGGATAGTTTCATTTAAGATATTCTAATCCTACTTCTCATATTATGAGAAAGAATTAATAAATTGCCTGTAACCACTTTTCCCCACTTTGGAGCTTTTATCCCTCCATGAGGTCCACACCTCGGCTGCATGTCTCAGGCTGAAGAGTCCAAATCCATTCCATGTCTCCTCACACAATGCCACCCCATCCAATTGCCCCTCTCTAGGCCTTTTTCAGTCCTATTAATTATGCACAGCCATTTATTCTATGTTTGGTATTGCCTTGCACTTGTCATGACTAAATGAAATCTTAATTATTTCAGATCATGTGTCAACATCATTTAAAATTATAACTCCATCCTTGTTGAAATGCTTTCATATCTTTCTGAAGCTACTGTGTCTGCGACTTTCCAATTCTAGCCTATGATATTGCACAAGTCAATGAGGAAAGAAATTAAACGTGACAGTCCCACGTTTAACATTTGTCACAAGCTCATGATAGACTTGAAAACACTTCCCTGCGTGACAGCACAAACATAAGAAAACGATTCCACATTCGGCCATGACCGCGTTACTGGTGACCTACCCTCGATCTGATTTCCAACGTTTGCTTGCAAGAACAGCACATAGAAAACTTCTTAAAGAACAACTTCACTTGAAACAAACTGCAATCCTTGCTCTGTCCCCATCTATCTAACCAGTCATTTATGCAATGAAGTTTCCCTTGTCAGTCCTCCGGGACCTCTCCTGTCATCCATCAATCTCAGGTATGGGTCAGGGATAATGGTTCAGGGACCGTTCTGGCCAGTCCTGCAGATGGTTCAGGGTGAATTTCATTAGTCTGGTGACCTGAATACAAATAATCTCTCTAATTATTTTTCTAACTTAATCTATTCCTCCTTAGATCCTTGCATTATCGCCTTAAATTAGTGAAGAAACTCTGATTATATTTCCAATGCTTCTCACTATGAGAGCAAGCATTTAATTAAATATTTGTAGAATGTACTATTCAATACTTCGTATCTTTTGGAAAATGAGTGCCATGCACTTAAGATAGATAGATAGATCTTAAGATAGATATTTTACTGAATAGAGTGTGAAAATATTCACACTCCAAGTCCCAAAGGTTGGTTCACCTCTTCTGATTGCGATCTCTTTACGTTAAATGGATGGGTGTCATCTTGTATCACAGCCCTCCAACAGACTGGCAGAGATGGTGCAAAACTGCCGCAGGTTTTGGAGAAAAAAGAGTTAGAAAAAGGAACTGTTCAGCTATAAAGCCTAGTAAGGCCTAGCAGATGGATTTTGAGATGGCAAAGCTGATATGACTTCTCTGCACCACCTCACATTTGTTTAATACCTTTTGTCCTAATGTTTATTTTAGATTTTCCCTCCCCACAAGGTATTTGCAGAGATGAAGTTCTATGCCTGAACATAAGCACCTCTGTATATTTTGTCCCTTTACTCATTATTTACTTTTGCAGTCCACGGGGCTTGACTGCAGTGATGCCTTAACAGAATTCACACACAAACTACTACTGCTACTACTACAAACTACGTGTGTCTTTTTTGACCATGGGAAAAGGTTTGTGCAGGGTGGCCCGGAGCTGGCTGCTCCACCCTGACCCACACTGCCCCCTCAGTTCAGGCTAGGTTTCCTCCCAGCATCTCCATCCCTGGCCTTAGAAACAGCCCTTAATGTACTCGCTGGTGATTTTCAAAGGTGAGCGTGCCCCAGTCACTTTCATGCTTCCAACTTTGTAGGGATAAAATGCCTCCACTGAAGAACAGTACGGATGTCCTGAGGATGCCCTGTGATGGCTAATTGAGAGGGAGGCAAACAGTTGGGTTCTGGGCTGGTCCCCATTGCCTTCGAACCACAGGAGGAGGAGGAGGAGGAATGCCTAATGCTGCAGAAAAGCAAAGACAGCAGAATTGAATCTGAAAGGGTACCTCCCTGGTGACAGCAGTGTGGAAAGAAACTCCCTACACGACTCAGGCAAACACAAATGCATAAGAAAAATACGCTCTTCAAACAAAAGCTCTACCTAGTGCCTGAGGGGTGGCTCAGGGGAGACATATATATTTGTGCAGCTCAACTGCGACCTTCCATCTGGCTCCCAGATATCTTTCTGGGGGTTCAAGCACAGAGCCACTCTGGCTATTACAAACCCCTAGGATCAAAGCAAACGGCTAATTGCTCCTCCAAGAAATTCACTGCCCACAAATGAACATGCTGGTGTGACATTTTAACTTACTGACTAAATACTAAGACTATTACAAGCACTTTGTCAAAATAGTGCATCTTTCCTCTTCTGGGGAACTTTATTGCTACAGTGTTTTCTTATTTAGCAGGTAATGCTAGGTCAAGACTTAGCACTAGTATCTTCTAGTCTATATGCATTCTACAGAACCATGTTTGTATTTTTGTCCTCAGCTGGTAGGTATTATATGTTTTAGTACTTTCCTGATGGTTATGTACCAACTAAAGGTTCAAAAGAGAATAGTTAGGGCATTAAGACATTTTCTTTCTGTTACCTAATTTTTCCTTTATATTCAGCTGTTATGTTTTATTTGACGTAAAAGAACACAACTTGCTGCATTCAAGCGATACACGTAAATCTTGAAAGTCAGCTCTGGAAGCCATTCAGTCTGAGCACCCCTGGTATCGCAACTGTGCCCATACAGGGCTATCTATGTGTGCATGTACGAGGGGTGAAACTGCTGAGCAGGTCACAGCTCTCAGCCTGTTCCCCACTCCCTCCCTTTCATCGCTCCTCCTCCTAGCACGTACGCATGATGGTTAGAGTGCGTGGGATTAAGGATCACCTGCTTTCTTCCCTGGAAAGCATGACGAAAATCCCCAGAGCTCTCCATACTGCGCTGTGCACAAGGCAACACCACTCAAAAATTACAGAGCTCAGTCAAGAGGGTGAAAGGTGCTTCTACGCCTTTCTCAGCATGGACTCAAGAAGTATGTAAGTGCAAAAAACCAGGAGACTACAGGGAGGTACCATGGTTTTAAAGGTTGAGAGAGAAAAAGAAAAGCAAAGCAATCAAACAAGTGAGTAAGAAGAAAAGATATGACATATAAAGAGCACTGATGACACTAGGGAGGAGCACAACATAAAGTAGGTGGTTTCCAAAGAATAACCTGACATTACACTCAAATATGGCCACCCATTGATAGATCAGTCGTCTCCATCATGGCAATTATTCATAAACATTTTAGAACTTGCCATCATCACTAACAGCTATTTAAATTTGGGATATGCAGCAGAAAGCTGCATAGTGTTTTACCTGTCCTGTCCCTTATTTGGTACAAAGTTAGTCAATTTTGCTATGAAAATTCACATGTAAAAGCAAATCTTAATAAGTAGCTTACAAGTGTTTTAAGCTTCAAAAATCTGTTTCTGTAAAAGCCTAATAACAGTTCTGCATTTCTTCATGCCATGGCTGCAAGTTACAAGAAAACACAAAAGTCACAGCTCAAGCAAGGTAACAGGGTAAGGTACGACTGAAAGGGCTCCTGGCTGTCAGGAGGAGACCTCACAACTGAAAAGCCAGAGAAAAATAAGGCGTAGTGAAAGGAAAATTAAAGCAGTGTTTAGTCTTTCCTTTCTAAAATTGCATCGTTATGATCAAGTATTCAGACCTCTCGTAGGAACACAGCCACCTACACATTCTCTGATGTATGCAACATCTCACACTATCTTCCACAAACTGCCAAATGAAGTCGGTCAAGACAGAGAAAGCATGTTTTCATTTCCAGGAGAATTTCCAGAAAAATAGACTGACATAGGTTTAACGTATTCTTACACCAAAGAAGAGTTTGTGAAATGTCCCTCCTGTATGCTGTGAACATGAAACTGCCTAAAATCCTGTCAGCTTCAAAAGTTGCCACTGCTGTAACAGTCCCTCACCTGAGACTAATCCTCACCCACCTTCATGTAAAACGCATCTCAGTGTGTCAGCTTTTAACAATGTGGCAGAACTTCATACAGCTGCAGATAGACAATGGCACTCTCTGGTAACCCCAGGTGGAAGACTAAAAATTGAACATCCAACAGACATTTTTGCTCTGATTGCCTGACGATGGCCAAAAGGCAATTCAGACTAACAACCTATTTTACAACTTTTAAGCGTAATCCACTTGTATCTTCCCTCTCTCCATTTCCAGCAGGTCAGCAGATGCTTGTGCCTGAAGAATATCAATCAGAGCTGTCTCCTGGCTAGCTTAACATGACCAGTAAAAAATAAAAATAATAAAAAAAAAATCTTACATTCCTCAAACACACCGACCTCATCCAAAGAGTTTTTGTGTTTGTTAATTTTGTTTTAAACACTGACACTAAAGAAGGTGACACCTCAGAGAGCTCCACTCGGGACAGAGTTACTGACAGCATCAGAGGGGATCCAACATCCAACGTGCAGTGTTTAGAAAAAGAGTGAATTGATCTTGTTATATCAACTTTGAAACTGCCTTCTGTAGCACTCAGAGAGAGCTTGCCCTTCAGGCAGGTTTTTACAGGCTCTCACGGCTTCACTTTGATTGCCGTTGTAGCCAAAATATATAACTTTAGTACAAAGGGATTATCTCTTATCCTACCCTTTGGGAGAACCTCATACTGTGACAAAGACTTTTCTCTGCTTAATCTCTTAAATTTCACAAAACTAACAAAAGTGCAGCACATCTAGCTTTACATTTCTTCTCCTAATGCCCCTCAGCCCCTTGAGGGCTAAGCAATCATTGAACAGTATTTAACATCACCATATCTGATTCTGAAGTCACTGATAAACTGAAGTTTGATGACATTTTTGGGTTCATAATCTGAATTGCCTAGCCCTCCACGGCTCAATATGGCCTTTTTCTACTGTATTTTAAGGGAACGAACAAAGCCAGAAGTGGCTAGATCACAGCTCTGGAAATAAAAAAAAAAAATAATAATTCCGCACTTTAGGATCAACTAAGTATGATCCTAAAGTATCCTCCATCAAGCCTTACCCACAAGGATTACCCCTTGGTATTAACAGAACCATTTAATCCCTTGCTGTGATTTGGTATATTTTCTCCTGGCTCAGACAAATCTTCACCAGCAGCTACTTTTTCCTGAGAGACTTAATATCCTGCTAGGGAAAGGCCATTACCCTGTTTGAACACAGATCACACAAACTAGAGTTCTTTAAAGAACAGAAGCAGGGGCAAACCCAGAGGGTTTATGCTGAGCTACGTAGCCCATCCTCAGGCAGTGACACCTTCAAAGCCCAAGGGCTCAAAGGAGAAGTCAGGGCATTGCTTGTCCAGAGTGTTGCTGGAAAACTTTGGTCACTTATCTTCACAGAAGTAGCAAGTCCAAAGAAAGCAGGAAGCAGAGGTCCTGGGCACTCCAGTGGGATATGGGTTTGTGGGAGTTGTTTTTTCAGCCAAGAACAATCATATGCTACCATCGAGAATTTTAATTTATTTTAAAGACAAGGACAACTAAAGATCTAAAGGCTGTAACGTTGTGTAATTAAATTAGGCTTGTATTAAATAAATCACTAAAAGTAAGCGTAAACAAAACTCTTCTCCTCCCACTTGAATTCACTGGCTCTTGGATTCAAATATGCATACAAATACAGGAGGTTATACCCTAATTCATGTTTTCTGATTACAAGAACATGCTGCAATGCAGAAGAACTTGAGCAGTCACCACCAATTCTTCCCTTTTACCAGCAGCACTTCCAGGGAGAAACACCTGCATTCATACATGGAAGGTGCCTTCTTCATACCCCCCCAGCAATGCCAAATCATAAGCAAACAGCCTTGGGCACTAGTAAGGATTATAAGGAGTAGAGTTCCTCCTTAAAGGAAACATATTTTGTACCAAGTGCTTCCTTCTGAACACACTGCTTCTACAAGTGCAAAGCTGAGGAGGCAATATAAAAGTCTGCTTGAACGTTAAAATAGAGAATCGGAGAGAAAGAGACAAAAAGAGTATTATATAATGTGATATCTCTAAGAATATCTTCATTGTGAACAGGTTCACTACGTTACATAAACTAGGTTGACAAAAAATTACTGAGTTTGCTTGGTGCAACTCCACAGCCAGCATTAAACAAAAGGAAAGGCAACCTCACAGTAGTCCCATCCATCCATAAAATCCACAAATCTAGTAATCTTAAAGGAACAAACACAGCAATCCTTACATGCCCACAACTCTACACTGGAGGCAGAATTCACACCAACAGAAGTCCCTAGGCAGCATGCAGGAAGAACAGCAAAGATCAGCTGTATGCCCAGTGCCTGCTTTGCTACTGCACAAAGCCATCTCCATATAGTCACCTTCCAATTTTGTTTGGCTTTCATTTTCAGTGGCAGGACCTTGCCAATAGCCCTTCTAATCCAGCACACTCTTAGATGAAATGTAAACCACTAATAATACTGCTGAAGGGTGAAAGAGTACCTTGCCATATCTGCAAAGATTCTGAAAATCAGAGACAGCAGACTACTGCCAGAGGACACACTATAAACCAGGAGCCACTATCTGAATGTGCCTGGAGATCCTGACAGCAGAAAGATGGATGGGCAGCTGTGCTGGAAGATGTGAAGCTTATGAATCCCCCTACCAAGCAGCCAAGGACCTTCTTTAATCACAGCCCAACTCAGGGGTCCTTCATGCTCACGGAGGTCCCCTTTGGCACAGTGCTTCCTTACCTCTCAGCAGGCCAGGAGAAGAATACTGAACCTGAAACACTGAATCAGAAGGGGATCCACAGAAAAGACTTAGAGCTGCTCACTTAGTGTTTCAGTCTGGCGAAGAAAAAAGAAATTGGGGAAATTACCCACTGACTTTGCAAGACAAGGATTCTTATTTATTTTTTTTAGATAGTTACTATGCCTTTTCTGCTTCTTTTCTTGTATTCTACGAAGCTAGTTGTACAAAGGAAATGTTTTTGTACTACTATTTAATTTGCAATGTTTGCATGCCACAGAGAAGCGATCTGACTGTTAAATTCTTTGATCTGCCCTGTTAGTAGATTCTTAAAGATTAAGATTCTTGCCCTGCTACTAGATAAGCAGGAGACGAAACAACTTTTTCATTAATTGTGGTGGGCATCACATTAATGTTGCCTGATGTCCAGTTTTGACCTTGTTGATAACAGCAACGTCCTCAGAATACAAAGAGGTCAGTCTTGCAGTTCATCCACAAGCAGAGAAATCTGCCTCAATCTATGGCAAATGACAAAGAAGCTCTATGTGGAAGTCAACAGACAGATTTTTCTCACCTTTCTTTCTGCCCATTAATTACAGGATTTAATTCCAGAAAGGTAACTACCTGCATTGTTAATAGGCCTGTTATTTTCTAAATAAAATTCTATTTATTTTATAAATAAATAATAGAAGCAGGAAAACATCTGGGAAAGGAAATGGCAAGTCCCAGCGGATAAAAAGATGAACAAGAGGAATTTTAATGAGAAGACTATATGAGAAAATTTGATTTTTTTAAAATTCAAGAGTGAATATAAATTTGAAGCATAATAAAAACTGAATGCTTGTTTGAGTAAGAAGGAAAACTAATCAAAGAAAGCAATCATGTAGAAAACAATCCCTTCCAATGGTAATTACACCTCTATTCCAAACAGGCAGCCAATGTTTGAGACTTTGTGCGAGCTAGGTTTTTGTCTCAGCATTATCATCTGCTCTCATTCAAAAATGCAACCACTGCTCCAGGCAAATCATCACATTGCTTATGGCTCCATCTTGGAAATGCAGCTGAAGATGGAGAGTGTAATCCTTTCTGAAAAATGCTGCTGAAGAATGTCCGAATGTACGTGACAAGCTCAGGCAGAGTTAGCTCCGAGAATGAATAGGAAGGTTGCAGTTTTTCCCTTCCTAGCTGGTTTGCCTGTATCTGGATTCAGAACATGTTCAGAACGAATGCTCTTAATTTTTTTTTTTTCTGTGTAGCAATTAGATGTTCAGAAAAGCATATTTTTATACTGATTCCACTCCTTTCATGTGTTCCCCTTTAACTGATCTCATTTGTGTGCAGTGCGACTTTTCTGCTATCAGTAAGAAGTGTCATTTCTTCTTATGCCGCATTGGGGAAACTGTTTTATGATCCAACTGTGCTAACTTATTTTCTTGCAATGAAGTCTTTATTGTTGGCAAACATGATGCTCACACTACTTAAAAGTTAAATAACATCTAGTTTTAATACAATATTTTTCATACTTATCCTTGGAAAAACAGATCCTCTGATACTATCCCTATCTAAATGAAAAATGGAGTACTATGACCCTTGTGTAGACCTTTTTCCTCTCCTCATACTTAACAAAGTGATAATGAAGGCAAATGCAGAGAAAAATATTTCATTAGCTGAATCACAGTGTCTTTCCAGAAAAAGTAACTAGATTCTGGCAATTTAAACATTTTCCCATTGTTAAATCACTCATTAAACCTGTGAACAGTCTTTCAGAACTCATTAGCCTTTGCAGGATAAGAAGCCATAGAGTAAGATAACATCAAAATACACACCTTGTGCCAGCTACACACATGCTCGCCTGCCTTAGCCATAAGCAACAACTGAAGAAACTCCTAATATCCAGAGCCTATAGCTCAACTACACACGAGACTTTGAAAAATCAAGAATTCAGAGCGGCCAGTATTAACATATTTCTATTTCTTCTTTTTTTCCCCCCTTATTACAGCATTGAACAATGAAATACTACAACTGCTCTTCAGCAGGCTAAAGGGTGCTAATTTAAGGACACTGACTATAATGTAAAAAAATGTGGCTTTGACTTAACAATAAACAGAATAGTCAAAAAGAAGGACATTTTTTCTGTGAAGTCTCTCTTTTACCAAATCACAGTGTGACTCTAAGCCTTTGCTACTGGCAAGGAATAATTATTTTTAAGTACTGAGGGTTTGTAATAGCATTAATTTCCATGGACATTTGAATGTCATACAGACATTTTAATTAAAAAAAATCAGCATTACTTTAAAGTCTGGATGATTTTGGTGTTTTTGTTCTAGAGACCACGGCAAAACATACTTGTTCACTTCAATAAGGGGCGTTTTTCTCCACCCTCTTCACCATTCAGAAACACTTGCCAGGATTTCAGTTCCACCCTTAGGTCCTGCAGCCTCAGCACATGGCATCATGCCTTAACAAACGCCCTTTGCCACTCCTGCTCCCACCTCTTCTCCCATGAAGCTTCCAGAAATGCAAGCTGCCCTCTGTGCCACAGCACAAGAACTTGTGACACACTTTCCAAGCCTGCCCCAGTACAGAACTTCATTGCTTCCCTCCCTCAAATGCCAAAACTGCTCATGTTCCCTCATCCCTCGTTTCCTCTGGACATGACTGACCTTGCTGAAGGGCCTCAGTGTTCTCAAGCGAAATACTTGGGGAATCCTGCGAAAACAACTTCTGCGTTCAGCATCAGAACAGTCATACTCTACAGCAATGATTCACAGTCAACATAACAAAGGTTAATTATTAAACTAATAAAGGCTGATATTTCTGCTGCCGTATCTGCAGCAAGGACCACTCCATCTGCATCGCCCACCTCCCCATGAGCAAGGAAATTGAATGCTTTAAATTGGCATGTTCATGGTTAGTACATAAAACCTTTTAGGTTTATATTATTCCTGTTTCCACGTGAAACAGAAAATCTAGACACACACTTACCAAGTCAAAGTGGTCTCAACATAAAAGAACTTAAATTCCTTCCACATCTCAAATACAACAAAATAACATTATATGATTTTTTTTTTCTCCTTGAAGTCATCACATAGTGAAATTGGAAACCAAGCATACAGTGCGGATACCGCGGGGATTTTCACACTGCCTGCTTGTTTTGTAACAAATGAATACATTATAGACAGGAAGTGATTCAGGCTGCTGCTTCTCTCTAGTTCAGAGGGAAAAATACTCATTTTATTTTTCAATGAAAGAGAATACTCATTGCCCACATGCCGTACAAAAGTAATTTTATGAAATGCCTGTAACTGATACTAAAGAGGGACACATACTGGCTTTCTAAATCCGGCAAACCACCTGAGCAGTGGCCAGGTGAACAAATTTCACTGTTACTTTCAGCGTTCTCTGAAGAAAACAACTTGATCCTTGTTACATTCATCTGCAGGCTGCCAGAACTGGCAATTTGAAATCAAGTTAATCAATAGTTTTAATTAAACCATGAAAAATACAACCACATTAAGTGTGCTGATATACCAAGCTGGAAACAGGGATGGATTCATACATAAAATGCTGCAAGGTATGATTGCATACTATGATTATTAAAGCTTACAAATCAGTTACAACTATAAAACCATCATTGAGAGTAACTACAAGCCCAAAACAAACAAGTAATTTCGTTCTCGTATCATGAAAGTTCTTATATTAATTTGTGCTTTTTATCAAAAAGAACTTACCTTAAAGAGGCTGCACTAAGGAAATCACACTCAAAAAATCTAAAAATACAGATCACTCTTTTTTTAAATACAAACCTAAGAAGATGAAAAAATCTTGAGTAAAACTGTATGATTTTTTTAATTCTCTACATAACGGTAATGTTATGTACAAAACATGCAGAAAAACCTTCAGAACCACAACCACCATGAAAAAAATCCAACCAAGTGAAAGCATCAATGTCATCACAAGGCTGAATGCGGGGGGGAACAAACCCAAGTTGTCCATAGGAAATAATGCAGCTATCACAAAAGGAAAATGGGTAGCCTTTGTAACTGAAAAATATGATTTCTAAAAATGTCTTTCCTAGACAAAAAGCAATGTTATTAAACTGTTCCCTCTCTTTGCTGCTGTATTCCTTTTACCAGGGACACGTGAGAGCATCAAATTCAAACACGTTCACATGAATTTTCCTCGGTGGACATGAAAACAGCATGTGACATGCTCAGCTAACCTTCACCTTAGTGATTCTGTTCCACCCCTTTGACGACTAATGAAAGAAACCAAATTCCTCTTTTCTGCCCTCACAACTCCCCCTTAGAAGTTTTCTGCACAACATGTGGCCATCTCTTCCCAGACCATGCCAACTCCTGGCAGAGTAAAATGAACAACTTCTAGAGGGGAACGATCACCTTGGCTTGTTCGGGTCAAGTGAACTACGCTGTATTACATGAGCACATGGCACCCATATCTGCCCATATAAAGCTTCCATTTTTCAGGCAAGGTGCTCTAAAAATGCAAATACTGTCTCATTTATGAAGGACAGCGGCAACCACAGTGTCACCACAGCGATCCCTTGCCACGTCTCTTTCCCCAGTGTTCGCCCACCCCTACTAACCCAGCCGTGCTTGCGTGTTCCTTTGGAGCAGTGACAACCAAAGTACTGGATCAGCAGCACAAACACAACTCCGTTCCTCCGTGCACTGTACACCAAGGCCTTCTGTATTTATCTTAGTTCTCCAAACTCCCCAGATTCCCTCTTCAAGACAAACCTGCATTATTGCAATTTCCTCGGTATTTTCACAAAGCTACTTTGGAACCTACCAAAAACTGTATGTAATTCAGAGTTTGTTTTTTAAACTCAGCACTCCTAACATTCACCTTCTCACCTTGGCATAAGGCCTAGCAGAATTGAAATTATTTGTTTATACAGCGCTGAACGTTTTCCGTATTTCTTCAAATGATGAGCCAAATTGAAACACAGGTTCCACACAGCATCCGATTATTGTATTAGTTCGTAAGGTGGAGATGGAGAGCAAACCTCCCCAAATCAAAATCATAGCTTAACAGGGAGATAAAAACAAGCCCATATCAAATTACAACTTTGAAGTACATTCCTGTGTAAACAGCATGAGCCTGGAGATGGGAAAAATTGCCACGCAAATTATACTGGCAAGATGTGTTCTTTACAAAGATTTAACATTCTGATACATAAATATTGTGACTTTCTGTCAAAGAAAAACCCCAAACCCAAACTATTTTATAGCAGTGTGAGCCTTATAATTCAAATTAGAGTTCACTTTTAAAACATTTGACATGGATGTAACACAAACAATAGTGCTGTTGTAAACTTACAGATGCAATTTCATACCCTTCTTCCTCTGCACAATCACACAGCATCAGATTTACTGTCACCGACTTGCAGCAAAGCAGAGGGAGCTTGTGTGGGAGAGTATGAGCAAGCCGGATGAAAAGAAAAACATAACTCGCGTTCAGGCAAATGTGATGACTTTACATTCCTGCTGGCTGCTCTCTACTATGCTTTACTCTCTCCGGAATAACAGGTAACACCTACTACCTCTGTCCTTGCTCCTATTCTGAGGGAAGCCTCAGAGAAATGCCACTGTCCTCCACATCGGCTCCTGTTCTCGGGAGCAGGCTGAGGCTTCTGCAGCTGAGCTGCCAGCTCGCCCAGGCCTGCTGCTGCTGTGTGGGGCAGAACATAGCTGTTCGCTCCCAGTTCAGCCAGTGCGATCACATTACACGTTTCCTAGGAAAACCAGTAACTGGGCTTCAGCTTACCTTTTCTGTCCCACTTACCATGCAAGACATGATTTTCAGTAGAACAAGTGGTTTCTGCATATGCAAGAAGACTTGTGTCGGCAAGGTGCAACCAAAAAGCTTTCCTGATTTGGGGAAATTTTCCTATGCTTGTTTTTTAAGATGGAAGTGCTGTTATCTTGGTTTGATGATACTTAACAGCCTTCTACTATCCAAAACATAGACTTTATTTTAAAGACCCAATAGTTCAAAACACCCTATTTGCTTCTGACCGAATTTATGGTTATGTTTTCCAAGCAACGTGTGGGAGGTAAGCACACCAACTATTAAGTAACAGGATTTGTATAATACAACCTTTGGGCGGATACCCTTATGAACTCCAAATCATTCTCCATGGACTCGACATAGTTTACGTGGGAAGAAGCATCACCTGTCCTTTAGGGTTAACACTGCACTGTTAATAATAGTAATAATGTGATTTACACTTAAATAATTCCTATATGAAGAAAAAAGAGCATATTTTAAACTTAAAAAAATAGTAATTTGTCCAGGGAAATTACCTACAATTGACAGATACGTTATGAAACCCAGAAACCTGTGAAGTGCTATTTTGCAATGGTGCTCCGCATCTGCAATGCTTTGCAGCTTATCTTTTAAAATACATGAGAATAATACACCAAGGAAGGTATCCATGGCTAGCAAAAAGGATGTGGAAGAGGTCACAAGTGTAAGGATTGAGCTTAGTAGTAACATCACTGTATATTTTGATGAATGATACTAGATAACTGCATTAAGCATGTTTTATGTACAGAAACTACTTGGGTAAATCAGTCAGTATCAGGATGACCACGAACTAGCAGCTACTGCAACACAGAGAAAGGCAGACATAATCCTTGGAGGTCTCGGGAAAAGATAAAAAGAGGAATTACATCATTGTACTGGCTAAAGATGCTCAGAAACACTGCACTTGTATTGAAAGAGGTACACAGGAGGCCACTGAAAAGATGGGGGAAGTGCAGCTCTATTGGAAGAGCATCCCAACTCCAACACCGGATTCAGCTACTGGCTAGAAATACTCCTCAACTAAACAGCACAGAAGAGGAGGTGCTACTCGAGCTTACCTTTTCTGTTTATTTGCCACAATAACAAACAGCTATAAAGCAGGAATGATTCCACTGAGGCTGGAAATGAGAAAGCTAACCACTTAGGGTGAAATTTACAGCTACCAGAGGGAAAGACTTCAGAAACTGGAAGACTTCAGAAACTGGGAGCTAAAGGAGGAAATAAACAAGTGTAAGATACATCATGATAATTTGATGAATGACAGACCCAAGCAGTCTCTCACCGCCCTGTCTGCACAGTTTGTAGGCATCCTTGAAACTGTTTTTTCCCCCCTCAGGTGCTGGAGCAGGAGAGCAGCTTTCACTGCTGAACTTGCAAAGATAATGCTATCTGCTCTGCTGCTTAGAAAGAGACCGAGGTCAGACATTAATCGTACATACTCTCAACACCAACAACGTCAAATAAATCTTTATGCCCAAAGCTGACCTCAATTAAATTCTCATCAGTAGCCTACGCGTAAAAATAAGTAATATCAGCACCTACCTAGTCCCAGGATCCCTAGATTTCCTTTTGCACATACTTGTTCTATACCCAGCTTCCCCTGTGCACGCTAGAGTCTTTACCAATCTCAACCAAAATAATGTGTAAGAGCTGGGGTAAAAATAAGAAGATGAAAGGGGAAGACAGCAGGATCTGTAAGTATAGTGGCTATAATACATATAGTAGCTACTTCTTACAGCCTTAAGAGAGAGCTATGTTTACAAACATTTGTTTTCACAAAGGTAGATTATAAAACGCAATTTGAATGGTTTCACACCTGCTTGAAAGATTTGTGCAGAAGAAACTTCAAAAGACAAGGATACATCATTCTGAAAAGGGAACTGCTATCCAGTCACATGCACGTTGTTCATTCTCCCCTGCAGAAATGAAGACATAACTCACCCACAGTGGTTGACTCCTAGAGAGGAACACCGTAAAATTTTCGATACCTTGCAGGGCAAATGTCTGCATGTGCAAGACAGTGTGGAATTATGGTATACGCGAACGTTAAGCAACCTTCCCATTGATGATGATTAATTATCTGGCACACAACTATGGCCATCCAACCATAAAACTGCACTGATCCGCTGAACTTCGTGTGGACAGAGGTCAGTTTGAATCCTTGCAAAGACATGAAGGGCAGGCCTCCTTGGACAGCAAATGTTTTACAGCCAGAATAGTTAAATATATTTAACTATTACGACTTAACAGCTATGAAGCAATGCGCTTCCAATGAGTTAATGCATTTCATCATTCCTCCTTCAACAATTTCAGGTTTGGCCAGCTACTATTATTAGGTGTTATTTCAGGGAGGACAAATACATATGCACAAAAATCTTAACATTAAAACCAGTATTTCACAGCTGACTCCTAACAGAGTCAGGAGGTAATCACCTTCAGAAGATTTTTGTCTTACATAATATTTGTTCATTCATTTTCAGCCCTACTGCTTTATAGCAATGTGCTAACCCTTTCAATGGCAAGACATCTCAACCCGAAACGGCAGTGCCAAGAAGGATCGGGGGTGAACTAGCAGCAGGGCTGACACTGAGCCCCCTTCACCTCTGGGGATTCTCAACTTTGTGCGGGGTGAGGATTTGAGGGCTAGGGGAGGAGCTGCGCCCCAAGCTCTCTGCACTCCACACAGTTCCGTTTACACCATCCCATAGGCACTCAGGGATCTCTGCTGCACTTCAAGCTGGTTTATGAGGAAAGCAAAGGAATTGCAGCAATCGTGACCTACTGCATCATTTCAACCAAGTTAAGGAGAGATCACATGGCACAGATACAAAAAAGAACCCACTCAAAAATCATATTGTGATAGATATACTGAAACTGAAAGAGGAAGTTCTGGAGGTCAAAAAGCACACAAACACACACAAAGGAAAAGCATCCTTAATTTTGTAATTCTATCTGTTGAGCAGTCCTAAAATCTTACGAAATCTAAGAATAATTCCATGATGTAACACCAAGGCCAAGAGGATATGTGCATACAGTCTTTACAATGACATCTTTTTTCTCTTTGTTCACACTCCCAGGCAGTCACAATAAGCTTGACAGAAGTTTTCAGATTACCAAGGACTGCAAAACGAGGTTCCACTTTCTATTTTCTTTTATGTATTTTCAAGTAAAATGTTAAAAATATAGGTAATTAGAACTAAAAGCCTGTACTTGTGGGACATTTTCATCAAAAAACGTGTTGATGAGTTCACACAAGATGTTTCCACTGTATCAAGAACTATCCAAGACTACTGTGTGTACTGGTCAATGCTTGCACTGCAATTTATATATATGTATGTGTATATCCATGATACAAAACAAGATTACATGAATGTGAAAATTATACCTTTTCTCACAGCACTTAATTTCCAGCAAATTAAACATGGCACTACCAATAACCTATATAATGAGTAAACTTGGTGTGAAATAATTCAGGTTTTCACAGCCTTCAGGAACAATTATGTTACACATACGGCGATTTAAACCACTGAGTTTCTAAGCATGTCTTCACAAACCTTTCCCCACCTTCCTGGCCTCAAAGTCTTCTGCTGGTGGCCTTGGTCACATACAAAAACTTGCTTGTTCATTCTGGCAACTGAAAGCCTCACCACATTCCCTGCGGAGACATATTGCTGACTGCAGGAAGCTACTATGATTTCTCTATTAAGGAACTCTGGGAAAAAAGCTTGCCGTGAGCAGAAGGCAGGGTAAGTGCAAGTTAATGCAATGCGGTCACACTCTTTTTTGTGTCTGGCTGTAAGAAAAAGCCAGTGGATACCAGCATTATATCCTCTGCCATCTCTCTCCCTGCAGCAGCACATTCATTTACCTTCAGATGGAAAAAGGGCAAGTAGAGATTTCATTCCTAGCCTTGCTGTGGTGTTGTATCTTCGCCTGTGACCTCAGCAGAGGGCTGAAGGAAGTTGTTATCTAAGTAACCTTCCTGTTCCTCTTCAGGTCATGAAAATTAATCTGTATCTTAGGGTTTGTTGTGGAGTTACTTTTGTTCCTCCAGCAAAGAAACTTCGGCAAATTTCCACACCACCTTCATCATTGCTAAAAGACCAGGATCAGCGTTGCTCTGTTTCTGCTGAAGTCAGAGACTGATGTCGAACAAAGACACAACATCCTTTGGGTTTCAACCAATAGGCACAGTATGAACAACTTCTGAACAATATGCTGTTAATTTCAGAGTTTAGTCAGAAGAGGCCCAGCTAAAAAGTAAAATTACAAAACAGAAAATTGGTTCTGTTTTACCTCAAACCAGGACAGATGCAGTGTATGCGGCAAGTGGAATAACCCAC
Organism: Stercorarius parasiticus; assembly: GCA_013396915.1. NCBI lineage: Eukaryota > Metazoa > Chordata > Aves > Charadriiformes > Stercorariidae > Stercorarius > Stercorarius parasiticus. The sequence continues at coordinate 725,936 of VWZL01006057.1, forward strand.
AAAACGCAGAGGCTGCTCCCTGGGTATATTCCAGTTTTCTCACAGTAGGAATAAGGCAGTTAAAGAGATAGCAAACATGGTAAAGTACCAGAAAGAACTGCCTCTTGGACACACGTCGTCTTGCACACCAACCCAACCATTGTCACTTCTCTGATGCAATACTGATGCGATTCCTCTGGTCCCAGCGGCTCATGAAGACAGGCTTTTCACAGGCGTGTGAAACACGTATTATCATTACACCTCGCCAACGCTGATTCTGCTCACCCAGGGGAATGCAAGAATGATGGGGCCAGTTATCCTTACTATTTCAAAAGCCAGCAATAAATTGCTTCCACCTTTAAATTAACCTGGATTATACTTCTTAGGGATGCACAGAAATTTGGCACTGTTTTTCCTAAAGCAGGATTTGTTAGTAATCTGGTATCTGCATCTACAAAGAGCCTGAAATCTTAAGATGTCCTCTGGGGGGGGGAAATCACCTCCCCTGTTCCCCTTTGCTCTCAAGCTCATTTTCCATTTTGAAGCACAGTAAGCTTGGATCTCCACAGTAAGCCTATCTAGTCAGCAGAGGATTTATGGTGTTAGCAAAAGTACTGACCGCTGACAAAGCTGCTGGTTTACTAAGACTAATGAATCCACACTGCCTCCCCACCCATGATATTCCATCAGCTCCTCCTAACCCATTTCAGCCCATTAAGTTCTGTTTATTTTTTGACTAGACTTTTGCAATAAGAATCTTTCCCTCCTATGTCGTGTTGCAGGCACTAGATCATTTCCAACCTGTGCTTTCTGACACCACTGGCAGCGCTGTGCTCCCAGGCAGCCACTTGAGGATGTTTCCAAAGCAACTACCTGCCCGTTTCTCCAGTTACTCTCTACAATGACACGCCATGACAATGAGCAATGAGATGCCATCCAGGAGCTATACGGGTTTGCCCACAGCAAGAAGGTTTCAGAAGTAGATATCTTCTGCATTTTGGATTCTCCACTGAACAGATAGGTAAGCAGACAACAACCATCAAGCACATATGAAATTAGACAGAAATACAATTTAGGAAAAATATTTAGAATGAAGAGGCTCTGTGTAAGGTTATGAAATGTGGGCGTCGGGCCAGGCGATGAGGAATATTTATTTGCATACGGTTGACTTCCAGGACTGCTGTTCAGGACATGGTGCTTCGGCCAGCAATGGATATTTGCATCCAGTTTGATGAACAATCTGCCTTTAGTGCTGAATGCTAAACCCAGTTTAGATACATGTAAGGAGGCACTACCACTGAGCGACTCCATACATCCTCTACAGTACAGCAGCAATAAAACACTCATAAAAACAGATTTCAGAATCACACTTTAGAAAGTTAGTATATACTAACTCGAACTATAGCTATGAAAAATAACCAAATAAAACAGTATTCTTAATATTTCTCTTTCCTACTTTTAGAACTGAACTCGCATTCAACCTTCAGTTTAGCAGTTACTGAACAACATTGAACAAAGCCAAATAAAGCATTCCAGGTTTTCACAGCATATGAAATTGTTTGCATTGACACTATTCAATCAGTAACAGTTGTTGCTCCACATCTAAACTTCTTTTAGTATAGAGGAATCATCATCACCAAATAGATGAAATTAGTCTTTAATCTATTAATCCTGGTCTTATTTAATAGTATTAATACTGCATGATAAAGTGACTGACTGGGCCACACTGAAAGAAATGCAAATAGGCACTAACGTTCCCAGCTGACCTATCGTGTCTCAGGGTCACGGTTTCAATATAATTGAACATGGAGCCATATCACCTATTTAAATATATCAGTGCTTACTACGAAAGTAGGATTAATTCTATAAACTATCCATCTCTAATGATAGAACGTATTTTTCAATAAGTAGTTCTCATAAAGTTATTACCTTCTCTCCAAAATTAAGGCATATTTCAAGATCATATTATTACAATATACAATACCGCAGTTTGAGATGCAGGCGAATACCAATGGCCTGGGGAGAGTGTAGTGACAGCGAGCACAATTCAACCGGAACTTCTAACTCCTCACATTTTATTTTACAGAAAATATATGGCATAGAACCTTTTACTGAATACTATAATAAAAGCAGTACAACGCCAAGTAGAAGCACTTATGTAAAAAGACTACTTGATCCTGTCTTTTAAGGTCTGCTTAGCTGACAGTTGTTTTCCAGCTCTGCCTCTGAAGGGTCAGCGTGAGACTGTGGTCTTACAACCTGCAAGGAAACACCAGGTTTCCTGTGGTACTGGTGTAAAACAGCATCTCTCCAGAACTTGGATGCACTTAAAGTCTATTCACAGTCCAAATCCTGACTTAACGTTTCATTTTGATAACCCTACTCTATAACATCAGGACTGACACATCAGTGAGACAGACAGAGACAGGGGATTTTGACGATATTGGTTCAGATATTGCTGTATTGTACAAAAACCCCCAAATCCTAGTAAATCTGAAGTAAATGACAGAAGAAAAAGGAACAGATTGCCAGAAAAGCAGCCTGCCATTTCACTCCTTGATCACGGATGTGAAAGTGCCACGGACATGTTAACTCGGTACAGACTTCTGGAAGTCAGGAAGCTCAATGCACATGTTTGTGACATGACAGCACGCATTTCTTGCCATAGAGCAGGCTGGTGAAACCTTCCAGAACTGCTGCAACCACATGAACAAGAAGAGAAAAGGGAGTTCAGAAACATCCCAGTGATGGGAGTTACATACCAGTGTAGTGCAGTAACTCGAGTAACTTCAGGTGCAAGTGTGTCCTGAGAGAGGAGGCAATTGCAAGTGCAAACCAGCAGCAAAGCACCTCCTTCCCCATCTGGCCTGACTAATGACCCACAGAACACGTTGCAGCAGGGCAACACAACTTTTTGTGGTATTTGGTGGTGGCTTTTTATAGAGACAGTTACAGTAGTATCTCCCCGTTACAGGGAAATATAAACACGTGACTCTTATTAGAGCGCGTATGTATGAGGAGCTCTCAGGTTCTGAGTTGGATTTTCAAGGTACCATCCGATGCTGTTCAGCCAGTCATTTCTCTACAACCCATCCTGATGGAGGACTTTGAAGTCACTGAGCCTTTATTTTTCTCCATTCTGTGGAAAAGATTCAAAGTATCTTCTGTTCTCTGTAGTTTGGTCTTTAATTAATATTCAGCGAATTACTGAATAGTTGAGGTTTGATGAGACCTGGAGATGATCATCACCTCTGACACAGTGGAAAAACACCAGAAGACAATGTAGGTTTTGCCCATCTGTTTTTGTTACAGATGTGCATACACATCCCTTTGCAAGCATAGAAGGTAAAAATAGTGACCATAATGTATTTCTGCATGTGTATATTTTAACAGTGGTGCCTGTAAAGTGAGGCACTGTCTTTTAAATGAACATTTCAGCAGGTGATGACCTCTGCTCTGAATGATCATAATTTAGTGGTGCCAAAGAGCTTTCTGAATTTGACTGTTTGGTTGTTGAATTCTGACGTTTTCCATAAAACCATTAGATTGCAACTACCCCGGCTGCTATATAATGTGCCTAAAATTATACTCTTCAGCAAAACTCACACCAAACAGTCGTATTATGTGTCATTACCATAGACAGTATGTCATTCCTAGCTGTATACCTGTTCGCTGTGAGATCACATGTAAAAATCGGTCACATCCGTTATAAAATTATTTCTGGATAGCTGGAATAAGAACCAAGAAACCATATTTAACTTTTTGTAGTATACATCAGTCTACACCAAACACAGACAGACTGATCCTCTACCATTGCTGAAGTCTCACCATAGACAGTTTTGTTTGGCAGTCTCAAAAAATTCACGTATTTTCTTCAGCGAGTACATCATCAAACACAACCTTCATAGGCTCCTGACCTTCCAAAATACTTTTCTCCAAAACTAAATCTGGGGCGGGGGCAAGGGCACTTCCTAGCTCCCAGGTGGGCACCCCACACACAACTGTATTCAATTCTCTTCCCAACCTACTTGCCTTTGGAAGGAAAATCAAGAGCATGCAGGGAGCCACAGGGTGCTCAGAACGGCACTCCAGGCTACATCATCAAGGGCCCAGGAGTGTTGGACATACCACGAAGTTCAGACAGCGTGTCCTACCATCAACAAATACTCCAGGTCTAGAGTCTCACTACTGGTAAAACTCAGTAGCTGCAATGTAAATTAACTTGCACACTTGCTTCTTCTTGCCATCAGCAATTGCCTTCCCAGAGACAGAATTCTCATTTAAAACCTTCCAAATGCTTGTCTCTCCACATATTTATGGAGTGCTCTAGCAATATCATAGTCATCTGCCCTTTATCCACCCTTTCTATTCCTATGTCTCTACCTGCACTCTCTTCTTTCTGCGGTCAGCCCTGGCCCTATGGCATGTATTGAAATAGCAGCCATCAGCACCTCCCAACTGCAGCAGATGCACAAACCCAGAGCTGATAAGGGAAGGCAGTGGCTCTGAAAACTCTCACTCAGATTGACTGACAAATGCCCGAAGCCACCTGGATTTTAAGTCTCAGCCGCGGTGCACAGCTCAAGTACTCCAGCACTGAGAAACAAGCTTCCTGCTGTCCGAGTAGGAGCTGAGAAGGGCAGGAAGGAAAACACCAGGGACAGACTGAGCTCCTCTTGCAACAACAGTGGTTTCTGCCACAACCCATCCATCTTCTCCCTTTGTCAGCCAAGCGCTCCAAGAAGTGTTCCCATGCTCCATTAAGCCAGATAGAATTGACTCACTAATGCAAAGAAATCGTACTACTCTAAAAGGTACAATTTGTTACAGGATTGTACGCAGGCTGGCAAACCATCCAGTATAAGAATTACACCCCAGCTAAACCATGATTCCCACTTGTTGCAGGGGCTCCATCTAGGCTGTGCAACGGCGAGCACAGGAAAACAAAATGGTGCCGGAAGATACCAGCAGTTCTCAGTACATTTGTACATGTAGCTACACGAGGTCCTTAAATTGGTTTAAATAGTGCATACTGACAGTCAGCACATAATTGTGCAAGACTGCATGCATGTGTGAAACTGAACTTTTGGACTCTCAAGCAGAAGCCTTTTACTTGCTATCTGTATCAGTATCTGTATTTGTAACAGTAAATTTTGATAACACTGGGATTAAACAAAATCAACATGTCCTAAATCCTCCTATTAATAGAGAGGGGCGAGATGGAACCACAAATTAGGAAGCTGATCATGTGTGCTTTGCACATAGCCTGTTTATGTTGGGAAAACCACGGGTTTGGGGCCCGGAAAGACAGTGGCAATCATCCTGGCTGAAGGAAAGACACTGACATGCAGGAAGACCCTAGAAATGGGGGGAGATCCATGTAGACAAATGCCATGGGGTGCCCAGGGACCTTGGATGGCAATACTCAAGACTGGTAACAGAGCAACTGCAGAGCACGAACAAACAGGACTTTCTGCCCAACCTTCCCAGCCAGCAGCGATCTGCCTGATTGGAAGGAAAGTCAAGATCAAATAAAGGTGATGCTGGGCTCAGGGTGGCTCGCAGGGGTGAGTGTGTGAGAGAATCAAGTAGGGTAAAAACTCTAATCTCATTAGGTTCTTAAATAAGCCCCTGTATCCAGATACCTTACGGGCTGCTGTTTAAACTGTGATACATCCAAATGCAGATTTGTTCCTCCTCCTTGCCACTTCACACCAGGTTCAGCATCAAAAGCCTGATGACTCTCCCAGATGCTAGAGAAGGAATAAGCCACCATCTGACAGTGAAGAGGAGCCACACGCACAGACTGACCCTTACCCCAGGACTGCCTGGAGCAGTGTGACTCCCAGGGATGCACAAAAGAGAAAGCATCAGCCCTGAATCCTTACACTGCAATGCGGCCATTCTCCTTTTCCACCCTAACTGACCAGCTTTTCTGCTTTTAGAGTCTCCTCCTCCTTTCCCGACGCTTTGCAGCTGGCACAGCTTTTCTGCGCGAGAACGGAATGTGACCTCTGTTTCTCCCTACCAATCTGCAGCTCCAATTTTGAGGAAACAGTATGTCCAGAAATTTATCACTCCTGTGCTCACTTGTGATCCTGCTCCTAAATTGCCTCCCTCTCTTTCAGTGCCATTACTGCTAATGCCAGGGGAATCAGAAAGAGCATAAAAGCACTTAAAACAAGTGGAAAGAACCAGTAGCACTGGGGGCAACAAGGCTGGACCTAACACTAACCACAACAGCACTGAGTACCAGCACCACTATTTACATGGACAACAAAGTTCTGTTCTTTTCCAGGGAGCCAGGGTGCAGGCAATACTTTCAGTAACTTCCAAGGAGCAATGGCAGCTTTGCTTTGATATTAAAAGCAACAGCAACTGTGGTATCTCAGCAAACAAGTTGAGCAATGGCAGAAGGCAATCAACAGCACTTCCGGCTTCTTTGGGCACCACAGCACAACTCAAAAATGTTGTCGTTCACCCAGCTGTGACTCCACAGCCCCTCAGAAATGAAGTAGCAGTGCTGAAGCTGCCAAGGCAACCGATTCAGCAATGATACTAGAAATCTCTATTTCATTAACATTAAATTATTATTTGCTGTGTTTCTATGTAGACCAACCAACCCAAAACATCAAGCAAAAGAGAAAAAAAAAAAAAAGAAAAAAAAGATGGCACCTGATGCCCTGGGCACTTTCGGTCACTGTATGCCCACCTCAACAGAGCACACGACAGAAGGGACATGCTGTATTGATACATCTTTTGGTTTTCCCAGACTGTTCTAGCAAAAGATATCTCCCTCTCTCCTTCCATTATTTAACACATTTAGCTGAAGATCCTGTGTGGTGATACAAACATCTTGTATTTAAATGGCCGACAGGTACCTCCACAATATGAAATTTCCATGCTTATTGTTTGCCATCAACCAAATATAGATACATGATTTCCATATAACGCATATGAAGTGCTACTAATTCTTGGGTCCAGCCCTGCCTGTTAGTAGGATGTTAAACACAGCCACCACTCTCTTCCAGCTTTTGTCTACCTTTTTATTATTCTTTTCCCTACAGCACATAAATGAGACTGAAGCAGAGACTGCCTGGGGCTGCTGCAACCTGAGGTTGCCTGAACCGCCTGCTCACTCTGTCAGCTGCATAGCAACAGGGGAGAAAAATAATCAACAACTCCAATATTTAACTAACATTTATACAGATACATTCCCGTACACATTTTTGCTTAAGTACCTAAAAAAGAGGGCATTGTTAGGAAAATGATAAAGAATGGAGGTCATTGGCTGTAGTCAGTTTCACATAAAGCTTTAAAACTAATTATAAGTAACTGGGAAAGGAGACAAATTGGGATAAGCTTCATAAAAAATTGAAGACATGAAAAAAAAATTTAGCATGCAGAAGACCAACTATTATTATTTATCATTGGTTCGGCACTACAGAAACCCAGGTGTCATTATTTATAAACAAATATTTTGCTTAGCAAAGTTATAGATCATGCAGTAAATTATAATAACCTCTCAAACTGTAATTTGAACTCTTGTCTCTGAGTACACTGTAATAAGAAAGAACTACCCTGCCAGGATAATGCTCATGTAGCTTTTAAAGAACCAGTGTAACAGCCTATAGAAACACATGAGTTTACCTCCAAGTTGTTATAACTTTTACCAAGACTTATCAGAATTAGCAACTCTTCCAAATGAAAGACAAGAAATAATCAAGTTTAGCAACCAAAAAAAAAAAAATCCCCTAGCGCCCCAAGAAACCCCACAACCATTGGCAATGCCCATTTCAACTTGAAGACAGCCTAATCTAAGCTCAAGTGGCAGAAACTATGAATAAACAAACTCCTAACAGCGAGCTACAGCCATTTCAGCTTTATTACTTATTTAGAGAATATTCATCTTCAGGCAGCCACATCAGACAGACACTATTTCCCATTCCACTCCAAACTAATTCTCACATCTTATCTTCTGCATGTACTGTGACAGAAAAATGTGAATGTAGAAAAGGCTGATTTATAGAAACATGAGCATTTAAAAAATCTACTAAGCTTAGTACTCACTATTATTTTCAAAAACAGCATCTCTGTAGAAAAGCGCTAGCCACAGGAAAGATAAAACATTGACAGAAACTGTAAAATATAAATTTGTCTTTTATTACATCCATCTTAAATTTGCCTATTTTAGTTACACTTTGTGGTTTTCCCCAATCCATTGGCAGGTTGTAGTGTCCTTACTGCTTCTTGTGTTCAGGAAGACCTGACAAAGTCAGCAGGGTTTGTTTTGGGCAAAAAAAAAGATTTTAAGAAGAAAGTGTAAAGAACACTAAATGAGATTAACAGGGTCTATGTGGTCTACAATTTTACTACACAAAAGACTGAGACAAAGCCAACTGCTGCAAAAGGAACACAAAATTTGACTGGTTTTGCGAAATACTTCTGTGCATGGAAACAAAACGTGCAGCAGTCCCAAAGCTGCTTTTATCCATTACAATGCTGTAAAGTGCTGAATGTTCAGTGGCAGCTTCAGGAACCCAGTTTTAGACTTGATCCCATTTTACCCCAGGCTGGTAAGGCTGGAGTATCTTAATCTTACATTCCGCCTAAGGGCAAAGTACAAAATCAGAGGGTCAGAAAGAAGAGTGTTAGTGTCCAACCTTGTAACAAACAGGAAAGACAACTTTCTCTGAAACTGATTGTGTTAACATAGCATTGTGTTTAACATAAGGCTGTGTTAACATAACATTGTAAGTGTTATGTTAACATTGTGTTAACAGGAAAGACAACTTTCTCTTAAAGTGACTGTAGGGTAAAAAAAATATTACAGAGAGAAATGCCTTGCCTGTTTTATTCCTTTGGTAGATTTTGCTGTTCAAATCTATCCTTCCCCAAAAATAAGACACCCTGCTTCCTCACTTGCAGGTGCTCATTGCAATCTCACGTTTGTTTTCATTCAAATTCCTCTCACCTCAAAAAATAAAATTTAAATTTTTCCAGCCATAATACATACTTTTATTTAAATAAATTGTTAATATTTTTCAGGCATGAAATGAACACAAGACTCACTCAATTATTTCCTCTACTCAGAAGGCCACAAGAATTTTCACTTTTCCATGAAATGAAACAAAAGAAATTCTATTATTCATTTGTGTTTCCTGCACAGTATCTTATTCAAAGTTTGATCAAAATAGACCTCTCTTGTATTTCTACATGTAAAATGAAGGCAGAATATGAGCCTGGGGTGACGACACCCATGTCCCACACACCTTCTTGTTTGGGGCACTTCAGAAATCTCTCATTTCTTCTTTGAGTTTCAACTCATTAACAAGTTAATATTAAAATGTTATTTTTAGTTTAGTTGTTATTCCACAGGGCGAGCCCTTGGACCTCACCATCTTTTCTCACCTGCAGGGTCTCTGTGACCTCCCTCAGTCGCAGACCAGGGCACTGGGCTGCTGCTGTCAGGATGAGTGATACGCCCCCAGCGGGATTTCAGTGCCTGCTGAGAACAGGTCAGGAGAGAAACCCAGCCACACGCTCACGGAGAGCATCACCAGCTGCTGCTTAAGGAAAGGTCAGAAGTATTTGCTGCCCTTGCAGCCCACAGGAACAGCAAATACATCTCCTCAGCACCACGTGAGTCCAAAGGTAAGGAGACAGCTTTTAATTGCACACAGCTATTTGCTGAGAAGTCTTTTAGCAGCAGCCACCGAGAATTACATGGGGTAAACTAAAAAATTATCTTTTCCCCAAAGGAAAAAAAATGAGTATTGGATCCAAACACTAAAGATGTTCCACTCAGTTAAAAAAGTTTAGAAACAAACGATCTCCTGAACCTGCTGACATTATCTCCTTGCCATCTATCGCAGTGGCAAGGCCACCAGGGAGCAAATTAAGCAAAGGCGAGAATTGCACCCGCAGTCAAATACTGAGGAAACACAGGCAGAAAGACTTAGAGATATGAGAACACTTACAGAACCAGTAACAAAATCAAATCTTATATTGCCTTTAAAACTAATGATACAGCTATGTTATACGTCTGATCTACACTTCACAACTGGTACGGATTGCTGCAGAAATAACGGATCCCTTTGCTTGAACACACCCCGAAGGAATTAAAGCTCAGCTCCTGTCTAAACTGCAACCCATAGTCACTCCTGGAGACAGGAGCCAGCTTTGGCACTCTGTGTGTGCAGTAACTTGACCATTTCTATAGTTGCCATTATGCCATGACGTGTGAGATGGGACTAATGGATCTCCAAGTCTTTGTAGGAGGTGACGCCTAAGCCTCAGCCAGCTTTGGACACTGCACATTCTCAAAAGAAGTGTAAGGTCAGGTGAGGTCAGCAGGTTCTGGGTCTGACAGCACCCCACGTCCAATGTTAAGGCCCAAGGACATGAACACAACCTGGCACACGCCATTAGGAAGGAAGGTGTAAGGGGAGGAAACTTTACTTTGCATTCCTGAAAAGAAACCGATGATCCTATTTGCTAGCAAATGACTCAAGGAAAAGACGATGGTGTGCTACTTTCACAGAACTGTGGCCGTTTACATACAAGGAGAGCGTCTTGGAAAAGAGCAAACTGGAGGTGGTGAACCCAGCTTTGAGAGAATCACTAAACATATTACACAAACTGTCCTTAAACAACAGAAAATGCTGAGAGCTGCATTCTTCTACAAAACAGTAACAGGAACGGTAGTGGCAAACTGTCTTCTCTTCTTTCAGTGTGCCAAAAGACAATGAACAGTTCGGAATGCTGAACATGGAGGTTGGCATTTTAGTACATTAGTAATACAGCAGCTTTTAAACACATCTGTAAATATTAAAATGTTAAACCAAATAAAGGTCAATAAACCAGCTTGTTTTGCACAGCGGTTCCAAGATTAAAACATGGCAATCTATCTTTGTAGAAAGAAGTTGTTTTGTTTTGTTTTCTGGGGGAGTATTTTTTTTAATTTCTATGTGGAAGGTACTTTATGAGCATTTCTGTTGCCACTGCCACTACGAAACAAATTTCACATTGGAAAATATGCAAAGAGACTGATACTTTTCTATGTTAGCAAGCAACTATGCCTGCCTTTGACACAACTACACAATACTATTACATCTGCTTCTGCAGTGAGACAAATACTGTACAAGGCATCAGTCTGGGCATCACCAGGGGTTTTTATAATTTTTTTTTACAAGTCACTTTTGTAACATAAAGAATGCATGACTTGCATGTCAAGCTTCCATATATCAAGTATAAATAAATACATGTTTAACTTTACTATCTGAAATGTGGTACCGGTGGGAATGAGACCCTTGCCTAAATCCAAAATTGAGTTAACGGTAAAAAAAAAAAAAACGCAACAACTTATGGGGCTGGTGAAAATGGAAGGGATGGACAGGAAAATAACCGCACCTCTCCGTTCTGGATTTCTGGCCAAGTTTGAAGCAGTCAGCTGGATGAAACGAAGTTTCTAAAGTTCCAGCAACTTTCCAGAAGCAGCATCACATCTCTCAACGGCATTTCACTTCCATTATATGAAGGTATGTGACATGCCTACTTAATACCACATACACACATTGAAAATATGCAAATAATTTGATCCCTTCAGGGAATTTATAAGAAAAAGCCCCACATGAACTTGTGACACCAGGTTATTTTTAATAATAATAAAGTAACAGATGGCAATATTACCAGCACTGCACGACCAGTTCATTCTTAAATGTGAAAAGAGGTGAGATGAAAAGCAAGGAACAATAAAAAACCTAAAAGCAAGCCAAGTGGGACTCAGTCACAGGGTGCTCAATCGTAGGGTGCTAAATATGGGTGTTCAGTTCTACCAGCTGAGGAAAACAGATTGAATCAAATGCTGTCACATACAGCTTTAAAATAGCTACACCAGAACGCACCAGCAAATTCCTCGAATGGTTTCAGATCTATCATTTTTATGCAGCCTTTCCAGAGCTTCCTTATAAATTTCTCCTAAACACATCAAATACGTTAGCTTCAGATAAAACTTCCTCCTCAAATAACTACCACTACAAGGAAGTAACAAAGGTCAATCACAACTAAATCTGATTCTTCTAATAAAAAAAAAGACAAAAATCTCAGCTCATGTAATCTAGAACTCAGGGACAGGTTAGTTATAGAATTAATCACCACTGTCAAGTCCTTCTCCGAGAAAGCAGACCACAGCAGCTGATGCTAATAGTAATTTACAAGGTGCAATCTAGCCAGGGACTGTTCCTGCTTTTCTGCTATAACCTCTGAAAAAATCTGCTATGACATTCCATGAAAACCCACAGATGGGTTTTGTTATTACTTTTAGAGAAGTAGTCAATAAATGCAATATCCCTGAAAATATAAACCTTCACTGTAAGACGGGGAAAATTATTACTGCGAGAATTCATGTAAAGGAATAATAGACTTACAAATGTCCAGTGTGGTTCAAAGCAACCTGAGTAATTATCATTCTTTTTCAGAAAATAACCTCGGAGGAAAACACTAGTTTAGCCTTAACCAAGATTTCACCACGTTACTTATGCACGTTATCAGTTCGGAAAAATGCTCACTTTATCGAACTACAGTTTGATTTACAGACATCTCCTTCAGGTTACCCAGGGTAAGTGAAAGCCAAGAACTATACAGGCAGGTCAACCATTCATTCAACATTACCACGATCTTTAACAATCAGCGATCTCAAATAAGAAAAATCTTTCAATTGCATGGGATGACAGTTCACAGATTAATTTTTCCCTGAGATTGGCAGGATCTGTCACTTGTGCTGGCGTTCCCTGGAATTGCCCATTACAGATGAGGACTTTATTCAGAAGTTTCACCTTCCAGATAAAGCTTTTTTCTTTCTTTTAAAAAAAGACTACATAAAGCAGCACTTCTCTCATGCTATCTTAAACCATTCTTCCTCAAACATTACACTAACAAGAATTTTTAACTGGGCAACGGGTATTTAAGGCCTTAAAATCCTCCTTTACACTTCTTGCCACAGAACAAAAACCATATAGTAATTCCCATTTATTTGAAATCAAATATGTAATTATCAATTAAAACAGACAGTTTCCAGACAACACACGATGGGAGACTGCTTTTGGAAGATACGTTGCTTAACCTTGCATAAAGCAGACTGTACTATCAATTTAGGATGAGCATGTGAGAAAGGCAGAATAGAAGACAAGAAAAATAAGGAGAGAAAACAGAATTAACATTTTTTCCTCTACAAATTTCTCCTCCCTTCTCCATAGCATCTCATCATAACTAAGGCAATATGCCCACAGGGCAAACTGTATCTAATAAAGATGAAAATTAAGTTTCAGACTAGCAACTCTGTAACCTTCCTTGAAGCAGCAGTCATACCTAGCTAGTTCATTGAGTCTGGCTTTCAATACACAATACTAATTTTAGAGAATGGAATAGCTCAGCTCTGGTTTGAACTAACAGAAACATCCTGGACAATAAACTTCCATTGTCCGTCTGATTGACCAACATCCTAGGAGACGAAATCGCAGACGTAACACACGGAAGAAACCAAACCAAAGACAGGAAATAAGTCTTGCAACCTGGATACTATCCCCTTTTGCTATAAATCTTTTGCTATCCAGAGGAATGCTCACAAGGGGACATCTCTGCCCTTTCCAGTATTTCCTGTGTAGTATTCATTTCAGTAGTGCAAACAGGAGATGTTAAGAAGGAAAAACAAAGCCTCCTAGCCAGTGAAAAGTGAGCAAATACCCCAACAAACCATGAATCTTGCTGCAGTTGTGACAAGATTAATTTAAAGAAGCTGTAAAGTTAACTAAGCTATGAACATGAGTAAGAAACTGATAAGCCTACAAGGTCTGTACTCTCATGAAATGCAATAGGATTTTTGCTTATGGTTGACAGATCTTCCAAGAACCAGCCACAGTTGATACTCTACTACAAAGCTTATGTCCATAGTTCTCACTTCTCACACCAGGAAAACAGCCAGCCAAAGCCACTAGGCAAAATAAAACCACTATACATCAATGTATCACTTAATGTTCCAAAAAGACTGAGCAAGAACAGGAATTATGTCAAATGCTTGAATACCCTGTCAAAGAGAGAGAGAGAGAGAAAGAAAATCCTGTGGACAGATTTAGTGCCTTGAATTCCTCTCCCAAGGGAAGATAGATACAGTCAGAGAATACTACAGAAAACCAGCAACATTAAACCCTCTATTCCATGTTTCTCTTTGAAAATACACATATTCTTCATATTTTCAGCCTCCACCAGACAGAGAAAAAAAAAAAAAAGATGACTCTGATCATGTCTCTCCGAGGCAAGGGCTGCTGCCAGACACACTGGTCAATCCAGCAACTCCAGAATTTAAGAGCCCAAAGTGTAATTGCAAGAGTTACCTTCATAATGACTGTTGAGCTGTCTTAGAAGCAAAAAGGAGTGTGTTCACATCTTAAACCGGTTATACATAAAGCCTACTGAGAGAATAATGAAAAATGTATTAATATTTACAGCAGAGCTTTAATCCCCACCTATAAACGAACTAAACAGCAATAAAAAGCGTACATAAAGGGATGGGGGCACTAACACTGCCAGATTTCCCATGAGAAATGAAATATCATGGGAAGAAAGACAATGACACATTATGAACTCTATTCTACCTTCATCAGGCAGGTGAATGATGTTATTGTTCTATGGATTACAGAGTAATATATACCTTAATTTGCTGCAACTTTGTTAAGTCACATAGGAATTATGTACAGTAAACTGTACAAATCCTGTAAGTACATGCTCATGCATCTTCAACTATTTTGGCAGAGCCACTCTAAAGCCCTTCCACTTCAAGCCTGACTCCAAGCAATTTATGGGACTTCATCACCTTTCTCATGTACCTTGATAAGATTTTGTAGATGTGAGATGCTCTCCTGTTGTACTGCCTGGCCCAGTACCTTTCCTGAGCATCTCTATGGGATACATTCACCTAAGCCCTCTTCCTACCGACTGTCCCATGGAGCAAGCTCCTGCCCCGATGACTTTCATCCATTAATTTGTAATAACTTGGACTACACATTCTGATGCAAACAACCAGGTTGCTGCACAGAAGGTGACTTTCCTGAAACGTGAACACCGTTCAGGAGTTGAGGAGTGTGTTTTCTCAGTCAAAAATAAATAGCATAATGATGGGAGTGGGCCAAAATTCTGGGGGACAATGTATCATAGAACCATAGAATGGTTTAGGTTGGAAGGGACCTTAAAGAGCATCCAGTGCCACCCCCTGCCCTGGGCAGGGACACCTCCCACTAGACCAGGTTGCTCAAAGCCTCATCCAACCTGGCCTTGATGTAGGGATGAAAGGACGGAAACTGCTAATTTGGTATGAGAAAGGACTCCAGCCCTTAATAGCTAGTGAACTTTTCTTCCTGCTCTCCTCAGACAAAACCAATCTTTCAAGGTTCCTAGGTTTTAACTTTGAAAGAGAAAAGCAGTACTTGTAACTAGCACTGGGGCAGTTATATGCCCTTCTTTAATATCAACATGCATTACAGATAAAAATAAAAATTAATGCTAGTGACTATAATAAAAATTTTTTTACACAGCCCTACCAGAAACCTAAGAATGCAAATAGACTCTTTGAGCAGGCATAATTAATTATACATATTAAATCATTTTACTACAGAAGTATAAAAATAGATATATATGCTCTAATTAAAATGTTAAAACCCTCACACCAAGCTAACCACTAAATATACTATGAAACCAGGAAAATAGCATTTACTTCTGGCAAATTCTCCAAAATATCTAATGAGGTGAGAATTTAATACAATTAAATTCCTTGTATTTTAGTAAAGGCTCTTACCTCAGCATATCACCACTCTGAAGCCATTGAATGCCGAATTTGCTGAAATTAATAACCGAGACTACTGGCACTTGGCAAGGCCTCTGGCTACACGCACTCACCAGGAGGGGAAAGGTAAAACAAGTCTCATCTCATTAGCAAGCAGAAAACGCATCAAACTTAATTTCATTATCAGAAAATAAACTTCTCTCTTTAAAAACTGGCATGGGGAAAACTCATTTGAAAGCATGGACTATGTATCAAGGAAAGTAAGTGACGTGTAGAAAAAAAACCTGCGAGAGATTGCATTGCCTCTGACCTTCTGTAATTCCACTTCTGCTTTTAACTTCTTATGGAAGTTTTGCACTTCAAGACTTGATTCTTTGAGTGCTGCAGATTTAAACTATAATTCACTAACTCTGAGCTATGGTGTTTTTTTTTTTTCTGTACTTCATATAATTCAAAAGACTGTGATTATAAACACAGCACACAAAAAATCGTAAGTATCACTTTTTCAGATTAACCAGCTCATAGCATTTCAAAAGCCAAAAGAGAGCGCACTCTCTCTTGGATAATCTATGGATGCCCTGTGGAACATTTTGTACAGATTACACGTCACCTGAGAAATCTAAGCATCACAGAGAAAAGCAGCAAGGTGCTTTAACATCCTGCTGTCTGACAGGCGCCAGAAACATCTGGCCTGTTCTTGGAGCCCAGCAATGCACCTCACCTTCTTCTTTCCTACGTAAGAGCTCACTTAGCACACTAAAAGGCTCCTGTTCTTGTGGTTCACATTATGCAGGTCATACTCTACTCAATGTCTCCTTCTCATCATCAGTAGGTACTCAGCTGCTCCAACCAACTCAAAGAATGAAGACACTACAAAGTGCTGGCAAAAGGAATTATCCCTACGCTGCAATAAAAATATGTTGAAGAACTAGATAAAACACGACCCTCCGTCTAAATGATCCTGTCCCGCTGCTTTTCAGCCAATAACATTAATCCCACCCTAATGTACGTCAGGCTCCCACTTTGGACAATGCCCTGAAGGATCTTAATTTCACTCCATGAGAAGCCCAGGAAGCCTGTGGGGCTCAGGCCCCCGACCTGGGAACCACAGGGAAGCAACTGCAGCTCAATTACATGCTTGGACATCTCATGCAGAGCAGGTCCCAGGACTTCCTAAATAAGAAGGAAAGATTTACTTAGTGTATGCAAAATGCCTTCTAGGATCAAACTTCTCCAGTCTTTAGAAATTATGATACCCTGCTCAAATATGAAATTATTTTTCATAACTGCCATTTATTTAATTACACATTTTTATTACTTTATGTTCTTGTTTCTAAACCTTTATGGTTCACGTTTTCAAGGGGTTTATCTGTTTTTGAAAGACTAGAATTTCAGTTTTGTAGACAATTAAAAATGTTACGCCTTACCTTCCTGTATAATTGTAGTGTGTATCTTTGAAATGCTGTTAAAAAGAATGAATGCAATTTTTTAAATTAAATACATGTCAATTAGAGAAGAGGAGGCAGTCTGTTAGAGAAACTCTAAGTCACTGTCAGAGAAACCAGTGAGGCAACTTACTGGAAGTGGGTCTAATTATTTAAAAAAAAATAATTTGAACAAGAGAAAAAGAATTCTGAGATGGTTTGAAGTAATTTTGTGGCAAGCTGAAGCAAAACTCCCTTACTGCAGAAATGTTAGCTCCCAGTAAATCAGTTTGCTGGGAACAACCATACAAGTGCTGGGATAAGCAGACATACAAATTGATATACAATAGGAATTAAGGATTTTTGACTTGAAAGAAGCACCAAAACTGCAGGAAAAGCCCAGCAGCTGGCAACACTGCTCAGGTGAGCAGTCGAGTTTGTGACTACTGCCAGGGACAGCCGCGTGGGCAGCACTCACAGACACCGCTGCTCTGCTGCCTGGATGCAGGAAGCAAAGATGAGTTTTCACTGATGGGAAACTTAATCTTGACTGAACAAAGAAGTCTGCAGAGGAAGTTTCAGCCTTTGCTTAGAGAACAACAGAAAAAAAAGCATAAACCCCACCCTGCACTACAGCATAAGGGTGAGATTTGGAAGAAAAACCTGCTGCAACGATGGGGACTGCTTCACTTCTCTCTGTTAATCTCGTCACTGCAGGTTCTTTGCTCGACACACACCAGCTATTTTTTAGACAATCCGAAGGCATATTTTAAAGGAGAGATGTGCAAGTTAGATGTTCTTGCACATGAAATTCATTGCCAGTAATGTAACCGGCTCCCTCTGCCAGTAAGGCACCAAGTGATGTGTATTATTCCTCAAAATGGCTTGGAAAGTAACCGAGTCTCTCTTGAAGTAACAGCAGAAATAAATGTCCCATTCTGCTGGGGTCCAGGTAAGACCGAACATCCCAGCAATCACCTGTCTCTGACAGTCCAGCAGTATAGATATGGTCCTGCTACAAGGAAAGGATCCCAGCCTGCTTATGTACCAGAAGTTAGGATCCAATCCTACTGCTATTTTGGGATGCCCACACTGAAGTCCACAATGCAGGTAGATGGTAGAAGCAAGTTTGAATTTGCTGCTGTTGCCCCTAAGGCAGATACAGCTGTAACAACAGCCTTCAAGTTCAGCCTGCCTCAACTTCTTATTTTGCAGGTTCTTCTGTGAGAAGCGTAAATGCTTACTTGTGCAAGCTGTAACCACACACCTCTGCAAGATAATACAGATGTACGCTCAACGAGGATATGAAACGATTTCTCAAGATTACAGCATTGTAAATCCAGTTTAATAAACTCTAGAACTGGGAACTTTGTTTGATCGTACATCTAACATTTTGCTATTCTTTTAAACAATAGCATTTTCCCTCGGCAACAAGGAAGTCATAAGGGACAATGGCTTTTAGACTTCAATCATCTTCTTTTGTATTTACTAGAAAAGCTCAAGCTAATCATGTATGTGAGTCTGACACACCCAAACAAAATACTGTTTTTTCTGTTGAAATGAAGTACGTCACGCTCACTGAGTGACTGCGTGAGTGAAACAAAATACCCTTTATCAGAATCGGAGCCTCTAAGGAAATCACGGAAGGAAAGAAAAATCCCAAGGACTTGCCTGAGACTAACAAAAATCTAGAGCAACATTTACCCATTACGCAAACCCATTCAATCTCAGGGCTGGATTCTGTCTAAAGCTGTGCAGTTTTGCTGCTGCCTCCATTGCTCGAGATCTCTATGGATGATGCATTTGTTTTGCTGCTGCTGTTTGTGAGATTGACTCCACACTGAGGTTCTGCCGAATAAGTGCATGATTTTTCTCTGTGGAGACATAAATATTGAAAATACTACCTACTGAAAATTAACAGATTTTCTGAGAAGCAAAAAAGTATTCTCCCTTAGCTCTCAGCCTAACAGGAGCATGTTATCAGTCAAATTATGGTAACTAAAGATCTTACTCATGTAGCACACAAAGTATTAATACTGACTTTACAGTACTAAGTTGGAAACAATGTATTTGAAATTAGAAACAATGTATTTGAAATCAGAAACAATGTATTTGAAATTAACTCAAGTTTCATGATAGCTTCTGCCAGACCCAAGAACTGAAGACACTGGAAAGTACATACATCAGGAACAATCTGGCAATATAGGCTTCTTCACAGTGACATTTAGTATAGAGTCTGAGAGATCAAAACTCTCCTACAAATCTCTGTTGTCAGGAAGTCTGCAAATGCCACCAGGCAGGTGCCAGCTGCTGAGACCACTGCCCACCACTGCAATGAACACCATTCAGAAATTCCCTGAATTCACTTCTCATCTCTGGTCTTAGACCACAAACTCTTCTGCATTTCTCAGATCTGCGTTTGTGCACTACTCTCCATAACCTATCACTGCTAATGGATAATAAACTGCAGAAAGTATTAGGTAACTTCTTCCACTCTGTGCCCCAGTAGGTTATCCCTACTCAAAACCAGCGAGTTCAAGGCAGGCTATCTAGCTTACTTAAAACATTATTTTCCTCTGTAACTAAATTACTATAATACGAGGAATCACAAAGGTTACCTAATGTAAAATCAGCAATGCTGGACTGAGTTGAGTGCCTATTCAGTGATTTAAACCAGCTGAAGGTGTAGCTACTCCCTTTCAGATTCAAAGCACTTTGAAACATGACCAATTTTAAGCACGAGGATCTCCATTTTCCCCAATATACTGTCCAGACATAGTGAAGATTCCTCCTTTTCTCAACTGGAAAGATCTCTTTGACCTTGCTAACTGCTGGAATTTCTTGGAGAACTCAACCATCCTATGTAAAGCATTGCTTTCAGTCTAAAGAAACAAATGAGCATTTCAAAATCCTTTTCCACTGGCAGCTGCACTCTCTGCAGCAATCACGTAAATATAGCTGTATAAAAATTGTCTAAGATAGCCATTTGGTAATCTTCTTAATTCACTGTAACAGCAAAGATTTACAGTTTATTTCTTTGTATGTAATTTCAAATAACTCTTTCTTATTTTTTCTTTTTGTTTTAAAAAATAGAAAACTGAATGAAAATGGAATTCATAGATATATGAGGTAGTATATACCTGGCACAATAGAAAGGATTAGTTTGAAGAGAGTATGGGTTTAGTTCTTAAATTTGTGAACCATGACATAACAAATGCATCTCATTTAACTTTTAAGGCAACCTGAATAACATGCTATCTTTTTAAAAGCAATTATTACCCATGCCACTGGAATGACAAGAGGTTTGCAAGGAGGAAATCTATGTTGCATAGGAAAGGTCCAAGTCTGAAAGCAGAGACTACACTGACCAGCTTCATCCTTCACCACTTTGCCCCGTCACAGCTAGAACAAAAATCCCGTCTCCTTGTTCTAGTTACATTTGGTCTTAAAAGCACTAAAGAATAGAGCCTTGAGACACAGCTGAACTTTTATCTATACAGTGTATTTAATCATTCCTGTAGCCGGCCTTTAAAAAAAATGAGGTCTTTATTCCATCACGTAACCTTAGATCTAACATCCCAACCACATACACTATTGAGACATGGCTACTTGTCAAAATGCTGTTTCAGGAGTCGCAGTCAAATCAAGAGGTAAGAAAATGTATGTACATACATATAGCTTTGGGGAAGGAAGAATTTTTTTTTTTTCCTCATAGCATGATTTAACCCTTTTAATGGTAGCTCCATGGAAAGCTACAGAAGAAATAGGCAATCTCTTTTATAGTTCTGCCCAAAAACGTACTACTATTTGCTTCATCTTCTCTATCCCTGTAGAATTAATCGAATGCTAATGGCAAAAGCTTTTTTCCTTCCCAATAAACGGAGGAATTAAACGATCTCAAAATCGCCAATGCTCTTCTAGAAGAATACAAATAAATGAAACAATAGCAGACTATGCACTACGGAAACTTTTGAAGAGCATTGCTGGAATTTTAATTACTCAAGCAAATCTAGTAAATCACTCTCAATAATCCATTTTCAAGTACTTTAGTAAACTCTCAGGCCAATTCGCATTTATACATTTTCTGCAAGCAAATCTCCACAGTGAAAAATGATTTACCATGAATTGGCACTTACCAACTAAAGAAAAAATACCCAATTGTTAAACCAGGTTACTTGCCAACAGAATCAGATGAGGAACTCCCATGCACACTCCGGCTGAGTTCCCGTACATCCAGCACGACTGTCTTAACTTGTCATGACTAAATATGAGCATCCTACATCATCCTCCTCCTCTTATGTCATTGAACTTCTTGTTAACTCTCTTTGGGTTTGAGTTTGCTCCTCTGTTAAAGCCAGTGGAAAACTGCTAGCAATAGATTGCTTTACTTGAGAGGGGAGACTATCTTGTTTCTCTTTCCGTGTCCAAAAGCCATCTTATTTGCTGTTCCTAGAGTGGAAAGTTGCCAGAGGTCTCTCCGTGCTTTACTTTTTTCTACTACCAATGGAGGTCTCTGGATCACAAACTGCCTTTTCCTCTCTGATTACTACGTATCTTCTTGATTCACCCAGTCTAGTATTTTCTTTCTTAAACAACCTTTGAGAGATAGTTCCAAGACTTTGTATTAAAACAACAGATTCTTTTCTTTTGTTTTATAAACTGCAATGCATACACATTGTGCAGAAAAGGTAAAATTGCAGCACAATAAGGAAAACCTATGTGAGAAATGTTGCATGCAGCTTCATACTGCGTTTGTCAGGCACAAATATTTAATCACAGCAGTGCACCTCCACTTCCTCTGGGAATTTTAATCTTCTCTGATCCCTGGACAATGGAATACTTCTGTACTACTAAATTTTGTGAAAGTTTTCCTGTTTATATCTATGTGTATGTGCTTGATAATAAATATTTTGTTTTTAAACAGTCTACTGACAAGATGCATCAGTGTTTTCATCACTTGTTTGTATTCATACCACATCACAATCTGTCATTTATACGGTACATATACTTGTTAGCAATTTGATATAAATTTTATAATTAGAGATTTCGGTAACAGTTACTGGCTAGTCTTGAAAAGTTTCTCTGTGAGAGAACAGCTGCAGATTGCAATTTTGCTATTACAGCTATGCATGTACAGACCAAAGAAAACGATAAAAAATGTGAAAGCATTAACTGTAACTCATAAAATGTAATGAGGTATTAAAAATGCAAATACTGGAGCAGTTTACAACTCTGCCTTCTACAGAATTCAGTATCATGAACATCAGAATAGTCAAACATCATGGAAACTTTTCTTAAAATCTGAATTCACACACTTCTGATAAAAAGCATGCCATAAATTAGAGTGCAAGTGACAGCGAGCACAGGCTGCATTGCTACATTTCTAAACCAGCTCCTGTTATCTTTTGCTTTTTTCTTCCAAAACTTCCCAACTACTAAGCTAAAATCCAGTTCGGATCTGGAAAATGGCTGTTTATGGCATTCTCCCCGCCAACATGACATTAAAGTTTGGTTCAGCCATTATTATTTTTAAGTAGGGCAGGAATCGGTATACATTTCATGTCAAGTGAGAGTGTGCACGCACACCAGTTTTGTCTGCTTCCCTCTCCTCTGCTGGGTCAGTATTTTGGCCATGTCTCCGTAGGATTGATTCATCACTCACTGATTCACCTCAAGCCTCAGGAGGTTGCTTTTAACTGCTTATAGATTTTTTTCTCTTTAAAAATGAATATAAAATATTTACTGGAGAAGACATACTCACATCTACTACAAGGACACAAAGCCATTTAAACCAATTTTGGTTGCTGTAAGGAAAAAGCCACTGGCGTAACAGCTAAATAGTTGCATTGCTTCCATATCTAACCCAAGCGCCGTGGATCTGTGGTGCAAAAGCAGCGGTGATCCCCCTTGTGCTGTGTATTGCTGATCATGCACACAGACCTAGTGTCTGCCGCCTTCCCTCTCCTTTCTCCTCCCTCCAACCTCAGTGTTTCCTTTTCTGCACTTTGCATCTCTGGATCAAAGAAGCTGACATATCCACTTGAAAAAATGTACTGTTTAAAGCTGCTTGCCTGCCGCGTGCTTTGTACCTACAGAGAAAGTCGTTCTGTCTTCTTCCCTTGTGTATTGTGTCCTATACGATCAATATCATCATCTTTGCACAGAATAAAAAATTAGTCATTTTCTGGGAAGAGCGCAAATTGCCCTTCCTCCACCTTACACCTAACTCTGTTTATACTGTAAAATATCTTGTCAGGTTAGCAGAGTATTTAAGCAG
The DNA here is from genome assembly GCA_013396915.1 of Stercorarius parasiticus. Taxonomy (NCBI): domain Eukaryota; kingdom Metazoa; phylum Chordata; class Aves; order Charadriiformes; family Stercorariidae; genus Stercorarius; species Stercorarius parasiticus. The sequence continues at coordinate 749,451 of VWZL01006057.1, forward strand.
ACATTTAACAGTGTTCAGGGCATGCACTCCATGTCCTGCCTACTCCACCATGTGCTTGTTAGTTCATTCCCAGTTTTCTCTTCAGCAGGATTCAAGCGTGTGCTTGCAGTTAAGTGCATATACGAGTGCTTTGCTGAACCCAACCCCTCTGGAGGTAGGGAGAGTCCCCATAAAACCAGGAGCTAAGATCAGCTGCAGAGCAGGGCAAGCAAGGCATTTCAAACAAACAAAAACTCAGAAACAAACCCAGCTGAGTGAAATCACAATCTGAATTGCCTTTTTTCTTTAGGATAGATTTTGTTAAAGTCTGTTTGAAATTTATTAGTGGCAGTAACAGCAATGGGTTCTGCTGCCACTACATCCTAAGGGGTGGTGCTTAAAAACGCTGCACATTTCCAACACAGCCCATGAGCGGAATACCAAGGGCCTGACCTGCAATGGGCTGAGTGCCCATAGGTCCAGACAAGGTAACTGGGAGCTCAACATGACCATGACTTTGCCATAAAATCCTGTGCACCTCAGTGCGGAGCCGACCAAAAATTAGGAAACCTCAATTACTGATCACTTTGTAAGTAGATTTTCAGTGTATTACTGCCCACAGATGGATTCAGACACCTGCCACTAGGTACTACCAGTTATAAAACCCTCATTTCTATCCTTGGCATTAAAATGTGTGGTAGGGAAAAGGGATGCTTAAAACGAACGCAATTTTTTCATGAACTATGCAGTCTGCCGAGTGCTGCCTAATTGCAAGAACATTCCTCTGATGTAGCACTGGCTCTTATACAGGAATGTATTATGCACAAACCACGTTTTACCTGATAATAAGTGACACTTTGGACAGCACTAAAACAGTTAAATGCATGTAGCTGGCTTTGCCTCCAGCGCTCTCACTTATTGTGACTCGGGGCTTATCTTTTTAGCCAGACAGATCATTAATTTTCCTAGGTGTTTATTATCCACATGAAATGGCCTATTCCTCTGGTATCAAGTGTTTTATATCTGTGGCTTCGCCTGTGTGAAATCAGTGAGATGACCAAAGACCTTGATATTATCCCGATGTTATTACTCAATATGACATCTCTATGCCTTGGTCCCCTGAGCACAGTAAAAGTAGTTTTATAGTCAATTTTGTTGCCAAATAAATCAAGCCATATTCCCTTGCCCCTCCAAAATCCATGATTTTTTTTCCTGGGTAGTCTGGGCACCAAAAGGCATACTATATGACTACCTACTAAACTTCAGACTTCCAAAGTGGATGATGAATTGCTACAGTTTATTAGACAACTCAACTTACTATATACGCCAAATCACATAAAATCTTGAGATCTTATTCTTAGACTGTCTGCAATTTGTGAGAGTATGCTCTTTTCCTAAAGACCATGCTTTTAATGTTAAAAGCTAAGTACGACAGTTTTATCCGTTAACTAACATGTACATTTTGAGAAAAGTGGCAGGTGGCCATATGTCATATTAAATTGGTAGTAAATCTTTCTTTTTTCCTGGCACACTCTGTAAGCTTTGTTAGATATGGATACCTTCAGAAGAGCAAGTATAACAGCGCAGCAATGTATATTTCATCTATACAGTATAGAATCCTTTTTTTTTTCTTTACTCTTAAGTACTTCTTCACCCGTAGCGGGGTGTCAGTCTCTGAGAGCTGCCACTTCAAATAGCTTAGCTCAGTTACAGCTTAATTTCACACTCTTCCTTCACTTTTCTCCCAGCATAACTGTGACCCACCTTTATTAGCATATAACTTGTGTCTTCTATCAATTGCAACAATGTCAAGGACAATTATGGCTTCCATGCCATCCAGCACACTCACGCTTTGTTTCCTTCTCCCTCTATTATTTGTGTCAGCTATAAAATCCCTTTTCATTTGGAGGCACTGTTCAAAGAGAAGTAAATGAAAGTATCTGGATAATTCTGGAACTCAATTTGTAGCAAAACTTTGCTTAATGTTGTTATTCTTCTCTTTTGTAATCCTTTTAAATTGAACAACGTTGCAAAGAGGCTTTCAGCCCACATGGAACATGAAGACCGAGAACTCCATTTATGCCAATGACTCACCCATTTGCTGGTTTCCTCTCCCAGAGGACAGCACTTGCTATGCATTTAGGAAACATGCTATTTAAACATAGTATGATAACAATTTAAGTTCTACAGTCGGACACACATTTAATGCTTAGGGTTTGTGAGGATTAACAATATTTTTGAACCTCATGGAGCCTACATACCTATTCCATCTCCTCTGGGAACTGGTCTGTGTCCATTTCTTTAGCTTTACTACAGCCTCACTCAGAGCAGCTTTACCTGGTCTTGACCATTCCTGCACTGTGGATTATGCAAAGTCTGATCTTTCGCCTTCTTCCTGTACCCAAGACAGGATCTGCACTGATTTCAAAGAAAAATTCTGTTTTCCTCTTGGATGACCAGGAAGTAAATATACTAAAATTTGTGTGAACTACGTGAGTCCTGAGGAAACTGGCTGATAGTAAAGACAAAGGATAAGTAGTAAATAGGAAGGACAAAGGAAGCAACTGGGGAGGTTTGAGTGTGCTGGAAATGCTCCAATTTGAAAGGAAGCTGGTTTGAAGGCACAGAAAAGTACGACTAAACAGCCCAGAGGATTTCGCTTTGAAGTCTGAGGCTCTCCACGCGCTGCTTCTGGTGACACACGTCCACAGGAACAAAGGACACCAGGTAGTAAGCAGCCAATTTGCACACAGGTGGTCACCCAAAAATGCTTACAGCTTAATAAGATGAGGAGGACGACATAGAATGGGAAACCAGAGTTGCATGTGGCAGATAATTGCTCCCTACTGCAAGGAACTGTGCTCTAACAAAAGGAAGCAGCCAGATTCAGACGTGATTTTTTGCTCAGCTACAGTCGCATCTCTACTGAAAACCATCATCGTAAATGCAATTGCTTAAATAGTCATTTCATACCTCAAACAGCTTTTCTATTTCTATGAAAATACTTTAAAAACCAAATGGCAAGTAACTTAGCTGATACAAAAGTAGTGTTGTGCTCGTTCTGAAATGCAACTTTTGAAAACAGGGAAACTAAAATTAAAGAAATATGCAAATTGAGCCTTATCTCTACACCCATATGCTTACAATGCATACACTAATTTGCCTTAGTATTATCTATAAATGCCCTCCAGTAAACTTCTAAGCTGGTGCCACGCAATTAAACCTACATCTGTTAAATTTTATACTCTTTGTCCTTGATAACATCACCCTCTTAACACTATCCTTTTATTTAACCATTTTTAAGCCCATAAACAAACGCATCTGCCACTTAATTACCATCAGTCAGGAGAAGATCCGTGCTCACAAAAAATGCCCCATGTGCCCTGTGAGGAGCTCGAGACAGATGCACAGACACTGAGAACATTTGACAAGGCAAGGGCCTAAATTAAAAAGAACTCACAACATGGAAAAACATGGCACTGTAATAAACTGAGAATGAAGCAACTACTAAACTTGCTCACAAATCTGGTATTGACAGAACTGACTTCTACACATCATCTAAAAATCAACCATCTCTGAAGATATATTAGAGAACAGTGAATCTGACTTTTTAATTCTTGCATCTTGTAGCAGAGATTAAAAAGGGTGAAATTATGATTAAAAATTATTGTCATAATATCAATGACATAATGATTAATGTTATAGCTACTTAAGTGCATAACAGAACAGCTTTCTTCAGAGAACTTGCTTTTTGTAAAGAGCGGTTTTGTGAAACCAATCTAAATATTTTTGTCCTTGATTTATTACATTGCTTTGCATGAATACTAGCACGCAGGAGCCTTCCAAAAGGATTCTGAAGCTTCTGAATCAACTGCTATGAAACAAATGCTTTCACGTAGCTTAGGCTTATCCTAATGAGCCAGCTCTAATGTCCTTTACATAATAAATTCCTTATCAGTTGGGTTCCTCTCTTCTGTAACAGCGAATCATGATACTGGAAACTGCCTGTTTACTTGCTTTTTCTTGCAAAATAAAGTATCAAACATATCTTAGCCTCAGCGGTGAAGTTTGTTTTCCTTTCGCCTTTTTCTGGGTGTATATATGTATTTTTAAAATAACTAAATAAATTTCACAACTTTTATAAACTTCAGGCATATGAAATTCATCAAACAGTCTACAATCTACAATTCAGCGAAGCAGGCACAACCCACTGCTAGCATATGGGTTGCAAAATTCAGGTATACAAAACCCCACTAATCTTTAATAACCTTGATAGCAGTTGTTATTTAACTAAAAGCAAAGTGTCCTCAGGGGAGGCAGTTCATTTGTCTGACCTGCAAATACAACTCTCACTTGTCCATTTTAGTTTTAATTGCAGACAGTCCACACGAAGAAGACAATGTTACTCCCACGACTGAGGAAAACACACTGAGTAGGTTTTTTATAGCTACTACCCTCAAGGGACAGTCACTCCACGAAGTAATTTTCGCCTCTCCCAAAAAGTATGTGATTAATGGGGAGACAGTCATAAAAAAGATTCAAATGGAGTTAGCTAAGCTGATCTCTACCATAAATAGAAGGCATACGACATAACCAGAACTCACAAACTTTATGAAGCACCTTGTCCAAATAGTTTCTTCCCCTAGGTGAAAGACTGCCATCGCTCACGTAAATAATGAAGAAATGAAAGACAATATAACACGGACTAAACCTTTTCCCTCCACAGAAAATCAGCTTTGTATTAGAGTGACTCAATTCCTATAAATCGCCCAATGACTTCATAATGTAAGAAAGTACACATTATAGTATAGTCTTTACACAGGCTATTTTAAATTTCATAAGGTGAAACTTAGCTAACATCTCAGGCTAATACACTCTATAACTGACCTTTGAGTAATTTTATGCCTGAATATACATTTTTCATACATCACATGAAAATTATGTGGAAACCTAGTGACAAAATAGAAGAATTTCAGAAGTTTAAATCTAAAGCAACATTATGTCATGCACAGTGACTTGATAAAATTATTTCTCATGAGAAATCTACCAGGGAGGAAAAGAACGTAACCCTTGAATCCCAGACGTGAGCAAAGGTTAGGACCATATAATGAGACAACTTACACATACCTACTTCTGTAAGAATCCCCGTAGCAGTAAAAACGAGTGATCCTTGCAGGGAGTGGGATAGAGACCACACCAAAGAGCAAATAAAAGATATAGAATGGAAAACCATAGCAATGATAACAAAGGCATGAATGAGAACAACTGTGCAAGGGAAAACTTCCCTTTAAACCTTCTCAGAGCTGTTAACACATGAAAGACAAGAGAAAATCCTTCTCCAATTTAACCGTACTGCACTTAAACAGTAGAATCAGGAATAAAATCTCCATTATAAATTTAGTGTCAAGTAGCAAAGATAAATGGAGAGAAAATAGTGCTCACTGTGCATACCTAAATGGAGTCTCTCGTTTTTCTGAATAACTGTCATATTTGACTTCTCCCAGCAGGAGAATGTGTGTCAGTAACATAAAATTTTAGCCTACTAAAAACTACAATGTTCAAAAGAACATTGCAAATACTTTAAAAGTGCAGCAAAGGCCAAGCACAAGTATTCAGAAGTTTGTAGACTGAGTCACATAACAAAAAGATCAGGAGTTGGCTCCCAGCAAGGCAAAAAGAGAGATCAAGTGGAAATCGTAATGACCTGAACCATATCCTGGAGGAGAGGGGTCAGATTAATGTGAATGCTTTTAGAAAAAGCAACTGACTGAAAAACAAGGGGCCATGTCTTGAGGTTTTGAAATGAAACAACCTACAAGCAACTGCATATTTTTCTCAAAATAGATGTCTAAAAAAAGGAGGACCCCAGTAAGACAAGGAAGCCGTGCCCAGCACTGCTGCGGAGGGCTGCACACCTCTGTAGAGAACACAACCCGAAGGGACAGGCTGCAACTCAGTGTCTTCTGGTTTGGAGAACAATAAAAGACTAGGCTGCTCAATCTTCTCTACCCTAAGCTCCATCTCGCACCTCTGTACATGAAGCATGACCTTTTGATAGGAAGGGATGCTGGCATGCAGCCAGCACTGAGGGGGAAACTGTAGTACTGAGAAAGACATATAGCCTATAGCAACACATGGCTATGGCACACAGTGAGCCCATAATAGAGCTCTTTTATTGCAGCCTAAATAAATGGTTCAGTATGTACACAAAATACTATAGTATGCCGCTTTTCTATCCTCTATGATATCTGTAGAAACAGAAAAAAAAAATAATCTATGATTCCTTTTTCTTATAACAGAATATATATGAATTTTCTAAACTGTATCGACAGCCGGATGAAGCTCTTGCTCTTGCCCAGCAGCCCAATATCTGGTTTATATTTGACTATCACATATGACACCAAGTAAGAAAGCTATACAGTACATTTCATAAAATAAATATAAGTGAAAATTAATACCCTTATTTTTACAGAGATTATGATCTTCCCCCAGTGGGATTATTGAGTTGCCCTATTTTATCTTACCATTTTCACTTTTTAGGACTTGACAAAACCTTCCCAGAAATTTTTCCATTAACCTCCATGGAAATTGAGTTGAGACCTATATTGTCTTGTATTTGGAGGTCTTGTATTCTCTGAATCAAACTGTTCCTGAAATGAGTAAAAGTCTATTTGGACACAGGGAAAAGTATATTCTAAATGTTTATTTTCTTGTGAGGTGGTGGTTGGTTGGGTTTTGGTTCGGTGTTTTGGTTGTTTTTTTTTTCATCAAAAGAATTGTCATTTTTTAAATAAATTTCCAGTTCAGCATAACAACAACATCACCTTTGCTCCTACCATGCTTCACTATTGAACTAATTAGCAGTATTGCAATATCCAAATCTGATTATCAGCAAAGATAAGGTACATGGCCTCCGCTTTTCCTGCTGTTTTCAGGGTAAGGCACTGTATGTGACAGAGCGTAAAAGATTGCCAAGTGCCTGTAACAGGGAACAGCTAACGCATCATCCCGGAGCGGATCCCGGAGCGGACCGGCAGGGAATAAAGGATTGGAACGGACCTCCCAGGACTTCCTGTGCAGTCCCCTGCCACTACTCACTATTCATCGGTTAAACACTTCCTAAATTTATCAAGCTATATACTAACACACAAAACATTTTCTGTTCCTACGCCTCTCCGGAAAGTCTATTTGCAGGAGTTCATTTCTGTGATGACCTGCACATAATTTCCACAATAAATGACTATTTTCACTATTTTCAATTAAGCTATTCCACCTCTGGAAGTTCTCTTCCTGTCACACCACTATCACTGCTTCAGCCAGCTTCCTACTCCCTGAACAATACTCAACCATTATCTTTTGTAGTTTTATTAGTAATTCCTCATTTGAGGTACTTTCATGAAGTCCAAATACAGTAGAGCAACAGATAGACAGAAATGTCTATGAAAGTGTTGCCCTTTGGGCAGATGTCTTTTGTCCAGAAAGATGCCTGGAAATCTATCTTCCTGTTCTTAGAGTGCAAGTTAAAAAACGGGTTTTCATCTCTGACCTAAAGAAATTCTTGTCCCCTCCACATATGACTTCATTTGATCCCTTCAGCACAGGTCTGAATTAACTGATGTCCTCAGGTGCTCCGAATACAACCCACATAAAAGGAAGACACTTCTATTTTTAGATGAAAGTAAAACAAAACAAAGGAAGAAAAAACAAAATCCAGGAATATTTTATTCTTTACATTCAGTATTTCTGCTTTGCTTTCTCTAGTCTAACAGAAGCAAAGGAGTAGCAGACATGAGCTGCTGGGGACTGTGATTTGGGCACTGTATCTTTAGAGAAGTTTGTTCTAAAGAATTTGCTATTTCAAATATTTCCTTTTAATTCAGGCGAAGTGCTTAAGTGTATGAGCATACTCCGTCAAGAAAATTTGCTCCAAATAATGCTCTCAACACAGAAAAAATACAAGCATATTGATAATGATTCAAACAGAAAATACAAGCACAGAGTATAAACACAGGAAATATAAAGTTAGACAGCAAATAATTTATATCAGAAATTTTACAAGCCCTGGTGACAAACAGATTTTGTTCGGAACCAAATTCCTCAGAGAAAGATGAGTGGACAGGGAAGAACTGCCTATTTTCACTATTATTTTCAAAATAATCACTATACATATTATCAATGCTGGCACATTTCTCTCTACTGTTTTTTTTTTCTTGACATTACTTCAACATATTTTTCCTAATTTCCAGGTTTTTTTCCCATTCACTGACTTTATACCTGTTACTTCAAAGCCATTTATTTGACGTCTTTATTGGGAAAAACCTGACATGAAATGCAGGTGGAGTGTTCATGTATTTGCCCAATCATTAATGAAATACCAAAAGACAGAGATGAGAAAAAACTTCTTGGTGAATTCACAATTCTTATATGCGCATTCACACAAGAAGTAGTAACCTCAGTCGAGAAAAACTGCATAACCTAAATGTCAAATGTCAACTTCTTTTTATAATTTTAAATACAATTACTGCAATTGCTACTTATGAACAAGTGCAACATGATTAATTATATATAAAAGGTTTACTGATTAGTATCTGAAATAATAAATTTACTTCATTAATTTGAAGTCTACTTTTATTCATTTGGAATGTTGGTAAGTCAAAATATTTTTCTCTACTCTTAAAGAGGAAAACAAAAAAAGGACAACACACTGTGCCAAATGCAGGTTCTCCTTCACTGAAGGTATTTCCCGATATAAACCTTCTAGAGTTTCCTCTCCTTAGTTTCTCATATCTAAAATGAAATAAACCACACTTTAAAAAATGTCCTTTGTGGTATTCCACAAAACTTTTCATCATTCACCCATCTTCTTATAAGCATGTGTGAGAAATTTTGAAACGCTGAGACTGTTTCAGAGAAACAAGAGGAAGTAAGATATATGTTCTTCTTCAACTAACGATGGTATTATTTCTTTCCCAGCCCTAGCTTTCCCATAGTTTCCCCTGACATAATAATATGTTTGGGTATGCAGAATATTGTAGTAATATATTTGATCTAAAATTGTTTTCCTTCAAGGGCTGCCCTCAAACATTTTTGTATTGCATATTTGAATATTGGGATGGTAAGGAGAAAAGGAGCACAGTACATCAATTCTATAACAGAGTTTTAAGTACGTGCATTTAAAAGAAAAATAAGTTTTACAACTAAATCTAAAATCATATTATTACTAAATCATTTTTTTTATCCTTCTGCATACTGGACTATAGAAGCTACTCAGTGTATACAGGAGGCCCTGATACCAGTCCCCTTTTAAAACATACTAACAACTGCATTTAAGTATTTCCATCTCTCTGTCAATATTTCATAGACAGGAAAGGGCAACATAGCAACTTTGCACCTCTGGTTCTGAAAACAACTCTAGATTTCATCCACTTAGGGCAGGGTCCCTCCACATCTTGCAAAGTACCTATCTGACCCTCACAGAGGTGCTTTTACAAATTTGTAAATTCTAGGTGATCACATGCAGAAGTGTCCCTTACTGTTTATCTGCATTTAACATTCAACCTTCTCCTAGCCTGCGTGGCCTAACCCTTCCCTGTTGGGATGACCTCAAGTAGCCAAAGCCTTGGAACTAGATCAAGCAACTATCTTTAAAAAGATTCCAGAAGTAATCTCTTCTTTCTCTTGCCAATGTGAATAAGGTCTTCTTTACCTCCTGTGGCTTTTCCTCCTATAAGAATTTTCTTTCAGCCTGTGTCTATACCACGCTGAGAACACCTGAGCTAACAGAAGTCTAAGTGAAATCCATACCTATTTTCTCTTGACTGGCTCAAGGACAGTGCAGACCTAGTGTAGCTACATTACGTTCAGATTTACCGTAGTGTACGGCAGTGCATGGGGATACGCAGGCTTAAAGATCAAGGATCCACTGGCTCTAAATTACATTCCCATTAACAGCAGAGGCAAATGACAATTATATTGGAGAGGCAAGGGCTGTGCTGTCTGTATTTCTGAATAACTACCTGCTCTCTATTTTATTGTGTGCGCTGAGATTCCAATCTGTCTAGGCTCCACTGGGGCAAATTTTCATCAGAGGCATTTATTTTTTTTATGTGCAATTCTATCACTCCTCATACCAGCAACAGTCTATCATACTACAAAAAAAAAGAGTTGATGGGAGGTCATCCAGTCCATCACACCGCTCTGAGAGGATCTATGTAAGCCACGTGCAGTTTGTGCAAGACAATACAGAAGGCAAGTCAGAAATGAGTTATTCCCTTCAAAAGAGTAACTGTCCTCATACCAGCTTTAATTAATTTATCTGAAATATGGCTAGTATTTCTCCCCAATAACGGAAATCAGAGGTCTTTCCTCTCCCCAATTCTTCCTCTCCTCTTTCCAGCGGTTAAAGGAAACCTTATTCCCACCCCCTCAGTTTCGCATGTACAAAGATCTCATTGAAAGGAACAAAACCAAAATGCAATTGCTGGCTGTGTTTCCAAAAGCTCAGCGTCCAATTTGTATAGTCTCAAGATCTGCAACTTCAACCAGGCTTCTCAAACCAGTTATTTAAAGGGATTTTTAAAAAGTGCGGTTTTCAGAAAAGTTTCTGAAGGTTTCCTTGCAGAAACACACTGGATTGTCTAATTAGTGTACCGCTCCCTAAGTCACACTCATCTGAAAAGCCAATTATCTGTTCTTAAGAGTACCCTGCCTTTTCTTTTAGTGTTCTTGATCCTAACTGAGAGCTGTGCAAACAATAGCAGTAAGGTTATAAAGATATATTCGATAGTTAAGCCATTTCAGACATCTGGAACAACAGCTGTCTATACATGTTTTCACAGCAGTTTGCATTTGGAGATTTTACCTATTTATCACTGTATGCAACACACAAGCTTGTTCATTCAATTCTAGTAACTTCAATATTACTCCAATTTCCTTCTATCATGCTAAAAACTGCCTTATTAGCTACAGACCATGCACATTTCACGTATCTTTCTCCTTGCAACCAGGCTAACAAAGCTCCCTTTGCATATTATGCATACAAATAACCACTCCAGGGATTCTCCTCTAGCATAGTTGTCCATGCGCTATCAACCTGAAACGTAAGTTTAAATATTATTTAACTCTACTAATGCTTCTTTTCACCTCTCTTTTTTGCTTCTGGTGGTCACACACCTCTCATTTCCAATGTAGCTCCCTTGTCACTGTACAACACACAGCTTTCACAAGTTACAGCTAAAGCTTGACTCTAACCTTGTCACAAAAGATGTCAATACCATCGGAGGACTACTAGCTTTGATGTTTTTCTCCTACCATGAAGGGCATCTTTCTTCAAAACTGAGCACAAGTGACATTACACAAGGCTAAAGCTGCCAACATTCTTTCTTTTTTGCGACACTATGTAATGTTTAAAAGAGCTATTAGTAAAAAAAAAAAAATACATAGAGAGGAGGCTGAAACAAAGGCTGACCACTCAGTAAAGAAAGAAGCAGAACTGGTATCGGAGACACCATTGACAGCTCTGCCTGAACTCTTTCTGAACAACCTCACCACAAGAAATAACCTAAACAAAAGGCAAAAATCATAAAAATGTTATTCTGTTCTCCTCTATTTTTCTCCTCTTCAAGAATTCAATACCAATCTGTCTTTAAGTATTACTAGCTTCTTGTTAAAGGACTAGAAATTATCACATGAGATAAAATCCATGTACGCCTGTTCACCTCCATTCATCCACACAGCGCCTTCCAGTATTTCCCAGTTACTGAAAAAATGTAAACAGTTATGCTCTACTCTTGATAGTATGGAATGTGGGACCTATTCCTCCTGTAGCTTTTCGGAGCCTTAAGGAATTACATTTTCTTTGAGTAACATTTAAAAAAAAAATAATTGCTTTTTTTTTTTTTAAATCCCAAGCTTACAAACTCCTACTATGAAATTGAGGATATAAAAAGAATGACTCATGAAATATTAGCGTGAAAAAAAAATCTTTTATCAAGAGCTATCTGGCTTGCTGATAAACTGTCTTGTGTAACCCAAATACTGGCATCTGCCTGTGATCTCTCAGCCCCACTGACACCCAGAATCCCTTCTGCTCCCAGCATCCCTCCTCCAGGCTCTGCACTTCTCACACATGTCGGAGTCTGGGGGACGCCCAAGCGGAGAGCAGTGATGAATAGTGACCACAGAGGAATAATAAGGAAAACAGCAGTGTTTGGAATTTCACTAGTAACCAGAGGTGGCAATCGCATGTGACTGTGTGTATGAAACACATTCAATGTAGCAAATACGAAAGGCTATGAGGCACAAGTTTTCATTGCCATTTCCTGAGGGGCTAACAGGATGGCAGCAAAGGCAATGCCAGAGGAGCCTAAAGTAACTTGCCTGTAGGAGATCAAACCCAGGCTGGCTTTTACACTTTTCTTTAGCTTGGGTATTGCTCATCTATATTCCGGTCTTCAGTGCACAGACACCCAAGTATTGCCATTACTACATTCAGTTCCAATTTGACAATTTCTTTTACAACTCTGAAGGTAATAAATTTAAAATAATAAAACCTTGATTTAAGGTACTCTGAATTTTCAGGGAACCACACAAACGTATCAGAATGACTCATGAATTGGGTATATATAATACTACCTTGAGAGCACGTTCTGAATGCAGAATCTCCTCATTTTCAAAAAAAACTAAAGGAAGAAATTTAATTAAATCTGCTTTTGTATTAATCAGGTTTTGTAGACTGGGTTTTCCTAAATAACATTCTTTCGCAAGTGTAGTAATGAAAGCACCTCAGAGAGAAAGCAAATGGCGCTAACTGTGCAGAGAAGCCATGAGAAGAAACATCCAGCAAGCTTACAAGATCATAAATGTGAAAACTTTTTCTTCAATGCCCAACATACCTAGTCTAATGTAAAAAATGTATTTACAGAATTAAGATAGAGAAGGTTATTTTAAGTAATAATTTCTCACTCAACAATACAATGACCACAAACATTTTGAGATGGCCAACTTTAAATAAAGTCACAGTCCATAGTCATTTATTTTTGGGAGCATGGTTGTAATTACATATATCCTTTTTTTAAAGTTCTTGTAGATTTGATAACTTAGCTTTGCCTTGTCAAATTCCAACAATGACCCACTGAACTTCTAAATACTGAACCCAGGAAGCACATTCTCAATGCCAGCTGCCTGTGTGATCAATGCTGTGATCTATAACATCAGCTCTGTTTTGTCACTGTAACAGAATAACATTGCATGTTTTTTTTCAGGCAGGGTCAATTTAACACCTAGTTTCAGCTCTACTTTCAAATCATCGATATAATTTACATGGAAACCTGCCAGTACAGAAAGCCATACTTGTACATGTTTCGGTAAAATATTTTGTGGCTTATTTATCCTTATAGACATAAATACATAAAGACAAACTTGAATGGCTGTCACTGTTGAGATCTCTCTGTACTTCCAAAGAAAGCTAAATAACGTTAACTCCGGACATCCCCTCACCAACACCCTCCCACCCCCCAGTTTTTAGACACATCACTTACTAGGTTATTTCCTCTTCACTTAACAGATACGATACAACTTGCAATGACCTCCTCTACAGCACTCATGACCATGAAGCCTTCTTCCAGTCCTAGAAAAACATTCTATTGAACTGGTTCCTTGCTCATTTATTCTGACGTACGATATCGGGACAGCTTATTTTCTCATTTCAGATAACACACATTCTTAGAATACGTTTTCACGACGAGTCATAATCATTTGCGTTTGCATTTGTTTTCTACTTATAGTAAGGAGTGTGGCACCTTCCAAGCTTGTCATCTGTGGATATATGGTTCTGTGCACATGCAGCACACGGCATACAAAATACAGCTTCCTTGCTGTGCTTGCTGATTAAAAGTTTAAAGGCTGTTGCTGGGGGGGGGGGGGGGGGGGAAAGAAAGATTTGCCCTAAGATAGAAATGGCAAAATGACTGGAATTAGCCATATAAAAGCATGCTTTCTCCCCCTGTTTATAACATTTCCAATTGTACTCCTGAAGCTTGATACTATAGGTAAACAAAACTGTAAAATATTAACTACATTCATTAGGGCACACAGAAGAACGTTTTGTACAACAGGCCAACAAAGCAAACAGAATTGAAGTTTCACCTTTAAAATGCAGCAGATGCTGTGGACTACCGAAACAGATCCACAAGAAAATTTCATGCTGGGAAACAGCTGGCTAAAATTCCATAGTTGTCATCTTTTGTATAAAAGTTTGCCTCAACCAGCGGATCAGAAATGCACTCAAACCTACCTACACTGTAAGTGTTATTTGTTCACATTCAACTTAAAGAGATGCAAATGGATGCACCCAGCTGAAGAAAAAACACACAGAAATCAATGCTCAGTATTATCTCTTAAATCCTCTCTCCATTTTAAAGCAAACCAAATCAAGCCATGCAAATTGGAAGTTGGAATAATATTGTCAAAATATCATCTTGCAGAAACACAGACAGTATACAGCTGAAATGCAGAGCCTTGATGCTACGATCAAGATTGAGGCCAGGATGCATACTCTGGAAAGTATTTTCATAGAGCAGATTACCGACATACAGCTAACATGACCCAGTCTTTACTGAAGTTGTTCAACAAAGCATAATGCTAAACCAATAAAAATTAAAATTGCCTTGAAATGAACAAATTGTACAAGCAGCCTTTCTCCTCCTTCACGAATTTTTCGGGGAAGCCAACTGAGAGAATTAAGTGTCCACGCATGCCAGCACCCACCTGCAGTCACTGCTGCATTGAAAGGGTCTTCTACAGCATTTCCACAGGCTGAAATCAGTAGGTGGTGGTGTTATTCAGTCTGAGCTTTCTGGCTCATTTCCTTTTTAACAGAGAGTACCTAAATGACAGAATTTCTATTTTCATTACAGTATTTCTATTTTCAACGAGATCAGTAAGTACTCTCAGACTCCTGTGATTAAATTTAGGAATAGCATAAAATACTTGAAGTACTCATTCTCACAATGTTTTCTTCTATATCAAAAGAAAAAATGATGAGTTCAGTGAAGTAAATTATATACAGGTACACTAGAAGGCCACAACATTTAAAGATGACCTTTGCAATAGATGAAAAAGCAGGATACCTGGATTCTGTTGCCAGCCCTTACAGAGATGAGGCTTTGGGCAGCTCTTATTTCATCTCTGATTGCCTGCCCGCTGCAAAAATTAAGACGTTTTCTTTATAGCTGGTAAAGTGCTAGTACTACCTGCCCCAGCAAAGTACATGTAAAGTCACCTGAAGGACTGTCTGGAAGATCCATAGAGGTCCCAAATTTCAAACCACCGCAACTTACCAGGAGTGAGGAAGAAAAATGCTATGGGAAGTAGGACACTTGTAAAACACTTAGTTAAAGGTCAGGTTTACGGAAGTCTGTAGTAGTAGGAAGGTAAACTCAAAAGTGATTTCCTGAAAACTCCTGTAAGTGCTAGGCAGCAGCCACATGGGCCTGTGTTTCATAAGCACATTATTTTATTTCAAAGTGCTTTCATTGCCTACAGCTGTACCACTTCCCACGCCTTGGGACATGTCAGTTGTGACTAAGCTCACAGATAAGCGCTGGAGAAGCAAAACTTGAGATCCTTGTGTGTCTCCTTGAGATGATCAATCCTGTCTTTAGAAAGATTAGCATGTAGCTCTACAATCAGGTTCTAGAGAAAATGCAGTAGTATTTGACATTTTCTCTTAAAACATTGCTGCTCCCGAGCCTTGTTATAGGGTAAAAGTAAGAATATCAGAGCCCTCTCCCAGAAAGTGGAAGACTTGGGTTCAGTTTCTCGTTTTCCCTGAAGAGGTTCAAAGGCACAACTCCCATTCCCTTGTCAGTGAAGCCACCTTGAACGTTTCAATTTGATAACGTCCTTATCACTATAAAGCAAAACCTTCTGCTCAGGAAAGAAAAAGGGAATGGAAGAAGGAATACGGGTTTAAAGCAAATACACAAACCCCTCTTCTCAATTTTGGTTGTCATAGCTTTCACTCAAAAGCGATCTTTTCTGTTTCGCTGGATGTGGAAAACATTGGAAAATAGGCAAGCGTTCTGTCTTTAAAAAAAAATAAAAAATAATCCGAACCGTTAAGAGTGAGTGATTCGAATAGGGTAACAGTCAAAGCTGAATTGTCCTTCAGATGTCTACTCAAAATTTTCCCAACAGCTTTCATTTCTTCACAATATTTAAGATGAAAGAAATGCAACAAATTGTTCTTATACTGACAGGGAAAGAGAATACATCCTGAACCACTCGCTCAATAATAAAGTGGGTGTGACAACCTTCCCATCCCTTATATTTTCCACTTTTTCTTGCAATGTAGCTACATTTTTTTTCTCCACTTGAGCTTCTTTTTGGCTAGACAAACACTTTGTTGTGAAACAAAAAACATGACTAGGAAGGACCATCACACCACAGTCAATGTTTCCTAAGCCAAACACACGTAACCTCCAAGGTGAAAACTGCACGTGTTACAGAGATTTCAGCCTTCCAAATACAAACACGCCAATAAATGCACATATTTCAAAGAGAACCAAGCAAAAAGGATGACTGCCACAAGTAAGTGACAAGAAACACAAAGTTTCCAATACACTTTTTGCAATCACTTCATTTTAACCAGCCAGTATCTCTTTTGCAGAGGAAAGAAAGAAAAACCTACAGAAATACCAACCTTTCACAAGTGTTACAAAAGTAACTTTCTAGTAACGTGCTCAATGCCGTTTTTATTGACTACATCCTTTAAAACAGAATTCTCCAAACAGCAGTCCAACTCCAAGAAAGAATCACACAAATGTGCAGGTAGCTTAAAAGAAAAATTAAAAAATACAGACCGTATTGTAGGTCCTGACACAAGCCTGCATAGCAGAATTCCTCCTAAACACATCATGTGGTGTTTTTTTGGTCACAGGTTGCCAAATATTCCTGTTTATTTCCCAGATCTGTTTTTAAAAACTACGCACTCATCTGAATGCAGCAATTTTGCACAGAAAAGATTTATCTCTGTCTGAAAAACTATGCTAGTCTTTCCAGCAACAACTGCATGCTTAAACACAGCATGATTTTATCAAACACTGTCAGTTTTTAAATAATTATACTCTGGAACAACCTTGTTACTATTAAACTACTCAACCAGTTTTAAGCAACATAAATGTTAAAAATGAAATAACCACTAGATTTTAAATTTGCAGCTCATTTTTGATTTTAGCGTGGATTGGGTGCTCCTAAATTTATGAACTGCATTTATTGATTTCAAGTATATGAAGAACCAAGCGTCCTCCCTCCTGCTGATATTCATAAAACTGCATTCAGGACTTCCCTTAAATCTGCTTATGTTGTACAATATCCTTGCAAGGCAACTCTTTAGTTCCCTCTTTTGTCTACAGAACAATCGATAGAAGATTCCTGGAGGGAAACACTGTGAAGTAAAGGCATACTTTTATGAACGCTCGTTAAAGCTGGCTGTGTTACTACAGGAGATTTCTTATGAAGAAAAGGGAAAGAATATTATTGCTCCCTATCTGCAAAGGCAAAATATACCCTTAACGAGGGTATATAACAAAAGAAATGATATAGATATTCTGAATTTGACCTGTTAATATCTGAAGTTCAAAACACTCAGTTAATTTGTCTCACTTCCTCCCATTGCAGAAGTACCCCTGTTTCTTTTAAACCAAAGTATAACGCCAAAGAAATTCTGGGCTGGCAGAGTCTGAAGTGACTCGGTGAAGAAGCGACATGCAGCGCTGCTCAGCGAACAAGCAGCTTTGCCTGTGACTCTGCAGAACACCTTGCCCCCATGTGCCTATTCACAGCCTGCCAGTGCACATCCTGATTCAAATCCTACTAAATGATGATGAATTATCAGTCTGGGTCTACACTGTAAACAATAACAACAACTGGAAAATGACGGATACCATGGTGATGAGACCTACATCACCACATAGCCGAGACAGCGCTGTCTCCAACACAACTGTCCACTTGAGGCAGAGAGGTAGACAGTACCCTCCGTCCACCAAGCTTAAAATCTTTGATAAGAAGCATAACTTCTACAGCCTGCAGGTAGCTTCTGCTACGCTATTCTTTATCACAAGTACTAGTACATTTTTCTTCATTTTCTCCTTTGCTTACGATGTCCCTCTTCTCTTCCTGCAGGGATATAGCTCTGCTAGTACATTTTCATTTATTGAGCCCAGGTCAAGGATTGCTGAGACAAATGTATTTTATAAGAAAGTGTTACTCTATTTGCCATTGCTAAAAGGTCAAGCACACAAAACATACACACATTTAGCTTTTGAAGGTACACCAGCTTCTTGAACATCAATATTATTGCCTAAAATTGCTGCACTTCCTACAATCCCAAGAACCAAGACTGGAAGAAGTTAGCAGAAGTAGTTTTTCCCTCACTAGTGTACCTTGGGCTTTTGAGAGCATACTGCCTAGAACTGGCACTGAGACTACGGGCTCTGATCCCACAGGAAAAACCATGCATGGGCTCTGCTGAGACTGATAGGAGAACACCTAAATCAGCTCCGATTCAATGTTGCTGGGTCGCCCTGGGACCAGAACAATGACACCCACAGACCCAGCCGTGGAAGGAATAGACTCCCACTGTGACCAGGCCAAGCCAGTATCACCACCACGAGCAGCTGCCCTACAGAACACTGTGTCATTGCCCCATCTACTTCTATCAACTTGATGCACATGAAGAAACGCAAACCCTAGAGGCTTAACTGGCTTCAGATACAGCACTGTGAGGACAGAAGGAAGGACGGGAGATGTTTGTCAGTAGTGTTTGCAACCCAGAAAGATAAGATTTTTCTCTAGCTGCCCCCTCAGGTTGCCCACTTGCTCCCCAGCACATAAAGGTTCACCTGTAAAAAAAAGCCGCAAGATGGGACAAGCATTAGGAATGGAAGTTGTGCCATCAGGGTACATTTCCCAGCCCTATTTAACAAGATTAGGCTGGCCCTGTGCATGTGCTACTCCTGTCCCCAAGGACAGTGCAATCACAAACTTTACATCTGTACAGCCATCACTTCCGCTGGCCACAAATTGGGAAAACAGAACTCACCTCACTGCAAAATTAATCATAGAACACTGAGGCAGCGTGTCAAAACAAACAAGCAAACAAAAACAGGGACCCAATTAAAAAACAAAGCAGAACACTTCAAAATCACATGGAGCACATCCAAGCCACATGAAAGAACTACTAAATACATGCATAAAGGTATAAAATGAAGTTAATTTTACTTAAGCATTATTAAGAGCACTTGAATTCAATTTTATTAGCACAGTGTCTTGATGGACATAAAATAATTTACTTACAGTTTACATTACTATCAAAACTCTTGTATTTTCTTCATGCAGTAGTTTATTCTGCTAGTCAATTAGCAACTTCTTGATGTATGGAAACATAGCTTATACTAGGTTTTTGTGTTAAAAAGGATATTTTTTACTATAATCTTTTTTCTTTTATAATAAAAGTGCCTAAAAAAAGACATCAGAAGAAGAAAGAAATCCTCAAGACAGTAAAAAGCATTGTGGTCACCAAGGTGACAGTAGGAAAAAGCAAAGCTACCAGCTGTCATGTTGTCGGTACCAATGGGAGTCAGTGCTGAAGGAAGAGCGCAAAAATCACTTCAGCTCCTCCCTGAAGCCGGCTGCACTGCTCCACAGCCACGGTTCCAACATCCAGCCAGGCTTCAGGCTCCTAATATTCCTTAAATGACCGTGACAAGATGCTGGGGAAGAGTGGACCCCACATAGCGAAAGATGAAGATTAAAAATAATATATGCATTTTTTCCTTGACATTATCTGCAATTACATCTTTCAAAATTCATCATGGATGTCAAACCAGAAGTTGCTTCAAACATCCTTGACTGCCTTTTGGAAGGTAATTAGGCTGATGTCTTGTGAGAGTCACATATTGTGATACATTGCGAAGTGCACAGCTCCACGGTGGTGTGCAGTCTACAATGTCTTTCAGACCTGCCCTGTTTAGTATGTATTTTCTGTGCTCTGAATAAAAAAAAAAAAAATAAAAAAATGGTGTGGGCTTTCCAGCTCATTAGCAAATTGGATTTCTGTAAACAACTTGAATTGTAAGAATTTCTGTATTCCCTTTGCATTTCAGTATGCCCTCACAATTCACCTGTTTGTCAAACTTGTTCACACAAATGAGAATACACATACGCTGTTAACATCTATGATCATCTGTTATAGGCACACAACTCTGATGCAGCAGACACAGTCACCAAAATAATAAATGATAAAGGGAGGAATAAAAAAAAAGAGAAAGCAAAATCCACAAACACACAAGCAGAAAAAAGAAAAAAGGGGGGGGGGGCAGGGAGGAAAACCACCCTGAGAATAACAGGTTGTTATCACAGTAAAACAAGTGAAAAAAAGAAAAAAAAAACCATCCGCTATTTCTGCCTATTGGCTTCAATTACAGGAAAGGGAAGAGAGCACTTGAGATCTTGGAGCTTCACGAAACGTTCTAAACATCAAAATGATCAAATCGACATCCGTGCCAGGTGTTTTGCCACAGCTTATTTTAGTCAACGTTCTTCTAAGAAACACTAAGA
The DNA here is from genome assembly GCA_013396915.1 of Stercorarius parasiticus. Taxonomy (NCBI): domain Eukaryota; kingdom Metazoa; phylum Chordata; class Aves; order Charadriiformes; family Stercorariidae; genus Stercorarius; species Stercorarius parasiticus. Next base: position 770,049 of record VWZL01006057.1, read on the forward strand.
GGTGATGACCCTGATGGTGATATACCCAGGGGATATCAGAGAAGCATAGTTTACTTCTGTAACAGAGGCAGTTTGGTAGAAAATACAGTACTGTGCAGGATTGTGCAGAGAACAAGTAGGGTGTGAGAATTCAAGCCATGCACGCTCTGACAGCTTAACACAAAATCCTCCAGTCAACTGCTTATTTTTTTTTTTCATAGAGAGAGAAAGATTTGAAAGTGTCACTTCAAGTTGGATAAATACAAGACAAAAAATATCCTGCTTAGGACAAGCTCCTTTTCGGTTCAGACAAAAATACTGCATCATCCTCTTCCCAGAGGGGCAAACCAGTCAAAAGCTTACCAGGCAGATTCCTTGGGATTCTACAGCTCTGGGATGGCAGCAAGCCTTCACAGCAGATCTGTCGCCTTCCTTGTTAAAAAAGAAAAAGCAGGGCAAAAGAGGGTGAAACAAAAAAAAAATAAAATAAAAAAATCTTGTCTCAAGTCAACCACATGTGCTAAAATGGCTTCTTGAAGCCCACAGATGTCCTGAGCCGCAGCAGCAAGCCCTCTTCTGCCCAATGCGTTGCAGAGGAGGAAGAAAAGCCTGAAAGCTGACGCTGAGAAAAGATGTTCAGAGCTGTTTTCTCTCAGGTGATTCAGTGTATTCCTGTATTGCATGGGAGGTGCAATGCTCCCTGCCCATGAAGGGAGGTGGAGCTCACATATCTTCCTCCACATGGGGCATAGCCCTTCTCTGGGGCTCTACAGGGGCTGTTTGTGACAGAGGGTGATAACTACTAACACCAAGCTCCTGCTCGTATTATTAAAAAATGCCTTCTGTTGTATTGCTGTCAATGAGTTCCTTCATACTCCTAAAAAGCATTTGTTACTGACAGGAACAACCAAATGCTGGAAGACGAGAATTAGCTTTTGTGAGTGACTCTTATTAGGAAGAATTTAATTATTTGTACCACAAACGCTCACTTAAAGAGCAGCCACATAGCCAACTCTGAAATCACAGACACTTCATGGGGCTAGAGGGAGCAAATGCAGGTTGCTTCACTCACAGTGGGGAAAACCTGTTGCAGATCTGCATCCCTCTTTCATACAAAGAACAAAGGAGGGAAGCAATTCAAAGAGACAAATACAAAAATATCGCTGAATTGTATATGACATATTTCAAGGCTCAGTCAAATCTCTTTTCACTTAGGTATAAAAAAGCCATAGAGAAATTCTCATAATCTCAAAATGAAAAACCCAGTGTTATCATGTTTCTTGATCACTCGTGACATTCAAAAATGCTGCCTGTTTGAGATCCCATCAAAAGTTTCTTTAGCCTATATTCTTTCAAAAGTACATTTCAACATTTAGTGGCAGCTTTATGAATCTGAAAATTTTATCTGTTTTTGCAAGCCAGCCATTTTGAAACAGAAATTCCAAGCACACTTTTGGGATAATTTCAAATGTGCGTAGTGAGTTTAATTTTATGAAGCAACTCCTATTTATTTCCCCCCTCAGGAAACTATAATTTACCAAGACCCTTCTTCAACCGAAGTCTTCCATGTCAGTATGTACAGAGATGGTTGTTAAATCTTCTATACTGTGTGCCAACAGACCACACACTCATCACTGACAAAGTGAGAGTGAATTTTAACAGGCTTTCAGCTGGAGCAGAGAGGATGCTATTCATTAATACTCAATACTACCAGAGTTACGGTCCCTGTTCACTATAGTTTAAAATGGATGTGTTGCTCTGAACCACAGAAGGAAACATCATCACTCAGCACCTCCTCCCCAATCCAGCTCTGCCATGGCAGGCGCTTTCCCACAGCACCAACACTCATCAAGTTTCTTCTGCAAGACTTTTGCTACCTGACCATGATTCACCTCTTGGAAGAACTGGAACACACTTCTATTTTCACCAAAATGGTAGTGCCATGGCACGCAAAGGCAAACAGAAACATTTCACAGTCACTCCTGAATGTGGAAGGCAAAAATTCACACCACCTACTCATTTGACAGCGTTTGGACTGTTTCTCTGCAAAGGTCAACTCCAAATCAACCAGTCTGGTTATGCTAGCACAAAATGTGTATGTGTAATTCACTAAACCCTCAGTTTTTAACTTGTAACTAAACCCTCATTACTTTTGGAAGATCCTTGTGTGATGTATGAGGATTTACCCCCAGATCCTACTGACCTCATTCAATTCGAATACCCTCTGTAAGCGTAGGTATTTTGCACTCTCACAAAGTAGTATCTACGATACACTGTGCTAAACTCGCACAGAGCTTTCCTAGAAAAAACCCAACACCTTCCAATGAAAAGCCCAACTTTTTTTAGTGCTACTGTTTCTGAAAGCTTTGATAACATAATTTTCCCAAACCATAGCTCCATTGACATGCACCAGAACGCAACAGCACAGCTTCGTACTTTCACATGTCTAAGTAAAACTAATACATTTAAAAATTAAGTACCAAGCAAGCTATAATACACACAAGAAATCCCTCTGTATTTACACATAAAGATGATTTATGCACACCTGCATAAAGAACACACACTGTGTAGTGATGAAAGCACCTGCTTGAAAATAATCCATTAAGGAAAAATGTCAACTGTAAAAAAAAAGATGTTACGACTTTGCTTTACGTGGCCATAAGCCGAAAGCATCAGGAAGGAGCTGTGAAACACAACTGGAGATTTTTATGTAAAGCAGTGGACCATCTTTACATTTTGTTCCTCAGGAAATGATTAAAGGTCCCAAGGGGACAAATGCAGGACTGGAACCCCACTGCCACCCCTAATGGGAACCACATGGGGTCCCCTAGAACAGCAGGGCAGTGGAGAGCACTCACTGCTTGCCAGGACCACAGCTCTGCTGCCTGCAAACCTGTAGAAGGTGACTCCTCTGCAATACTTTATTGAACTTCATTAAAAGAATAATTGTGACTAGTAACTTTTAAGCAATGCTACTTTGTAAATCTAACTGGCTTCAGAAGAATAGTCTGCATTTCTCAGTAAATGGCAAGGTCTTTACATTTTTAACTTCAGCATCATCAGTTTGCTCCCGTTCCCATTTGAAGTCAATTTCACAACTGCCATTGACTTCAGCAAGAACAGAATTAGATCCTAACATATTTGCATGTCAAATCTCTTTTCTTGCAGTTACAGTGCTTTCATCCATGACATCTGCAATTTAATGGTGCATTTTCTATGAAAAAGCAATGCCACATTTCTTTGAAAAGCAGCATCAATGTAATAACATTGGCCAAAATAAGGGAGATCAATGCCAAAAAAACCCCACCCCCACGCTTGCAATACTGTAACTCTACAAGGCTTTCACTGATAATGAGAAAATAGTCCACACAGGTTTTTCTTCCACAAATTTCAAATAAATAAAATACTCCGAAGCCTACTAGAAGAACATTGAGAGCAGGATACAGGCCAAAAGAAGTACAGACTCATGCACAGAGGAAACTTTAGGCATGCTTCCAGCTTTGAACCTGTTGTAATCCCAGAGCAAGTCAACCAGAGACAGAATATTACTGTGGCTCAACATGCTACCGAATATCAAGGATCTAACCCAAGTTACTGCCACTGCAGAAAGCAAGCTGGGAGAGGGCACCTAGATTGTTGGTATTACCATAATGGAAACTATTATGATGCTGTAGGTAAATGAAGTTAATCCGGTCACTTCATCCACTGATTTGGACAAAACACACAGTACTTTTGAAATACCCACACAACCTAAAACAAAACAGAAGGGGTTTTCCTTGTTTGCAAAGAAATTAAATCACTTGGTACTGAACAGGATTTAACACCATTTCCACAGTACCAGTTTCTTCGTCAGAAACTTGGTCTGATCAGTTTAATTCATAAATATTGTAGAAGTAGTCCTTGAAGCATGCCTGAAGGGGAATAAAAACACCAGATTAAATGAGAGCAACAGGTCGCCATCATTGACAATGTGCAAAGTCATACATGTAATCCATTCATTTGAACACATAGTTTATTTTAAATTAGTATGAAAAAAATGCTTCTGTTGCTTAAGTACTACATCTTTAAGAAAAACAGTCATTTAAAAAGCTGTGCTAATTCATTAACTACCCGTGCTTTCGTGACTAGAAGTCAAAACTTTGAATGGCCTGTGCATGTATGTTTAATCCATCCCTCCAAGTTCCAGAATTTAGGAATGAATGTAAATCACTTTAACATAGGGTTACCTCAAAACTATTATTTTTTTAATACATTAACTTATTTTGTAGGTTTATTTTCCTCAATCACTGAAAAAGTGCAGCTGATTTGTCAGTGGTTTCCTCCCTCTACCTTTCCAACTAAGCCCAGTCATTGCCTTGAATTGTAGAGGCACGCCACAGAACATCTCTTAAAGCAATTCTGCTGTTCATCTGAATTCATATGAACCATTTGCAAGATTAAAAATAAAACATGAGACATTTCTGGATCACATATTGATCATTTAATTATTTTCCATTTTAACTGCATGCTATTTTTGGCACAGAATATTTATGTTGGCTGAACATCACAATCTTCTAAAATATCTATATGTCAAAATTCAATTATTCAAGTGACAGCATTAATGTTTACTTTCTTTGTTAATCATTATTAACTTTGAGGTTCTGATTTCAAAAAAGATATCTGAAAACAATAATATAGTCTTACTCAACAAAGCAATTTTCATCTTAGTATCTGTAGGTTGTGTTTTGATCCACTTTACAGTAATAAACTAACATTACTGTGCTGTTTATCAAGTTATACATATAAAACACGGTAATTCTCACAGTACTAGTTCTGAGACCCAGTGTACTTTAAAAGCTTTCTCCCTCTCCCATTATTAATATTACTCTTTATGTTTCTCTCTCACAACCTTTCTGTATAGGTGAGGGTGTCAGGCAGGCAGTTAAGACATGACTCTGGGTTATTCTGCTTGTTTCGTCAGGATTTACAGCTTTGCAATTAAACCTGAGACAAATTATCTACTTAAAACTTGTTTTCTCAGACCAATTCCCTGTAAATCAACAATACATGATGGGGAGGGAATTACCTGATTATTATGTATCCATAATCTGTTATCTAAACTGTTACCTTTGGATGAAATTTAGAAAGTTTATTACTCTGATTAACAATTCCTTTAATTTCAGTCAATCCATGCTGCTTTGTTTTCCCTGCAATTATGGTATTAGAATGTCTTCATACACTGAGCTGAAATAAATTATAATTACTACCACAGACAGAGCAAGCCTCTATATCCAATCCACTTGTTTTGCATGACACTGATAGCACAAAGCAGGTGGAAAGTCAGTTTATTCGGCTAGCACAGGTAGGAGCAGATGGCACACAAGGAACAACCAGAGCAAAAGGATCCTGCTACAGCAGTACCCAACTAACAGCTGCCAGGTCTCTTGACAGCTGGCAGGCGGTACTGCACCTAGATAAAACTTGAAGAGTCTTCTGAGACACATGGACTCCTGACGACCCTCAGGTACAGCAGGCCACCAATATTTCATACCGGCATCTCTGCTGAGTCCCTCCTCAAATTCTAATCCTGACAGTTGGCTAGTGAGACCATAAGGCTCTTTGTGCTCAAGCTGCAACACCCACGCTTACACACAACCAACGCCTTACACACTGCAGATCATAACCTGCAGTCTTTTCTCCAAGTTGTATTACTTTCATATACTCATAAACACGATATTATTAGAAATTCAATAGAAATTACGTAGGATCACGGAATTTGCGAGAACCAAATGATGTGATGCAAGAGGAGAAAAAACCAGTGATGAGAAAAAAATGTTCGCTTTGGTTTTCTTCCAAAATGAAAGGCTGTGCTAATGACAGATATCAAGGAGGGAATGGAGGAAGATTCACTACCTGAACGTGAACTCCTAGGGGTAAGACTAAGAGGTAAAAAAAAACAACAACAAAAAAATCTCACGGAGATTCTCAGTTCCCCAATATCTGGGATCCCATTCCACCATTTTCATTTGTCTCACTGTACTTTAAATGGCCAAATGTAGAATCTGAATCCAGATCTGACCTCCAGCAGTTCTCCAAGCTCAGGGAAAATGTGTTTGTTATTTCTAAAATATTAGAAAACACATGCATCAAACCACCAGTGTGCATAGTTTGGTTTGCTTATTATGGCTTAAAATATTTTGTGACGCTACAGCTAATTGGCATGTTTTCTTAGCAGAGTAAATAGACATTCAGAAAACTCATAAATCAGACTAGTTGTGTTTTTAAGCAACATTTCCAGATCAGACATTTTCTGTTTTGGTACAGAAAAATCAAGCGGTTGAAATATCCAAACTACAACTGCACTCATCGTGGTTGGGTGAGACAGTGTTCAGATAAAAAAATGTTATCGCTTCTTCCAAGACAGAAGCTGTGTAATAGCTAAACACATTTCTCAACAATTCAGCTGTCTAGCTAAAAAGCAAGGGAAATATTTTCTAAGGTAGAAATGGGCAGTTAGGCCCCCAAATAATTTCTCTGTGAGAAATCCATTTCTCTATCCATTTTTTAAAATTTCCTTACAGGATTTACGCAGTCATTTAAAATAACAGCCACTGTCTGAAATTTCCCAGATAATAACTACAACAGTTTCCTTAATCCCAACAACTATCACTTCCACTTTGAGGTTTTCCCATGAAGTTGAAAAAGAAGCCAGCATTCGGTGGGTGAAAAGTCCCAATATATGTTCATTATGAGGATTTACCATCAAAGTTAACCACTGCGCTGGGCTTAGATAGGGAAGAACAGGGCAGTGCCGGAAATGCCGAGTTCCCATAGAGGGAGCAGAGGATTGTAACAGAACAGGCTAATTTCCTACAAGACTGGACTGCAGAAAGAGCAAAAGAAGTAGAGATGAAAGCAGAGAAGAACATCTTTTACTTTGAATTCCTCAGCAGGTACAGGTATGTCAGAGATAAGTATAAGATACAAAGGAAATAAAACATGCCCTACCCCTCAACCAACAGATGGGACATGGTAGGGCCCAGATGTTGCTAATGAGTAGCTCATGTCAGAGGACCAGCCATCTTCAACCTGTTGTAACACTCAGCCTGAGATTTAATTCTCACTATAAAATGTCTTGATTTTATAGTGAAATCTAGTGTATATTGACTTAAATGATTTCCAGCCCCCAAGCGGTTTGGGTCTTTTCCCCCATTTGAAATATCAAATCCAACCTAATGGAGAAGGTGTTCCAAACAGAGCAACAGCACACTTCTCTAAAGTTGCCTGCCCCTGTTTGCTTGGGGTTTTTTTTGTTGGTTTTTTTTTTTTTTAACTGAAGTTCATTTTGCATTTCAGTAAATTTCAGTGAATTTCACTGCTAGTGAACTATATTCCTTTTTTTGAAGTTTTACCACAAATACATAGTTATCCAACAACAACTACTGTCCCATTTGGGATTTTACCCACAATGTAATTTCAGAAAGGAGATTTTTCAGTAGAATTTTCATGAAGACTTAGTATTCTTTAGTTTCAGTAATTCCATTATCCATGCGTGCAATGGCTACTATCTAGGCAAATGCTCACATCTGGAAATGCCAGGTTACACCCACACTCCACAGAGAAAAACAATTCCTATATGCACACAGAATGGCAGCCGATTTCTGTACCTCCAAGAGTCTGCCCACACAGAGCCAGCCAAGCCTGAAAATCCAGCCTTCCCAATGCCACGCCTAGATAGTGCAGCCTCAACACACTGCATTTATCATGTATTTTCTATATATAATCCAAGAAAAAAATATTATTGAAGCCCAATGCTACAGTAAGTGAAGAATAGGGCTAAACACAATAGCAAAAATTAAGATAAAGTCAGTTCTGATTTACTGGCTTTACATTCGTTTAGGTGGAATTAGACTTCAATACCAGTTATGCATTTAATCAGGAACTGGTTTTATTTGCAGAAAATGCTAATATCTGGAGTGCTTGATGAACCTTTCCCTCATAATATTACCTTACAAAAACGCAACGTCATTAAAAACATTAAAAACCCCAAACTTCTCCTTTTCAATGAAAAACACTTGCCAAAGTAAAAGGATCATTGTTCCATTGAAAATCCGTGCATTACTTTCATTACGTGCTTTAAAACCTACTTTCTGTCTTCCTTGGTATCTGGATTAACTGAATTCTGCTATTAATATTCAAAATAGCACTCCTTTCTTGAAGCAGTCATTTATACATTGACGCAGTGAATCAGTTTATATTCCTTAATCCTGAGAGATGAAGCCATACTTACATTAAAATGGAGAGTGCATTAGACATTGAGACCTCATCCCGAGCCCTCTAGGTCAAGGGCGCTTGGAGATAAGACTGTAGCTTGCAGCTCTCTCTACCACACACATATATGGGGAAAAAATAATGAGTCTTCACTCCCATTTAATAGATTAATAGCTTTCAGCAGCAGAAGTTTATACCTTGATCCTTTAATACTCTATTATGTAATAATTTTGCCAACATTTTCTGGCTTCAATCTCAGCAGTTCATAAACAAACATAAACGTAAATACAGTCACCTGTTGGTAGGACGAAGTCACACTTCTGTTTAGTGGGATGCATGCACCTTACTAAATAAAATTCCCAGGTTCTGTTGCATATCCCCCTTTGATGTGGTCATCTAATGTAACACCTGTCTGAAATGCTTCTTCACAGGATCTAGTTCTTAATTAAAAGTTCAGACTAGCCAAGTTTAAAGCTTTTCTTGTTTTGTAGGGACATACAGTGTCCTACAGCAAGTTCCAGCATTCACTCTTCTGAAACTTCATCTGTCCAGATGTGCCACAGGTGTATAATATATATACAGCAGAATGTCACTTGAAATGTCTCAAAGAAACTTGTCCCTGCCCTACATATCAGTAATTAGGCCACTGTAGAGAAGGGCACTTTCTACTAATTCCACTGAAGATATTCCAGTGTGCAACACAAAAAACATGATTTGTAAGACTGCAGAGAGAAAGGCAATGAGTGAGAGAATAGCTGGCCCAGTGGTTGCAGCATGTATTGGGAATCGTACAATGCGGGCGCCTGGAAGACCTGCCGCTGGGGCTGTTTCAGTTTCATCTAATAACTGAGTGACTTTGTGAATTTCCATGCCGTACTGTCATTGCAAGCTAATTAGGAATGTGCTGTGAAATCATTTATTATTCTGCACCTCCTGCAGAGTACAAGAACACATTGTTTATTTAAGAAGGGAAACATCCTTCTTCCCATCTCTGCATGTGAAGTGCTACGTGTTTTTAGGTAGAACAGCTCTATGTCTTGATAATTACAGGAGTCCTAGATAATGCCATCCACACAAATCTAGAAGATATCCATACTATGACATTATTCTATAAATCATTACTAGTGATTGAAGTACAGCCTTTTCCTTTGCAGGTATGCCACAATTCCTTCCAATTAAAAATGAAAGAAAAAAAAAAAGCGAGAAAAGCTGCAAATCTAGCAGAACTCCATCCGTCTCACCGCCAGGGGACGCTGTCATGTCATTTCAAAAGTATGAGGAAACAAATTTTTGCTTTAACACGACTAAGTAAAATTTAGATGGACAGATGAACCCTTAGTGTGTTAGTTGCATGCTTCTTACAGCAGAGCAGTAAATATGATAAACACACGCCCAAAATAACATAGTATCTGAGAACTGTCTTTGAGCCTTTACATCACACACACACGTGCATCTCCCAACAACCAAAATAACAACGTAAATAACATAAAATCTGTCATCCTCAGTATAACATTACCATAGCAAGCTCAAGTCTGCCTACATAAGCTAGTGCTGCTCCAGTGCTGCTGCTGACAAAAGTACCGAACTATCTTAAAATCTCAACTGCAGCATTTACAGGAGAACAAGTTCTGGCAAAGCTCTTCTCAAACTGAGCAGCACTTCACATCTCCAGTCATCTCTCTAAACTCAGTGGCACTAATTAAAACGACAACAGCAGAGAACTCGAGCACAGGTAGCAAAATCTAACTGATTCTGGACACTAAGTATGCTCAAGACTCTGTCCACGTTTTATCCATTACTGAATGTGACAAGACAACGAGCACACCTTTAACAGACCACTGGAAAATGAATGCAAAAGTAGTTATCACATAACTGGAGAGAGCTGTCACCTGGCACTAGAAGATGAAGATATATTCAAACCTCTTATAGTCAAAGATAGCCAATGAAAGAAAACTGTTTACACTGGTTTTATCTACTGATGCTGGTACTTCTTTAAAATATGCAGAGTGATATTTACGAAGTCCTTATTTGATATGCGTTTCCATTTAATTTATACATCATCTACGATTGCCAAAAAACAAGAATCGCATATCCACAACTGCTATAACCTGACAGCACATTGTGTAAAGCAGGAAGCATGTTCTCCAACATTAACAACGTGGAACGAAAAAAACATGAGATAAAAGGATGAAAACGTAAACACAGAAAACAGGCAGATGGATTTATGAGTTTTTCTGCTTCAACCATATAGTTTTGCTTCATGAATTAATACTTTGTGCTGTTTCTGTATGTGCTAAAATAGGTAAACAGATGTTTCTAAACACTTCAATTGTGTCTTGAAGGCTATACATTAGTACTATGCTGAAAAAGGTTAGCATCTATGTTAGAGTGAGACGGAAGTCCCTTTGACAGGTACAGACTTTTTTAATCAGTGATTTAGTTTAACACAGTCATTTTTTGAAGGCATAGGGTTCATTCTTCTTTTGCAACTCTGGTACGCAGTACTTACTTCAATAAACTGGGTTCATACATTAAAGGATTCAGGTTATACAAAATCATTAAGTGAACATTCTAAGCAATATTTTAGTCATCATCTTAGGTGGCTCAAGATTCAGAATTTCAATTGTTAAGCTTAAGAGTGCACTTGAATTGCTGAGTACATAGGAAATTGTACTTAGGTCAACTATAAACCCAGGATATTGCTGTCTAGAGCTCATCATGTCTAATGTAGACACTAGAGAAACTGAATAAAAAATAAGCACTAGTTCTATGTATTCTGTACAACTTAAACATCTGAGCTAGCTATAAAGACCACATCACCTCTCCCAAGTTAAAACCACTCTCCCTGGCTTACCTTATAGCCCTGTCAGATGACAGCATCAACAGTCCTTAACTGCACCAGCACCCATGACCCATACTGAGCCTATTTCAGTTCTCAGTCTCACCAGGAGAAGGGATCAGTCACGTTTTCCTTGACTGCTATTTTTTTCCCCAACTACTATTTCACTTCAGCCTCACTGGGCATTTACCTACCAAAAGCAAAATGAAGTATATTCATTCAAAAATACAGAGAGAGAGTGAAGACTTCGGAAAGACTGGAAAGCTGAGATTTCTACACAAAACTGTCATGAGATCGAAAGTCTTATGTCATTCAAAACCATGAAGGACACTAAGAAGAGGTTGCCAATGCTTCCAGAAAATCTGAGAATGTACATTCACTAGTAAGTTAACAGAGTTTATACAGAATTTTCTGTGGCATTTGAGTTTGGGCCACGGAAACTGCCTGGCTTATACTTCATCTGCCTGGTCTGAGCCAAAGCAGCAGGGGCGCAGACTCTGAAGAGGTTCCAAAGGTAATTAAGCACATCCTCTCAGGGAGCAGCTGCACTGGAGCTACGTATCACCGTCCCCTGACACTTCTCAGCACTTGTCATCTGTGAGCCAAGACTCCCAGAGTTCTGCACTATGAAGAATAAGTCCTCCTGAATTTGTTTCAAGGCCAACCAGGTTAACTCAGGCCTTTACAGAGCTGTTCCAGCTGCCTCTGGAGAAGTCCCCAGCAACCTGATGTAACTGGATCTACCTTCAGGCAGGGACTGGACTCAATCTCCTCCAGAGTCCCTTCCAAACTAAGCTATTCTACGATTCTGTGATCTTTCATTGTTTAAACCAACCCAAGAGACTAAAAGAAATCAGGGTGTGTGTTTATGAAGATGGTATCCCCCAGGAGACACACACACATACCAGTGTCTAACTGGCATAACAGCTGGAAAAGAGAAAGCCTGTGCACAGCCTTGGCTACTGTTTTCCTATGTATTGACAATCCCATCTATAAAGCATTTCTATAATGTGATCATACCATTTGCAGCACACTTTCAACTAAAACTCTCCACTTAATGTGAACATGGAGACAAAAATTAATATACACTGATTAAGACATTACCTAAACAGAAGAGAAAAACACTGGTATCATAGATGTGTCATATGTTTTGGGAACTCTGAACATTCAGGTAAATAATGTTATTTACATTGCGCCTATACCACTAATAATCTATACTGTTAATAGGCAGTGATGTTAACTTTGGTAAGAATATATTCTTAGTTATAAGAACTAGAAAACAGGAAAATCATTCCTCATAGGATTGGAAAGGAATTTTGCTTTACTGGTGTTTCAGTATTACTGGGTTATTGCCTTCTCTAGAAGAGGAAGCAGAGCTCAGACAGGACAAGCCTATTTAATATTTTTAGATTTTTAAGGCTAGAGAAGAAAAAATTTTGATGGTTTTTGATGGATTTCTGATCCACACCTTTTCTTTCTGCAGGCAATAAGTACTAAAAATTGGATCTCCTGTTGTGCAGCCCTGATGCTAACAAACACTTTCAGTTCTGACATTTCTGTGACACTTTATGCAACTGTCAGTGGGCCTTATTCAACATATCAGATACCCACGCAAGCTTCTGTCTCAGTGAGATGACATTGAACCATTCCAAATGTCTTTCATGTAAATCAGCAAAAGCGCCTTCTCCTAGCACCTCTTTACTATGCATTTCGCTGAAAGGGGTTGATTAAGTGTTAAAGAATGATTAGCCTGTTTTGCAATTATAAAGGATTGCAGTTGACAAGATCTGACTGTATCTCAGGCTAATCTCAGAGCTACACAATATTTGTAAAGCTGAAAATATTCCACAAAAAATTATTTGAAAAATCATTGAAATTAACAATTTTCTTAAACCATGAGGAACAGAAGCTAAAATTCAGGCTAACATCAAAAAGGTATTGCTTAATGACTTAACCTATCTTACCTAGGTGGACCAGTGCCCAATATCCTTCAGTCTGCTCAGAGCTATTCTTTAAATGCTCATACCACAGGTATATTCAGTCATGATGTTATCACTCATACCTGTGATATGGACGTAGGCCAGGATTATAAAGACTGATGCAGAACTAGCAAATGGCATCAGTCTCAACTGAGAATGCTTAATGCCAACAATGAAAAGTAGGGGAAAAACAATCCATAATGGATCCATGTGATTGCAAAACGCATTCTCAGAGGAGAAAACTTGCTCCTTGCTCCTACAGTCCATCAGCTGTGCCCAAACACACACCAACCGGTTACAGCACTCACTTCAAGCAGACATGCACAAAGTGAGGAAATGGTTGAACAGCAGAAATTGTCCTTGTATTTTTATTTCCCTTGTCATTTAAGAAATTAATGCCTTTGACACATGCTTAAAACACTGCGTATAACACTGAACACATTTAAAAGCAGGCTGGGATAGAGAATACCAGAGAAAGAACAAAGACAGTACTCTTGGAACTTGCCATCTGAAGCCACTAATGGACTTAATGCATTAAACAAGCTAACAGAGCCCTTTGATTATAAGCAGCACAATGTTACATCCAAGTTGTTCTCCCTACAGTCTGAAATAGTTTGGATTACGGTGTTTCGTAGCAAAAAAACCAAAATCCCGAACTCAAGTAAATCTCAGAAAAATCAAAACTTTTCTACAGTATCATTACTACGAAGTTCAGAGTTGAAAGCACTTCAAATTCCCGTACCTCTAAACACACATTATGTGGATGTTCTTACATAGCTTTTTTAAATGTCTATCATGTAAGGACAATAGGCAGGAGGCACAAATTATAATACAAGTACAATTAAACAGAGGAATAAACATTTTTGCTGGAAGGATAACTGAACACTGGAATGGGTTGCCCAGACTGATTGTGGAGTCCCATCCTTGAAGATGCTTAAACCCAACTGGACATGACCCTGAGCAACCCACTCTAGGTGAGCCTCCTTGAGCAGGGTGGTTGCACTGGACATCTCCAGAGGTGTCTGCCAACCTCAGTGATTTCTGTGGTTCTGTAAGTAAATCTATTGTCTCAAACATTTGTTTGGTGAAGTACACAAAAACCCCCCAGAAAATGGAGAGTTCTAGTTAAATGTAGGAATTATACTCAATCATGCTCCATTATAAGGAGGTAAAGGACATCACGGAGCAATTCTTCATTCTCATATAAAATCTCCCCTTTATTAGGAGCAGCAGTAACTGGGCAACTGAAGCACCATGTGCCTAGTCAGCACAGCACGAGTGAGCACAGCTGTGTGACCAGAAGCACAGGCTCCCCAAGGCACACAAAATCCCACTTCAAACCATAAGCAGCACTACCTCCTCCATAACACCACTCTGGCCTGACACAACTGCGCTTGGTCTCAGTGACATGCTTTACTTCAAAACAACTGTAGAATGTATTCCCATATTTGATGCATTTTGAGCCATGTACCTTATTTATTAAATAAATAATATTTACGTGCCATTCTGTCTGTTTTTTAATGTTACTTAATATTGTGCTTCTGCTTTACATAGAATCCTTTCTAAGCCTGACAGAATACTATTTGGGTGCAAATAATTGAATTTTTTCCTAAAATTATGCTGCACAAGGTACCCTGATCTAAAAGCAGGCCAAGATCAAACACAAAAACAGTTTGCATTAGTTCCAGTATGCAGATAGTCCTGAAAGGACGACTAAAATCCTTAAAATTTCAACACAGCTACGCTTTTTGTTGAGTTAAGACTAGAAAAGATACTCTGGCTGAAAGTCTTCCTCAGAATACCAGATGCTTTAGCATTTAATATGATACACTGTGATGCCCAGTAACTCAGCACAAAACTATTAATTTTTCATATAACAATGTGTAGGTTTGTAGCATGACACTAAAATCCATTGTTTTTCTAGAATGGCTAGTACAGCCCAGACACACTCTCCTCGCATTCAGCAATTTCTGAACACATCAAATCAAAATGAAAACTATTAAAAAGTAAAATCTCTCACCTAAAGCCAGAAGCCTTGCCAGAGACGGGCTGGGCTTCTTATATGAATCTGTGCAAGACAGAAAAAAATCCTGTAGATACTGTCACCCATACAAAAGCCTGACTTCTTCACATATTAAGTTACTAAAATGAAAACTGACAGAACACACTTGTCAGCTTCATTTAACCAGATGCTACCTGACAATTCCCACATGGAAGTGGGGAACTGCATCTTGAAGGGGACGTAAAACCACAAAAAAATGAGGAAGAACTTGTCAAGTCAAATAATATAGGCACAGACCTCATAAAGGGAAATGGTTACATTTATTAAATCAACTTTAACTTCCATGATAACCAAGGCAATCACTCCCAGCCACTGCCCCTGTCACTTTGACAGCAATGCCATGTCCACGTGGGAAAAATATGCTTCAATGCTTTTAAAATACCTAGAAATGTTGGCCAATGTAAAAATAAAATCTTTCCCTTAAAAACCTTCTCCTTCCACTTAGTTATAGCATTAAGGAAAGGAAATGCCTGTTAAAAGCATGAAAGAAGAAATCAGTATTTTAAATTGAGGTACAATACTCCTGCAATATCCTGGACTGTTCTAAGGTAAACTTTGAAAACAGTGGGGAATACTAACAATTTCCCAGGAGTCTGTCAGAGGAAAAAAAAGATACAGCTTCAACAGGAATTATTTTAATTACTCATTTATTTATACAGGAATTATTGGCTGTATAACTTCAGTTCCTGAGTACTTTTCCTTTTACTGTGCAAAACCTGTCAGAATTTTTATCTTCAGAGATACAAATATTCCCACTAATGCCACAGTGTTTCATAAAATTTAGGTTCAAATTGCTCAGCTTGTGCAGGATGGGCGGTTGATCTCTTCGGGATTTTTGCCTGCTACCTTTGCACTTACTTCCTACACCCAGGAAGCTTACTATGATTTAATCTGAACCAGATCAGCATTTTAAACTCACTTAATTAACACCTTTCTCTTTCAGCACAACCTAGTTAATCTGAATAACGCAGCACTGGGTGTATTTTAGTTCAGATCAAGGGTGCATACGCTCACCCTGCTTCCGCTCGCAGTGCACACCAACCTCCCAACACACCAACTGGACTGCTTTCAGATGAAGCTAGACTGAAAGGTCCTACTCAGGACTAAAGGAGATCTGAGTTTCACTACTTACAATACCATGGATGCTTAAGACTATATTTTAACACGTAGCTTTGTAGCACAGCTAAAGCAGGTATTGTCTGATCACCTCTTACACGCCTATTAGAGAAATAATCAAATGTGTAACAGAAAAAGGCCCAAACAGGAACTACTTCTCTGAGTCACCAGCAAGAAAATAAACATCACGAAGATAAAGATTCTTCTTTTTTAAGCCTGACAAATCCTAGCTATACACCAGTTGTTCATCAAAAACAAGAAATTGAATATTTTCAGCTATAGGGAGAAGAAATTAATAGTAAAAAATGAAAGAAGGAATTTAGCTTCTAATGATCAGGAAAATGTCAGGAGGAAGAAAAGAAAGTCAAAGGGTGAGAATCCTCTTTTTTGTCCAAGTCTCAAAAGATATTTGTAAGAGCTCACACCACTGAAAAGAGGGTAAAACTTAATTGCGTGCTTGCTTACTTGTGAAATATAAAAGGGTGTGTCCTGCTACCAGCACTTCAGGATTTGAACAATGTACATGCAACTTATCTAACAAAACCTTATTTTGCAGTTTAAGCAGGAGAAAGAATATCTCCCTTAAATAACTAAAAAAATTTATAAACTAAAATGTAACTAAATGTAAATACATGTAACTACCAAATAATATGCAAATAAAATCTACTATCAAAAAAATCTGCCTTGGAAAGCCTCCCAATTAGTGGAATCCTGCTGCCGGTGCAAGGCCACAGGGCACAGCCAGGTACGCTCACTCTTCTCCATGTCCTTCGGGCTTGATTACATGCTGGGTCTCAAAACAGGTGCATACTTTCACACCAAATTCATGGCAACCCCATGACGAAGGGGGCACACAGCACGCCTTGCAGCTGGGGAGGGAGCCACAGGAGGGCACATCCACCGCACCCAACACTTTCCCAAACAGCTGAGCCTCCCCCATGGAGTCCCAGCACAGAGGGAAGCCAGGAGCAGCACTGAGCTGGCCCGAGCTGCCAAACACACCAGATGCAGGCACTCTCGCAGGTGACTCTGATGTGGGGCCCAGAAGAGCATGCTAAACACACAAGCACCTGACAACCTACATCTAATTCAGGCTTCTAGGGGGCCAAAAAGAGGATCAGGCTGCCAGCCACCAAAGCTCAAGGGCACTTAGCTTATTGCACAAAACACCAGCTGCAGGGCTTGCAATTTATTCTCCGCTTAGCTACTCCTACTGCAGGGACTTAAAAGTAAATCTGAGTATGCCGGTAAATCTGAGTAAATCTGGTGAGAATGCAAAACCCACAGCCTTCTCCTGTGATGTCTGATATAAGGAACAGCCAGAAGCTCTGGGGGAGGAGATACCACCAGCTGGGAAAACAGGGAGAGAGAAGTCCTTCTGCAGACCATGCATCAACAGCAAGGCCGGATCCTGGAAAACATCTCCAAGGGAGTTTCTTGCTTTATGACCAGGGTGGAAATAAAATGAGAACTGGAGCCAGAATTGGGTAGAGAATTGTAGCCGTTTTTCTTACTGTGAACAACGACCACAGAATCTCCGAGGTGTAATGGGATGGGAATTCACTTGGCAGGAAATGGTGAACATACCATTTCTCCAGAGCAATTTGTGCCCTCCTCTAAACTCCAAAATCCATTCCTAGAGAAAAACTGCATGTATTAGTCTAGCTAGAATAAATCACTACTCATAACCAATAACTGCTAAGACACTCAATTGAAGCTTGAATCCCCAGCCCTGCCAAGTATGAACATGCATCTGAAGTGCATGCCTCTCCACTGCTCTCCTCAGAAGTCTGTTATTCCTATCCTATCAACACAGTGTTACCAGGGGACATGTACTAAGTGGAAAGCTTCCTTGCTGATGGCTGTTCTTGTACTCCAGAAGTTCAACTGCAACATCATGTCTGAGTGCAGGACATCAGTTCTCATGCCCGCAGGCTTCTGCATTCATATTCAGGATCCTTGGTCATATCTGAGCAATATTTTCTCCACTCGGAGCATATAAGGCTATTGAATTTCTCAAACAAAATAATCAAGATAGTGAGAGATTTCAAAGAAAAAAATCTCTATAGCTCACCAGCCCTCTCCAGGGCTTCTCTCTCCCTGTTTTCCCAGCTGGTGGTATCTCCTCCCCAGAGCTTCTGGCTGTTCCTTATATCAGACATCACAGGAGAAGGCTGTGGGTTTTGCATTCTCACCAGATTTACTCAGATTGACCGGCATACTCAGATTTACTTTAAGTCCCTGCAGTAGGAGTAGCTAAATGGAGAAACCAATTCATTGCCCAACCATGAGTTCATCGTATGAAGGCTCATTTTGTTAACACAGACAGAAGAGATCTCAACAGATGATCGAGTAAGTATTCCAAGGCTCATTCAGCTTTCAAGAAAGGGGAGTAATTAAACCTATTCTTACAGATGGAGACTCCCAAATGACGCATGAGAATCCACTCTGGCGTTTTCCATTCGTTAACGCTAAGAATTTTTTCACGACATCTAATATTAAACATTCCTGCAGTTCAACTTGTCCTGTTTACCAGGGATACAGGAGGAAAAAAAATAATCTATTTGTAGTAATACATCCTGCATTTGTAGACTATTATGTTCTTCCCACCACCCACCACTCTCTGGTTCATACACGTACTAAAAGTTACAGTAGTTTATATACCAATACCTAAAGAATCTGCAATCAGCAAATTCCCCATCCATTTGCAGACTGCCCTGAAGAGTCATTATGCAATTAGTGCATTGGACCCAGTGGCACAGATACTGACACCTGCAGTGTCTCACAGCAGGCATCTCTGATTCCTATGCAGCTGATGAATTGAAAAGGCTTTCTCCAGCTCCTCTTAACATGACCTTTCTCTGCTAAGCTTCAATTGGCTTCACACAGGGGCAGCAGACACAGAACCTGGGGAAAGCTTCCTATTAACGCTAACTTCCCCCACATGTTCAAAGCCTGCTGCTGAGCACACCCCCTGCTATTTCTTTTAAATGTGCCTGGATTTTTTGGATAAACATGCCCTTTTGCAGTCCCTCCCCCCACATAAACACACACAGACGGCTTTTCTCCAATTCAAACTTAAAAATCAACAGAAACCAATTACTGCAGTGCTAATATATGCATTATACCGGATCTTAGTCAAGGTATCTGGCACCTCCCAGCTTTTTAACTTTTCTCAGCACATTTGGCATTTCACCACTGCTGGAGTCAATCACTGCTGCATTCTAGTGCTCCACAAATTGATCCTATTCTGCTTTCCAAAGCACCTCCTGAAAAAGCAGTCCAAAAATTCTTATGACCTTCATGCCGAGCGGAGTCCTCCACATGTCTGAAGCACATGTCCCAATCTGATTAGTCACACAAAAACTTAGAAGACAGCGGGAAAGGTATTCTCTACTTCAAATACATCATGCACCAAAATAGGACTGGAGGATGAAAAGTAACAGCCCAGTCTTCATTTTAGTACATTTCAGCATCCTACAAACTGCAAACCCCAGGAATACTTATCCAACATTGTTTGCTTACCCGCTGCTACCTTGGCATTGTATTTTTCTAAAGAAAGAACAATTCAACAGAACGCACCCAGATAAAAATTCTTCAAAATGTGCAGACCCACAAACTCCTATTCATGTGCAAGTAGGTCCAAGATAGCAAGAGTTTAATAATCTTCTCAGAACTAAAAATACCATCCCCTACTAGGAAGTTCAGTAATGAACAGGCATCTTCCTCCTTTTTTCATTAAAAATGAAGAAGCAATCCTAAGTAAAAGGAAATGTATTCACCTGCTAATGGAAGGTAGTCATCACTCAATTTATCATGAAAATAAGTGTACAGTCCATACTATTCCTGCTCATTAAGTCAAATTAACAGCTGAAATTAATGTCCTTTGAGTAATATCTCACAATATTATTTCACCTCACCACCTGGGAACTAGTGCTTTCAGGTAATCGTGAATATACGTAGTTGTCAAAACGTTAATGTTGCCCATGTTTTCTGCTTTAGAGAAGAAAATAAATTCTTGTTTCTTAGTTGTTTTATTGTACTATGCTCAGATACACGCCGATCTCTTGCATTGCTAATCATCTTCATGTCCTTCAGAGTTCCTTTAACACTCAGTTTCTCACAATGTGATCCTAATACACACCTTTTTAATATTACTGTTTTCAAAATGTCAAATTAAATGTTTAACAATCTTGTTTACACCCAAACGCTTTTGAGAAAGATCAGATAAAATGAAGCTATCTTAGCCTAGCACCCATCTCAAAATGTTACTGGCTTTACTTTGCACTTCGTGCTTACACCTTAAATATTAAGTTAAGCAATTAACAGCCTTTTGATCTTCAAAGGCTTATGGTGCAGGGGTCAGTAATGGTCCCTGAGTATCAGTGTGACTTCTGCTCTTGGACTACTTTACCAAAAACCAGGCAACTTCCTCTGATTTCATGGTATCTTCTGCATGAAATACACCTGGACTTTTTACCAAATAGTCAACATGAAAGACAACAGTAAAGCTTGTTTTTCTCTCCCCACTGGGTTTATAAATATTCCACAGACTACATAATATTTTAAATAATCAGAACTATTTAGCAATCTAAAATCATGCAAATTAATACACAGGTCCAATAGTCAACAAATACTCAGTTTTCCAAATAAAGGTCCCCCTTTCAGGGACTCATTCTTCTTTTAGACAAGATTTATTGAAGGCTGAATGGCCATGTTCCAGGTGGCAAAATGAGAGCTTTTCAACTCCAAAAGTTGAGCCAATCATTTGAACACATAAAGTTGATTTGCTATGTACTGAAACCCTCCCAAATTTATCTCATATGCGATTGTGGAAAATTTAGAACACTAAGTGTGATTGAAAATAGAATGATATCATACTCTACTACACTGCATGCAGTCACAAATCACTTAATTTTGTTTGTATTGTAATAATATTGCTTTATTATTCACAACTTACTAAATTGCTTTGTTGCTAACCTCTTATTCGTAAGTGGTTTAAATCCAATATCCAAGGATCAAATAGCCCTGCACACAAACCACCCACTGAATTAAAGTGAAATGCACATTGAATATATGAAGGTCTTTCATAGCTGTAAGGTCTACGTTGGGTCTGGACAAGACAAATGAGAGTAGAGCAGCCATGGTTTATAACTCCATTGCTCACGTATCATGGAATGCACACTGTGGCGGCTCCATTCTGCATGAACCTACAATGATATTAAAAACAGATTTTTACTCAGAGGGACACGTTTCTGAAACAGTCTCTCCAAAACAACAGTTGGGTAATACTAACCACCACTCAGACAGAGGTTACTTTTCTGCAAGGAAGTGCATGGTGTGACTGCTTAAAGTGAAGGCAGATGGAAATTCATGGTTCTGAGATTCCTGAGGTTCTCATAGTGTTTTCAAAGAGAAAAATACACAGTCAGTAATAATTATTCAACTACTTATGGATATTCCAAGTATTTCAAGAGCCCTGCCATTGAAATGGAGGTATCCATAGCAAAACGAAAATTTCAGTTCAGCAGGAGGAAAAAAAAAAATTACACTGGGAATAATAAATTCTGTGCAAGATGAAGAGTAGTGCAATAGATGAGAAACCAGTAGTATTATGCTGAATTAATTTCATTAAAAAGCAAAATATATAATTTTGTAAAGCCTTAAAAACCTCTGAATTACTCACTAACAGGCAAAGAATACACACACTCCATGTAAACTACAGACAGCTCTTAGATTGCAGCATGATTCTGCTACTTCACTGCTGTTTCCCTGGTTATTGTACTACTCTTTCAAGTCTCACAAAGTCCTGGCCTCATAAACCAGTGATATGCTTCTAATATATTAAAGCCACCATAATCCACTTATAAGCCTTTATGATTCATGCTCATTTAAAAACAGTTTTCCTACTTGCTTGTATTGACGAGACACAAATTCCGCCACAGTGTCTTTTACTACAGGCTTCCTCAGCACTTGGTCTCAATGGAGGATTGTCTAGATACCACTCTAATAGATAAAATTATTAAAAATGAACATTTGACCCTGAGGAGTCTCTCTTCAATCCATTTAAACCTAAAAATCACATGTATTGCCTTTCCTGTGCATATGGTACTAAAACTGTAGAAGCTTTTAGACAAAACAGACCTCAGAGAATACTCAAAAAGTCTACTAATTTTTTCTTTTACTACAGAAAAAAACGTTAATTTCTCTCAACAGAATATTTTATAACTAATGATTTAGGTTTTTTTTCCTCTAACTGACATTAAGTAGGATTGTGTTCTGTTACGTTTCCTTCCACATATAAACACCTACCTACATATACGTGCAGGCACTCCAACTGTGAAGAAGTATCTCCTGACATAATTGTGAAAAATTACAGTCATAGATTTTCTTCTCCTGTTTCCCCTTTTGCTTCTATTTCAAAAAATAAAATAGTATTTGATCCATTTTCTTGATATTTCATGGTTCGCTTGAATGAGCTGGTTTTGGTTCAAAAAGCTAGAAATTGCCATTAAGTGATAATAGAAATGGATAGAACAAAACTGTTTCCAAAAATTCAGGTCAAATTTAGCTTTTAGTTTTACAAGCTTTCATCAACTTTTTATTTTATTAAGTAATCAAATACTTTTTTTTATATATTTGTCAAAAGAAATTTGAGCATATTTGTATTAGTAGCTATTAATGGAATTTACAGATACAAAAAGCACTCGTTTTCATTCCAGAATTGGCCTATGTATTTCAAACAGATTGGATAATTCTCAAAAGATTTCAAACATTTAATTTTAAAATAAAAGATAACTTGGGGTTTGAGCTAAAAATGAAACTTTTCAAGAAGATCTCATTTTGCAGAAGCATCTTGCATATTTAATTGAAGCTGCAAATTTTTCATCCCAGTTTTTCATACTGCCAGTAAATAAAAACTTCACTCGTGTCCATCTTTAGCCTGTCATAGGAAAAATTAACCCCCCCCATGCTTTCCCTGAAAAAAATGTTGATAGAACACTAACTTTTTGCTGTGTATGTGATCTTGCTAATGCATAAGGAGCATCATACAACTACACACATCTCCACGTAGGCACAAGCTGAACCGGGGGCTCTACGCTTTTATCTACTCCCACAGAGAAGGGCAACATGGGCCTGGCGTGCCAAGGTAAGGTAAGTGAAAGGACAACCTTGTTGGATGCTTTATGCTTTACAAAGGGAAATGCCCTTTGTTGGTACAGCACAGATTTGTCACTCTAAAAAGAGGAAAGGACCATTCAGCAGTGTTCTGCTGCCCTGGGCCTTCAGTAGGTACTATTTTCTCATTCAGCTGTGGATTGTCTGAGACACACGTGCAAGGCGTGTCCTAGTGCAGGAGTGTCCGCAGCAGCGTGACTTCTCAGAAAACTATATGCTGAGAAGTGAAGTTACACAGGAGAGGTGAAAAAAATATTAGAAACCATTTCGCTTGAGAAGAATGTGATGGCAATACATTTTGCAAACAGTCATGGAGGTTGCTATTTGTTACTCGACAGGGAATTAGGTATCAAGAAGGTAGGTATCGCTGTTTCCTGTTCAGCACAAAAATATACAATTGCTCATATTTTCTTCTCTGAAATGGCTGGCTGTTCTGTGATGACATTTGTCGTAATTGCTCTTTAAACAAAAGAAAAAAGCTACAATGGATGGAAGAGAAGAACTGAATAGGTGGAGAATGCCATTTTCACTTGTTATGCTATTATCAAACACATGAACAAGTGTGTGGCTTTATTAACAGAGAATCAAGAAAACAAAACATAAAAAATTAATTATTAGGATAATTACCAAAAAAAGTTAATCAATAGCATGCTGGTCCTATATTTCCTTTCATACCTTTGTTTCAAATATTCCACTCTAGCATTTTCTGTTATAGCGCACAGCAATAAAATTGATTTGTTGTTCCGCAGGCTAAGAACAGCTTGAGGACTGAGAGCCACCCATCTCCAGAGAGACATTAAATGAGGAGGGGAAGTGCCAATCAGGAGAATTTCCAATGACAGAACAATTTCCACAGTGGCTTCACTGACAAGGAAAGACATGTCCAGCAACCCCTAACCCTCATCAAGAGCCTCTTAGTATTAAAAAAAACCAAAACAGTAACACCTTTAGACTTACAAATAATCTACAAGAATTTTGAACACTGCTGTTAGCAACTCAACACTGATTGCTGAGCTTCAATTCCATTTCCCTCAAAAATCAAGAACCCAATATTCAAGACTGTCTGAAGTTAGTGAATCATCTGCTTCAAAATAGGATTCTGCATGTTCACCTATCCTTGTAAAATCAGGAATTATAGCAGATTTCCTGGAGGAAACAAATAAGGCTCGAGTTATTGTTTATTCCTCCAATACTAGTAAAAACTAAAAGTTAATCCAAAAGCTGTGACAGAAAGAAATCACAGATTTTAAGAACCAATTTTTCTTTTGTTTTAATTACAGAAGACTGTTATGCAATTTCCATGAGAGTTCCTACTTCTCTTTTGACAACTGCAGCATGCACCTGCTTGTAATTCTGCTGCCACGTTAGCAAAATGTCCAACGACACAACTTCTGTCCTTGGCAGGACTGGTTGTGGGCAGGTTTATCCACTATCTTTATGTACGTTTCTCTGAAATGCTCCCAAATAGCCTAAATTAAGGAATGTGCAGTAGAGGAATAATGATTTGCAATTCGATTTGAATTGTTAAGCACAACGAAACCTCAGCATGTCTGTCTGCGGAGAGTGTAACACAAGCTGGAAAGAACTAACCATGGAGATGGCCTAAGTGACACTGCCGATAACAATGCACTGCAGCAAGGAACAGGTATCAGATACAGAGCAAGGAAAATGGAGAAAGAAATCTTGTGCACATCAACAGAGAGAGACAAGTACTCAAAAAAGAATGGGGAAAAAAAAATCCAGCTGGTTACAGTAGGAGGCAAAAATGGTAACGTGAAGAGAAGAAAGAAAACCAGGGATGATTTTGTAAACCTTGCATCTGTCTTTACAAGAGGACTTGTACATAAACTTTTTATTTGTTTACCAAAGGAAAAGGATACAAATACTCCCCAAAACAATAATCTTTTCAGTTCACTGAAATGTGTCATGTCAGAATAATATGGGAGAAGTGTTACCAAACTATTGTTTTAACGCACCACATCATTTGCTTCTGCTTTTACACTCAGAAGCATGCAACTAAGGACAGGGTGAAATTTCACACTTGGCGGAATCTACCATGATATTACCATTGAACTGGAACAGTCAGACAACCCAAAGATGGAGACACTTAGAGATACAGTCACTTATCCTTTTTGCCATTGCTAAAATCCATAGCAAACCAGCACACTGACCTTGGCTTTGAAATGCCAGCTTAGGACACCAAATGCAGCTTTCTGGCTGCACCAAAGTACCTGTTTGCCCCCTGTGGTGTGCTAATGTTTTTTTCCCTTTCACAGACCTCCTCCTCCTTCAGTCATTCCTTTGGGAAGGAGGAAGCTATGTCATTTCCAGCCATTCCTTACCCCAGACTTGAAAGTATCTGGCAAGTTTGCTAAAAGGGGCCACCTACCACAATCCTTTAGGATACAGACACGGGGGCAGACACGAGAGGGGTTCCTCTCCAGCAATTCAAGCTTTACAAGGACTGGTAACAAGAAGCCACTCTAAGGAACACACACAGATGGGTAATTTATACACCAGGGGTGCGTGGGACACCTAGTGAGAAGGATTCAGAGGTGCTTTTTGCACTTGGTAAGTCTGACAGCTGGACTCCCTGCTGGTTAGGAAATGACAAGTTTTGTGGCACAGGGAGATGGCAGAGAGCAGGGATACGTTCAGTTACCTGAGTGCATTTTACCCTGAAGAGATGCAATTTCATATTTATCTTTTATTCCCGCTACTTGAATAGAAAGGAGAATTAATAAACACTGTACGACTTCTAATTTCTTATTCTGGGCTGACGTGATCATCCATTATTCCTGAGGAAAAAAGGGAGCCAACTGGAGCTCACGCCAGGAACGGGACTTCCTTGCTATTCCCAAACACCCACAGAAAGCACGTACACATGGAATAAGGCAACAGTACTTGAAATACTGAAGACTACAACCACAAAATTCATAGCTACAATCTAGTTCTACAACAGAGTGAAATGCTGGAACAGTTGTTAAATATTTCAGTATGGGCATTATACAGCATTGCTGCTGTCGAGAAGCTGCTCTTCTTTTCTTACTTCAGGGTAATTATTTTGAAGAAGCAAAGGCAAGGTTCACTTGTAACTGAAATGCCAGACCACAAACTGAATAGCAGACCCTCCAGGGAAGTGGCGTTTGCTACCCCCATGGCACACATAGCAACAAGCAAATTGACTCCTAGACAACACTACCTAAGGATCAGCAAGCCTCAGCTTCAGAAGTCATGTCACTTATCTGGACTTTCTTGTATGAGTGTTAGAACACAATCTGCCCTGAGTCTCTTCAGCAATAATCGTTCAGGACACTTCCAAATCACAGCGTGACGCAGGCTGGAAGGGACCTCAGGGAATCTCTGATCCAATCACCCCCCATCCAGAAGCAGGACTAATTTCAGAATTAAACCAGGCTGCTCAGGGTGTGCAGATGAGTTTTATACCCCAAGTTGGCGAACCCATAACCCCTCTGAGCAACCTCGTTTCGGTGTTTCACTACCTTCGTTGTGAGACTTTTGTCCAGCACCTAACCAGAATTTCCCTTAACGCAATTTGCAATTTCCCCAGCTCTCTTGGACTCTTACTCCTTAATTTCAACCAGTAAGGAAAAACAATAGGTTTTCCATCTATATTGCTGGCTACCATCAATCTCAAATTTCAAACTTGAGCACCCCTATAGTAGTCTTAAATACAAAGAATCCACTATAGTCAGACCGAATACATTATTAGTTAAGAATCCAGGCATTTGAAGTTACTGTGAGTTCAAATTCTGTATGTCTAGGTATGCATTTGTATTATATGCTTAACAATACCTACTAAAAGAAAGAACTAATGGAAAAAGAAAAACCCAAATCTAAAAATAAAAAGAAACCAGTGCTCCTAGGAGAAAAACAGAAAGGCTCATAAACTCTTGTCGTTTACAAATAAAAATACAATAAAGCAGCACAATTCAAAGTTATAAAACCGTATTTGCAGAAAAGCTTAGTAATCTTTTTTCAAACAGCTCATAAGTAAAAAAGCTTGCCAAGGAACCTGTAGAGCCAACAGATCATCAAACCATAGAAAAGAAGTTCACAGAATAATGCTTTTGCATGTACATTTGACACAGTGAAATGTGGAAAAGCAAGAATCCTTCTTGACAGGCAACTTCTGAAAGGATCTATCATAACTGTTGTCAGAATGGGCTATACGATAAATAAAAAATACTAATAACAATAACAAATCATCACAACCAGACAATACACAGTATTTCTAGAAGAACTCACCAGTGAAACAGTTAATTACCATTTGTAATCCCGGACTTAAAAATGCTCCTGTGTCAAAGAAATGAAAGGTAGAAAACATGATATTAATTCACTTATAAAGGCTTTGGTGAGACCAAGAGAGCTACAGATCATTATGTCTGCTCTCTGCACCCGGTAAATTTATAGGAATAATAGTGAACAACAGAATCAGTGTACAAAGGGACAGAGATTCAGGGAAGGACAGCAGACGGTGATCAAAAGAACGAAGCAGCACACAGAGAAATGACAGCAGCATGGATCAGCACTACTCGAGGTGGAAAAGGGACAACTGAGAAGAAATACAAAAGATGTCTATAAACAAGGACACCACCACAAATAGACTAGGGCACAACAGTTCCCTGCCTTCTCCAATTGACGCTGACTATTATGCAATAGTAACCTTTTCTTTTGTTTGGCAGACATATTCAGAAAACAAATGATTTTGTGCTATTCCAGGATTTTCTTTTATAGAAAACATAATTCCAAGCAGCATCAAATGAAATTACATGGTGCTAGGTTCAAAAGGAACAAAAATTTATAGTTCCTCACTTACCATGCCATTAAGCTGGAGAATTTTTTGAGGTAGAATACTGTGTACACTAGAAGTTTATGCAGGCTCAAAAAGCAACGGGGAAAACGTATGGGAAAAATGTCTCCTAGTAATCAGGCACTTCCTCTGGCTCAAAACGTCCCTGAGTCAAAAACCGCTGAAAGCCTGAGGAATATTCTGGAGAAGGATAGCACTATGTGCAATTGGTACTGCTCCTCTTCTCAAGGCAACTCTTACTGTTTGCTGGTGCAGAGGGATTCTGGACTTAACTGGATGCTTGATCTGATCTTGTAGTTTCTGTATTCCAGGTTGTTGAAGGCTTTTATTTCCTGATAAATGCAATTATAACCAAGATGATGCCACAGAAGTTTAGGATCAGCTTTTTTTTTGTTTGTTCTCTTTTTTTTTTTTAAAAAAGGCTTCGCTATACGAGGTATTAAATCAGTTGATGTAAAAATTTTAGATGTATAAGAAGTTGATATAAAATGTCAAAGCCAGTAGAACTCCATGGGCTTTAAGTCTGACTGAAATCAATGTTTTGGGGTTTTTTTGTTTGAATAAAAGGTTAAATTAGAGAATTCTGAGAGTTTTCTGACCTTAAGATTTATCAATGAGCAGTAAAATAAACGACATGAAAAGTTCTTTAAATAATATTAAAAAGACTAACATCCACATGTATAAATAACATCTACCTAATTATAACCCTAATTGCTAGTTCAAAATTCAGGCTGGATATTACACAACAAGATGCTGTCCTGGGCATTAAGACTTTTTTTCCTAATAATTGTTTTGGAAACTTCTAGAACAAAAATGCTCTGGAAGTAAATCAGGATTTCTCTTATGGAAATCCAAGGAATTAGTTGAAAAAAAACCAGAAAGACAGAGGTTGTAAGTTAGACTTCTAATTTACTCTTGAGCTGGTTCTTTGAATGTGTCTTTTGTGAATTTTAATACATATTTTTCATTTATCTTTTGAAAAAGGCATTCAGACACAGTGAGGGGGCAGGAGGGTGCAAGACACTGAGCATAATTGTGACCAAGTCCAACCCAATAAAAAGACCTTTTCACACAAACAAAAGATCACAAGAAAAAGTGTTATCAGAAGCAAACACAGACAGAAGAGTTGCAGGAGTAAAAGACTAAGCGTATGCCCCCTCCTCGTAGCTTTTAATCAGCAGAGTTAACAGTTCATAAGAATAATAAAAACCTGGCCAAGAGCCCAGGACTTTACTGCTGCTACAGGTCACGACAGTTACCTACGGCTACAGAAAACTACAGCAGGAATTATAGATAAGGAGATGTCAGAGACTGACCAGTTATAACCCCAAAGAGAAAACAGGCACTAGGAATCAGCCAAGAAATATCTGCCACACTACCAGGGATGAAAATCATGCTTGTACAGAAGGACCCTAGCAGAGTAAGTTGACATGAAGAATGGTTCTCCCCAGCTTTTTCTCAGATGGTTGAAAGAGAGGATAAAAACCAGGAAATGGCTGGCTGACAGCACAGCAGCTGTAAGAGTATACTGCTCTCAATCCAAGCTCTGTCTGTTTTTTTTTCAGGATTTAACTTAGTTTATATATTTATGGAATACCAAAACATCCATGCCAGAAGAACCTATCGCCCTTATTTCAAAATAACGATATCATCATTCCCAGATGCTAACAGAAAAAGAATTCTAGATAGATATGCATTCTAGATCAATGTTATATAAAAGCATGGAATTAGCTACATATCAGATTCATATTTCAGCTCACCATTCTGCTCCTACAAATGCAAATGCTGCTATGAAAATCAGCCCCAGTTTTGGCATAAGCACGCTTCTTACAATCTAGTGCAAGTGACATGCTTTCCAAATAGGTATAGTATGTATAACTTCTAGCATTGTAAGGAAAAAAAAAAATACCTGCAAAAGCTTCTCAAACACCAGGAACCAAGACTGACCCCAGGAAGGCTTTAAGCTCTTATAGCCAGGCCAGTACTGGATAGACCAGCATTACATGGTTATTTGCATAATGGTATGTCATTCTACATCTACCCATCAGATCGGCTTTGGGGCTGGGAAGCTGCCCACCCCTTAGATGAAGACCCCAGTCATGATTCACTCCCCCCCTGCCCCCCTCCCTTTTTTTTTTTTTTTAACATTTGCTTTAATTACAGTTCAACCACTGCTATAAATGAATTCATTAGGAGTGTGACACAAGGAATTCCCTCAACATGAAGTCCCCTGAAAATAGGGCTATGCTCCAAGGATGAATATATCAGAACAAGACTGATTCTCCCTAAGACATATCTGTTTGTTGGAGCCTCCTGTTCCGAATCAGTGTGACTTTGATAATTTCCATAGGAGCCAAATGGATGAGGATTAGGCTCCATTTGGAAGCAGTCCTGTTTGCTGATCCCTCCTGGTAATGGAAAGGCACTCTAACTGTATGGGTCCAGCCATGGCTAAGAGATGACAACTGACAGCTGAGAAATAGCATGGTGTGACTCATCCATCATTCACGCACTCTGCAAGCTTGAGCTTTGGCATGGCGAAGCTTGGTCACCTCAAGCCTTAGGGACCAGAGTGTTTCCAGATCAAATTTAGGGAATGATGCAGTCTGGCCCTAAGTGTTTAAAATGAAGAAGCAAGGAGAAGAGACACAGACTCAGCCCCGGATCTAATGTACAATATAGACAATGGCAAAGCTGTCGTTCCATATATTGACAAAAGACATTCTAGATAGAGTTTGCTTTTTACACTTGGGGGAGAGGGCATTGAATTAATTTCCAAATCAGTTACCTATAAATGACAAAATATTTTAAAGTATTGGCATATAGAAAAATCTCACCTTCAGTACTATAGGTCACCGCACTGCTTTGATTTCTTCCGTTGCCTGCATTGCCTGTAACCGGCTAAGCAGGAAAACACATTATGAGGAGCAACCTAGTTTGTCTATCTAATCAAGTCTTCCTAACACAAGGCAAACAAATCTAGCAGCGCATTTAACACTCTTTTGAACAAAAATGCTTTGCGAGAACACTTATTCTTCTTTATCAGTTTTTACAGTAATTAAGGATTGATTCGCGTGACTTCTCTTTGCACACCATTGTCAGTCGTGAATAAACAGTGAGCTCTCAAGCTTGACCTCTTGAGAAAGCTGCTTAGGATTTTAGTAACAGCTCTTTGTGATGACAGAAGTCTTGATGTGGGTCTCCAACCCATCTTTATGCCATGTGAATGGCAGACATGTCTAAACGCTACTTTTTATTATTACATTGTGAAATTATCGCAGAGTATTATGGAGGTTCAGCTCTCAGGATTAAGATTCGTGCGTAATTTGTAAAGTGGTTTGTACTATGAAATTTTTATTGGCTTTCTAGAAGCAAGAACTTGATTAAGAAGAGAGTCCCTTAGGCTGAGAGTGGAGGTGTTAAATACCGACTTACGCATTCTAATTGAAATTTAGGTACCATACACTTTACCACATTCATTGAAAGGAAGGTGGTTATAGCCTATTACATCAACTCCAGGGAACAGTGAACAGTCAGAGGTTACAACAGGATGCATTTGACTGATAGTCTTAAATTTCTACCATTTAAATAATAAAGGAACAAAAGGCATAAAAAAATATTTATAGCACTTGTGCAATTTCTGTCTCTGAGCACCTGTGCCCATTTTTTTAGGTTAGCAATGAAAATGTAGTATTGGAAAAACTGTAAAAAATACGAAGCCAGGTAATAAATCAATCACCCCCATGCAGTTATTTAAAAAAAAAAAAGTGCCTTTCTAGCTGGGGGCTTGTTGGTTTTGCTGATCAAAATCCTAAAAGTTCTCAACAGATCAACTTTTTCAGACTAGCTTTTAAGTTTCTTTTAAATTAGTGGTATTACACAAATAATGTCCTAAAAGGTCATACCGATTAAAACTTTCATGCGCTGCTAGCACAACATCCTAGCTTGTGAGTGGACTTCAGCAGACTTTGCTGTAGTCTTGTAACTGTTAAAAATGGAGAACGAGCATGGGTGCTCAATTCCAATTAAGCAAGTAAGTTCCTTTTTTGTACTTGCCGCTTACTCAGGATAACATCTTCTAAGGACTCCAACTTTGTGTAGCTATCAATGATAACGTTACTGAGCAACAGTGAAGTGGAGGTTTCTATTCTAAAGACCTATGGACATAACCCAGCTCTTTGAGACTACTGCACTTTATTTTGTCAAAAGCCCTAACTGACATTTCCAACAAACAGCATAAAAGCATAATGTTTATCAAGACAATTAGTTCACTGGAGGAAATTATGCCTCACTATTCTTCCCTGCCACCATCTTATTATGAAGGCACCAGGAAACAGAATTAATGAATCTTTAAATGACCCTTATCCCAGAGATCATATTAACAGTGTGGTCACTGTTGCAAAAAATAACCTTCCAAGAGCCCTGTCAAAGCTATTGACAGTTCTGTAAAGTTTTATAAGCATCATGCTGTTGTGTGTTGAGAGAAGAGATAAAGTATTCATCTTGTTAGAGATCGTTAACGCAGAAGATCACACTAGCAGCCCATTCAATACTTACACATTCAGTGCCCCAAGGTACATTTCATCAGGACACCTTATGACATGCTGCTACACAAACTCTCCACGAGGAACAGTTTTTATCTTCACACTCAAAAAGCAGCCTAAACCTTGGTTTAATAGACCTGGAGTGAGTACTCTAGTCTCTCTGTTGATGGATGAAAAACTTGTAGGGAATAAAGGAGAAAGGGAAGCCAGGAAATATTTAGGTTGAAGAACCAGTAAATATTATTTGCATTGTATCTGAAAGGTGTTGGAAATAATTCACAGCCAGCACTAACTCATGCAGAGACGATATATCCAAATTGGGTACTTCTCAGTTGTATCATAGCCCAGCCTACAGTTTAAGCAGGTTTTCTCAAGATCAGAGTTCTTTACTGATCAAGGTTTTGGACAATTAAGAGTATATGCCCATGCTAATACTCTTAACTTTAAGAACTACTGAACTACACATTTCTCACACTTTGCTTTTCTAGATCCCACCGAGTCTTAGAGAATATAAACAGAACTAGATGTATCAATATTCAAAGTCAGACGTTGCTAATAATTTTATAGTTATATTCCTATGAGATTAATATAAAGTTTAGAATATGCAATCTGTCTGAGTTGCTGTGATGTTTTAAAGGTATTAACCTACCAGATTCATAAAATTTTTGGAAGAGCAATGAAGCAAAACTGTATATAAAGCTGAAAAAAATCATGTTAATCTGTATTTCAGAAAATACATGCTGCAGTCAGCATATCCACTGATCTCCTGTTATTCACACCCAATTGGCAGTATATCTTCATAATGTGCGACCCAGCAGTCTCATCTACAGCTCCACCAAATAATACTTACACGTCCACAGAGCTGGTATATAAATTCAGCCCCTCATACCACACATAGAAGCAACACAGTCTGTGAGAATTTGAGAGTTTAAACCGGTGTGCTTACAGACGGGTTTCCCTGAGAAACAGAATCCTTCATATAAAACATGACAGTAAGAAATGATAGGGCTGTGACATGACTCTCAAAAGCCAAAAAAAATCTGATATGGTTCACATAACAGCTGATCCTCAGTAAATCACCAAAGCTTTAAGGGAACTATCTGCATTTATGTTAGCTGAAAATGTCATCCCTTGAGCCTTAAACCCAGTGTGCAAAATAAGAGAACAGAGATTTAGCTTGAGAATAAAGTCAGTTGTAACACTGAATTTCCTATCTTCTCCACAGGCCAAATCTTAATATTATCACAACTACTGTTCTTTATATAACTCGCCAGAAGCCTTATGACATGTAAGCAAGCATACGGAGACAGCCCATCTCTGAAGTGGGAGATTCAAACTCAGAGTGCTTATGTAAGTGAGAGAAATACTTTTTATCCAGATTGCCTTTGGCAGCACGAGGCAGTTTGCTGCTGCTGCTCCTGCATCCTCAGTCTCGCATGCTTCTTTCACCCAGAGGACCACTGCTCTGCTATTCAGACACTTGTGACTGATCTAATTTTGATGTCTACTGCTTACTACTTGTGTATAAAAGTTCAGGAGAGCTTCACCAAGTCAAGAACCAGCTTTAAGAGGCTCTTCTGCAAAAACACACGCCTTTTCTCCACGTGCATTCATTCATCACACAGGAGTTGCTTAGGCATTTATACCCTTGGATTGCATGTCCACACCATCGCGACTGCATGTATTAATGCTTCCATCTGTTGACTGCACATCCACTAAAGGCTTTGAACAGGCTTATCTGTTCCTAGCACCCCAACTGGAGTATGGAAGTGCCGAGAAAATCTGTCCAGCAGTTACACAGATCCTCTGTACAACAGGAAATTCCACCACTGTTTAGCAGCATCAAAAGCACATCGTTTTTATATATCTAGAAGTAGTCCAACCAAACATCACACTAGCTTTCTGGAAGCCAAAAGATTGTTTTCTTTGTCGATATTTGATGACTCAAAACACTCTCAAGTAAAATCGACAGCACACTATCTTCCACAGACTGCTTGACAGAGAAGTCCGATTCCAGCAGTGCTCCCCGAGGCAGCCAAGAGGCCTGTCAGGTGAGGACAAGTCTGACCAGAATGGGCACCTGCATGGTTATGTGCATACAGGAGTCCCTGGACAGTGCATCTGACATCAGACCCTGAGTGTAGTACAGCCCCTCCCTTCTGGAACTATGAAAATAGATACCACTACCTCTGTTAAAAGTTACCTGCCTTACACACCAGTGCTGTATAAAGCTATTCATATGCCTTCAGATGCTTGCTACTTTGACACTGCTCCTCACAATGAACTGCAGGGTTAGAAACCTGCTGTTACTTTCTACTATTTTCTTTGTCCTTTCCACTGCGGAGCTACCTCAAACCCTCAGACCAATTTGTGCAGCCAAGTTCTTCCCTAATGGATCAAGTTTCAAGTTAAATCAAAGAAGGAAAAGCTTTTTCTCAGATCAGTAAATGCAAAGTGGAAAAAGAAAGAAAAATTACATCATTGGTTCTACAGTTTGGCTGGGACTTACACTGAGATTTTGGAAACTTCTACAGGGAAATATATAACTGGGCATGACCAGAAGAGGTCTCCCTGGAGTTGCTACACCTGGATTCCTCACCTTGGGTCTTCATGGTTGCTGCTGTCCAGGCCTGAGCGGAAACCCTCTAGTTTCCAAATTTGACAAAAGGAGGTGCCCTTGCACTGTGGCTACTACATCCACCTTCAACACGGAGGTGCCCACATTAGCCACTATCCATGTTTTACTGCTTCTTATCTCTTTTAGAGTAAGACGACATCCTGAGGCAGGCAAAGCAATCCAACGCACACTGTTGGTGCTACACTGAGAGAAGTAAAACGTTTCCCAAGGCATACAAATGCATAAGCCAAAGAAATTCATGGGTGCAACACTGTTGCTTCCCTTAAAGTAGTATTTTGTTTAACCTTTTTTTTCCCCCTTTTTGTTGTGAGGAAGGACAACTACACCTATCCCCTTGATCTACAATCAACATTTCTCATTTAAACAAACACTCCTAATTTTACTGCTGATTTCAAGGTTTACATTCATAATGCCAATTACTTTTTCTATTACGCTATGCATTCTGTTATTTAGCTACTGCTTTTTTATTTACCCATTTGTTTTACATATAAAATTTCCCTTAAGCAATCCCTACGTAAAGGCCTAGGTCCGTTTTTCACTTTGTTTTCCCCTACTGTTTAAGTGACTTGGATTTTGACCACAGATAATTGGGTGAGAAGTCTTTCAATGAAAATTTCTTCTTAGAAAATTCCTGCTGTTTCCCCTAACAAGCTCCCAGCTTGCAAAAGTTTGCCAGTCGGCGACTTCTTGGGGCAGAGGCAGTTTCTAGGTATTTAACTTTTAATAAATTTGTCTTCCATAATCATATGCAATTTCCCCTTATATCCACATAAATGCCAGCCAGTACAGTCACAGCTGATTGTGTCAAGAGCCACCTCCTTTTGTTTGCTGTGAATCTGCAAGTCCCAGTTTGTCTTGTAAGACACAGGCAGCGATCACTCCCTTGTGCTGCCCATAACTTCTTAACTTCCATTGTAAACACACTGAATTGTCACTTTACCAGCCTAAAGAGCCTACGACATATCCACACTCTACAGGGAAGCCATTCTGTGATTTTGATTATCCCCACTTCCCTTTTCTGAACCTCCTGTAATCCCACAGAGTCTGAAGACACACACGAACTTCCCACAGCAGAGATGCACTCTGCTTCATTCTCCACTCTCCCAAATAGTCCCTGACATTGTTTACATTTTTTGATAGACTGTCAACATTGAACTGACATTTTTGTCAAACCATCTAAAATAATCACAAGCTCTTTCATTCCATTTTAACATTGTTCTTATAAAGCTTTGTCTAGCCTAACTGCTCTTAAAATGCATGTGTGTACTGCTATTTCTATTATACTTTTGCATAAGAAGATATACGTTAACTTTTTTTGGTTTTGTTCCCAGAAGCAACCTAGGCAACAGTTTAGACTGTCAATGGTGGTATCCATTAATGTTGCAAACTCTATGCAAACAACTTTGAATGACAAGGATCAGTCTCACAAATTTTCATTGCTGCAGGAAAATGTTTTTGACCGTTTTTTCTTTAAGTTTTCCCAAAACAAACAAAAAACCCCTTTGATTACCTTTTCAAATCTTTCTTATGCATTTTGTCACCTTTGCAAAACACTGCCACATCTGCAACTTGTGACTGAAAACAAGGTACAATCAATAATTGCAACTGCTACATTTTACATTTCTGCATGAAGCCTTTCCAGCTCTGTTTCACTTTTTAGGACCACTGGTATCTGAAGTAGT
This sequence comes from Stercorarius parasiticus, assembly GCA_013396915.1. NCBI lineage: Eukaryota > Metazoa > Chordata > Aves > Charadriiformes > Stercorariidae > Stercorarius > Stercorarius parasiticus. The sequence goes on from VWZL01006057.1 coordinate 807,151, forward strand.
ACAGGTTAGTTGTGCATCAACTATGGACATTTTATCCCTTTATCTAATTGTAAGCAGTATTGCTTTCATCATATATTCTGATTTTATGCCCCCTTCATGTTTCCCTTGGTCTCTGCCTTAGTACTATTAACTCCAGGTGTCCAAATCTCAATTGTCAGATCACAAAAAAAGAAAACGATTTTGAAGGAAAAAATCCTCAGGTTTGAAATATATTGGGATTTTTGTTTTTTCTTCTTCTGCTAAGCCTTTTGGGATTAAAGGCTTAAAGCTGTTGCTTTTCTCTGCAGCCATGAGGTTTGCAGTCTTGCTTATAATTTTTTAATGAAAGCCAGGTTCACATATAATTACATGAAACTAGCAGCTACTAAGGAAAAGAAAAAGTATTTTAAAACTTTGTACAACACAATTTAATGAACATTAAAATTGTATTTGCAGTATTTTTAGGCTTTAAAAAGAACACCCAAAAATCAGCACACCCCAGGTTCTGTGGTCACCTGGTGCACTTTCATTCATCAGTGACTGCTCGCTTTTTTTTTTTTTGGAAGAGACTCAGTATCAAGGAAGGAGAACAATTTTGAACTCCTTCATGAAGCTGCATCTACAATACACCACAGCAAAGTATAAGAGCCTGACAGTCTACATGCCTATTTAAACATATGAGAGTACACTGAGAAAAGTACAGGCCATTCCTAAAACTCTTCAGAAACTAAGCAGTATTTTCTTATTTACAAAGCGATTACTGTGTAACATTTATTTGCAGAAGGCCTGAAATAATCTTGCTCTTCTAGTCACCAATGCTACCCCCCCAGTCAGCCTACTAGTAAGTCTTTCTCATGGTTCATCATTCCCAAAATGGCTTTCAGAAAAATAAACCGGCCCTTAACACAGACCTTACAGGTCAGCAGATAATTGAGCACACATCATCAATAGCTGAGTATTTGTCTTTAGACACAGTTACAGATATCATCTTTTCTATAACATAATATTTATCCTGTATGGCCACTGCTACTCACAAATAATTTAGCTATTAAACCAATTGCAAGAGTCATGTTTAAAGGTATATGAAGGCTTTTGGTATTATCATCCATATTCTCCTGTTCACTACTTTCTAAAGATTTTTTTTCTGAGCCAGAAACTTCCCACTCTTGTTTCCTGCCTCTGTATAAGCACTTAAAAATCTCCAAATCCTTCTAGTTAACATCACAAATCTCATCTATCAGAAACATTTCTGTGGACTCAGGGAACCTACAGCAAATCAGCTAATAATGGAAGGTTAGCTTTACACTAAAGATTTTTAAATGCTTCAGATAAGATTAATGTGAAGAACAGCGGCATCTCAGATGGATTATAATAAGCATTTGTGATCTCTTGAAACTATTAGAATCTCTCCCCTACCACTGCGTACTGTGCTGGAGTTTCCAGGGAGCATTTACAGTTTCCTAGCACTCAACTAAGTTTATCAGACTTGCATAATGGAGCAGCCACATCTAGACCGCACTCATCTGATACCGGGACAAGCAAGGAAAGCGCACTGCATGCCAAACGTGCATGTTGCCATGACTGCATTATAAAGTAGAGCAGTGCTGAGACTCTTCTTCATTCATCAGAGCAAGAAAGACACTTTCTGTAGACTTCAGGGTTCAGGACAGTTTAGAACATCGTATCTTTCTGTAGTTCAATTCCTAATTAATGCGACGTTCCTGTTTTAAAGATGTATTTATTGTAGAACCAATTTATTATTTTTTTTTTACCAATACACATACACAAGCCTTAACGCATAGTTTTATATGTATGCACTTAGCACTCGTGTGTGATTTAATAGAATGCAGGCCTTGTTAATAGTATTGAACGTTGGAGGAATACTAGAATTCTTGTGTTTCTCTTCAGAACTTTTTTGTATCAGTAAGTTCATGCACATAAGTTCACTCTCTGCAAGAGTGAAGACTCTGCAAGACAAAACCACTCACACAAGTGTCTGAGGTCACAAGACAATCAGATACAGAGATTAAATAGGAAGAACTAGAATCCCAAAGGTAAATAAAAAGTATTATAAACTCAGAATAAATTATTAGATTTAAAATATGATAGCTTATAATTAGAAAAAAAGGAAGTAAGGCTAAGTAGTCAGATTTTTAAAAACAAATAAATAATGCAACTTGTTTACATGATGCAGGTACATATTACCCAGGCTCCTTTCCTGACACTGTAATACCAACTAATATTCACAGAGTCATGTCACCAAAAACATAAGCCCCAGCAAGTACAGTCATTTTAACAGGTTTCTGACAAACTATCTTGAGTCATTTTCAAACTTTAGCAGAAAAGACTAGATACTTGTCACTTTCATTTTTTTTGAATCCTAAGACTCCTGTAATCATTTCATTCCCTTCAAAACTGAGCTCTTTATTAAGCAAAATACCCCAAGACAGCTAAATTTTTTTGAGTTAGTAATGCTGAGTCACACTTATGTCTACACCCACTTATAATTTGTAATATATATATATCATCTCATTTGCCATGAGATGATAAAGGAAAATGTAGCACATATTTTATAAAAAAAAATTTCCAGAAATAAACCAGTTTAAAGAAAAAAAACAAACACACACCAACAAAACCACCAACACACTACAGTGAAAGAAAGAGGGAGAAAGAGAGAATGCATGCATGAGCCGCAACTGAGATTAGTAGATTTGTATGCTATTTTTATATTATTAAACTAACCTCTTAATTTTTCAATGTTTATTTCAATGACTACTTTAAGATTTATATGCTTTTATGTTGATGTTTTACTACATTTATGTAGATTTAATATATCTAAAGACATAACTAAAACATAGTCTAAGGTCAAAATACAAAACTGGCTGCATACCCACTTTTGATACTGTAAAAAGCAGGGAGAAATAATACTCCTGAGTGCAGCATTTCTACTAAAATAAGCTGCCAGTGGGTGCGGGTCAGATTTGCAGAGGCAAATGACCAGGCACACAGACACGGCTGGGAGGTGGCAGAGGCAGTGGTACAGTCTCAGCTTAAAAGCAGTTCCCCAGGGAAAGAAGGGGCAGGCCCTCACTTCTAGCCTTCTTCACAACAGCTCATACCAGCCATGGAGCTGACCTTGGACTCAGCCAGCTAAACTCTAACTTTGCCAATTAAACTCCTACAGGGGGACTGTGCTCCGGGTCCTGACGACGACTGAAGAGGTCATTTGCTAAGATGTTTGAGAATTAAATTCTTCACTATATTAAAGAACCCACAGATATTCCCCCCTCCGTTTTTTTCTGCCCTGAGCCTCCTTTACAACATTTGCGGTATGGACATACATAAGCAACTCAACTTTTCTTGTTAACAAGCATTAAACCTTTATAACCTCCTCTTTTTTTCAAGCTATTTTACTCCTAAAGCTTTTTTGTGGTACAAAAGTTAATAATTTCTGATCCTTCTATTCCAGACTGTTACAACAGACTATAATCCACTACTTCAGTGGTCTTCACTGAAAACAAAACATACTTGGTGACAATAGTTACAGTTTCTACCTAAATACAGAGTTTCTGCCTAAAGAAGGAATTTAGTTTTCTCTTCGAAAATAGACTCACATATACAACCATTTAATCTAGATAAAGTTCCACTAGAAAGATGATGTAATTAAGCATATGCAGATTTTATTTACACACAAAAATATTCATGCATGTGTATATGTGTAATTTACATTGACACAAATGTAAATCATTGATGGTATAATTAAATACACACAGTAGATGAGTGTCAGATACCATATTTTTAAATAAATTTTCTAGCTTGACAAGTCTGTCTTTGAAACACATTAGAGCACACTAACTGCACGGATTTGGCACTAGTGGATATAAGAGCATGGGAGTAGCTATGAACAATCATTAAAAAGCTTGATTCGCTATCACTTGCTAACCAAGATGATTTAGGAGAAACTGTACAAAGTTAATATGTTACGTTACTTCTATCATCTCTCCTCTGCAAGACCACAGACTGCTGCACTCTTTCAGGAAAACTGTGCAGCAGGATGGAGTTACTCGCCTTTAACACACTGGTTCTGCCCCAAAATGCTACATGGGAACTATAGGTATGTCTGTTTCATACCTCCTGATTTCACTTCCTGTAAACCTTGAGTAAATATTTGACATACAGACATATGTTTGCTTGTTTATGGAAGCTATCTGTGTTTTTTCAGGTGTTTTCGCTAGCTTTCATTTCACCCTTTGATAGTGCATCCAAAGACTGCATGTTTAGGAGAAACTGGCGATGAGCTCATTACCCATACATTGATAAAAGTTATTTACACTTGAACTTCTCTCTACCTACATGTTTCAATAGAAAATAGTTTGGAGTTAAAAGATTGTAAGCTGCATTGCACCCATTTTAAAAGAAAAAACAGGAGAAAAAAAGTTAGATAATTAGGTATTAGTTAATTTCTCCTCTATTTTCAATTTCAGATATTTAAATATTGAGTTCAATGTTTTGTCCACGGACAACTCCATGAATCAAGGTAACATTCCTGTTAACCAAATTTTCACTGTTACCTTTTTTTAGGATGGGTTTTGTCTGCTTTTATTATTTTTATTACTTCATACCTGCTTCAGTCTCTATGTTGATACACCAACATGACATGCTTGCTCTTTTATTCCCTGTCATCAAATTTTTTTAATATAATGTGGTATACCACTACTTTCTTCTAAATTAATTTTTTTCTTGATCTTGGGAAGTATCTTCTTGCCCTTGTCTGTAAACCCAACTGTTGTCAGGCTTAACATGATGAGAATCACAATTTACTGGATTCTGAGCTGCAGCCTGTAGAACACGGACTATTGCTGAATAGGTTGGGTTTTTTTAAATAATCTTCTTTGTAATCTCTGTCTCATCTTCCGACTAGTTATTTGCTTATGCCAAAAAATAATGTGTAATTTGATTAAAAGATAGGTATTTTTCCCAGACAGAAAAAAGTAGATAATGTACTTCAGGAAAAAGTTTAAGACTTCATCATTCATACTAGTGAATGTTCCCCTATAAGGATTGCTGCAGTTAATACATGGCTGAATGAAGTTCTCCACAAGCATTCAATTCAGTTCACTATGGATACAATCTGTGTCCCATCAAACTGTGAAAAAGAGACCACAGATTAATGATGCTGGGTGCGTAAAGGACTAAAAAATGCTGGGAGAACAACTGTAATGCCCATGTAGATTTAAAAAACAAAGTACCAAATATACTAGCAGTGAAAACAAATATTTAAATATAAAATATTTAGGTTCAAAAAGCATCAGCAAATCCAAAAGAAAGGAAGCAAGGTTTTTTCTATTACACTCTCTTCACCTCTTTGTTAAAAAGAAAGAGTGAAAGAGGAATATATTTATGCTGGGTTTTGACAGATTTGTGTCTGTGATAGAAACCAAGTAAATAAGTGTAAACAGAAAACATGACAAATGTAAAATCACTTAAAGTGCTATCATACTCACGTGAAGTTTAACCTTAAATATGAAGCAAATTGCTCAAATGCAAAATATTGAATTAGGAACTTAATGAAAAAAATGTATGACTGTTAATAACTGCTCAACCAACATATTACCACTGAATGTATTGGCAATCAGCTCTCTTAAAATGCTAATTTTAAACAGATAACATTAATTTATAAATAAGTAGTTTTAGCATTACATCTAATTTCCGTCTCGCTCACCATACAGCACACAGTAATTAGAGCCCTTGTGAAACCATTCTTCTAAAAATATCGCTTTGCTAGGCACAATTAGTTGATTGCTTGCATCAGAAACTATAGTAAAAGCTTGTTCACAAAAGCAGTATTTCCAGCCTGATCACTTGGGAGTTGTGCAGATTCAGTACCTGTTAAGACTTAGCCTGCTATTTATAACTTTTACTTCTTAGGGTATGGAAATTTGTCTGCATCAGAGAAATTTGGAGGGAGGGTTGGCTACCCTAGTGCAGACACTGTGTACCAGCTGTTTCACACATAATCACAGATCAGATCACCAGTAAGGAGCAGAAATTAAATCAAATGCAGACAGTTTACGTCGGAGCATACAATGCAACAAAAATGTCAAGGATGAGGTGCCTTTCTCCAGCTCTGATACCACAGATGTGAAAAATCAGTAAACCCTAAGCTGAGGCTTAGGAGATGCAGAAAGTTTCACATTGTATCACAGGTACTGAAAAAGTTGTTTTTCTTATTTGTCTTTTATAAAAGCTGGGACTACATTAATTTTTAAGCCCTTCTCTAAGATACTAGGACAGAGAGTCAGAGTTTATACTGTCAGTACTAGTTCAGACTCTCTACTGCAAGACAGTGTAATGAAGGAAATACCAGTTTCACCCAACAGCTCAACTACACCAGTGGTTAAGTCTCATAAATCTTTTTCGCTAGATCTGTCTGCAAATTTGCCTTGGGTATGATATATGTCTGCAGAATTTAGGACATATTGTTCACAAAATTCTGACTTTCAAACACAAGGTCCGTACATCTATTTCATCACAGGAAAAACAATTTATTTTCCAGTACATCCTGTCACCACTGGGTAACAAATGAGTATGTTGGGCTAGCCCAGCTTGCAGTAGTCTTCCATGTGCTTGTACAATTGGGTGGTGGTCAAAACTGAATACGGACCCAGCACTCACTACCTTTTGTCTGTCAAGTCAGAAATACACAATGGGACATAGCTGAGGGAATGTTTTGAACAAAACCGTCTCTGTACTGACCTATTGCTGTAGTAAACCATCAGGAATAGGTCTGAGATGACAATTCCTGTCTGGCATTAGAATGGCAATGGTCCTACAAAGCCCATTTTAGGCAATGAACAGAAAACCACTGATGAGCATGGGTCTCAGTATGGCTTCCATGATACCTTCAGGCTGGTAGGAGCAAACTATACTTTAGAAATGAGTAAGCAACTAACTACAGGAATTATTATTTTGCAATATTAATGCATTATCTGAATTGATGATGGATGTGATTAGAGATCAAATTCTATAAATGGCATAGCCCATAACTAACAAAGCAGGAAAAGATAAATATATGTTTTAAAAATATATTTGTCAGATTGAGATAAAATACAGAAGATTTTTATACTAAATGCCAATCTCTACCCATTGTAAAATAAATCCTCAAAGTGAGCTGACTGCCCAGTTTATTTAATCAAAAATAAACAAAATTTAACTGATCTTTGAATTGCAAAAAGTAAAAAATTTGCATCCAATTTTAAGAAGGTTAAGAGAGTGACTTATACTTTCATGCTATGTCCATGTAACCTTGAAGGAATCAGAAACACTTATTACAGGTGTTAGAAACAGGACTTTTTTTTAAATAGGTTTGATTATGCAAACCTGTTGGGTTATAAAAAGAGATGGAAAAGTGTATCTACTACTCCATGCAACCAGTCTGTAATTACATGGGCAGCACTGTATATGCAGCATATGCAGGAATGCCCCTCCCAAAAGAGGCCAAAGACATACCTCGCTCAAACAACTGGGGACAAATAAAAAAAGAAAGGAAACAATTTTACAGAAAGATGGATCTGTGAGGAACTTCAAAAAAAGACACATTTATCCATAGGCTTGTTTTAAGTGTAAATTATTGCAGTATGCCACGCTGAATGCTTGCCAGTGTGTTCACCTGGCTCACCTGCTATTCCCTGGCAAGACTGAACCCTAGATTAAAGAAAACTCAAGTAAAATTAAGAGATGATTAAGATGTAAAGCTGACAATATCCCAAAAGGTGTGTGTTTCCTTACTTCAAAGGAACATGAAAAAACACTTTAAGATTTTTACTATTAATCTCATTTCTGGAACTGTTTATTTTGCTTTTTAAAAAACACTACTTATTTTCAATTCTGAAAACCAAACTCATCATTACCACAGAAGCACTGCTATAGATGCACACAGTTTCCACAATCTACTGTCCCACTCAAATTTTCACCAGGAACAGGCTAGTAACACAGTGAAGCTTTAGATTGTTCAGAATGATCCACTCTTTCTATTCTGAAATATCACTGGGGGAAAGGGAATATGCTCCCTTCCTCCCTAGCTCTGATATTTCGCTTTGGACACATAAGCAGCTACAAAATGATTCCATTAACACAACTGTAAGAGGATTAAGATGGTACTGTAGCAGAAATGCTCTTGTGGGCAAATAAAGGAAAACCCGAACAGCAGTTGGGGAGAACACTCCACCCTGTTTGCAACAGATCGCAAACATCCTGGCAGAGCAGCAGGGGGCCCTTCCTGGCCCACACACCCAAGGTAGCACTCTCCTAGCTGAACTTCAAGGGTAACACAGTATCATTCCTGAACAACTGTCCTACACTAAAGATTTCTGCCAGTAAATCTATCTCAGTACAGGATGTGAAAACATCTTCTATTTACAATCCTCAAGGCATAAATGAATCTGTAGAACACCTCTATTGCTTAAGTTTGTGTTTTCAAAGAGCTGGTATAATGATGCAAATACCATACATCATATATTTCAGTTTGTCACAGTACATTTCCAGTAACCTGAAGAAAATGGATTGTTTCATTAGCAGAGTAAATACACAAATATGAGTAATTAATGCAATGTTATCAAAGATGAAAGTGGTTAGGTCTTAAATAGCGATTAAAGGCACATCTGGGAGAGGGTATCATTTTTGGAAACTGTGCATAGATGTTATTTTTTTGTATATATCCTGCACATCACAAACATGAGAAACTAGAAAAGAGCAAATGCACACTGATGGCATTCAAGTGGAAGGCCTATTTTATTGGATAAAAACAACTCAACTAGAAAGCTTGCCTTCAAGGTAAGTGCTACTCTAACCAAGAAGCCAAGCAGTCCATCCCTGGTTACTTCCACAAGGAAGAAACTTGATGATAAACAAATCTCTCTGACGCCAGCTTGCTTACAAGTCCTCAAAGGCACAGAAATGCTGCTCCACTGAACAAAAAGCAAATAAAAGAACAGTCATCAGCTTCCTTACAATTTCCAAGGCTGTTTCCTCAACAAGGTACTTGAGAACCCTGCCAACCTCACCATCTCTCTCTGCTGGATTGTCCCTCATCTCATGTTTCTGATTATCCTCTTAAATCTGCAACCTAACAATATCCCAGATCCCCCTGGCTATCAACTGTCAGAAAAGCTGTGTTATTAATACAGTGGTTGCTCTTCTCAAGCTGTGTTGGTTGGAGGCTTCTGTTCTTCAGCCAGCTCACTGCTGAACAATTCTATTCTCTCCATTCAGCATGAATACACGGCACGCTTTATGCCAGTTGGCATTAAAATCTGTCCTGACAACAAAGTACTCTCACATAGAGCGATTAGTACCTTCCAACTTAATATAATTATACTCTATCAGCTAAAGAAACACCCAGGATGAGGACAGCAGTGCTGAAACCTTAACATTTCGTATTGAATTGAATACATTCAAATGACTAACACCGACTTAATGAAAAAATCCCCCGTGCAAACCAAACCAGCGCAAACCAAACCAGCGCAAACCAAACCGAAAAGACAACTGCCTATCCCATGCTTTCTTTTCTTAGTCCAGGTAAGGGTTTGAGGACCACAGGTTCAGCACACAGATAAAAGTACCACTACTGAGAGAGTCTACCCGATTCAACCACTACGGGTTCCCAGTTTGAGATCAGCATCTCGTTTTCATCTCTGCCACACAGACATACTGGAAAACTAAGAGGTCCAATCACAATGTCAAAATGTGTCAAACATTAATCTCCACATCACACAAACGATCTCTCAAACAACCCATAATGTTCATAGCAAATTTCAGAAGAAATTAAGATGAACTATGCTCAGAATATTCCAATTAATTTATTAATACAAAAGCTGAAATCAATTTTCAATAACATTGTTTTTGTTTTGTTATCAAAATGAACAGAAGATGTAGAACAGGTTTGAGCATTTATTTATCTACATGTTAAACCCATCATCTTAACAGGAGCCTCTTTTGAACTGGCTAATTATGATGCAGCAACTTGAGTAGAGGTTTTATGGCACAGCCTACAACGGGGACCTGCATAGCTTTCCTTTTTCTCTACAAATAGTTCATTGGATTGGTCTGGAATGCAAATACTAGTTGAAAAAGACAGAAAAAAAATTTGTTTTATTCCTAAAAATGTACTTGCCCTTTGATGTATTCTTACAGTCCAGCATCTACTAACATTAAGAATCGATGTCAGATGGGCTTTGCTCAGGATCAACTTCTGCTCTTAAAAGCAATATAAGGTCTTCATGCACCAATGTGAAGCAAAGCTGTCATGGATTTCAGTCACATCAGGAGACTTTTATAGAAGTAGGAGTAAAGTGTTTACACTGGGGTTTGAGGGAGAACTGTTGGCCAACAGAATAGAACACACTATCTGAATACCAGTTCTGCAGTAAGTCCTACTGCTTGCTCTTTAAAGATACAGTATCTAAACAGTGTGACTGGTATGATCTTGCTTAGTCTTTACCCCTTTTTTCATCTGTGATAGGCAGTCCCTGGTTTTTTCTTTGTTTGTGAGTTTTGGTTGTGGTGGTGTTTTTTTTTTGTTGGTTGGTTTTCTTGGTCATCCTTGTGCTATGTTCCTTTAAAAAGGCTGAGGAAAACTGAAGTGTGGGGAGAGGCAAGCTCCCTCACTGCAGGCCACAGTAAGTTACAGCACAAGGAGCCGAGAACCTGCTGCACAGGGAGCATAGGAGAGTGTCGAGAGCAGCGGGTGCAGACAGTCAGGCCTTGCAGGCAAAGGAACAAAACCTCCTAGGAATCAGCAAGGACTAAAAGATGTTTGCTATATCTCACGAAGTTACTGTGCTGTGTGTTGGCTGAAATCAAGGACCCATTATGAAGTTCAAGGGCAGTATGAGGTAAAACGCTTAGAAATCCTCCATGTTTCTTTTCTGTTACTTGGAATTTTCTCTAATAACTAATCATTCAAATTTTTATTCTATAGAAACCTGGCTTTGTTTAGTATTTAAAAGCATTTCAGCCACCTTTGAGAAACTCACTTTAATGAGGAGGATTAAGGCAGATCCCCTCAAGGCTCTGCCTGACTTTGGGGTGTCAGCATAGCACTACACAGCATCTCAAGGGCATTATGTATACAGGCAACGAGAGTATCCATGTTCACCACCTTCAGCGTCAGGAAAAGTTGAAGCATTACACGACACACATTATTAATTATATCTTAATAATATATTAATAATTCTTATGTTTCTCTTGCAACATATGAAGACCAGCCCTGCAAAATGACTTCAGCACCTGCTACACTATATGATTTCCACAGGCAGTATTTTCACTGAAAGCACGGGTGCAACAGACAGCAATCACCTCTCAAGTTTGACAGACTATTTCATGCTACCTTCTTTCATGACTCCTTCTTCTAACCTGACTTTGGGTTGGACCTGCAGAGTAGCAGAATATTCCCTCCAAATCTGGAATCCCATAAAAACCTCTCTCGTGCCACTAGTATGCAGGCCTTGCTCGAAAACGTCATTTCATATCAATTAGATAACCATATAGAAATCAGACATTTTAATGACATTATCTTCATCCAGACTTGCCACTGTCACTATACACACACAGGGCTAGTTGGCCTTTCAGTACTTAAAAGGGGGCCTACAGGAAAGATGGGGACAAACTTTTTAGCAGGGCCTGTTGCCACAGGGCAAGGGGTAATGGCTTTAAACTAAAAGAGGGTAGATTCAGACTAGATATAAGGAAGAATTTTTTTACAGTGAGGGTGGTGAAACACTGACACAGAGAGGTGGTCGATGCCCCATCCCTACAAACATTCAAGGTCAGGCTGGACGGGGCTCTGAGCAGCCTGATCTAGTTGATGACCCTGCTCGTTGCAGGGGAGGTTGGACTAGATGACCGCTAAAGGTCCCTTCCAACCCAAATTATTCTACGATTTTATGAGTTTTGAGATCATTCTAGCCTGAAATAAGATCAAGCTAGCAACTTACAAGATCAGAGGAGAGAAAAAAGGCCATTCTAAATTATATTTAACAATGACACATTGCAGTTCGAGAAACTCAGTAACGTAAATTAATACTAAGATTCTGAGCAAATACGCATCTTGACAAGAGCAACAATCATATAATTACATCAGCAAATGAGAAGTATGTTCATATTTTAAGTATTTGTATACAAGTTGATATCACTTGTACTTTAGAAACAAATAATTAATTTACAAGCTAATTTGAGCAATATAGTCTGCCAAATTGAGCCTGAAGCTTGGAAAACAAAAGTTCTGCAGGAAGAAACTAGTCCTCTAATTTCCTGCATGAGTGGAGACACAAAATTAAGACGAAGTGTCATTTTATTAAGGCTCAGAAAACATCCTTTTAAAAACAAACTGATTTTTCATTCTTTAGCTTCCACAGCTTTTAGAAACAAACACTTGTTTAAAACATCTCAGTGATGAGGTTTAATGGGCTGAAGGCAATCTCTGTTAATGGTGTCTACTCTGGAACAGAATGGATTTTTTTCCTCTCAATACCTTTAGCTTGGAAATAGCTAAAACCTCTTTCTCCAACTTATTATTAGTAGTAATTATGTGGACGAGAAATTATCAGACCAACTTAGATGTCATCTTATTTAAACTTAAGCTGATTTGTGTGCTCTATGGAGTTTTGCTGTTGTCCTGAATGAAACAATTGTTGAAAGGTACAAAAACATTACTCCTCTAATTACGCATTTCACACATTGCTAAACTCCTTAACAAAATGGAGTCAGTATTTTGTGGCTGACATTATCATACATGTGGAAAATTAGCACATATTCTAGTGACTAAAATGAAAAACTACCAGGCTGAAAACTCCTGATTTTAAATAGGTACTGTTATAACAGTAATAATACCAGATAATGTGCAACAGAAGGTAGCAAAAAGGCTTCCTAAGGTTTTGGAAAAACGAACCAAGCAACTCCATTATGTTCTATGTTTCCTCAATATAACACATTTCAATAAATAGGTATCTTTTAGAATGACTAATTATCCTGAACTGATTTTTTTTTAAATACTTAAAACCTCTCTAGCTTTGTGAGCTATGCAGGCAGGTAAAACCATGTTTCTCAATGTAAAATCAGAATAGATATACGGCAACAGGTCTACAGAATGCTCTTGACATTTGGCATAAAAGAAATGTTTTGTGAAAATGATTGCCTTTACTCAGGGTGGAAAAAAACCCCCATGTTTCAAAATGCAGAATACTGTATCACATTTCAGTGCTACATACATACAGACTTTTTCATTTATTTATATATTACAAACTAAGAAAAATCACTCAGTTTATGCCTGTAACTATGATGGATTTCAGAAAAGCCGAACTCCGCCTCTGACTGTTACTTTCTTTTACTTTCTCTATCATTCTTTTTCTTAACGCTACTTGACCATCTTAATATTCTTTTAATTATACCATGTGTTTGTATCAAAGGTACAGTTCTATCCAAATCAAAAGAGAGCATAAAGAATCAACACATACATATCGAGGCAATTCTTCCTCCTATATAGTTACACTCTAGAACAAAAACACGTACTACTTGGGGAGTTTCCATGCTTCTTTCTATTGGAAGGGGAAAACAAAGTATCAAAACATTTTTTAATTATTTTTCTGATGACTGTTTCCCTGAACATAACTAAAAATAAAACAAGACCGTTGCTTTGTTCATTATTTCCAAACATCTTCCCTGGGCAGCAACCCAACATCAAAATATTTTATCATCACATTTTATCATCTATTTGTGCTTGTCTGGCTGCTTATGACTCCTTGCTGCCCTTCTCCTTAGAATTCTGTTGTGTCTAGATACAGCTATTAGCATAAAACTACCTTAGTTGTACCTTGTCTCTAGTAACAGCGTAATACATAAGTAAAAGCCCAGATGCTGACCAGCTTGATGAGGACCTGTGACACAATGGTTCCCTTTGTTTCAAAATATTTTACAATTAAACAAATTGTTTGAATATTTTTTACCTTAAAGTTCAATGTCCATCAGTTGCAACAGTGCTTCATATGACCTCCCCTCCTAAACATTTAAGGCATCTCATTGTTTATCACACTTCTAGCAGTTGATTCTGAGCTCATACTCACTTCTTTCCTTTCCCTCTAAATACAGTATACTAGTTCACTACAGGCTGTGTTTACCTTGTTAGTCCCCAACTTTGAAAATAAATACAAGCTGATACCTTTAGGTTTATGTTTGTGACAACAGCAGATCAATGTTTGATTTGCCATCTGCCTTGAGTAATTCTTATATCGTAATTTCTTGAATTTATATTCATTACAGAACACCTGTCAAATCAGTTACCCAAATTATTCTGTGTCCATGTTGTACCCCCAAATATGTGAAACAACTACTTGTGCTATCAAAGCGCGAGTCTTGTTTGAGAAACACCACATAAAAGATTGATTTTCATCTTGGAAATGTCAAACTTCTGCCTATAATGCTCAGCTACATTTTTCTGAAACAGCAAAGTTCAAAAAGAGCCATAGACCTGACAGATCTCTGACACATCATGATAGATGTGACAGGTCTACTACTTTACTGCCAGAAATGCCCTCTAACAGAATGAGGCAATCAATGAAGAATAATAAATCTATCCCAGCTCGTAGAACTATTTTTTGTACATGCATAAGAGAAGAAACAACACATTTTTTATATCTCTGGGGACTCCTATTTTAACACACTGTTACACTAACTTTCTTTAGTATTATATGATACCAGTTACCCTGTTAAATCTTTACTGGTTTATCTGTTCAATATGTCTCCATCTAAACTCTTAACTTGCATTTTTTTTTTTTTTTTATTATTAAGCTAGCAGAGGAAAAAAAACAGATAGAATTTAAAACACGCTTTCCTGTTAAAAGAACAAGTTTCTCTTACCTTTTTTTCTGGTCTCTCTGTCAGCCAGGAGAACAACAGCTGCTCCAAATGTATCTCTTGAATTATGTCCCCATCATCCTAGAAGACATTGTTATTGATTAATACTGCATCAAAATTTTACCTTAGTGCATAGTGTGAATACATTTAATTTTCCTTTTTTGAAAATTCCCATATTTGAGATAATTTACACCAAGTTTGGAAAAGTTATTTTGACATTCATAAATCAAACCTTTCTAGAAAAAGAATTGGTTTGATTTATAACTAATGCCTTTGAATGTATTCCACCACCTACCCTTCAAGTAACAGCCTTGACTTCAACAACAAAGGGATTATACTCCAAAATATGTATTTTCTTAAGTCATTTGACCACAACACTAAGAAAACAAGCTACGTCAACTCAGACACAGGGGTTTAAAATACACTTTTTTTTATGGTAACATGAGTACATTTAACATTTGCAGTAAGCAAGTAAGTAAACTGTTGCACGATTAGATCGATGATTACTTGTGCCTCTGTATGATTTCAAAAATACATCCATGCATCACCGTCATAATTCTACTTCTTCTATTATTTTATACATTCATAGGCGCATAGACAATCATTTAGCTTTTCTTAGACTGCAGTTCCAAAGAAAAAACAGTGGTATGATGGAGTAGGAACATTACGGCACTCGTGTCTCCTGAAACCGCTGCCTTTATAAAGAGGCTGAATAGCACCTGTATAAGCAAGAAGCAGGATTTGTTTTCCTTTTGCATAAACATTAAATAAGCAAGTATATAAACAAGATATGTAAGTCAGACAGACTCCTGTACCAAAAAGTGTTTACCTAAACCTAGGTAACTTAAGGCTCCGACGTTTAATTTGGTATTATATTCTTTGAGAGTATTTCTTCATCAGCTGTCAAGGGTTAAACAGATGCAGTGCCAAGGGGGTCATTCAAACAAATTTGAAGCTCTACCAACCCAAGCTCTCTATCACATTTTGTGTTCTTAGTTATTCTTTCACACCCACGCACACCTCACCTTAACAAGGGATCACCTGGGTTCCGGCCCAGCCGAAACTGCGGCTTCAGCAGCTCCTCATGCCCCATCTTCCTCCTGTCTCAGGCTCTCAGAGGTCACACAGAATGGTTCGCGTTGGAAGGGACCTTAAAGATCATCTAGTTCCAACCCCCCCTGCCCTGGGCAGGGACACCTCCCAGTCCTCGATCTCTCTTCCAGCAGCGGCAGGCCAAACCTTCCCCAGACCGCCCCTTTCTCCCCCCACCCCAGCACCCTCTGCCATTCCTGCCCCCTTCATCAGGCATCCCTCAAACCCGCTCCCCTCAGCAGCTGCCTCCAAGGCCCTCAGGCAGGTGGCCTGAGGGGGTGCCCCACCTTGTGATTGGCCCACCTCTCCCCAAAACACCCCCTGATCGGCTACCAGGAGGGACCTCAAGCTAATCCCACCTCCAGCAATGCCAGATTGTTCTGGAACATTCCAGATCACTCCTCCACCCACAGTCACCTCCCTCTTCTAACCAAGCACCACAAGGATGGCTCACCACATTTCCTTTTTAAAGGCTAAAACTTTGTGGTCTGATCAGCCTGATGGAAAAAAACAAAAGCCCACAACTTAAATTTTGCCTGAAAAAGATTTGAACTGCAGCAACTGCCCCTCAACAACTGTCTTCCCTTCAGCTTTTGAAGTCTCCCCAAGATGGATTCACCCAAAACAGAGAAACTGAGCAGAAGAGTTGTCTGCCTTAAGGGACAGTCTACTCACAAGAAACCACAGCCCAGCCCACCTCCACCTGCAGGTAAGTGAACAATCCTTACCACAGAGAATTTTCCCCACTTCACAGGCACCGCCACCCATATAGAAGTGGTAGCGACACCCTACAAATCTTACCTCAACCGGCCCTGGCTCTGCCCCATTGCTAAGGGGACTTTGCTGTGAGGAAATGGTTAAGTGGCAATGTACATTGGTGGCTCCTGATGCCATTTTGTACTAGTACTTTGCTAAAAGGGGCAGCTTGCTGCTCCTGAATAGGCTATCTATAAGCAAAGGGGAATAGGAAATGTCAAAATGCAGAAACTAAGAACGAAAAGCATTTTTCATAATTGTGTGTGCATGAATCCAAAGGAATCTCACAAAAAAAAAATTTTAATTCTGTGTGCAGCCCTATGGCCGTCTGGCTAGACACGGTTTCATTCTCATGGCTCCTGTGAACGGCAGGAAAGTAACACTTTTTCATAGTCCACGTGAGGAAACTGAAGTACAGTAATATTATGACAAAGTTTCTAAGAATTATAAAATGTTCCCATGATAATCACACTCATCTGTGCGTCTCAGCTATTTCTAGCAAAGACAGTTCGGTTTTTTTGCAAGTGAAAACAATGATACAGTATCTGAGGAAAACAAAATTAGTAGGAGCTGTGCATCACTGCTTTGTAGTTGTTTCTGATAATTAATAAAAATTTCATATTAAGTGCAGAGGGAGAAGACAAAGGGTAATACAAACACTGGTATTTCTCTTCAAGCTTGGTAATATTTTTTCTATGGTATTTTCTCTGAGATCAGCCAAATGCTCTGAAAATACCTATCTGCATAGGTAACATTTCATTTCAAAACAAAACAATAACTCTAAAAACTTAAGATTTTTTTTTTATAGGAGCTTAAATAACATTTGGAATGTAGTTTAATTTTTAACGATAGTAAAATACTTTACATTATAATGAAGTTGCTTACTTTGTATGCCTGAAGCTAGTTTTGAATTTTTCATAACCAGCATAACAGTTCACCTAATCATCTCTAATTTAATGTCATCATATTAATTTCTGATATAAACATGAGTTTTAAACAATGTTAAATAGATAGCAAGTCTAGAATCGGTACAACTCTTGCAGCATTGGCCATTTTCTTCTCTTTTTGCCGTCAATAACAGCAGTAAAACTAGGCTTTCCAGACATTACACTGAGATGCTTATCCCTATTAGTAAAATCACTATACTGCTCCTCCCAATGTCATAAAAGTAGCTAAATCAAATATTAGTAAGTCAGCTGTAAATGATTTGTTTAGTCTTGGATTTCTTCTTATTCTTTGTCTTGCAATCAAAACCAACAAAGAATACAATAGCCATTGTACCCTGATAGCAGAAACAATGAAGAGCTGTACATACGTTGTACCCCAATGGTAGCAGATTACTGTATAACATTCAGTCTTCACAGAGTGAATATTTGAAAGTACAAGCTTTGACTGTTCACTTTATGTGAGAAACTGTTCCTTAGCAGAGTGTTGGTATTGCGTATTTTTCTCATGTTGTTTGAACTGTGAATTGCTACCTTTCTTTCTTCAAAACAGCTGCATTTATTTATATTTTAAAATAATGTGATTTTCTACATATGGTACAATCTCTTATCACACTGCCCACTACACTAGGCGGTAAAAAAATAAATCCATCAACAACCCTCTCTGCCTAACTTTCTTATTGGTATGCTACTGAGCACAACACTATCAACTGCTGGTAAGTGTGTAATACAAAAAACAAAACGAACATCGATGCACTAATGGCAACAAGCTGCACTTGGTGCATATTATTAACAGTAAAAATCTAAGAGCAGAACAAGTTGTGATTATGATAACCTAGACTTCAAGACTCCTGGAAAGGTACAGGGTTTCTCATGTGGGTGCCTGGGCACATGCTCAGAGATGTAAGAAGTTGTCCCCTCCACAGCTCATCCCATCTTGATGGTAAAGACAAACAATGCCCAGGCTGAAACAGAATGACTCAAGCTAGCTTGCTTCATTGTTCTTTGTTGAGGGTATTAGAGGGCTGTAACGGAGTGCCCTTATAAAACGCAAACGAAATAAAACTGCAGGAAAATAGCAAGTTTAACTAATGGAGGAACACGTGCCTGGAGTCTGCCATCATCCCAAAACATAGGCAGGGGTGTAATCTGCAAACTGGGGCAAAATGTAGAGTCAATTGTGCATAATTATGTTTGGAAAAACAGACCATGGAAGAAACTATATGAAAATACTCTGTAATACAAAATGATTCATTTTGAATTGCCGTTCCAATTCCAAAGCCTATAAAGGCTCACCAGATCTAGCTTTGAGTAAAAACATACTTAACTACTTTATCTTGATTAAGCCAATATTTTGTTAAAATCTTTATTGTTAACACAACTTAGATCTTCCCACTTGTTCACTGTTAACAAATGTTCTTAACAGAGGAAAGAGTATTACGTGCAGAAGAAAAGGAACAGGGCAGCTTCAGTGGAGACATGGGCCTTCAGAGGTCAAAGAGAGAACATCAAATAACGAAGAAAAGGTGAAATGGTGCAGTTATCCTAAGGTAAGCATATTTTCTCCATGCGGTTCTCAATGTGACAGGAGGATACTGAAACAGCAACAGTAACCACACATTGAGTCACAGGAAGGACCTTGCATTACAATTCATCAAGGTACAAGTACAAGCCTCCTATTCCCATCAGTTGCATCCCATTCACGTGCTGCTAACCCTGATCTCTAACCCTGCACCAGGGACCTTAACCACTATGAAGTGCATATATTGTTCCATATAAAGATTAAGTCTGATATCTGAAGATAATTCAATCCCATAAATACACTGCTGTTTTCTGCAAGAATCACCATCTAAAACTAAGTTACCATAGCTTGTTGCATACCAGATCCCTGTTTTCTGGCTCCTTGGTCTTCTCTGGTTACTCTTCAGTTCATTATTGCAGATCCACAAGACACAGGAGCAGGAGGTTCCTGCTCTTTGCTGGGCCTCAAATCACATACCTTGCATTTCAGCCCTGCTCACCTACAGAACAGTTGCTTCAGACTCTCTCCATAACACTCTCTGCTAGCTGTTTTTACTGATCAACAGTTCCCTGGGTGAAAGGAGAGCCTATCTTTGAACAACTGAGAAACACCTATCTCTTGTGTATTCGTTCTCGATGTGTTTAGAAAAGTGCAAATACCCTAGCTTACATATTTCTATTTTTAACCCTTATTGCGTAACAGAAACATGAGCTACCATCTTCCAGACACCTGATGGCCTACTATGCATAAATAAGCTGTAGCAATTTAATTACAAAACCAAAGTAACAGAAAACAAATTTATTCTTCAGTATATGATTTCATGCACTAATAGAGACAAGACAATACCAAGATTTTACAATACAGTATTACAACACAATACAGTATTTTTTTAATGTCTTTTTTTAAACATCAGAAAGTCAATGACCAAAATACGTTTATAACAGCAGGAAAAAGGTTTTGGCCCGCATTGGCTGCTAGTTGTCTTCCAGTGATCAGTGAAAGCCTTGCCTTGAGATTGTGCAGTGGAGTGCAGCCCTCCCCTCTAACATCCACAAATTAATGCAGTTTCGGGTTGCCCAGATATCATCATAACGAAAGAATCAGATATAAGTAACAATTAAATCTCCATGGTATTACTCTCTTTGAAATGCTGCATTCTCAGCCTGATATATTTTATTTTCAATGTACCCTGATACAAAGTTTACAAAAAAAAAAAAACAAAAAAAACCACACCAAAAGTTAATCTAAAGGAAATGCTAGCTTTTTTTTTTTTTGCCGCAGTTACAGTCTTTCTTCATAGAATCACAGAATCATAAAACATCCTGAGTTGCAAGGGACTCACGAGGATCAAGTCCCACTCGTGACCCCGCATCGGGCAACCCAGAAGTCAAAACCAGCATGTTGATTTAGCTCCTTTCACTACATTTTGCCTATTGTGAGTCTGAATGCTGCTAAGATTCAGCTCTAAAAAATGTGTCCCTACAACTCCAGCAGAACTGACAGTCTGACCTTTAACTCTAATTTGTTTCCAGACATGGCTGTGTTTTGATAAATTAAAAACAAACAAACAAAACCCAACACCTGCACTGCTGTTTTCTAAAACAAATAAAGGTAAAAGTCTCCTCCATTCTACTGAATATAAATAATAAGATTCAAAACAAAAATAAACTCCATTAAAATGGCTTCTCCTTCAGATGTTTTAAGAAAGGGGCTTCTTCCACAGTGACAAAAAAGCCCCCCAGCAGTACTACACTAACAAATGCTAAATCAGTTCTAATCAATTGAAGAATAGATGCCTCCATTTCATTATTTGGTTTGCCGAAAAGTGGAAAGTGAAAAACAGTTTCAAACTAAAAGCAAAAGTTTTCTTATTAAACTAGGGCAAACAAGATCCAAAGAAGTTTGGTGTAATTTTCACAGTTGTAGTTAATTTTAGCTGCAAAATAAAATTAACATTTTCTACTAAAACCTTCTGAGAACTTACACTGCAGGTAGTGTGGGGACCTCAGGATCATCTTTCTTTCCTTTAGCTATTGCCATTGTTTACTAATGTAAAGTCAGCTAAGTCAGTATTTAAAAAATAAACTAATCGCCAAATTAATTCAAGACGGTAAGTATTGAAATGTTTTTCCTGATGAGATTAAAATATAGTCTATTCTAGGTCAGCCGTTTTCTAGAGAAAATGTATTTCTGTAGAGCTACAAATAAGAATAGGAATAAAATAGTATAGGAATTAAAACCAGCACTCTTCCCAGACCAATGTCACTTTACAAAGAAAAAATTTTTCACTGCACATTAGATTAGAAAAATAAAAAAAATAAGAAAACCTTTTAAATCCTTTAAGCACAGCTTATATGGCTTCCCCTTCATCAAGAAAGATTATCTATTGCTTGGATAAAAGAAACAAATCTCAATAGAGCAAGGGCACTGACTGAACAGGTGTCTCTCAAAAACTCCATGAATACCTATCCACACATGAAATAACCAGCTCTTAAGGCAGTAAATAAAATTCATCCCTTCCCTGGGTATGAAATACAGAACCCTGAGTAATTCAACTCCCAAACAGTAATTACACGACATTGGAAGCAGGACCCATCAACCCTGAGGATGCAGAGATGACCCCAGGATGCTGATGCTTCCACCTACTACACTGCAAACTGGAGAACTAGCACCTGCTTTCAATAAAGATTCTGTGATCCATGTCCCTCATGCATGGTGGCTTTGTAAATAATTTCCAGTATCCTGAGCCTAAAATGGTTGGGAGCGAAGACAATTTCCAAGAGCATACTGAAATCACCTGAGGAAATTGTTCCAGTTCCTGCTTGCCTTACTCAGGCAAGGATTGATTCTGTTGCTCCTAGCACGTCAAAATCACCTGCAAGAGCGATTCCCAAGCCACATTAAACAGTACAGTCTGAAACAAATAAGTACTAGATCTACGTTATACACAGCCCACTGCAAGGTCACAAGCTGGCATAACAAATATTGGCAGCTCCCACCAGTCCCTGCAGATACTGGTACCTAGGCAAGAACACTTAGCAATGCACTGCTGTGTAGCTAATAAATGTATGAGACTGAGTTTCCAAAGAAAGCACAGCACAGCTGTTTACAACAGTTTTATCCCAAAATCAAGCACGATCTCCTTGCCTGAAGTCTTATGTTTCTTCTGATCTTTTAATCACTCTTGCAGCATACTATAGTAGTAACAGATCCAGGATACAGTAAGTGGCCAGGGATTGGTTTTCTGCATTCTCTTTCCTGGATTTATCTGTCATATAATTAAGGAGTTCATCCTCAGGACAAGATTTGGTCACAGAGAACAACGCCCACCTGGAAAGCCAGAGAATCACCTTAGTATGGGGTGAGCAGGGCCCTTCAGTGGATCTCTACCTGAAATGTTCTGGGAGGCAGACCCATCCACAGGTCAGATAGCTAAAAAACCCCTTGAGTATTGTGTACCCTGCCCTTGGCAGAAAAGCAGGTGTGCTGGTGGTGTACTGCAGGAAAAGAATGTCTCAGAGCTCCATTAACTCCCTGTAAGTAGTCTCTTAAAACCAGTCACTACAGTCTTTCTTCTTTCCTGTTCTTAGAAGCCTCGATTTATCTCTCTATATTCAGGCACAATACAAAAGTAAGCTATGATATACATAATTGTCATAAAAAAATAAGTATAGCTATCACTCTACTGTACAAAAAAAAGTGTCACAGATAAAAAATAGGTCTAGCAACATGTCTGTGTTATCAGACTACCTTAAAAATGAGAAAAATCAAGTTTGTCATAAGCTTGACTGAAGGTGTTTGTAAAACTCAATGTTATACATACTGATTTTAGAAAATATTGTTCTGCAAGCCTATGTATCTAATCAAACCTTTCCAAAGGCATTTCCTTTCAATTCAGGGCTTTTCATGTCTAGCCCATATAAAGGATATATATTCCTTTAAGTGGCAATGATTTCTGAGTGATACATTTCTAACTTGATTTATGTTTTAAGCAGTATATATAAAACTTGACAGGAAAGCTCTAAATTGATGACTTTTCCTACCTTGCTCTTGCACTGTTTTTAAAAAAAAAAACAACCTTAAAAGGGCACTATTTGTTTGAATTTTTGAAACAAAGAGTCCCAATCTTAAGAGATTGCAAGGACTGAAGAATGCCATTCATGTGGTGATAAAGTTTTTCTTTAAAGCAAACAAAATTACTGGGAAATGTATGCTGAAATAAAAAAAAGTTAACAGGCTGCTCTCAGTGGCCAACACTGTCTCTGAAATCAGCATGTTCCATTGTTAACAATCAAATAATATCACTAACTACAATTATTTTGAGAATAGATGAAGGGAAGTCAGTTTAGCCATCACTGCTATAAGAGGCAATTTGGATGTTCAAAGTTGAATTAACATACTTACATATTAACATAACGGGGAAAAAAAACCAAACAAGCTTGAATTAAGGAATTATTTTTTTAAGGGAAATACTTCCTCAAAATTTTCTACAACATTTTTTTTTCAGCATTAGGGACACCTGCAGCCAAAGACAAGTAGTCAAAGTACCTTGCAGTGACTCAGACACAGCAACTTATCTTCTCCAAGCTAATTAAAGGGTTTTGCCTCTGTGCCTGAAGATATCTAATCATGCAAGAAGTATTCCCCCATCATTAGAGATTACTCTCTGGAATTAATTTTGCAGTATGATGCAGACTGAATTTAGTACCTGACTTTTAAATTATAACATTTAGATGCAAATCTTCCTAATTTTCAACATAAACATTAAAAAAACCAAAACAAAACGTGATGAAAGGAAGAGGCTAACGTGATTATAGATATGGTCCTAAAATCAAATGCTTAGACACAAACACTCAGGGATCCCTGAAGGTCCAGATAATGTTTGAGGCGTATCTATAATTCACTGAAAAATTACAGGTATAAATTTGAATATAAATGTATAGATCTAAACAGCAGTTCTGTTTATTGCCTCACTACATATCAGTTCCTCCGTAGAGTAAGTGAATAATGAAATCTAATCACGGCTACAGAAGTGAATGATTACCCTACTGCTCTCAACAAACTTAGCTGTTAGCCATCATAAGAAGTTCCTGGCTTATGTGAACACTTGCAGAAGTCATTTCAGACTATTCTGATTCCCACTAAGTTAAAACTAAACTAGCTGCAACAAAGGAGGTCATTAATAGACAAGCCAAGAAGAGAGGAAGTGGGGAAGATCACTGGAGAAATGTACACTAGCCAAAGGACTGAGAAATACACTTATGTTCTGAACTCCATTTTTCTGTGTACATAGCAACATAAAATGTAACATACAAAAATGAATAATGAAGAAACTGCAGAAAAATGGTGGAGACAACAGAGTTGTTTTCAAGGCTAGTAGAGACTTACGGTGTGATTTTTAGTTATTTGTTTTACCTTAATTGTGCTAAAATAATATATTTCCTCCTGGTTCTGGCTTCAGGTTTAGCCTAGCAAGATTTTGAAAGCTTTTTGTGATTAAGTCAATTTCAAGCCAAAGTTGCTTCTAGATGGGATAGAGTGTGCCCCAGAACAAATGTGGACAGGGGTAAAAAACAGTATCCATCACCTGGTGAAATGGTTTTTTTTTTTTTCATTTTAATGTGCCAAAGGTTACCCTTTTCTACCCCACTACATAAGGCAGATGCACACACAAAAAGGTAATGCCATGGAGGAGCTGGACATGCGCATTCCAAAGAATGCTATATTTCTGTGCTAAGCTATTAAAGAATTATGCTTTGTGCTGGAAAACAAAGACCAAATCACAAAGAGAAAACATTTCCTTTGTGTTGCATGCCATTTGCACTCACTGTATTATATATTAGCCAGCAGTCAAACAAGTTAGCTGATAAAACTCTTGTAAGTCTTCATCCCACATCCTCAGCTGCCAGGATTCCTTCTAAGACACTCAATAACAAGTCCTCTGTTTAATGTCATGATGATCTTCTCCTTAGGTTCCGCTTTCCTTTGCAAAACAATGAAACAATTCACATTGCCATACTGTGTCTGAAATTTAGATTTATGAATGCAAGGAATACTATGTTGCAGTATACTTCACTGTTTTGTTGTCTATGTGATTATTCTAAAGCTAATAGCAGAATCTTATTCTAATCGGTGCAGCAGGCTTCTTAAAAATGACTGAGATGTCACTCTCGTTTGTTATTTATAACTGGAAGTAAACTGAGCAATTTTGTTTTCACAAAAAAAGACAGGCATAATCCAAACGATTAAACGCTAGAACTCCATACATATCTTACATTCCTAACCAAGCAGACTATGTAAGAGTCATGCCTGAGATAAGATCTGTATATCATTTCAGCAGCCTTATCATGGTTTTTGTTTTTGAACTATTGGCAGAAACAGGAGCAATTGTAAAGGGCCAAAAATCTTTCAAGAGATCTTTTAATTTCCTTTTCATTCTTCATAATAAACAGAATAAATGTGTCATCTTTTAATATGCTAATTTGGACAAAATGCTTTAAAACACAATGTTGACTGGTATCAATATGAAGATAGCAGCATATCCTTTATCAGTTTCGAAGTTCTTTACACATCTTTCCAAACATCGATTTCTGGAATTATTGGCTATTCCAGGACAAAAAAAAACCCCCACAACTCATTGCAGTCAATACTTAGGTTGCAGAGCACATTCCTCTTTGAAAGTTTCTGTTTTCTTGTTTGTTGTTTTGAAGAAGGTCTAAGAGAGGCTGTTATCTTCTCTATACCTTTGAGAATAGAAAGGGACAAGGCTGCAGGAGATGAAATAGAAATTTTCTCTGGAGTTCCATAACTCAGCTGTGAAGAACCAACCATCTTCTCCTGGTGTTTTTTGAGCTGATGGCTTATTTTCATTGCTACCATTCTAAATAAATCCCAAAAGGATCATTCTTACCTGATCTTTTACTGCTTGCCCTCAGCAAAACTGCATTTTATGGAGCATGAAGGACCTTCCAGTGAAAATGGGGAAAGACAGGATCTCCTATTACCCCAATCTCTGTTCTGGTAAATGGCCTCAGAGGGCCTTCCCCATCAGTAACAGAAAAGTGTTTTCTCTCCTGATGCTTTCCAGAACACGAGGAAAGAGACCCAGTTAAGACTCCAGGGCTGAATTCGTTTTCCATTTCTTATTTTTAGAAATGAGATGGCGACCACCAGGCTGTTACCAAGCATTTCTCTAACTCAGGCATCACAGGTGCTCCTGCAGTAGCAACACTCCTGTACCACCAACTGAAGAATGTCCCTATGAAACACAAACGCAGCACAAAAGAGTTCAAGGCTGAAGCTCTGACAATGACTGTAACACTCCTTTTTACTTGGCACTACAACTGAACAAATGCAAAATACTTTGTACACAAGAGGTATTTTAGTGCAGCTACATTGGCTCAGCCATCAATGGAGAGGACTCATCACAAAATGTCTTATCTGTTGCGTGCTTCAGGGCACTTGTGGACCTCTATCAGCAGTTGTTGCCAGCAGGGCAGCAACAGTAAAGAATTTACGGAAATAATGTTTTACTAAATGGTAGTAAAATAACAACTGAAAGAAAGCTGATTTGGGAACTTTGACAGAAATTGTAGAGGTCAGAGCAGCCTGTGCTTTAATTACCATCAGCAACATAGTGAAATATATAAACAGCTTGTTCCAGTAAAGGGGACACCAACAATAAAAGTAAATGCTCAAAAAAAGTGTTGTCACTTTCAATTTTGTTTGAATAAACTCTTTATCAGATGGGCAAAACCAGGGAGGCCAATACAGACTTTTGTATTAAGAAATTCTTGGAATAAATTAATTTAAGCTATTCACATACATGTGAACTGAAACTGACTTTTGCACCTATGTCCAGAAAGCTTGCAAAATACAGCAGCTATCTTGTTACCTTATGTTTCTATTTATACTCCATCTAAGTTCAAACCAGCTGTAGGTCTAAATTCCTTTCGAATTTTTCACAAGTCTGTTCTCTCAACAGATCACCAGACCACAAAATCTTGCAGCCTGCCCTAAAATGAGAAGTCAAGTGGAAAGTCAGGCAAGGAAGATACAAGGAGGGACCAGGCTGCAATGCTCTACTTCAAGATGGAGAGAAAGCCTCATGGTCTGCTTTTATGCTAATGCAAAGAAAGGAGACAAAATGGTACAGTTAGAACGGTGGGGAGGGAGCGGAGTCTTACAGGGACAACAAGGAAACAAAGATGAGACAGGCAGACTAATGCAACAACAAAACCATGGGGTGGAGAAGTCATCCTATAACAAACATCAGGATTTAAATAAACTCTGGAGTTATACTTCATCAAAAGGTGTTTCCTACAGGTCACAGGTGAGAAACAGAGACCACGTTAAGGGGAATGTCACCCACCCATGCCATGGACAATCCTGGTTACACAGCCAAATGTAGCTTTGGGGGTAACTGCAATGGGAAAACAGTGAAGTTTTCACACCACCAATCGTACAGGCCCTTACCTTCCCACACTTGAGACCTGGATTAGGGTCTTCTTTCTACTTTTGCCAACAGAATATCACTTCAGCTACATTCAACATCAGTGGATTCTACCATATAAACAATCTCTTTCTCAGAAACCCTTTTCGTTTTGTTTGAAACCACCTAAACGTTCACATTGTTAGCAAAATTGTGGTACCTCAAGTAGGTTATGTTTAATTCTGTCTCTTAGGCTGAACATCTTACTATATAAAAGTTAGAATACACATCCTTCCTCAAAAAGGGGTTTGGTACTCCTTCACAGGAGGTGAAGGGTCAGTGTGAAGAATGACCAATATTTTGAACTGCAGTTAAGAGAAGATCAAGGCAACTCTGTTGTGGAAGAGCAAGAACATTTAAAAAGAAAAAAGAAAACCCAGATGAGAACAGTTTACTTTAAGACGCTAGAGGGAAACACATGCATCTGTTCAAAAAAAATCTCATCTTGAAACAGGAATTAATGCAATATGAAAATTATTTAGTGAAACTGTATTTTAGTAAAAGTCATTAAAATAGTAATTTCAGTGATAATCAGCAATATATATGAAAAGTTTCCATATAATAAGTTAAAAATAATAGTCCATATAAGATATTTGAACCTTTGTCACAGATACTTTTGTGGACTAGGTTTTGATCTAACCTAGATGAAAATCCAAGAGGTACATTTAAGAATGAAAGTATTTCATCAATTTAATCATCTGTACCGGTTTAGAATGAGGAATAATTGGACAGGCAGGAGTTCTGTAAAACAGGATCCACATTATATAGAAGATCCATATTCAGGCAGACAGATTATTTTGACTGCTTTAGGAATAATCCATCCCAGCCTTGTGACTACAATTTTAGTACCAACCCATTGCTCCTAATGCACACAAAAAAAAGGCCACCTGGTTAAATAACTGCCTGAGCACCCATGTTCCAGCATTAATTTTGAAGTCAGACGCTAAGGATCTGAAATTTTAGCATAAAAATTCTTGAACAAGGCTGTAAAATTTTTTTCCCCATCATTGTTACCTACTACAGAATTTAAGCAAAGAAACAAAATCTTATTGGGGGTTATTTTCATCATAGGTGTTAAATCTAGTATACTCCTATACACATAATTCCAAAACAGTAAGTGAAAGAAAATTGCATTTAAACAATGAAAATGAACTACAATTACTAATACCCTTATTTTGCACTTTTAGGAAGTACAAAAAGGCATTGACGAGTGTTCTAGATGCATTTAGCAATGGCTATTAAAACAGCAATGTTAATTCTGAGTGCATAAACACACTTACAAAAGCAGAAATAAGCCTAAAATGTCAACCCCTGAGAAGCACCGTCAAAAAAAGGCCGTTTGTACAACCTTATTTGGGTATGTTTTCTATGATTTATTGCATGACTGCATAGGGTCTCTTCCTCAAGAATTTTACAGGTTGGACAAAACCAACCTAATACATATGCTTCTTTAGAGTGCAATTCTAGATTTTGTTCACTGCACAACACTGAGAAACTGCCACGCTAAAGTAGACACCCCCCCATGAGCTCTTCTGTAATGCTCACCATGAGTAGGGCAGCGCAGAGTCTGAGTCAGGCATTGACCAATCTTCCCAACACATGGGGAGCTGCTTTCCCCATTAGACAGCCTAAAAGCAGAGCATAGAGGACAATAAGAAAAGCACAGAAACAGCAATAAAGATTTTCCTGGTTTCAACAGTCAATTAGAAGCGTCCCAGTTTTCAAGTAACTAGCTCTGTAGCATGCTGAATTTACTCGCATTTCTGAGTTTCTACAACTCAAGAACAATGGAATACAGAAGCAAAAATAACCGAGCAGTGAGGGTTAGGCTAGCTGCCCACCTTCAGTAAATGGGGCTGCAGCACAGGACGGAGAGAATCTATGTTCAGGAGCATTGACAGACACGCTTTCCTAGCCCTGCTTCGTGCACAACACATTTTGCAGTTTCTAGATAAAATAGGCAACAATCCTATGGAACTACATGGTCTGAATCTGGTCTCTGTACCAGAGTACCACGTACTACTGATTGACGTATGTAATTCGAGAGAAAACAGGATATTATCTTTACAATAACAGACTACTTATTAAGCAACCTGTTACAACTTCGGAAGGCTCCACTCTACCTCAAAAAATTATTGCAGAACATATTCTGGGTTACAACATGTGATTTGTACTGTCGGCACTGGAGAACAGCTAGGTAGATGATCAAACCTCTTCTTCTCGGAGGCTGCACCAAGTGCTTATAAAAATACTCAACATAACAGCATTGCACATTTGTAAGATCAGCTGTCATACAAGTGATATTTCCAAGTCGTTCATTTCATGAAGTTCACTGCATTTCATAAAAATATTTACCCTTATATATATATATATATACATGCACCAATTTTATGTACCACAATATACACCAAAATGCAAAGTGCACCAGTTCAAAGCACGTCTGAAGAGAGGCCTAGCAGTAAGCTAAATTCCAATCCAGGACATGCACCAGGAGCACTGAGGTTCATCAAAACACTGGAGCCAGATCTGCGAGCAGCAGTAGCATCCCTTCTAGTAAGGCTAGGAAAAAGCTGCTGTACTGAGCCTGTGAGCACTTGCTCTCTGAACTGCCTGCAGTGACAGGCAGGTCCCCACAGACTGAAGAATGAAGTCTGCAGAAGCATCCAAAGCGTCAAATGTAAATATTCTTGAAGTATATTGGAATGCTTATTGTGCAAGAGGAAAGTTGAAAACCTTCTGACAACAGGAGTTTATGAAAGCATGTCTTGTCTTGATATATTTCAAATATCTGATAAAAAAATAGAGAGATTATTAAACTATACTGAAAACCCTAACTTTGGCTGTTATTTCCTGATTCTGAATTTCACAAACAGATGACTAGCTAGCCTAGAAATGTCTTGTTAGTGCTACAGAGCGCTCTGCTCTCAGCTAGTAACAGGCAGTGTAAAAACACACAAATATTGTAAGAAGGAAAAAAGTTAACCTCTGAGTCAAGTCAGCAGAGGCTCAATCTAACATATTTTGCAGTAACTTCAAACATCAAATGAAAGTGCCTCTTGGATTGCAGACCAATTACTGTCACACTGGATTCCTTAAATCCATTATTTATCAGTGGAGAGGTGAAGGATCAGTCCAGGGGAGAAGAGGAAGATACTTCTGAATGACCACATGGGCCCAATGTTTAAGATTAACAGTGACTTCTGGTTGAACAAAATAGTTCACAGAAAAATTTATCTGAATTTACCACTGAATGAAAATAAATAAATAAATAAATCAGTCTCTATGATCAAATTATATGACTGATAAAATAAAAGCTGAGCAGAACAGCTTCTGCTATTTCTGCATCTTGCACAACAGGTAAAAAGGGCGTTCTACATTTTTATCATTAAAAATGTTAAATCATAACTTAAATGCCATAAACTTATTGTTATTTTACACACATGTAGCAAGACATGCCAGCTGCGTAAGTGATTTAACAATTTAATGTCTTCTTTCTGCAAACTGCTTGCATGTGAGTAATTTTTAAATGCTTTTTTAATCATGAGCTTTTCTACTTGTTTTTGCATAGTCGGTTTTGCCTGGTTTCAGGTAGATCTAGAGGACTGCTGAGATCTAGAGGACTAACACCTGAGGTCAATATGACCTCTTGTCATGGCAATGTACTTGAAATTAAATCTTTTTTAAGTGCACAGGAGGTGAAAAGTAGTACACAGAATTAGGCAGGGAGAAATACCTACAGAGTGTTTAACAAAACAAGGCAGGATGGGCTTAATTTCTTAAATCTGACAAAATGAAGGCCAAGAGAATATGTTGTTACTTTCTACATACTACACACACCAACTGTGTGATGGGCAAACATTAAGCTAAGCAAAATGAAACTCGTTGGCAGAAACAGAACTGTGTATAAAAGAGCCATAGGTAGTTTGAAGCAGTATGTTCAGAACAGCCTCGCTGTAGGAAACACAGGAACAAAATGACCTACTCGATTTAAGATCATCTTGATTAATGTGCAGAAGGATTATCTGGCACAGCTAGCTGAAGGGCAGCCACCTGATGGCCTCTCCAGTCCAAGGACCTTATGTTGGAACAGAGTCTATAGACGACACTGTGAAAACCCATTAAACGTTTGACTCGGCACATCTGGCCAACGTGCAGCAGTACCAACACATGCAAAATGCAATACGCCCAATGTTCTCCGCCAGTGCTGGCAGCACTAGGATGGCCCTCCTGCCTCAAGGACCTGCACACTCGCTGTTCCTCCATGCAGTGCCACACACCCACGCCAGCTTTTGGAAGCTGTCTCACACAGTCACACCGCCACTCGTAGCACTTGCCTCGGTCAGTTATTTAAAATAGACCCAAGCAAGCACTGCCCAAGGGTGCAGAACCACTGCAGAGAGAGTATAATCCTCAAGAAATGTAAAAGTTCCACCTCTTTGTGCACACTGACATAACCCATATTTAAAGCATATTCAGGGTGACGGATGGAAAAAGGCTGAAGCTTTAGTCTGCTTGTATGGTAGCTGTTATGTTACCGGTTTTCTATCATTTAAACATACACTGGATTTTTTTACATCAAATTCTAGGTACATTAAAAATAAGGAATTCCACCTACATATTAAAGACTTCTAAGCAGTCGTAAGAGAAGCACCAGCTGCCAGTGACTAGCAAAACAATGAAATAAAAGCCTTTACATTCATGGTCAAACTACCAAACTTGGATATTCTTAGAACAGAGAGTTACCAAAAGTCAGAGAAAAGAGGATGCATCCCTCTCCGTTCCCTTGCACAACACCTTCACTCAAGGATAAACCCGAAGAAATTTCTGAATTGTACCTACACAGGCTAGTAAATGCAAAGCGTTTCACTATACAGAAAATACAGGGAGTTAGCCTTGAGAGCTTTCTCTACTATGCAGTGGAGTTCAGATAACAAGACACAAACACAGAGAAGGGTTATTGCTGTAAATCCAAAGAAAGCACTCACACTTACACTGGAACAGCCCCAGCAAACTGCATTTGGCTCGTCAGCCCTGAGGTTTGTTTCCCGATGACAGCGTACTCAAGGAAAAATTTAGAAGAAAAAAAAAAGCGAATTTTTGCTAGATGAGATAGGCAGGTATTTACTGGCTCCAAGAAAACATAAAAGTATGTCAAAAAGAAGAGATCACAAAGAGCTAGAGCTCACTTTCTACAAAGCCTAAGCCTAAAATCACTTCATTGATAAAATGACTGTACTAGTATCAGCGCAACAGTATTAATTTGTGTGATTACCAAGGAGTGATTCAAAGGTCACATTTCATCATTACCCACCCAAGTAAAACTAAATGCAGAATCTAGCCCAATTAACTTAGAATTGTAAAGACTGAATAAGGATGAATCTTAGAGACACTAATTAGGATCAAAGAGTAAAGCAGAAAACCAAAACAAACGTAACACTGCAGTATAAATATAAGGATGGAAACATAAACATGTCTATTAATATCTAAACAAAACAAAACCCACAAAAAAATGTAAGACAAGACCTTTTTAAAAGAATTTGTCCAGGTTATCGCTTCCATTTCAGGATTTTCCTTTTACAGCATCTCTGTCATCCTCCCCACCCAGCCCCCCATTTTCAGTCCTTTCTTTTTTCTTTTTATACTGCTGATTATTTGTATTCTATTAGATTTAGTAATCTATAAATTCCTTTCCCGCTCACTTGCTGTTGGGACTCTTCTAAACCTAAGGTACCCATCAGAAACTGTTACAGGTACTCTTGCTTGCTGCAAAATCCAGCCATATGTAGACCATATTTTGGTGGAGATGAAGCTTAGTCAGGATTAGTGAGAACATAATGCCAGAAAACAGTGCCTTACATGCATACTAATTTACATCAATGTAGCAGTACTAGCATGTTGGGGTTTTTTTATTGTGAAGATGCAGAGCAATCCTACCTTTTCCTATTTTTTATGGGACAGGAGGAGGATTATGGATATTTTCTTACTTTATTGGCTGATTTATTGTAAGTAAGGAGCTTCATAAGGGTACAGTTCAAGGAAAAAAGAAAATAAGTATTGACTCAGCTCCTGATTTACAATTATTGCAACCAATTTTAAGAGGCAGCACAGAGGGAGGTAGCATTTGTTCCCAGTCCTCTCAAGAAGTCATGTAAGCACAGAATCAACTAATAACAGGACATCTATTTCCATGCCAAAGCAGCAATAGCTTCCATTCATATACATGCTGACAGAACTTCAGCAGCAGGAAATACCATTAGTATATAGTAAAAAGTGCTGCATATAGACCTTTAACACCTCCTCTGAATATTCAGCAGAGCAAAAGGAGGCAACAAGGCTTACTCAAGGTAGCTGCAACTCTCAAATCCATTTGCCATTTTCAAAGAGCAGGAGTATTATGACTCCAGACAATGTCAGTGCTGCAGCAAAACATAACACAGTCAAATACAAAGCACGCTACTTTGAGGTGTCTTGTTTTGGTTGGGGTTTTGTTGTTGTTGTTTTGGTTTTTGTTTGTTTTTGTTTTTTAATTTTAAGATTCCTTCTTTAGAAGGAATCTAACTTCTATTTAGGTAAAATCGCTATAAGACAAGTACTCTTATGATCAGAATACAGTAAACAAAACTGAAGGTTAAAAACCACCACTTCTGCATGCTGTTACAGAGTCTAGAAAACAGTTGTTAATTGGTGCTTCCCTTTCAGGCTTTTCAGAGTCCGTAATGTTGCACTGAAAATGTTTACTAAAAATAAATGAAATATCTGGCAACAGCGACTGGCTGCTAGCCAAAATGCCAGGATGCTGTTTTGGGGAAATGTGCTGGCATGCCTTACAGGGTTTACTGCCTAGTAGGCCTTCTTTTCTGAGTAGTTCCTTGGCAGAAATGGTTGAACATCATCTTATTTACTTTTTGTTAACAACAGTTACCACTTTCAGAACAATTGTACTGCTCTAAGTGGCACAATATTGTAATAACCATTTCCAATAGTTCTTGAAAATGCACAGGGATTCGTGGACTGCTTGTAAAGAGTATGTGAAAAATGACTATGGAAAGCAAGTATACGGCAGCCCATGTACATGAACGGAAAATACAGAATTACATGCCACTAGAAAATACTTCCATGTCCACAAAGCCAGTGATCTATTAAGATCAAATTTCTGCATTTTATCATATTAAATGCATTGAGTACCACTATATATATATATATATATATATATATATATATGAGATATATTGCTGCTGCCAGCTATTTAAATAACACCTTTATTGTTAAGGTAACAAATACAGTCCTTAAAATTCAGAACTTTTCTTGT
The DNA here is from genome assembly GCA_013396915.1 of Stercorarius parasiticus. Classification (NCBI taxonomy): domain Eukaryota; kingdom Metazoa; phylum Chordata; class Aves; order Charadriiformes; family Stercorariidae; genus Stercorarius; species Stercorarius parasiticus. The sequence goes on from VWZL01006057.1 coordinate 842,151, forward strand.
TAACTCTGAACTGAAAAATTTCCTAGTACAACATAGCATGAGAGAAAAAAAAAAAGTTGGGACAAATAACTATGTAAAAAGTGTTTTCTTAGAACAGCCTGTCTACATTAACAAAAGAAACAGTACCAAGAATTACTATGTGAATAAGGGTTGCAGATTTTGTCATGTGAAAGGCTGGAGATAGTCAGGATGGGAGATAAATACTTCTATCACGTATTCTACTTGGAGCTCTCCTCTTACATTTAATTCTGAAAATCAAAGCAACAAGTGGAAACAGACATCTCTGGGGTGCCTAAACCTAAACACACCTAGAATTAAAGTGTGTTTGTTACATGTAAGAGCAGCTGTAGTGGACCATGCAGGAGTTTCATCTTGCTGAGGGGCATGCCATTAGCCATAGTTAGAAATGGGCTAGTAAGGAAAAAAATTAAGGATAGGGAATAAGAGTGTGATTTTGCCATTATCCATCTTCTAAGCATCTGAGAAACTTAAAGCCTTAAAATTTCTGCTTCACGAAAAGGACTCTTTGCATGCAGTACTTCCTTGCTGCTTTTTAACCTATGTACAATCATACTTAATACCACCTTGAAGGTACGAAGGGAGTCTTAAATCTAGAAGTACTTAACTTCAGCTTCAACTTAACTCCAATTTCAGCATTGGATTCCTCTTTCCTCAGTCTCTGCATCACCCCTAAAGTATTCCTCTATGCCCAAAAATAGAAATACAAGCTTCCCCCCAAAACAGCACTAGAATTTAAAGTTAAATTGCACTGGTGAACCTATATAATGTTAAGAATTAGCTTGATACTGATTCTTTATGCAACGGTGTAATTCCTCTTTCTCAAGAAAAGAAAACCTAAATTTTCAACTCTTAAAACCAATTTCCAGCCTTCACATGGCATAGCTTGGCAAGGGCAGCAGGCAGATACAGAAATCTGGAATGCATTTTTCTACCAGATGTTTCTAGGTCTTTCCTAGTCTCATCGGCAACCTTGTGGGGCAGATTAGTGCTCTCTGATTTGGCAATGTAGTGGTCAATGTGGGAGTCTAATGCAGAGGCAGTTTTATTCCCTGGAATTCTTGCTTCACATAATGAAATGCTTTTCCGTACAACAAGGATACTCTGTGATATTTTTCTAAATTTTCTCCAGCAGCAGCACCAGACGTAATAATTTTATAACTGTAGTTTAAAACTACAATAATGTCTATTTTATATATACACGTACAACTTCTAATGCAAGACATGTCACTTGACTAAACGATCAATGTAAGATAACTTTGGCTATTTTACAATAGTTTCAGGTTTTGGGGTTTGGGGGTTTTTTTAAGGGCAGTCATTAAAATCCATACTCTCAGCATCACCATGTCTCATTCATTAGCAAGTGATATTTACAGCCTCCTGCAAACTTCTGCAGCACAAAAAGGTAAAAATTAAAGCACATTCTGAAAGTGTGAATTGAATGTTCTCGAATTAGAATATAGTCGTTGACCTCATGAGACTTCTCACCTTGTGATTGTGAATATACTAGATCACTGCTTGCATGTTTTCCTTTCACAGATGTTCATTTTACTCAAGAGGATTGTAAAACATACAGTCTTTATTTCCCAGTATTAAAAAAGCTAATTAAATAACCTCTCCAAGTTCTGATCATTTTTATTTCAAAACAAACAAAGTTTTCTCCAGGGCAGGCATAACACTGCTCAACAGTAGACACAAAATTAAATTTTACTGCCCCAAGGATCTTAACAAAATAACTTTTTTTTTCTTATACCCAAAGCAACAGCATGTAGTTCCGAGATGACAGTGGACCTCCAGGCTCCATAGTCTTCAAGAAGCTCAGGGTTAGAACTTCCCACACAGGCTCAGCCCAGACTTTTTCACGGCAAATGCTCATGCCCTCTGTATTCAACTTTGCAGCCTCTGCTGCTTCCTCAGTCCCAAAGTCCTGCCTGTTTGAGGTTCAGTTGGTCAAAGCAACAGCTAGCCTAGCATTTTTCAGTAAATCTCCATTTCTTAAACACAACAGGTTGTTTCCCTTTCTTCAGGAGAGGCATGGAAAACTACACCTAAATTAAGAAAGCTAATTTGGTGCGATGCCTCCAGAACAAAGTGTATTCCTACAGCTTGGAAATGAAGATAATTACATAAATTGCATGCTAAAGCACAACTGAGCCATAGTAACCTGAAACAAAATGACGAAGAAATACTCACTTCAGCAGCTACCGAAAATGATATACTAAAGTACTTGGATAAGGCGGCAGTGGAGCAGAAAGTCATTCAATTCCATTGGTACTTTTTAAGCTGCAGTGAGGACAACTGCCATTAGACCCAGGCTACAATACATGTCATTCAGGGACACCGGAAAACATAAAATAGCTGTACTTTTATGGAAAGCAGTGTCAAATAAAGTCTCTCTTCTTTTAGCACAGAAGTGCCCGTTTCCTCTAGAATTTTCTGGGTTTTATGTCCTGAGATCGTTCAGGGTGCCAGCAACATCTGGGTCACCTGACATTTACTGACTGAAATGAAAGACGGTTTATGTATAATTAACACATTCAAAGTTCCTAGTTTCTGGCATTCACATGAGATTAATTATGTATAATATTTAGAGTGCTCAAATTTAAATTCTGAGCAGCTTTTGATTCTCATACTTAAGAGCACTAATGAATCAGACTTTCATCCCGTTTGGCTTCTAAGCAGATAGCAGTACAAAAATTATGTAAGAATTAAAATGACCCACAATACTAAATCACAGACAGCAAAAGGTGAGAAAGAGATTTAAGTCATCACAATGTACTTCACTCTAGAAAATAACAGCAGCTCCAGCAATAAAGTTTGTTTTAAAGTTCAGCTATATGAAACTTTTTCCTCATTCATTACACTAGGATATTTTACTGAAGTGCTGTCAAGCAACATAGAAAACATGTATTTTCACACTGTATATTTATGACCGTAAGGCCAGTATTTTACACCTATTGCACGTTTACACATTCAAAGGTAATACTCTAACTTAACTTTCCAGTTACAATAACCTTGCAAACACTTCCAAGAAATCTACTTCTACAGTACTTTTGTAAGTTAGCAAAAAGGCAAAATAAACAGATTCCACAGACTGTCATGATCTCCCCATTCTGGAAAGCATTAGATTCTCCTTACAGAGCACCTGCAGCTGCCAGGCACTACCCCAGGCATCAAGTTTAGGAAGCAGAAACACAGTATTATACTGACATACTGCTGGGTGGTCCTGCTGCAAAATATTTACCATCTACAGAGAAATCACTAAGATACACAGATTTCATCGATTTCCAAGTCAACACTCATCTCTTTTCTTTTTCCTACTTAGATTTGAAAGATCTTTTCTGAAAGATGGAAATAGATTGGGTCTCTGTGCAATCTCTCTCTACTATACCCTGTGCTCTCTCTACTATACCTTCATATTGACAAGCCAAATGCCAGAAAAATAAACCCTTAATCAAAAATATAACCAAAGGAGATGTCACATGTGAAAGTCTTAAAAGCAAGCAAGTTTACAAAAATAAAATCCTTCTTTATTTTTATTCAAATAAGCATCTTAAAAATCTCAGTCTCATTGTACATTTCAAGCATATTCCTTCAACATACTTTTATTACTTAACAGCCTACCTAATCCAAAAGCTATGTAAATTCTATCCTGTTCTGTTACGCATGATGATTTCTTGAATCCTAACCTTGGAGAACTAAGTGTACAACTAAAAGGTTTGACTTCTCACCCACTTTTCACTTAGAAAATCTAAGTTCATCTTTGCACCGCCTCTCATTGTAGGTGACTATCATTACAAAGAACCTACAGTATGTTTCATGCATTTGAACTGATTAAAAGCTATATGCTGCATTTCACTATAGTATTTTATCTAAGTTGCCTAGATACTTTTAATATTACTACAAAAATTAAGTGGACAGTATGTATTTATACTTATATTTATTAAACCAAATATGTGTCATTAATTCATAACAAAAGGTGAACCCTAGCAAAATAAGGACAGGAGAGAGTTAGAAATTGGTTTTAGAAGAAAAGATACACAGTGCTGGTTTTATTTTCACACCCTCTCCAGACAAGCCCCTTTACTATCACCACAGCTATTTACAGAATACCTCCTTCAATGGCCATATCCTTTCCACAAGCTACTTTCCAGTAGTAGTATAATTAAAATTAGCCCAGGTAAAAATACTTCTGAGTCTCTGAAGCAGTAACTTCTGCAAGGTACTTCGACACAGACAGTTCCCTTGTCACGCACACTTCATGTTTTCATATGAAAATAAATCACTGAAAAGTAGGGTCCTTACGGTAAAGCAATTGAAGCCTTAACCTGCTACTTACCGCAGGAATTATCTTTTTCAATTAGTAAGGATATCTGAAGGTAACTTCTTGTTTGTGAAAAGCTAAAAGAAATACAGGCAAGAAAAAGATTCAGAAACAAAAAAGAAGAACTCGGTATACGGACATTTTTCTTTAAAAATCACGTAAGTGCCCTGCTCCAGTCTGGCCACGTTCCTTCCTGCCTCTAAGGTTTAAGGAAAGTACAGAAAAGAAAAGAGTAGGGAAGAAAAGCAATACGCAGTAGAACTAATGCAAGCTAATGAATAATTGTTCCCATCTTATTTGTATTGGTCCCTACAGTCATCTTTCAATTTAAATGACCAAAAAGTGCAATATGTAAAGGAGTATTTAGAACATGGAAAAAAAAAAAGTAGTTATTCACAGAATTCTAATTTATAAATTTCATGCACAGTTAATCTAAGTTAGAAACTATTTTCAAAATGAAAGATTTTCTGTTTACAGTTGAGAGAAATGCCAGCATAAACATAAAAGAAAATAGAAAAATAAATTGAAAGATTTCCACTTAAACTTTGTCAACATTTGCACAGGCCTGCCTATCTGCACTATTTTATGTGAGTAAATCTATGCCAAGTGACAAAATTTATCGTAACTATAGAATTCATGCTAAAAATGCATTTCCATCTTTTTAGCAAAATTTAACCCCCCGAATCTGATATCAAGCTGCTGACCCAACAATATTCACACACCAGGATAAAGGAATAAATTTAATCCTGAAGTTGTTCTTCTGTTCCAATTATCTTTCCATTACAAAAACTGTGAAGCATATCACCCTACACAAAGGGATTCCGAATTTGAGTAGAAAATTCAATGCATAGAAAAAGTATTTTTGTTTCACTGCTGCTGCTACTTAGCTCAAAGTGCAATCCCCTCTTACTTCTAAACCTTCAAGTGGATTTTTTTAAAATCCTTACTTGTGGATTTTTTTTTAAATAAACTTAAAAAACCCCAAACATGTTCCTTTATGTTACTATCTCAGTCATATCTGCTTTAAGATAAACCACAGAACTACACAGTGTAGCCCACCATACACGTGAGTAACCCTTAGGTCTTCAAAGAACAAAGACTGAGCATCACCAACAAACTGGCGTTTTCTGCATTTCCTCTTCACCAGTTACACATGAACACTACACCAATATTATGATTGAGGAGTTATTTTGGGCAGATAAGCCTGTATGTAAACAACAGCAACAGCAGCATCCCAATTGCTATGCCACAAGCAGTAAGTTCAATGACATGCCATACAGAGCTGTAGTAACTAATTTCACTTACCTTACAGGAACTGGTAGTGGAGAGGCTATTTCCAATACCCAGAAAAGGGAAACGCATCAAAATCATTTTATTCCTCAGTCATTTCAGAACCCCAAGAAGTTTTTGTGCTGTACTGTGGTTAAAAGCATTCTTTGAATATTATATATATAAACTTTATCTTATTCCCACTAAAGGGTAAGCAGAAGTCATATTTTAATCCATCATAAATGTTTTCACTCCCAAAAGGGATGTGTAAAAAGCTCATGTGGTTATCCAAGGCTCTGTAATGCAACTCTCATGAAAGAAACTTGGGAATTCAAGAGTCCCTGTTGACCATTTGCTCCTTCTCCATCACTGGCTGAAAACGACACAATGACATTAATTATCTGCTCCAGTGCCTGCTGCTCTTTATCAGACCACATTAGGCAATACAGGGCCAGATCTTCAACTGTGATAAACAGATGTTATGTCAGTTTAGCCCAAACGAGAAGCTAGACGCAGGTTCCCATGCTATCTTCAAAACTGCATTTTAAAATATTGAGGAAGGGTACATAATTTTTCCCAGTTACCTGCCCTTAAAATCCTGAATTGCTATAAACATTTTTTCTTAGTGGTATTTGAGGTCCTGGTCACCGACCGCACTGTGTTAGGTAGGACACTGTCTCCAGGGGCTTGATATCGGTATAAGAGACACACACATTACATGCCCTGCAATCTCACTGCCCATTTCATGTTGTCCACTACATTTAGAGAATCACTTTGAATCTAGTACAAATATTTAGCAGGAAACTATTAGCTAGCAGACACATAACATCCACATGCCATGTACGCATAATGCCAACGTTGTAACTAATGCACAGGCCAGAAGAAAACTTCTCTTGAACTAATCCTTTCCTTTGTGTCTTAATGGCCCAACCTCCTGCTAAATACAGTTCAACTTGAATAGGTTGCTCAGGGCCTTGCTCAGTTAGGCTTGAAAATCTCCAGGGATGGAGTTTCCTCAGCTTGTCTGGGCCCTTTTTTCCAGTGTTTAGTCACTCTTATGGAAAAATCTTTTCCCTTGTATCTAACTGGAATTTCCCATCTAACCTCTGCCTGTTCTCAGGTGGGAAGAGCCTTGACCATCTCCTATACACCCCACCACCAGGTGGTTGAAGACCTTTTATTCCATGAGGCACAGAAAAAGTGCTCACCATGCGTTATACTTTACTAATTGCCACCAAAACCCTCACAAAACCCAATCCAAAATGCCAGTGGAAGACAACAATGCAATGGTCTGTGCCCTTCATATTCCAGCTGTTCCTCCTGCTTTTCTTAGTCTTTTGTTTTTTCTTTGAAGAGCACTGTTCCTGTTTGACACTGAAGAAGGCCTAAGAATCATTTAAAGTGACTACCACATTGACAAAAAAGGGAAAAAAATAAAATAAAATGCAAGAGGGGTTACAAAAGTCAATCGATAGTTAAATAATTCATTTACTGAAATGTCACAAAGTTTGCATCTTACAACTTTATTCACCTGGGTAGCACAGAATCTAAATATAGTCTTACACCTCTTAGCTCCTGCATCTTACACACTTAGCTCCTGCATCTCAGAATGCAGCTTCATTTCCTTTCATATATTCCTCATTTTATACAGTTAAAAATATTTATAGATAAATAAAATAAGTAACCTATAAAATGTCCCTTACCATTCCTCTTTTGGTACAAAGCGGGTGTTATCTGGAAGGTTAGTAAGTCTAAAGTTAACAACCGTGAAAGGAACTGGGATGCTCATGGACATTACTTTGAGCCTTTGCTGCTCGAGTCCCAATCCTTCTGCCTGCTTCTGGCAAATCACGTAACATAGCACAGAGAGGGACAGACTCCGATTAAATGCCAATATGTATCGGTGAAGGTATAAAGTAGATTGAAAATAAAACTGTAAAACTCTCTATCCTCATATATTCTGTCTAAAGCAATATGGGACTCCTGGAAAAAACGCTTTTCAGATCAAATACACAAAAGCAATTTTCAGGACCAGTAGAAAAAGACAATTTGAAGGTTGAGACTGCTCATGGAGAATGAACTACCCTTTTATTTCTCCTTTTATTTTTAACAAGACAATTCTGACTAAAGTATGTCTTCTTGTCCCAGTCACCGCTGTATGGCACAGACTAATGCTCAGATAGACCCTGACCTCTTCAGGCTTTGGAGATCAATTTCCAAAAATCACAGAGCAATAATCTAACATGCCTGCCATACAATTTCCCATATTAGCATAGGAGATACTCCAATTTTCAACATCTTTAGTTCCCAGCTAAATTGATGGTGACTCATAAAAGGTCACTGAAGTAACATGAAGGCAAGGTGACAAAATCATAAACTGAACTTACTGAATTGCTGAATAATTGACACCTCATCTAACTACTCCGAATTCCACAATAGTGACAGTCTTTTTGTAGCAAGTCTTTATTTTCTTTTTTTCTGTTTAAATTGTTCTACTAATTTGACTGAGGTATTGAAATGAAACATTTGCTTTCCCCATAATCATCGAAACCCAGAATATTTCAAAATACATTACTTGTGGATGTAAACAACACTAAATAAAACTTTTCTAGAAGATTAGAAGAAAAGCAGCAACCCAAAAATATGTAACGTATTTCAGAAAAAAAGGCAGAGTAGCAGCTTATAAGAATAGCTGGTATTTTTCTTCAGAAGTGCAAAAAGGGAGATTACTAGTTGTAACAATATAACCTGAAAGCCCAAGAAAATTCCTAAGTCATTACTGATAGTTGCATGCTGTCATGGATGGAGCGATGCACTTCACTCATAAGAGAGAAGCAGCAATATACTTATTGACATAAAAGAGCAATTTAACAAAGTCTGATAGAAAATACGACAGTGGTTTAACAAGATTCGATGGCAGGTACACCTGGTTATTTACTGCAGAAGGGACAGTGTCAGACAAAACTGTCAGGGAGACTCTCCTGTTGAGTCGAGGTTTAGAGACAGCCCCTTTGCTTTCTAAACTCCTTCTCGGGGAGGAGTCTAGGTGCAGCTGGATCCAATCCTAGTCCCAGACGTGGTGAATGGTTTATGTCTAAAGGATTGTATGTGCACACTCACTCTAAAATATAATCTTAGTGAAGCTTCAAAGTTTAGCAAGCTATTAGTTCCTTACTGAGGATCTGTTGTGGCAAGGAATCTCTCAGCCTCAAGGAGTAACCTTGAGAGGCGTCCCTACTAAAGGGGAGGGAGATGCTGGTGTGCAGCCGCTGCCGTGCAGGAGAGCTCAACGGGCTCTTGGGCTGTTCACTATTTATGGGGGTAAGATGATTGACTTAGAGTGATACCTGCATATCAACCACAGTACCAGTATTGTGGTTAGGTGGCATATTGATGAAGTTAGCCCTTGGCTATTGTGTTATCTGTCTCCCCCAAATCCACTTTGAGCAAGATGCAGCCATCACAACCAGACACACCCATTATGACCACCACAGATGGTTATTGGTTATGGGAGATAAAGGTCAGGTTGGGGTGACGGGGGGAGCACACCGTCACACGTGCCAGCATATTAGCGTAGGTGTTTCCTTCAACAGTGAGACACTTTCTTTAAACCTCATGAAATTTAGATACAGAAAACTGATATAGTAGATATAGAAAACCTTGTCAGTGTTTTTAATATAATCCCATATATAGCTTTGCAGTTTCCTTATAACTTTTAGAGGAACACCAAAGGGAAGACACCATACTTTTATACTGACCCACAGCTGCTGTGCAACTGCAATTAAACTCTGCTATCTTCTGTAAGAATTCATTTTAACCGATGTTAGAATTCATTTAACCAATAACATCCAAGGGATCACGACTATATTCAGAAAATTAACATGTCATCAAGTTAAGAACATAAATTACCTTAGTTGCAGAGAAAGTAAATTTAACTATTGAAGTTGATCCTCTCTTTTACTTTATGCCCTAAAATCAGACACCGTCATTTAACAATTCCTCCATCTCACAGTCTTTAAAATAGATAATGTACATATTGGGTGACTGCATTTCACTACCACATGCCAAGTTCAAGCAACCAGTTTGCATCAAAACACCAACATTTTCCAAATACCTTAAAATCAACATAGCTGAAATAAATATTATCCATATACAATGTGAAAAGGCAATCAAAAAATAAAGTCGCAACCCACCCACATCCATCTCCAACTGTTGCCATGCATATAGTCCCCCAAGGTATTCTGTTCTCCTGAGTGCAGACCACTACAGCGATTGATTTTGGTTTTGTCTGATTGTTGTAATTATTCAAGTGACAATTTGATGGTGCATTGCTCCTAACAATCCTTTACTGGCAACAACTTCTACATAACAAGAAGAGTAGGGAGAATAAAACAATGATTTTTAGCTGATAGGTTTCAAGATTTTTTAACATAAAATCCATTACGTTAATTCCATTTCAACATCATCCACACTAGCGATCAAAGTGTTTTTAACCTATGTTTCCACTAAGCATGCTAGCTAGCCAAGTCAAGTTTCTTCCCCTAATTTATTCAGGGCCTTCAGAAAATTCACTTGTGTAGCTATATTCCTCCAGCTCTGCTGTATTTATATCAATATTTAGAAGAGCCAGCAAGGAACTGAGAAGCCAATGAAACTACAGACAGAGGTTTTGCCCCACCCCTACAAGGCAGCAAGAAAAGAACCACCCCAGAGATGGAACTCTTAGGGCAGCAGGGAGATGAAGCTGCTGAGCAGAGTCCTGCCTGAGGTTTCTCTCACTGAACAGGACATGAGACAGAATCTATAAGTCATGACAAGAAAAATTGCCTGCCATGGCAGATAAGTGTGAGAAATAACAGAAGTGACTGTGACATGGGGCAGGGTGGGACTTCATGGTGGTTAATGGAGACTCATACAAGAAACAGCAAAAGTTCGCAGAAATACATGTTGGGGTACAGATGCTTCAACTTAGCATCGCTGTGTCTGTGCCCTTTCTGGGTCAGATGAACACCTTCCTGACAGATGTCTGTCTATATTGGTTTATTTAAACCACTTTGGTGCTGCAGAAGACACAAATAATCCTGTACCTGTGCTAAGACAGACGGAAGTAGGAAGGGAGGACGCCAGCTCATCCCACCCAGCTAAGTAGCATCCACTGTCATTTTGATGGTATTAACATCAAAAGCAGACCCAAAGGTCAACACATGCAACTTCCAATTTTCTTTTCCTTGTGTTGTGGCAGACATCTGTAATTCTTCCACCTACAAATAAATAATGTAATAAAACCTATACCCAAATGTTTGTAGCTGGGCGAGAGCTTTCCAATTAGCTAGCAACCTAGTTTGATCCTGATGAAGCCCATATCCAGACAAGCACTCCTCTAAAATGAAGGCTTTAGAGCACTAATTCATTAAGAGATGGATCTATTAAAAAAAAAAAAAAAACTTTCTGATTTTTTGACCTGAGGAACTGACTCTCCAAAAAAAAAAAAAAATCCCTGAATAGAGTCCCTGAAAAATAGAAAATTAAGGGATATCATTTGCAGGTACTCCAAAAATGACTTCTGCTGCAAGCTCATTTCCAGTTCTGCTCAGTATGACCTGCTATAACAACATGAAACGCGCTCCTCCTTCAGTGCAAATTAGCAGTGCTTGACTCCTCACTCATCCCTCTCCCTGTTCCATGTAACCGGGGGCTGAAAGCAAGAGATGAGGAATCAGAGCATTTGATTAGCTTACACAGATCATGACAGTTATTATTTCAAATATGTCCTATGGTCTTCCTTGTTGTTTGTCATGTGTTTATCTGTACTGGATGGAGGATATGCTTTTTTTGTTTTGGGTTTTTTTTTCACTCATGTATACATTTACAAAACAGTGCCTGATCTTAACTGCAAAACTGAACTCCAAAATAACCAAAAGGGTGGTTGAGTGGTTGGGTTTTGTCATGTTCGTGAAAACACTCAAGTTGCCCACATGCTCCCAGCTGCTGTCAAACTGAGCCTCTGCCAAAATACATGAACAAGGATCAAGAACTGAAAGCAGCACATGGAAATTAAAATTAAAATTAAACAGCATTTTAAAACCATTTAAAGACTTTAGACACTTTATTTTACACAAGATTAGTTTAGCTATTCTTTTTCAGAAATGAGCAAGGTCAGCCTGTTCCTCTTATGCATTACATGAAGCATAACAATACTGTACGGTACTGAAAGAAAGCTCATCTTGTTTGGCAGATAAATTATGGTAGATTCAATTTCACTTCTTCCATTAGCACAGCACAAAAAGAGAGAAATTTTGCTTGAAATCCACTGAGACAGGAAACAGACAGACGAATTGGGATTGTGAGGTTCTGAATGGCATATATACTGCTCTAAGTCCTGATATTTATTTTCTAAGTGAAGCAATTACTGAACAAAAAGATAAGCACGGTCATTTGAGTCCAAGTGACTACTCTGCAGGTTTTTTAAATTGGATACTGTTGTGTAAGCTTCTGATTCCACAGGGATATGATACCACTAGGAGATCTATTAAACCTGTAAACATACACCTCCACATGCATAAGGTACAGAAGATTTTCTTTATATATCATTTAAAATTGCCCAGATAAAATACTCCTCCTTCTCCAAAATCAAGTCTTCACAGAATATTTATACCAGTAATTTTATTTCCAATGCATCTCATATCAGTTACTGTTTCATCATTACTATTTTTAGGATAGAAAGTTGGATGCCTGTTAAATACTATAATGATTTTAAATTAACTTCTCCCAAAGATTACGTTCTCCCACTCAAGCCCATATTCTCCTTTGCCAGAATGGGGCAATATGCTGAAGTTCCCAAAGCAAGGAATATCAATCTTTGTCTGCTGACAAGAAGCACTGGGCTTACTGCAGTAGCAATGAGCTTCATCAAATGCCACGTGCGTTGTCTTTACCGGTTCCATCTTTAAAGACGGATGCAGGAACACGTGTTTGGATGAGCACTGTACTGAGCTCCAGCTAACACCAAGTCATGCAAAAAGCTGGTGAACAAAAACGCTTGATTTGCCGTATCATTTCCCATTTCTACACCGACAGCATTAACTCATGCTCCTAGACAATACCTACATAATCACCCATATTTTGCCTTTCATTTACACATTTCTTTATATGCCTGAAGTTAAAAAGTCATGAAAAACCCTTTTGAAATTAAAATTTCTTTCTGATTAGAAGGGGCTCTTTCCAAGCCTAATGTCTCTCAATGTGCCACACACATTCAGGCAATTTTGCAACCTCTCCAACAGAAATTTCTAGGGAAAAGAAAAAAACAAAACAAAAATCAACCAAAAATCCTTCTTGTATCAAATTAGTCATCTGCAGGGGAAAACAACACTGCTTAAATGCTCTCTGCACATATGGCATAATAAATATAAGCTACAGAGTACTTGCTAATATACATATATTTTGTAACAATACGGTCCTTTATTATCTTGCTTTCACCTTGCAAATTCTTGCAATGTGAAGATCTAGACTAATATGATCTGTGCTCATAAACACAACAGCCCACATTTAAATTATTCTTTTTCTTTATTTTAAATTTTGCCAGAAGTACAATCCTAGGGACAAATCCAGTGATTAGACCAGTCCATTTGGACTCCTGAACTGTGACCTGGTGCAAGGACAGCAAGCTCCTGATGAGAGCAAGGTGTAAACACAGATAGGTGTTTCTGAGACAGTCAGTTATTATGGTACTATGTTATTACACGTTCTTAGTTCAAAGAAAGACATTGATAAATCAACTCCTATTTTGAGCAAGGAGTCTTTTGATGAAGTAAAGGGATATGGAAGCACACAATGTTATTCGGATAACTTCAACCAGCTGCTTCCATGCTACACAATATAACCAGCTGGCCGCTGCATTTTAACAACTGAACTTTACAATTACAATGAATCCTTAAAGCCCAAGAGAAGATCAGATGAAGCTGTATTACTGAAGTAGGACTTCACAGTACAGCAGAGAATCAGCAGCAACTATAAAACTAACTGCAGATTAGGGAATATGCAGATTAGTTGCTGACAAATATCAAGATGGTGTTCCACAAAATGCAGGTTCATCATCCACAATGATGGCAATAACTCATTGAAACTTCATATAGATAACACTAGTAAATTTTTGGCAGTAATTTTCTTAGCAGATGGACTGGACAAATGTGTATCTCGAGCTCTTCCATGTAATGCTTTAAAGAAAAGGCAGTACTTTCAGCATGCCACAGTAAACACACAGGTCAACAGTCACATGCTCACAACCTTTAGGTATACCATAGAAAACTTTCGGGTTCTAGCAACCTTAAACAGAAACCTGTGACATTTCACAGAACAGGTCCCAGACCAAGTCAGTACATTCACATACAGGCTACAGATTCCATGACCTAGTTAGTTTATCGTTTTGTTTACCAAAAAGAAACTGCTCCTCTTCACACTTGCAGCTGACATTAAAAACAAGAGGCAGTATTCAGGCTAGAATGATGCACAGTTACAATTACGAAAGACGTTAAGTGAGCTGCACTGAATTCAGCAGCCCATTTGATGGTGACAGGATGATCTACAGTAATGGGGAGAGTAGAATTAGACTATTCAGATCAATTAATCTAGACTTCTTGAAGAGGTTGCTAAATAAAGAGCTATTTGACCAAGCAATGGGTCAGGCCTATCAGACACATTAGCTACAATACAAAGGACTTCCCTTTCACTCTTCATTTTGGGTTTTCTGAGTTCTTACTAAATAAGACACCTTTTCCTAGCTTTAAAAACTTTAGGCTTCAGTGTTCATTCTTCTAAGGAAGAGTAGGGTGACCTTCAATGTGCTCCTCCACTGATACTTAATTAACTGCGGGTAGCAGAGTCAAGCACCGCTACATCCTTCTTGCCTGTTCACCCCTGTGCTGAACACATTGCTCTATAGACCGCAGTCTGAGTTTATATTAGATACAAGGTAGTAAGATAAAAAAAAAAGAAAGAAGATATATTCATAGACTTCACTGTTACGTGAGCTATGAGGACATTAGACTAAAACATTCTCCTCACATTTTATGAGAATTCAAGAAAAAATTAATCGCTGTACATGGTAATGGGAGCAGTTTGCAGCAGCAGATAAAATCACAGCCAGTCATTTCAAAAGAAAATCCACCGTATATTTGGGGGCTGGTAGGGGGTAGAAGCAGAAACTGTTGAAATAATTCAAGAAAAGTTCCTCGTGCAGGATTCTTCAATTATTGAGGGCCTTCAAACCGTCTCACTTGACCAGAGGACACTGTTAATAATAAATATACAAACAACACCTTTCTATGGATTACTTTCAAATGCTGGTTTCTCTTTTAATTTGAAACTTTTTTCTCTTCAATCCCTTCCATTTCTTGTCTTGCAGTTCCTGCAGGTGTTCTGCAGTTAGAATCATAGATCCATTTAGGTTCTAACAGACCCTTAAGAGCACCGAGTCCAACCGTTAACCTAATGCTGCCAAGTCCAACCATTAACCCATGTCCCTCAGCACCACATCTACACGTCTTTTAAAAACCTCCAGGGATGGCGATTCCACCACTTCCCTGGGCAGCCTGTTCCAATGCTTGATAACACTTTCGGTGAAGAATTTTTTCCTAATATCCATCCTAAATCTCCCCTGGCGCAACTCGAGGCCATTTCCTCTTGTCCTGTCACCTGTTCCTTGGGAGAAGAGACCGACCCCTCCTGACTACACCCTCCTTTCAGGGAGTTGTAGGGAGCGAGAAGGTCTCCCCCTCAGCCTCCTTTTTCTCCAGGCTGAACAACCCCAGCTCCCTCAGCCTCAGCCGCTCCTCATGAGACTTGTGCTCTAGTTACTCAGGACCATTCATAAAGCCAGGTGGAAAGGAAACAACCTGAGCTGAAGTTCACTAATTCAAGTGCTACTGTAAGTCACTCAGAGGTTACCACTTAAGACTGGACTTCTGTTTGGAAGGAAAAAGCGGTACGGGTTTGTTTCGTTTCTGTTACTACTTTTCTAAGAATTTTTTTTATAGCACTGAGTTGTTTCCAAGTTACCCAGATCATTCTGCATATCAAATGGCAAACAAGTCTTTTTTGAAAAGCAGTATTAAAACAACTTCACACACGCACTGAGACTTAATATAGACATTCATCCCGCAGCTACTCCAAACACACATAGGCAGAGATGATATGCATATCACTACAGACGCTTGCAGAGGGTTTTCACCTCCTCCCTATTCTCTACTGAGTAACCCGTGTCTTGAAATACTGTTCCAACCTTCCAGACACTGAACAGTTCAAAAGGTTTGCACTGAAATAAATATGACACATCATGCAGCTCCAGAAATATTTATATACCCTCAATGCAAATAACGATTTTCTGAACAAAAATATCCCAGGATACAAACAATTCAGTGATAGCTTTTGAAGAGTATTTTTTAAAAGTGAACGTCACTTCACCATCTGAGCTGTAGGAATAACCTATTGCTAGACACAGACTTTGTTTTTAACGTCACTGGAAAGGGATAGTTTCCTACAGGTTGGGGAAACAGGCTGGCAGCAACCCCGTGAAACTTTTGCCCAGGAGCAGAGGCAAGCAGGGCAGCAGGCTGCCAGCGAGGCTGTGCAGTCTCCATCCTCAGAGGTTTTCAGGACGCGACTGGACGGAGCCCTGAAGAGCCTGGTCTGACCCCAGAGCTGGTCCTGCTCTGAGTGGGAGGGTGGACCACAGACCTCCTCAGGTCCCTTTCTTAGTTTCTCACTACTACAGCACTCATCCTAGAAGCTGGCAAGATGACGAATTCTGTGCTGTGAAGGTCTTCCTTAAAACTGCTTTCTGCAGAATCCCTCCAACTTCCACTCAAAATGATGGTGGCTAATGAATATAGTTGTACAGGAAGAAAGCTGGAAAGTGCCCAAGTGATGATTAAAGAAATGCCTATAATATTTGCAAAAAAGGATAAGAGAATATATAATAGTGCATTGTGCAGCATGGGTGTCCAATTTTCCTTTGCAGTACAGATACGTGACTTAGTCAGTGGCAATGAAATTATATTTTGTTTACCCGTCTGAGCAGATCATAGCATATTATTATCACATAAAACTAAGATAAATCTAAACAAGCAGTAACTTAGCACATCTAGCTGGGTCTCTGAAGGAAAGTGACAACTGTGTACTTATTATCACACCATTACAATGCAATTGAAAGTACAGAATTAATAATTACGAACTTCATCAATTTGATATGTCTCGCATAACAAATATTCTCACCAAGCATTTGCAACAAGCACAAAACAACACCCATTTTATCACAGCATCTTGATCCTAAGTGAACTATTTTCACTTATATGATCTCTAGCCATTACCACAATACTATCTTGTGAGTTTGGCATGAATAATATTTAAGATTTGAAATCCCTTTTCATATCAAGTCTGCTACTTTTAGGTTTAAGAACAATAAAAACAGCACGGTGCAGAGTTGGCAAGCTTGCCTATTGCATTTGTAAGAACTAAGATCAGAATTTTTAAAAGCCATCTTAAACTGTAAAAATAAAGACAGACACAGCAGAGTTACACGGCCATAGACATCATCCACTTTCAGCTCCTTTTGAAAAAAGATGCAAGGAAAGCTACTAAGTGCATTTTTTGGCCACACTTCTTAATCTCTGCAGCAAGAGATAAGTGACACAGATGAGAACACTGTTATCTATCAAACCTCTGCTATTTACATACCAGCATTTGCCGTTTAGAGAATCTCTAGAAGTTGTTTTATACCCTGTGTATGGTTTATTTTAAACAACTGCACTGTAATACAGCACTTCTGTTGGCAGTTGTAAAACATTGTGATTTACTCCTATTTATTATATCAAAAATGCATTTATTTCATTTAAAAACACCACTCATCACAGTGTGAGCTGGAACTGTGGGTTAATGAAATCTGTTTATGTTTCTTTTTATTTGAGTCTGAATTAAATTCATAAAATATTAGAGGTGTATTAAATTATGCATTTTTAAAAGTACAATACAGTAAAATAATAAAACCTTAAAGCATGACTATCAGTTAGGACAATTGCAGTTAAACCCTGAAACACACAAACTAACTTTCTACGGTATATAGCTTAGTCAGCAACGTGCATTAAATAAAACTACTAAAGTATGTGGACTGATCAATAAAATTTGTGCTTATACCTATAAAGTCCAGGAACTACTGCACACTACACAGATCAGGAACTTTAGTACATTAAAAAACTCAACAGCATAGTACAAGGCTCAAGTGAAGTATGAAAAAGCTGCAGTCAGTCAACTGTGAAAAGATGCAACATCAGTGATTTGTTAAGTGTGTTAAAAGTGAATTTTAACCATGTTAAAGTGTAAATGCTTTTCACACAGTCTTGCTTAACACACACAGTCACAAATGTGCAAACAGAAAGGATCGGCTATTGTTTAATCCCTAAGAAACATAGAAGTATAATGAGTGAATTAGTATTTATGAGCAGTCCTTAAATGATGTTAACGTAACTAGGGGACCTGCTGTTCAGCACAGGCTTCCAAGCTGAGGAAAAATGAATGAGGAAACCTACTCAGTTCAGAAAAGTCCTGAATTTATTAGAGGACATACATACTACACTAGTAATGCTTGAACTTCTCAAATTTTCCTTAACCTGTCATACCATCAGAATGTCTTACACAGCCATTTAACCTTTTTAAAAATAATACTGAATTAACATTAATAAAAACTTAAATGAAATCCAATAGAGTCTTTGGACACAAAAGGAAAAAGGGAGAACTGACAGACACAATATCCTTTATGGTGAACATGTATCACATATACGCTCTGTCCTAGAAGGAAAGAAGATCTAAGTACTGGGGTAGGCAGAAACTAGCAAAAGACTTGAAAAATGCACTGAAAAGACCAGAATCTATCGCCTTTTTTGTGTCCTATTGCCTTTAAACCTCTTCCTTTTAAAGCCACTACTTTTTTGTTACTAAAGCTATACAAGAAGCAGCATATTCAACTTGGCAGTCAAATTTCGTTCTTAAGGTTGGAAATACTGTTTGGTAGAGCAATCACAAGGAAAGGAAGTAAAAGAAATACTTCTGTGAAGATTAAATATATTCATCAAACTGATCATTGGACAGTCATAAAACTCTGAGTCTTGGTATCTTCTTACTTCCTCCGTCAAGAATTCAAAAACATTTCAAACATCTAAAATGCTATCAAAACTTGCATGCTTTGCAAATATAAATATAGAGTGGTTAATGCTCACCTTGTGGCTAGAGCGATAAAGGGAACATGCTGCAGGCAGACAAGAGCTTGCTCTGAATTATTTTGTGAGCCCATGAAAAAATTGCACAAATGATAGCACAGTTCCGTGGTTTTGGTGATATAATTCACCACTCTGCAGAGCTTATTAGCCCAGGTTCACAGCCACACTAACTGCTTTTAGTTTTCTGGAGTGCGAAGAGAAACTCTTTCCCAAATATGATGCCACACCCAGGCTAACGTTACGACCTATAAAGACAACCTAATGCATATCACACATATATATGACTAAGATTTAGATTGTTCTAACTATTACAATTTCTCCTTTTCAAACGCTTTGTTTTGAAAAGATTTTGCTAGTTACCTACAGAATTTGTTTTATGGTGAATAAAAACTGCAGTGGTGCTCTCAGCACAGCAGGATCTTTGCTTACAAAATTTCCATTTAAAAGTACAAAGAAAGATAACCTGACCCAGATAATCAAGGTAAACACAAGACAGGTCCAAAGCCACCACCGTACCATAGCCATCTGACTTAGAATAAGACAAAAATCCTATAATAATTATACATACCACAACCATTAATAATGTCAAAGATGCAGAGTGTACAGATTTGGGGGCTCACATTATATAGGCACTGATAACAAACCATGAGTCTCACATGTTTCCAGGATAGCATAAGGGAACCTAAGGCAGCATCTGTGACAACTTCTTAACATCACAATAACAGAAACTTGAGAGAGGTCTCTGATTTCCCCATCTTCTGCCATTCATCTCGATTGGTAGTTTTGCTGCTTTTCTGCACTTGCTTGCCCCTGTGTGAGTAACAAAGCAGGGCAGCTCTGAATTTCAGCTTTTAACTCAAGTAATTCTGTTGTCTTAGATTCGAAAACAGAGGGTGCAATGATCAAAAAAGCTTCAATTTTTATCACTTCCTCTCGTGATCTTTTTCCCTCACATCAATTCAGCCAGAATTTGTTATATGTCTGAGTGTCATGCACTGTTCTGTGCAGAATAAATAAAACCCCTGACCGCTGCCCTCCAGCTAATACTCACATCCCATGCAAAGGCATCATCTAACCTTGTATTTCAGTCACCTGTGGCCTTCTGTGTGGTATCTTGGAAACACAGGGAAATTTACTTTCTTCACAGCTTTTCTGGAATTCCATCTTCCCATCACTTTAAAACTAGAAAAGTTTTTTGGCCAGAAAGATCTTTTTTAATTACCAAGTTCTTTTATGCTGGAAAGATTCCTACAAAACTTCAAAATCAAATCATACATCACTCAGAGCTGAGTATTTTTTTAAAATCCACATTCATTTGCCTCATTTGTTAAGAGCTCTTCTGTCTTATCTTTTGGTACCTCACCAAAAGGTATGAATAAGATCAAGTGAGGAAACACCTAATGAAGATGAAGGATGGAAACTTGAATTCCAAGAGCATTTTGATTCCTGTCTTGTTAGAAATCTATCTCATTCGGCACATGGTGGTGGACTGATGCAACCTTCTCCCAAGCATGTCACAGGGACTCGCCCTGTTTGGCAAAACCACACTTCACCATTTAGGGTTGTTTCTATCCATCAGGGAGTGCAGGTAATCCCTGAACACAGACACAGCTCCAGGACCAGACTCCCCTCTAAATACTATCAGCAAAATACTGACCCAATCCATACAGTTCAAAACCTCTCCGAGGATGGCTGCCGTTTCACCTCACGGACTGACGCTCTGAGCCAGGCAAGGATACTGCCCAGCACCTTACCGTGGAGGTCTTTCTGAAACCAGACATACTGCACCTGATATTCAGTGATAATGACTAACTTAATTCACGTGTTTATTTAATGTAATCTATTATCAGGATTAATGTAATCACATATCCAGGATTCAAGATTAAAGTATTCTGATGTAGAAAAACAAGAGAGATGGAGTAAGACGAACTATACTGTGCTCTGCCAGAAAGCAAGGCACCATTTTCATTGTGGAGTGCCGTATTGAACTCTAGTGGCCTATTCCAACAGGTTTCTAAGGAGCATATAAAATTGTGTATAAATAAACTACCTATTTAAAAAATCTATGGCACCTTTAGACCAATACACACCTCTACGTTGCTCAATGGCTTTCCAATACAAGCTGTATCTGTATTAACTGATACCGGAAGAAGAGTCCTAACATACCATCAATTTTCCAATTATTAAATAAAGCCCACAAAACAACCCAGGAAGATGCATAAGATTTTCATTATATAATACATGTATATATCCTAAATATAGACATATAATCTATTTTTATGCTTCATTCTAAACCTATTGTAATAACTGCACTCCAGCTCAGGTAATTTAATCTCATATTCTATCAAGAACATACCACTGGAGTTTTATTTAAAAGACAATTATTCTTTTGAAGAACTTGTAAGACAGGATAATAGAGTTTAGAGAAATCCTTTGCCCAGGTGGGATTTCTTAGGAAGTTTTTAGAAAGCCAATCAATAAACATTTGCAGATTGAAAATCTGATCACATTCAAGACAGTCCCAAGAGGGAGCTGTGAAATTGTCATTTCAGTGAAAGGATCTCAGCAGAATTAGTTATCTGTCCCTGAAAATTGCTCAAGGATAGGGGACAGCAGTGGGTGTAGCAAAGGCAGTCAGAATCAATAGAACAATACTGTGTGTTATTTACAACAGCAGGCCTCCACCTTGTGATCTCTATTATAAAAAAGGTTAAAATTTCCTTTATGCTTCAACAGAATATTTGAACGAGACTGGATGATTATTTAGGGAGGGTCTGCGGAGGAGCTATTGATAACTACGATATTGTGATACGAAGAGTTTTATTTCTAGTTCAATCAGATCTGACTTTAGAGAACCAACACCCTCTGAAAGCTCTTGGATTTAATTTTTCTAACACCCCACGCCCACCACTCCTGCCAAAACAGTTGCTGGTATCAAAAAAAAAAACAAAACCAGAAAAGAGTTAACTGCTCATAAAAACCACTACTTGATACTTCTACCAGTAGATGATTTATAGGGATAAAGCTGACCTTATACAGAAACAAAGCTGAAGATCATCTCGGTGAAAGTCCTTTTCCAGGAGGTTTCAGAGACCCCAGTAGAGGAATCCAGGGATGATTACTATCCTGTATCTTCTCCATGGGTACAGGACTATCCAAGATGCCATCATCTCTGAGAGATTTCACCTGTGAAACTATACTCAGCTCGCTGAGGACCGAGCGCCTCATTTTTAAAGGACACCAGTGTCACAGAGAGCTGTGTCAAGCAGCTGCTCTTCCAGCAGCCTCACCTTGGAAAAATGACAGGCAGGAATAGTCACAAAGGCAGAAATCTAGAACGTACATCTGTAACCTGGCATCAGCCAGGCTCGAGGCACCCAGTTGCTCACAGCCACCTTTGGCATCTAGCTCTGACTCTCTCTACCAAATACTTTCATCACTACTGTGTGACTTCTATTTTTTCCCTTCTCTCAAGTACATTTGGGTTCATGTTCAACCACCATTCATACCTCATCAATTCAGCTCAGACACCAGCAGCCATCTACAACTATCCCTTAGCCATTCTTACAAAGCACAGTTTGGTGCATACCAAGTCTGGCAACATCTTATGACTTTTCATTTTTTCATCAAGAAAATTACATGCCACAATGGAGCCATATCCCATGCACACAAGGAAATCAGGAATGATAAAAGAAAAAAAAGATTTAGTTATGCCATATTTACCAAATAAATGCATACATCTTTCCCTGTGCCTTCTTCACCTCTATAGAGGAAACAGGAGAACTGACTGTCTCCAGTTCCATTTCTGTAGGAGTACATGCAATATTGCACAGAATTTTGCATTTTGATCACCCATAGAGAGGCTGATAGACATTTTGAATTTACACCAACCTGTTACAAAATCAGAACAGAATCAATTAAAACGATAAAAACACCCTGAATTTCCATATCTGGCCTGAGTATGTGGAAATGCTCTCCAGGAGTGGGTGGGAGCTTTTTAAAAAAAAAAAATTAAAAAAATCTTTTTTCTCCTTTGTTTCTTTCATTTTTTCTCCTGAACACTTCCTCATCTCCCCTACTTTTACTCCTACTATGTGAGCATGTTTCATGTATAATATGACCAAAATATTAGCTAGAACTGAAGCCATAATTCATGGCTTTAAGCCAAGTCTCTCCAGTGGGCCCACAAGACAGCACAAATTACTCATTAAAACTGGACAGACAACTAACATTCTTGTCATGACGACAAGACATTAAGGTTTTGTAGTTGATGGGCAATTTATTCTTTTATTCATGTTGCTTTTTCTCATTGTGGTAGTAAATTTGTCCCTTCTTGGGCCATCAATACTGGATCTTCAACAAGTGAGAATAGACGCCAAAGTTTCACAGGTCAGATTAACAGTGAACGTAGATGGCAGTAACACGTGTATCATTCACATTCGTGCGAGTACATTAAGCGTGAGGTTGCCCAAAGAGAAATAAAACTATACAACCTCTCCATTCAGGAATCTCTGATGAATTCTTGAAGAGCAATCCCACCTCCTACTTCCTTAACATACACAGACAAATTTGTGCAATCAAAAAATCTCTCACAGAAACGTCCTCTAAGACTAAAACCTTGCTCAAACTTGAAGGAAAAGCTCCCAGGGGAAGAGAGGAGACAAGTATTGATTGGCAACAATTTCACAAAAACTGGAATTACAATTTTGTGATAATAATGAAAATAAACATGAAGATATTTTCTTTTCAGTCCAATCTTGTACTGAGAGGAATCAAAAATACTTTTTGTGGTCTCAGAAACAGGTCATCGCTTTGTTTCACATAAATAAACAATTCTGCACTGAATGGCACCCTATGAGTGGCCTGGCCTGAGAAGGACAAATGAAGAGGTAAAAGCACAGGGAGAGGAAGGAGCTGTAAAGCAGACATTAATCACCAAAGCCACTCCTCAAAATAAAATATATCACCTGGTTAACCCTCAGGGATATATGGTCCCTTCCTGCATACAGGACTGGTATGGCAGCTGCAAAATACGTGTTCTTCAAAATACCATGTGGAAAGGCCACTTCCCTGGCTGGGACTGTTCCCTTGTATTACTTGTCCCACACTGCACCATACCCCAAGGGAAAAGGCACCCTGTCTCAGCTAGAGACTAAGCTGCTTGTTCTACAATACAGCTCACAAATATCTTAAAAACCAAACCCACCACACACACAAATCCTCAAAAGCCTTTCCAGACACTTACATTCCAATTGATGCCATTAAGTTGATCTCAGATCCTGCAGACTCCTGTTGGGTTTCAGGTCTACTGTGCTTATGATACTCCCAGGAACCAATTTGTGAATCTGTATACTGTTGGAGAAAGATCTAAAGTTTAATGACAACTTCTTTCATAGGCCTTTATATTATACTGTGGAAAATAATAACAGAAATAAGACAATTATTTAAGTAGCTGCTTGGCCAAACTTCAGTGAGAAGTGTAGTCAAGCTCTAATCAAGCTAATAGGAAGCAGAATGACTGGAAGAACATGAGGAATGAGTAAAAATAAATGAAACCTGGCTTTCACTTGCAGGAATCAGTAAGCCAATGTGATTGCAGACAAATCTATCTGTTACCTCATGCAGAATAAATCTGTCTTGTCATCAGATACACACTTTACCTTTCACAGATACACATATTAAGATGGCTTTGTACTAGTGATTATGAGCTCTGCTATATGGCAGTGTTCCTATAACACTGCACCAGACTTCCTGATGAAGTGACAATTTACAAATGCTGTTTAGTCTTCTCTGAAATTTATTCTCTGAACCTAGATGAGTTAGGCAACAACTGCCTGATGTATTTGTAGCCCGTGAGTGTTCTCTGAAAAGAGCCCTAAAAATCAAATAACTAGCACAAAACTTGGCTTATCCCAGTTTACCTGCTTAGTTACTTATTGAGAACTAACTCAGGTATCTGTCGAGGACAGCCATTATAGATGTAAAACTGACAAAGGTGAAGTCATTGAACATCATCCTTCCTTCTTTGGAATTATTTGCTGGTGGCTGTACAAGGGAAAAAGAGTGCTGCCAGCATGCAGGGACACTAACCCCTTGGAGTTACAGAGCTGCTCACAAATAGAGGAATCTGTGAATCATAGAATTGTTAGGGTTGGAAGGGACCTTAAAGATCATCTAGTTCCAACCCCCCTGCCATGTGCAGGGACACCTCCCACTAGATCAGGTTGCTCAGAGCCCCATCCAGCCTGGCCTTAAAACCTTCCAGGGATGGGGCTTCCACCACCTCTCCGGGCAACCTGTTCCAGTGTCTCACCACCCTCATGGTGAAGAACTTCTTCCTAACGTCCAAGTCTGAATCGTCCCATCTCTAGTTTTAATCCATTCCCTCTAGTCCTGCCATTACCTGACATGTGAAATGCTGTGAAAACATGGTTATTGTGAAATGAGGCTTGGAGCACCCTGGTCTAGTGGGAAGTGCCCCTGCCCAGGGCAGGGGGTCGGAACTAGATGATCTTTAAGGTCCCTTCCAACCCGAACCATTCTATGATTCAAGCTAGCACCTGAACTAGTAGTAAAAGAAATGCTCACTGAGATTACTTCCTTTGTGCAACACACCTCTTAGGGAAACACTCTTCATATTACGAGAAGGCCCCTTTTTTCTCACCCAAATCACCATAAAGATGTTACCACAAGACTGAGGAACAGACTTTTTTTCCCTCTAGAACTTAGGAAAACTTGTCATATGCTCACAAATTATATACTAAAAACATTTGTTAAGACTGGAGGTAAAAGAGTGATAAGAAAGCCCTTTTAAAGATACTTTCCTGAGGAAAATATGTAAATCCTCATCTGAGGAGAAACATGGAAATTACGAGAACTCCTCTACATATTTCTGGGAGCCCAAAAATCTCCTATTGCCTTATAAAACCAGCTACAAACCCATCTCAGTCCTGCTCAGTGTTAGACTTTATTTAATCTCTCAGACCATCTTCACAATTGCCTTTAAACCTTTGCTCCTCCAGTCCAATTTTAGACCATAGTGAGCTTTGCAGGAGTTGAATGGAAGACATATGCCTCCGATCTGGAGCTTTGTGTAACCGCATTCAGCCACGAACCCTTCTGAAGTCACAGAGCCTGACCAGTAAGAATGAAGTTAATTATAATGGCTGTTTTAACATGAGTAGTAGGTTATGCAACTCAGAAGAATAACTCAGTTATTTTAATGGGGGTCATCATTATTCAGAGAGACATTTGAGAGAATGCTCTATGTGGTTTAATCATTTGAAAAGAAAGGTTTCAGCAATCACAAGAGTGATTTTTATGTTTTCTATAGAACAATGTGTCTTTGCTACCATAAAATAAAGACAACAGAAAACGTCAGAAAGAAAAAGGAGAGCTCTTCTCATCACCTTTAAGTTCCTGCTGTGTATTGGGCATTTAAACTGAAACAGCCTCTTTCCCCAAAGAGAATTTTAAATGCTTTTCTTAACTGAGCCCATATTAGCCTTAATCAATAGGCAGCAAGGGATCAAATCTTCAAAACCAGGCAGCACCCAGCAGTTCTCATTATGACCTGAATGTCCACTTCAGCAGACATTCAAGCAACTAGAACAGTTTTGGGACTTGAGATTGACCCTTTTCACAGACAAAAGACAAAATGTTTTGTATAAGCCTAATTGTTTTGTGTCGCCCCCCCTACCATCCTACTCTGAAGAAAAAGCACTCCTGGTTCCTGGACGCTAAAAAGATGTTCCTAAAACTTCAAGTAGATTAAATTCCTTTTGTGGTGTTGTTTCAAATACCCAGCAGTTGTAAGGTATCATATTTTACATTCAGAATTGCAAGAAACAGTTTCATTGAGAGGTTCTCGTATTCCCATTCTCAAAGCACAGGCTTTGAATAAAAATGCACTTTATGTTAAGAGTATGTATCCCACCTCATAAAAACCTCATTGTGACAAGTCATACATCTCCATAAAAAACCCCAGCCCCCCTGAAGTGTACAGGTGCTGAGAAAAATCACCATAAAACTTAGTTAAAAACTCCAAAGATTAGGACCTTGCAGGTATGCTGATACATTTTCGTACATGTTTTGCCAGGACTTCCCCTGAAGTTGCACAGCAGACCACAGCTAGAAACAGAAACAAGGACATCGTCTGTCTCCTGTCCTCAGTGAAAACTCCTTCACCAGCAGTGACACCAGCTAGGAAAAGAAGGTATGTGAAATGAATGCAGCAGACAAAAAGCTCTATGTTCGAAGGACCAAGTTTGAAACAAAACAGAGGCATTAAGATTGGTAGTGAATGAGAAGGGAAGAGAGTTACAGCCAGCTGAGACAGAAGACACATATATGTGGCACTAGAGGGCAGGGTGACAGAATAAGGAAACAAAGGGCAAATAGGAACTGAGAAGAGAGATGGCACAGAGTACTCTTAACTATCAAATCTAAAGAGCCTCAGATTGGGCTATAAACTGAGAATATTATGTTCTTTATTTACAAGGATATTAACAACAAGCAACAAAACCCAAACCCATCCGGTCTCTGTAAAACATAGGATAACACAGAGATAATCAATGCAGGAAAATCCGTAAGTATATAATTTAATCTCACAAGTAGCATTTCAGTAGCACACAAACAAGGAACAATCCACAACCTGATCAAAACAGGCCACGCAACAGTGAGGTAAACACTGCCCACTCCGTGATAGGAGAGGTGCTCCACAAAGGAAAAACAAGGACTATGTGACTGATCATGGAAGACTAACACACATGCAAGAAAAGCAAAACCATACTTTTTGCATCTTCTACCTTGAAACAAACCTCATTTCATTCCTTTACATATAAGTATACTCATTTTGCACATACAGTAAAGCCAGACCAGACTGTACGAAGTCATTAAAAGCAATACTGAAACTCACCCCTTCAAACCACTATCTCAATACATTTAAAAAATTTATTGGTATTGCTTGTGGATCATTCCAAAGCAATATCAGACAGGAATATTCTCTATTAACAGCATTAGTCAAAGACAGAAGTACTCTGACAGCTCTTTGACCCTTCTGGAGCTCCAAGATCAGCACATTTCAAACTTCAGAAACTAACTGCACACAGCACACACCAACTTGTACTCTCCTCTCTCACCCAGCTCCCTCTTCCTACGCACATACACTTGCACATTTGGTATTTGCAGGAAGCGCAGGTCACTCCTGGAGTCAAACAAAACACAATGTGTTTTCCCTGCAGAGCCCAGCCCTCGTTTGAACTGATACTAGTACACCTCCCCCCACAAAGATACAACTCAGTTTCCTAGCCCTCTCTCCTCCCTTTATATTACTTTCAACCATCAACTGTTTAAATCCCACTTACCTCCCCCAGCGTTGTAACCATGGTTGTTGAAACACCTCCTTCTCCAACAGCATCTACAGTTTTTGAGAAAGACAATGTCCAACTGGGACAGGCTCAAAGAAAGGGTCTGATACTACTCCAGAAAACCCTTTCATAAGAAAATTAAATGAACAAAAAGAAACGAAAATGATGCTACTTCATTCCTCTAAAATGAAGAAGAGAGGAGACAGGATTGCTTCTAACCATGACAAGCAGATCAGTCCATTTTCTTTTTAACAGGAATTAAATTAATTAACAAGTTGGATTGTATGGTAGTTTAATGAAGACCACCAGAATCAGTGGTCCTCTATATAATTTATGAACTGACTTAGCTGCTGAG
Source organism: Stercorarius parasiticus (assembly GCA_013396915.1). NCBI lineage: Eukaryota > Metazoa > Chordata > Aves > Charadriiformes > Stercorariidae > Stercorarius > Stercorarius parasiticus. The sequence continues at coordinate 870,753 of VWZL01006057.1, forward strand.
AAAACACTAGCTACTGCTTTTTCCAAACCACCTACCTACGTAAATACGTACTGATAACGCAAGGGAGCAGTCATGTTTTTGTCATGTGTTTCAGCATAGTAGCATAATCCATCATTTTGGGAGTACTGAAGGGAGAAGAATTCTGTAGAAACTTTTTCATGTTAGAAGAAACAAAATGTTTCTTTCTGCAGTATGCTGGGCACAAAAATCTTGGAGAAAGTTTGAGAAAATCTGTTGCTAAGTTTGAGGTTTAAGCTTCTAAAACGTACCCGAACCCAGATAGATTCCATAGCATTTTCTGACAAATCCCTTTGCTTTCTATAGCGCACTTCTTCATTGAAAACCTCGTCATAAAAGTGTCACCAGGGAGGTTTGAGTTTGTGGTATTCAGTGGTTACGAGGTCAAGAGTGTTGAGCCCGTATATTAAGATACAACTATTAATTATTACTAATTAAAAAAATCCCTGAGGTGTAAAACCTGACATACTTAGGGGAAAGGCAGTCCTACTGGATTTTTAATAATCACACATTACTGTTCAACCAACCTGATTACGGCCTTGGGGACACTCATGGGCAGCTCCACTGACCAGGCATCACTGCCTGGAATTTGGTAATTCCTCAAGGGGAGAGAGAAGGCGGTTAGAAAGCAGGTTACAGAGCAGGGGGACAGAACTGAGATTTTGATAGGAAAAATTATCCTGACTTCTTCAGACACACCTCCATATCAAACTCTGACATCAGACACTTCTTCTATGGTTCACTAAAGATTTATGCTTAGAAAGAAGGAAAAGCGTAACAACTTTAACAAGTGCTCTAGAAGGTTTTCAGCTTCACGTGTTTTAGACAAAGAAGCACGTGGTACTAATGTTCTTTTTACTAATAAAAATTCTTTCTGATACAGTACTTATTAATATCTATTTTGATTCAAGTACTAAAAGCTATGTAAAGTTGGAAAAAATAATCAAAAATTAAACCCTGTGAAAGTACTTGTGCAGCTCTAGTCTTCAGGGAAGAACAGGAACTTTCTGCATTAAATAATTTAATCTCTATAAGCAGTAGCAACTTACACACGCAGCAGAGCTTTTGACAGGCATTTCCTGTATTTGCAAATGCTTCAATAAGCACAACGAGGACTGTTTAAGTTACCAATGCATTTTTAAAAGAGAGAATTAGAGCTATCCATTCCAGGTCATTACTCACGGAAGCCAAGGAGATTTCCTACTGCTACAATAGGTGGTTGGCTAAAGAACTATACCCTTCACCCTGGAGGGCGGACACACCCCCTCTTATTATTCCCTCTGGATTATCAAATAAAATTCTTTATAACTGAAAAATAAACCTGATTATCAACATGTCTTTCTGGACTGCACAATGCACATCTGTAATATCATTTTCTCTCATTTGAAAGTTCAGGAAATCCAATTTCCATGGGCTTGAAATCTGTTCCCCTTTCATTCTGCCTAACAGAAGAGCACAACTGTTTGTTCATTGGGGTGTTTATTATTAGAAAGTCTAGCACAAAAAGGAAAAAACATCCAAAAAAGCTCCCAGCTACAATTTTACTCTGAAGCTACATTGATAGCAGGCAGTATTTAACACATGTGAATGTCATCAAGCTACTTTGCCGTAGAACATAAAGGAGGAATGAGTAGGAGCAACGTATTCTGAAACATGGATCTTCACGGGGTTTCACACCCTGCCCAAAGGATGACTTCTCTATACTAACGTGAATCCTCTTTTGTACCCAAAAAGTATTTTTCATCTGTGAAATTTTTCATCATGTCTCCTCTGTGTTTTCATAGATGTTAAAATAACAAATGGAATGAGATCTTTCCCTAAAGAAAAAAGGAATTCTATTTTAACAGCCATATATGAAGCACTGACATATCCGAATCCTGTTGCTTCTACTCAGTAAGCTCATTTCTATTAGTCACAGCACACCTTTGACCTCAGGACTGCTACATTGTCTTTTCAGAATTTTGTCAGAACCTTTTTAAATGTTTTTTCCCTTTTTCTAAAATCCTCAAACGGAATTGTTCTCCAGAAAGAAAGCTTGTTTGCCGTTTTCTGGCTTCCCTCTTCTGTGCAGTGTCACTTATGCTGCAGAGCCATTTAAGGCCTACATAAGAAATAAGCTTTGACTGTCAATTCCCTACAAAGGCATAGGCTGGGTGACCTCAAGAAACTGCAGGTTTTCCTCTTCCTGTCCAAAAGAGGAATAAGTTAATTTCTGTATCTTCCTTCAATTAAAAACAAGCAAAAAACACTATGAGCTGAAACATCAGAAATTTGTAAGAGAGAAATATTATTTGCCCTGTACACCCCCTAATAATAGCCTCATTTCATCAGATTAAAAAAATCCATCAGTCATTTATTGTGAGTGACTAGTACTTCTTGGGGGCAGGATGATGACTAACAAAGAGCAATAAGCAAACTAAATGAAAGCAATTATATGCAAAGAATCACCAACTTAAACGAATGAGCATCAACAACTGCAAGCAAAATAGATGGGAACACAAGCACTGGGCTTGTACACAATGTACAACAATCAAGCATTACTTTCCATGTTGGTGGAAATCAAGACTATGACAGCACAGCTAGCTGGCTGAGGGAGGCCAGTGTCCTGCACTGCACCGGTGCAGGCCCACCTCAAGCTCTGTGTGCAGCTTTGGGTGACTCAGTAAGAACATCAGAGTGTGTCCAGAGGAGCGTGACTAAGATGGTGAAAGGTCTCGAGTGCAAGACTTACCAGGAGCGGCTGAGCTCACTTGGCTTGGTCAGCTTGGAGAAGAGAAGGCTGAGGGTGCCCTCATGGCAGTCTGCACCTTCCTCCGGGGGGCAGTGGAGGGGAAGGTGCTGACGATCTCTCTCTGGGACCAGCAACAGGACATGAGGAAATGGAATGAAGCTGTGTCAGGGGAAGTTCAGATTGGCCATTAGGAAAAGGTTCTTCACCAAAGAGGGTGGTCAGTCACTGAAACAGGCTCCCCAGGGAAATAGTCATGGCACCAAGCCTGTCAGAGCTCAAGGAGCATCTGGATGACTCTCTCAGTCATACGATTTAGTTTTATATAGTCTTGTGAGGAACAGGGAGTTGGACTCCATGATCCTTACGGGTCCCCTCCAACTTGAGATATTCCGCAATCTAAGAATCTCATCAGGAAGATAGTGTAGGTAGCTCAGAGAAGAGTCATGACAACACAATTGAGGCACAAAGGTGCTCCATCTATTGTGGAAGGGGTCACAGCTCAGAGAAAACAAAAAATTCAGCATGACATCAGATACTGTACAGCTGCTCAATTAGTGCTCTGTCCTTAAAATAATAGCTATATTACAGAAGACAAGCTATTAGGAATAAATAATAGCAGGCTTATCCCTTGAGAGACAGCCTGCCAAGAAGTGAACTGAATATTATGAAGTATTATTTAAGAAAAAAACAGTAGGTATGATTCTTAACTGTGTACCTTACAATGTAATATAATCCTTAAAGTATGAGAACGTGTCATGTTCCCAATACATTATTAGAATGCCCTGGTGCTTATGCTACATCTGTTGTTTAAGAGAATCCATGGTTTCATTCCATCCTTGAAAATCCGTATCTGCTCCTAACTTTTCCTCAGTCACACCAGCTTACTGCCCAGAGCAATGCCCCCCAAAGTATCTGAAAATGCATATACACACAACACTTTTTTTTTTAAAGTGACTTTTTTTTACTGTATTTTGAAGAGTTTGTGTCTTTGTTTATATTAGTTATGACTCAGTTAAATCAAAACTAATTGTCTAAGCACATATATCATGGACCCATCCTCAAAAATGCTTGTATATTCAATTTCAAACTTTAAAACTTAAGCCGTCCCAGCCTTTAAAGCAGTGAAATGTTGCTCATGCAGGTAACATTTCTTAAATGGAAACAAAACCGCCTTATTCTTTTTTACTTTTGTATTGAAACTTTCTAAACAAACAAATAAGGTAAATAATAATTAAAAAAAAATAATTCTAAAGTCTAGCCATGAAAAAAAAACCAAACAAGAATTTGAGGGCTGCAAATATAAAGCAACTGAGACCTTAAATAAAGGCAAGGTTGTCCTCTGCTGATAGCTGAAAGACAGAAAGGAACCAACCCCAGTATCACTAGAAAAATCCGACTTTGCAGTAAGTTTCTCTTGGGAGAAAGGCAAAGCCAATTCTCAGTGCAACATAATGATGGCCATATATATTAGATAACATATAGGCATGTTTGGAAATACCACCATATTGCAAGTCTAGACTGTGAATAAGGTATCGCTATTTCTGTGTCAACATACTAAAACCGGTATTTTTTTAGAAGCATTTCTTCTAGTAACAGCCATTTAACTTATTTGCACCAACAATGAAATCTCTCTTTCCAAACACACCTATGACTTACTGTTCTGTGGCTGCCCATCATCATTGACAGGGTTTGAAACATTTTGCCCTACTAGTCGCACGGGGTAGGAATATATGCTTGGGACATTACAATCCCCTGTATTTTAAGTAATTTTTTTGTGATTCAGTGCTAATTGAATTCAAATCTGTCTGCCTTCTCAGTAATGTACAAACTCTGTTTTACCATTTTATAAATTGGGTATTTCAATGACTTTAATTAAGCAAGCACTCCATTTGTACCACTAAGTCCCAGTCAACCTCAAGGAAAGCAGAAGCAAATGGCTGGATACTGAAGAAATCTGGCACAGTTGCCTACTGTCACTTCATCTCTTCCGACTGTTCACTGAAAAATTAATGTGCCCATTACTACCTTTGATGATTATAAAGATGTCATTTTACTTGGTCTAAAGTGGATGTCAGAATATACGTTGTCTGATGACAGCAATAAAGAAATAAAAAAAAAATCACTGCAGGAAAAAGAGTGATTAAAATTGCTATGAAATTCCCATTACCTCTGGACTTCTGATAAGAATCATGACCTTGGCAATCAGCACATCTGAACCAGAAGCAAGTGAAGTATTAACTAAGCCACTAGTAAAAGGAAATCGACACTAAAGCCAGCAAGAAATCATCAAGAAAAGAACTGAAGACGGGATTACACTTACAGGTTAACCCCAGGGAAGTAGTACATGATTTGGCCCAGACTTCCTAATGTCATCCATTAAATAAATTTGGCAGGAACCATCTAACATTTATCTTTCTAATCATGATACGTTTTCTTTCACCATTGTATGCTGTATGGTGTGTGACACCACAATTTTAAGAAAGAAAACCTTCCTGACCAGGATATTGGAGCCACAGCATCATTTTTAATAATGGTATGACTCTGACCAAACTTACTCCCTGCCTGCCTTGAGCTGTGATGCTGGTTTTCTCTCCCCTGCAGACAGTGCTGTAAGCCTTAGTGCTGCAGGGCTTGACTGGTGCACACATTTGTGTTCTCTTTGACCTCTACTGTTTTTTTCTGCACAACAAATATTCTTTTTTTTGGTTTTCATCCCAATATAAAAATGAAAATTCAAAGTCTCTGAAATTGCCTCAATGTGGTGTTAGGGGATATGGTGTAGGGGAGAACTTTGTAGAGTGGGGCTGATGGTTGGACTCGATGATCCTAAGGGTCTTTTCCAATCTAAATGATTCTATGACACAAAAGCATACTAAACACATGGAGATTCTCCTATGTATAGCAGCTACCGACTAGACTGAACAACACAAATTAGTAGTGTTTTTACTGATTTTTCTTTCCCTATTCTTACCATGATATCCTTCTCTAAAAATAGATTAAATCCTTCAGGTTCCTGTTTTCATTATTTGCTTTCATAGTAATTTGGTTGTGTACAGAAAAGGTCACTTATTCCAATAAAACACAAACTTTGCACCCATCTCCTTGTGGAGTGGAGCTAAGCGCCGAAGGTTCTCATTACAAGAGAACACTCTCCACAAAGTTTTGCGAATATATGACAGCCCATATACTTCTCCTGACCACAGGTTCTAGACAGAAAGAAAAATAAAGAAACAGAGACAATGAATTACTGCAAAACCTCTTTTGAACTGCAAGCTATAATGTAAACACACATAGGAAAGTGCCTCCTTTACCTGAGTCTTTCCACCTTTGCACTTTAAAGCTATATACGACCACAGATACCACAATAAAGTGACAATTCCAGTGTAAATACAAAGGCAACAATCCACAAAAGATTTCTAAGGGGCTGTTCTTATCTGTTTATGTATTACCCACAACTGTATGCTCCTTCAGCTTTTTGTATGGCACTGAGAATTGTTGACACTGGTACAATTGTGTGTTTTCTTGCATGGACAACACAGGTAATAGAAAGGGCTTTTTTGCATTCCTTGCTTGCCAACACCACTAGAACGGACGTATGCTGCCTGCTAGATCATCATATGCCAGCTTTTCTTGTAGAAAACAACTGTAGAAAGCAAGACATGAGAAAGACAGACAAGGCATAGGTCACATTTAATATGAAGTATTAGATATGAAGTACACGCACACACGTACATGGCTACTAATGGCTCTTCACAGACTGGATTGCAAGCTCAAGGTGCACGAAACAAGGAATACATAATCTTTTATCTCTTGCACTACAAGAATGCAACATATTGATTAAGTAATACCTTTTCTTCTTCAACTCCATTACAAGAACAGAATACACCACAAATTTTTATAACCTCTACATTTATAGCAATCCCATGAAATAACGAACTGTTCTTCCCATTTTACAGAAGGGGACCGGGACGCAAGGCGGACTGAGAAAACTGTTTACTAGAAAATTAAGTTTATGGTTGAGCTGGGAACCGAATGCATTAGTCTAATCTTAGTTCAAGCACATGCTATGTTTAGGAGGCAGGGACTGAGAAGTAACAAGGATTAGCTTTGCAATTCTGATCAATTATGCGTGGATAATTTAAGAACATTGTGTGATAACCAGGTGCTAAGAAGTTGAATTGATAACTTTGACCCACTTGCCAGACTTTCACATTCTCATCCAGCTTGTCTCCAACAATTGAGTAGAAGTTATCAATGGACACAAATTGACATGACACTGGCCTGCAGGAAATCATCAGCCAATCACTGGTTCTTATATGCTTAAAATACATGCAGTTTTGGACTGCTTTATTCTCCTACCTTTATACACTGCCTTTCTTTTCCAAACCTCATCCTACAGGCAGGCACACATATGACTCCCAGATTGCTGCTAACTCCATGGCTCTCAAGAAGGTGGCAACTGTCTCTTACTCTGCAGGTAATCCAGCACATTTCTCATCTTCATTAGGGACTCTGGGTCCCTAATGATAGCAAGGATGCTCTGGGCCTGCTAAGTCCTAAAAGTTTACAAGTAACAGGAAATTCGAGACAGAAATAAAAAAAAAACCAAACAGATTCCAGATTCTTGAAGTCTGAGTGACTCTGCTGTCTGACTTCTGAAGGTGTAGTCTTCCAAACTGGGGCACGGGTGGCGTTAAACAAGTTGTAAAACAGCCTGGAACCTGGGCTATGTCTAGGTACAAGCTGTTCATGAGAAAATGAAGGCAACATGCCATAGACTCTGCTCTTTTGCCCTCTCCTTTCTCCCCAAAGTGAAGTGACAAAGATTTAGGATGATGTTCTCAAAGTCAGAGGTTTGTAAAAGATCTGGGAACACAAAATTTCTGTATATAAAGTAAGAACCGTTAGACATACAATCCTTATCCAGTCAGACAGGAATCTTAGAAAAGCCTTAAAGGCTTTTCAAAACAACAGCCACTTCAACATTGCTTGTGAAAGAGTATTGCTACACTGAAACAGAACCATGTACAGAAATGTTCTTATTCAGATTTTTTTTTAATAGGCAATTTGTTTTCAGAAACTAGTAACACAATGTCTGCTGATACAAGTACTTCTGAATAAACCTCATTTTTCATATCCCAACTCCATACCAACTGACCTAAACACAGCATTCAGAATCTGTATTGACGCACATTTCTTAAGCATTTGATACCATCTCTTGTTAAGCATTCTCCAGCAGGAAATGTATCTATTCTTCTCGGCAATATGCCAGGACAGCTGTAAGGACAGCAACAGGATTTACACCGTTATTACACATAATGCCTATTTCTTATGTTGACATTCTGCTTGCATTTAAATAGATGGAAAAAATCTTCCTGCTTAAGGGACTTCCTTTAAGCTGCCACTTACCCATCTTTCTGATACACCAAGAGAAGTCTGAGGTATACAAACAAAATATTTCCTTATTTATAAAATAAAGTATATTAATATAAGTTTTCTTTCTTCTTTTTTATTTTTATTTCCGCAAGGAAACAGAATTGGCAATATGGCTGTGATTTGGCATGAAAATGCTAAACGGGTCCAAGAGTATGTCCTGGGACAGACATTTCATCCAGAATTGCCCTCAGACATTTACCAGGAGTCTTTCTACCAGTCAGATGTCAAAGACAAGACTTGCACTTAAACTAAACGAAGTTTGAAATTTCTCTGTTTCCTTCCAAATATAGTGAGTAGTTCAAAAGTCACGATTTTCTGAAGACCAGGTATTAGACCCAGAAGCATCAGAGAAGTTGATGTTTAAGAAAAAGCAAAAACCTTTCTAATGTACCTTTATTAAGCCCCCCTCCACTGTGCAGCTGTCACCTGTCCCTCCCAGGGATGTGACACCCTGTTTCCCAGCCATTCCTATGGGAGCCCATGCTGCTCAACAGCCCTCCCTGCCCTGCCGCTGCAGGCAGGCTGCCTACACCCACCACGCACTCAAAAGCTCAAAGGGAAATGCAGTCCTTCACTTAAGCCCTCAGAAAACAAACCAGATGCACAGCTCTGGCAACAATGGAGAATTCAGTATTTGTGGAATGATTTGAAAAATAACCTAAGTTAGGGCAAATCAAATCCATTTGCAGCAAAATACCATCTTCTCCATTTTCCATTGGAAAATTTTGTACTCTATATTAATGAAATTTCTATAAGAAAAGGGCTAGAAAGACATGATTCATCAACCTAACAATAACAAAAAAAACAAAACATAGAAGGCAACGGTGTATAAAACACCGGCCATAAGGAATACAATTTCTCCAGACACTTTGCCAAGCAACCTAGCTCCTTCTGAGTTTACGGGAAGTAGTTGTAACTGGAGAGTCCCTTGTCCCCAGGTCCGGCCGTCAAAGAGCAGCCTGCTCTATCCACAGACATGGAGTCACACACAGAACACAGAAGCTTCCTGCCATACCCAAACACGATTTGAGAACATCTGATACTAACACCAATGAAGGATTTACTGTTTCACCAATCCACAAGGTTCTTATGTCATGTCTGAAAGATTGTATAAAGCTATCAAAAAGAATAATTCATGCAGCAGTAAAGAGGTTCAACCTTTAAGGAGTAAGCAATCCTGGGTTTTTTTCAGTATCAAACAACAGAGCATAATACTGATTCTACAAGTCTAAGATGAGACAAATGACATTTTCTAACTGAGAGTGACTTCCCTGTTGTTCAGGAGAATCAATCTACCTACGTAAGCTTCAGATTACCTTCAGGTATATGTCAAACTGCAAACTCCAGCCTGATGTTTGGGATAAACACCAGCAAGCACTCCTGCTCAGACATATGCCTGTAGTGAATAGTCATGGAGACGGATTCCACATCAATCAAAACCCTTCCTATAAACTGCAGACAAATAGGCAGAAGAGATAATTATCTTAAGTCTTCATCCATGGAGCTTGAATCCTCTGGTTAGCTCATCCTATCTAAGCTCTCACTCGCATAGAAAAACGCTACGTGCACGTCTGTCCCAATAGTGCTCTCATTTCTTTCTGGGAATTTGATTAAAGGAATAAAAATGCTTTTGCTGCTGAGATAGGTAACCGGCATTAGGGAATTTTAGCCCTGCTGCTACTCAGACAGATCCAATGCCAACACTTAGCACAATGCCAGAAGTTAAAAAGGCCATACCAGCCCAGTCTGTAGGGCTAGGCCAGTTCTTTGTCTCTGATCATGTCAAAAGCACAAGCCAAGGGAGTGCAGTAAGAAAAGAGGAAAACACATACATCTTTGAATCTTTCTCCAGGTCCAGCCATTTCCAGATCACACAGTTGTCAAGCCACATTCAATTCAGTTGCTCAGTAACTTGCAATCGATTGCTCCTCTAAAAACACATCAGCTCTTCCCTTCAGCCTGTGTGAACTTCCAACACCCACCATATCCCCTGGAAGCGTGTCCCACAGCTCAAACACCACTGGGGTGAAAAACCACCTCTCCTGTTTGCATTGAGCCCTGGCTCCTACAAACTTCATCTGAGGTCACCTGCTTCTTATACTCAAAGCAGTAGTGAACAACTGATCCCCATCTACCCTCTTTACAACACCTTTTTTATTTCTTGATTGATAAATATTGACTGGACATTTTCACGGAACTATCTGTTGCAAATGCAAACTCTTGCTCCCAAATGGTAACAATCACCTCAGAGATAAAGTTAGAATTCTAATTTCAGGGGAATAATAATTCTTATTCCCCCACGTGCATCTTTTGCCAATTACTTACACTGAATTTTGTTTGGCATTTTAATGGCAATCACTCTTGGAGGGGCTTCTGCAGATCTTCCTTGTCAGCTCACAACTTCAGCATCCCCTAAACAACTTACCAGCATCACTAAATTTTCTCATCTCCCCAGCAAGCCTATTTTCCAAGTCATTCATTAATACTCCAGTGGTGAACTCCTTCATGATGACTGATCCTAGACCCTTAATCTCAGTTTCCTACTTTCTAATCAATAATTTGTCCATGCAAGGATCTCACCGCTGAAGTCCCAGCTGGCCAAATCCTTTATAACACACTGGTGAGGAATTAGGACAAAAGCTCGTGATACAGAATCCTTCTCAAAGGTTCCAATTGTTTGTTGCCTGATAAGCCACTTTAAACAAGAGGATCCACACAAACTTAGCGGCTCTAATTAGGACAAATACACTATACATGTGTGTCGTCATGAGATCTGGAAAAGCTGTTATTACCATGCTCTATAACAGCAAAAAAATCAGCGCCTTTTAGTCTCTGACAGTCTCCTGAGGCAAGATTTTTTTTACCTTAAATCAGAGAAGAAGAGGTGGTTATTGTTTTCTCACGAATTTTGCTATCTTCACAGAATGCTTTGATCACATCTAAGAGCCATCACATACAGTTGAAAGCTTACAGGTATAATTAGTTTCACCGATTAAAAAATTTGGCACTCCATAGGCTAAGGGCATGTTGTAGTTGAGTGATTTTTTAAAAAGTATTTATTTATTAATAGTGAAAAGCTTACTAACTGAATTAGAAAAAAATACCTCAAAGGTCAACCTGTCTTGTCACAGAAAGACGTTAATCTACATCTCCCAGCCTTTGAAGGAAGTTTCAAGAAGAAACCTTATCTCTGAGCTGGGTTGCACAACTCCAGTGAGACTTGTCCAGGCATAATACACAGACGTCCAGTACACATTTTTCAGGCAATATTACTAACTAGATCAAAGGCCATCAGGTTGCCCTCTCCATCCACAAAGAAACATCAGAAAAATCAAATAACAATAAGCATCAGGATTATTTTAATAATATTCTCATATGTTCTATTTCTGATTATACTATACCACAGTATCTATAGGGAAGAAATGCACCCAATATCCTTTTGGAGATGTTATGCTATAACACATTCCTTGCAGTCATCTGAAAACTACTCTGGTTCGAATGCCAGACTTGAAGGAAGGCATAATATTTCAATGATTTTGAACCTGGGAGATGCCTATTTCGAGAATTAGTTGAACCATACATAAACAAACAAAATCTGTAGATATTTTTACTCCATGCAAATATGCAACCCAAGTGCAAATATACATATAGGTGTAAATATACGTATGTAAACCAAAGGAGTATGTGGTTTGATTACACCAACAGAACATGACAGCTAATTAACACCAAATCTCAGATCATCGTCAAGTGAAAAAAAATAGACTTGGGCTACGCAGTTTATTGCACAGTGGTAATAACTGCCTACACGCTGTTGGCTTATGTCACTGCCTATTCCATCACAAACTGACTTCTTAATTACCTAATCTCTTGAGATGGCTTCAGGCCTGAATTTTAACTTTTATGTCCTGCATAACGAACACTGTCATGCAAAGGAAAACCAGGAAATTTCTTCATCATAGGCCAGGTCACAGTCAGCACAATTACCTTGTGTTAATACACAGCCAGTATCTTTCCCCAAAAGTTTTCTTAGGCTTCTGTTGGCAAAAATGGGTAATCTTCCCTCCTAAAGCAAGAGTATTATTACAAGGTAGCAGAAGCAACAATTGTTCTTGATAATTTAGATATACAGGAGACTAAAACTTCAGAGCTATCTGCATCTAACCTCTTTTCATGCAGTATGACATGCTAAATCCATTATTTAAACACCACAGCTGCTTAAATAAAAGCAGGATTTTTAATATTCCCTCCTGTAACTGATTATTTTACAGATGCAAAGCAGCACATTGTCAAACCAACTCACCCACATGTGTGTGGATCATGTTCTCTCCTGCGCGACTCAAGAAGAACCTGCAGACTCAAAACTAAAAGTGGAAAGACTGAGTTATTGCAATTCACTCCAAATTTGACCATTTCAGACTGGGTAACAGTTGATAATTTTCAGCTGAAAGAGAAACAACCCATGAAATATCTGAAAGATGAAATCTCTATCAGTTTTCGTAACGCCACTTTATCCGGTTATACCGGACTCTTCTGTATGATACAGCAAGTTTCCTTAAAAGAAAAGACAAAACAGCTTATTCTGCATAGACAAGAGAAAAATGACCAAAAAACATTCCCCTTCCCTAAACTGAGTTCACTAAATGTTCTCTTTCTAAATGAAGCCCATCAGAAACAGCATTTTGCTGATCCTCTGACTTCGGGTTGGGTGGCACTGGTCACCTGCTCCTTCGCCACCTCCCCTTTTTTCTGAAGCATGTTTTTATTATGTTCTTATACTGTCCAAGGGAGTCCTAAATGGAGTCCACTAAATAAATTTGCTTGAGAAATTTATAGGAGATTCGAAAGTTTAATGCAACTGCCAAAAGATTTTTGAGCACTGGGAGAATTAATCTTACTACTCATTACATTTATTGATTCAAATCAAGCTTCTGGACGTCAGGATAGGTGCCACTGCTAAGAAATAAGAAGTTTCCAGGAAATCTATATGTAAATCTAAAGTGATTGCCAGCCTGGGGGGTGGGGGCTCTTGGGGGGAGGGAAGAGTGTGTGATCTATATGCCAGGAAATGCAGTAACTAATAGATAATCATCCACTACTTGGGATGCTTGCTCTAATACAGCTTTTTATAACCAAGTGAAGATGAAACTACATCATTCCTCGAGCCTGTAAAAGGGCCAGTACTCATAAGAGATTTTTCTCTTTAAATACTTTTCAAATTAAATTAGGGATGAAAGAAGTAATAAGGAGCTTCCATATCCAAAGGCTGAATGTTTTGTTTTGTTTTTTTTTAATTAGAAATTGAAACTGGTTGAAAGTAGAAGTTGAACAGCCTTCTCCAGCCATGAGATCATTCTATGCTAAATAAGTAGGAAGAGTCTAATTTTGCTGCTACTTCTGCCCTCAAGTATAAGGGATGGCTTTTATTTTGAGGATGGAAGGAAGACAGTGACTGTGAGTTGCAGAATTCATTTACTACATTTGGTAGAGTAGACCTGAGATTAAAAAAGCATCTCAGAAAGGATGAAAAATAATGCAAGTAATTTTATGCCAAATAACCATGAAGTATCCACTTTACAACGAGGACCACTCCACAGCTGAATCAGAATCTGGTTCAGCTCTGCAGAGAGGTACTTCCTGGGACACAAATTGTATGGAAGAGTTATGTGAGGACAAAACCAAAACACTGAGCATACAACAGGTGGGGTCTGTTCTGCACTAAACAAGTTGCTATATATAAATAAAGTAACAGGAAATTTTTGCCCCCATAGTTTACAACTACAGTCAGGAAGAGAGTGAGAGAAGAAAAGGGACAGAGAGAGCAAGCTCTCGCAGTACCCACGACCACAACAGTCGTATAAAAATCAAACAGAAGCCACGGGTCATCAAATACGCTGCATTAAATAACAGTTTCCCCGTTTCTGCCATCACTACAATTGCAACCTGTATTAGCTAAGTGACACTAGAAATGCCCAAGAGTGGGCACAAAGATTTTCCACCAACTAAATGGGGGCTTAATGCCACCACAAAAGATTATAATTTGAAAATGTTGTTGAACTGCAATATAAATGTGAACGTAAGGAACAGGGATTCCATGTGACAGAACTACGGAATTTATCAGAAGAGTGAAAATATAATTATTCTCTTTCCTGTAACTCATACTACAAACCTCCCCTATGACTGAAGTGCTCACCATAGGTAACAGTAACGCAACCCAACAATCCATCCACAAACCCCTTTGCTTTTCTCTAATAAACATAGCCCAGGAACAGATAACCTTTACATTTTCACCCCACAAAGATCCAGCGTTAACACTTGTGAATTGGTTCTTGGAAACAGAGCCAAGCGAGTCCTGAGCACCCTCAGCTTTCTGCAACACACGCAGGCGGGTCTCACTGCTTCTTGCTTGCAGTGCTGCAACCTGATCAGAAAATAACAGCCCAAGAGACTGTACCCAGCACAGCACAACCCCGCTTCTGTCACTTTGCACTTCCATAGAAATAAAAAGCAGCAAGTGTCCTAGGCTCTAGGCATTCCTCTCTCCAACGGTCCAAAAATGAAACATAAGAGCAGGCTCACCATATACACAGGCTTTGGAGTCTTTTTACTCTATTCTTAAGCAATGGTTGAAAACAGTGTAACCTTTAAATACAGAAAGATTCAGCTGAAAACAAAAGTAGTTGAAATGACTTAAAATTCACAGAAGTTCTCTCACATAGATATTTAGGAAGTTGCAGTGACAAAACAAGGGGGTTTTGTTGGTTAGATTTTCAGGGGTTTTCGTTTGTCAAGCTGTATCAAGGAGGAGAAGGCAACGTAAGAGCAAGAGATTAAAAAAAATTATTTAAAAAAATTTAGAACAAAAAGAGGATTGCCACCCTTAGGATATCTACCTATTTATGACAGAAAGGAACTGATAAAAATCTGTAACTTATGCACAAAGTTACAGCTGGTCAGACAGTATTTCTGGAATTTATCTCTTTGCTCGGACCAAGCTACAGACTAATAAAATAGTCGCGATAAAACAGTCAAAGTCTTGTTGGCCGTGCTGCTTACAAGTACAAATTCTGGGCAGTTGAGTCCCAGCCCCTAAAGCACATTTGTGATGACTCCAGAATTTGACTGTCTGAATAGATGTGCTATTTATTACCTACAAGTAGAGACAGGAGAGTATGATCCATTCAGTAATGAACCGAGCAACTCACGAGAAATACTCCTCAAAAAAATTAGATTTTTTTTTAATTTTAATTTAAACTTAGGAGTAGTGTCCAATCCAGTGGAACAATTGGGAAATTTGATTCTACTTTAAGAAGCAAATACATAGAACAAAAGCTCATGAGAATGGCCTTCTCTCTGTAAAAGAATACAGAACTATTTCTGGAATTGGTTGGAATGGTCCGTATTTTAGAGCGGGTCGATAGTTACTGCTTAACGGAATAAATATTTTTAAACTTTCCTATTCCTGAATGTTTTGCTTTAAATTTAAACTTCTAAGTGAAAAAAAACCCACTGTAATGCTAAATAGAAAATCCTCAAGTAACTTGTCGGAATTCTGAGGTTTGTGACTTTGCCCAACAAATATAGCCTTGATATAGTTTAATCTTAGTTAGTCTTTACAAAATCAAATTAAACATAAAATATTAATAAAGATTAGCCTGTTCTCTTTGAATTTTTTGTTTCTTGTGTCATCACTTGACTTTGCAAATTAATGTAATTGAGACATGCTGCTAAACCAGTGACATAAAAAGCAGCCTAGAATTTTCTAACTACATCGATTCTAACCTTGCTTCCTCCACAAAAATAATGAAATTTGCTGCCTAAATAATACCTAGCACATTAACAAGTTGATGCTGTTGTTTTAAAGGTTAATTTCATATACAAGCTCTCACTAGTTCATGATGCTGAGAAGGTGTTGCTGCTCTACTGCTGCCACAAATCAGTCATAGTTTACAACTAAAAGACTGTTTAACTACCCTTTGTAACTGAAAGCACAAGTACAATCATAAAAACATCCACAGTATTTTGCTTGTCTATAAGCTAAACCTAATGGGTTCCTGGGACAAATCTTAGCAGGAGGAATATCAACTAAGAGTGTAATAAAAGATGATAAAAATCACAGAATGGTTTGGGCTGGAAGGGATCTTAAAGCTCATCCAGTGCCACCCCTTGCCCTGGGCAGGGACACCTCCCACCAGACCAGGCTGCTCCAAGCCCCATCCAACCTGGCCTTGAACACCTCCAGGGATGGGGCAGCCACAGCTTCTCTGGGCAACCTGGGCCAGGGGCTCACCACCCTCACAGCAAACAATTTCTTCCTCAGATCTCATCTAAATCTACCTAAGATTAATTATAATTAAAAAAAAGAAAAAACCTTTGTGATGTCATTTGTATATATTTTCATATCCCACAGAGAATCAATAGCATGAAAGATAATTAATCAGGTTGACAAGGGAAATACATGTGAATATAGTAATCTTAGGCACTGGAGTTAATTACATCAAGTTTTAGATGATACCACAAACAAAGCTCAGGTTGTACTACTGAGATTATCACGAACACAAACTGTAAATGTTTTATAACATTTAATAACACACATTCCCTACAGAGCAGCATTAGCAGCTTTTCAGGCAACCACCCAATAAGCAAAGACTTAAATGTCACATGTAGAAAGTTACTTAACATGAAAGACCTACCTTTTGTCAGTGGTTGCAGAAAAAGATTATTTTACCAGTGAAATGCAGAATTAGGCCAGTATTTCGGAATGGTGCCATTCCTAACACTTTGTTTCTACCTGGTGTACTTCTCTGTGCTTTTCCATCTCCCCTTCAACGTGCTGTACCTTCCACCAGGAGATATTTCCCAGTGAAAACATAACAAGAGGAATGCTGTTTCTCATGCATATAAGACAATTCACAAGTGAATTCCTAATGGTTTCTCTATCCTTACCGCAGCCTTCCTTCTCACTTCTAATTGCCAGCTATAATTTTATACACCACAATTGAAACCACATCAATGATGCTTTCTATCAGCTTCAAACAGATAAGAAAAGGCTAGAAGGGAACACTACTATCTTCTCTTTCAACATCCCCTGCAAACCATAGTTAAGAATGTCTTAGCTAGTCCCATGGCGGTATTTGTTGATTTCTATAAACTGTGTTTTAAAAGCATTGAGTAACAGGATAACTGATCTCATCTCCAAGCTATTTTTCCAATACTTTATTCCAACTCTCTTTGTTATTCTGTATTTGTCTGATTTCAGCCTCCTACCAAGGATCTTGCCAAGCTCCTTTCTGTCATTCCATTCTGCCTCCAGTTTTCAAGCATTTTATTCAGTCTCCGCATCTCTCCAGTTCTCTTCACTACATTCTCAGGTAAAAGTCATCTCCTTGCAAGTTTTCGTTCCAAGGACATTCAATCACCAGAACTGCCCTAAACCCAAATTTTAAGTAAAGTGACAAAACTAAAGCACATTAACACGTGCCCTTCTTCAGATAACTTTAATACATACCTTTATGAAAGGCATATTACGAATTTTATTTTATTTTTTTAAAAAAGTGTCTTCCCTGAATCCAACAGGTAAATCAAAAATGAAATAAAAAACCCACAGAAAATCTCACCTTTCAATCCTGGATGAATATGGCTTCCAATAAACACTCCAACTGAATGTACTTTATCCCTCTGCTTCTCTGAGCAATCTTCTTCTTCTGCTACTTCCTCGCTTCTGGCTCACTAGCCGGACCTTATTCTACGTCTGTGCAGAAGAACCCAATGCATTATCGACAGAGCAGCTCGTTTTCTTTTACTCCTTCTCCACAGTATTCAGCATGTTACTTGTGGTGCTGAAGCCACCAGTAGGAAGCCCACGCATCAGCTCTGTGAAAGAGAAAGTCAGAGTAAGCCAGGACACATGGACACAGCACAGGGTGGTCCAGCTTCACAGATCTCCATCATGCTGCCAGGGCGAGAATTAAAGATCAAGAGCTGGAATTATCAAGAGTAGCAGTCTGAAGAAATAAGATAACCCATGAATTCAGGTCATTACTGAAAAAACTGTTGCAAAAGCATGAAAACCTTCAGGAAGGAGAAGAAAATTCAGCAGAGAAAGCAAGATGTGGTACCAATAAGCAATTGTGCTGGGTAAGCTGGGTACCGAGCAGATGCTCAGCACAGAACCTGTTAGCCTGAATGATTCCAAGGGAGGTGCTTTGTAAAACGATCACTACTCTAAAGATCAAATAAAGGACTTTGCCCCTCATTCTCCCCCAACCAAACCTCTTCTTTCTAGACATTTTAGACTTGCAGTTAAGCTGTTAGGAAAATCCTTCCAATTTCTCTAGGAAAAGAGTTGTGCTCAGTATGCTGTATTTCAGATGTGAAAACCACCCCAAAACTCTTACTACTTTTCATTAATTACGGCTTAAAGCCCCATGTTTCTTCAGTAAACCCCAACTGATATTATACAGATGTCCAACAGCATATATCACCACACAGAAAATACAACGGGAACATTTCTTGTGTATCCTCATCAGAGCAAAAGTGCGCTTTAAATAAAGTAAAGATCATTTTATGGAGACATTTCAAAAATACTAAAGAAAATAGGAAGTGCAAGACTTGTTCTGTTTAAATATTATTCTTTTTTAATGAAATGGGTAATAAACATGAAAATTTTAAGGTAAAATTTCTTAGAAACATCTGAAAAATATGCATCTTGAAACGGTAATAGTTTTATCCAGGAAGAACTACGTGAAACACACTTTAATACATTTCTAACATCCAATTAATGCACACCTGATGATTTCTACCAAGCCTCAGCGCTTCAGCCACATACCCCAGGCAGCTGGCAGTGGTGCCCATCTGCAGCCTCAGCAGCCACAAACAGTAAGTTGTAGCCACACTTCAAAACCACCAGAAGCGATTACAGCAAAGTTGAGGATGAATTAGCATATACACAGTGTGTCGAGTGAGGCTAATCACACCTACACGTTACATGGGCTGCACGTGAAGACCACATACAGAGAATGCTGAACCAAGAGTTACCACAACTCGTAAAACACCATCACCAGAGCGCTATTTCTTTCCATATGAGGACACTACTCCGTGAGGCACAGCTCAGACCGCAAGTGGCAGGCCCTTCCCAGGACACTCCCATATCGGGCTTTGCCAGCCCAGGGAGCGGCAGTGGGACTGACGCCTCGAGCTGAGCAGCAGAGTGCTGCTGCACAAACAAATGCAGAAGCAGCGGATGAAAGAATAAAAACCTCACTGGCCCAGTTCAATCATTTTTTCTTAATGAAAAAAAAAATTGATTTGCAACACTCCTTTCAGAGATAAATAAGAAAAAGTCTTGGTCTAAATGAAGAGAGAAAGAACTGTGCAATGCTATGTCTGAAAACCTTAGGAACACAACCTATAATGAGTTTTGCTGGTAGGGAAGACAGGTAGAACAGGGGAGCTCCTTTAACCACACAGGAAATCACATCTGAAACAGGCATTCAGCTTCCAAATTACTTCACATCCACAAATATGCTAAAACTGCCATAAACCTTCAGCAGATACTCAGGAGTTAGGTCTTTAATTCTTTGTCATCGGGAAGAGTTAATGCGATTGTTTAGGGAGCTGGTGTTCACAAATAATAATTGCCTCTGTTCAATGCAAAGAAAATTGGAGCCACTTGAGTAACACACAATATCCCTCAAACAATGTTTATATGTTTAAAATTTTAATAATCATGAAGTTCAACAACAGTTCACAAGAAAACTGATCCTGCTCCTAAATATATTCAGCAGTATGTAATATAACTTTTCTAAAGCTTCATAAACAAAAGTACACACACAAAAGATATAGTAAGACAACATTTAAGAAGTGAAGTCTCACAGTCAAGATGTTGGAAACAACAGATTTATAGTTCCTGGTGCAATCTTAATTCACCTCTGATGTACATATTTATCATGAAACCACCTGGAATCACCTTCCTTTGCTCCAGAAGGTTCCTGCCTTAGGTTTAATACCAAAGGGGAAAGAATAAAAATAATGGTACATCCAAAACTTCTGACTGTTTGAATTCCTAACTTAAAACTACTATTTGATGATAGCTTTTGTACAAAACACGCACGTACGTATACAGTCATGCATCACCTCTGTGTCAGAAGTTTTACACTTCCAAGAGAGTCTCTCCCCAAAAAAGGCTGACTCTCCAAGGCACACTTTCCATCAAAAATATTCACCAATGTCCTCTGGATATCAGTGCTCTGAAAAAGAAAAACCACCACAAACTGCACAGAACCTTCTCTCCAGACAAGTGACATTTAGCCCACTGTTCCTTCACATCTCTGGCAACTTTCCAATGCTCAACTGTGCTAACATTAATAGAAAATTTTAACGTGAGTAAGAACTCTTAGAAATACGTCAAGGACTGGGGGAGGAAAGCGGTATTAGAGAGGTAAATCCATTAACAAAAATTAAAAACAAGACCAAGTCAATTAGGATCCTCAAATTGCAGACTACCAAATCGCCTTATTAAAATTGGCCTGTAAGAAAAAAAGGCAAACAAAAGGGAAAGAATTAGGAGAAATGGAGACCTTCCCAGTACTTCTCCTGACACAAAGTGTCGAAGTATCTCAAAGTCTCCTTTAATTCAACAAACATATGTTTGTTTAATTCAACAAACAAACTTGTCTTCTGTTTTCCAGAAAAGTATGCGTGTATGCACATGTGTGTGAGGGAGGAAAGAGAGGCTGCAACACTAAGGCATTTGTTCAAAAAGCTGCTTTTATTCCCTATTCTCACCCACCACACTTCCCCTTCTGATCCATCTTTTCTTCTCTACCTGTAGGCTCAGAGGATTTGTTTCAGGCAGGAAGTGGTCAGGAAAGGCCTCAAATACTCACCCTAGAGCAAGACATTTTAGGAATCTGGGCAGGAGAGAAAAAGAGCAAGACCAGCCTACAAAGTCCAAAAGTTCAAAAGTTTTCAGAAGAGCAATTGCTAAGGGATCACATCATCGAAGAGAAGACAAGTTCAGTCTCTTACAAACAAGAGGGGCGACATAATTGTAGTAAAATCACAATTACAAAAAGGCTGGGAATCTGCTTCTCAGTTGACAGTTGCAACAGTTACTTGCCATGCCTGACAAGTATTTACTACCTCATTTTAATAATTTTTACTAGCAGTAACTTATTAGTTCATTTCTTTAATGCAGTATCTGGTTCTCTAATACAGCAATAGTCTATAAGAGACGTAAAACCTAAAAACATCTGGATATCTTGAAATCCTAGCAAAGCAAAGCTCAGACTGAATCTATAACCACCAGCACTACAGACGCCAGGGATGTGAGGACGCTCAACTCCCGTCTCTTTGGGGGAAATACGGAGAATTTCTCAGTCTTACAGAAATTTTTAGATCCACTGCTCAACTTCCCAGAGACCTAGACAGAGTCTCATGTAAACAACTACATCTAGAGGTTGTGATCTTAAGAAAAACACCAAATACTACTATACAACTGAGATGCAAATTGCAGTCTGTCAGATCCTTTCATGTTTCCATCAAATACATGTCCAAGATATAAAGGGCTTCAGTTAATTAAATAAGGATTGCTGAAATCATGTGAAGTGTCAGAAAAACCAAAGGTAGGGTCATTATTCCTAAAAAGGAGAATGAAATATTAACAAAAATCACCTCATAGCACTCAAGAGGAAACAAAAATAAAAACCATGCCTGTGCTTAACTTAAGCACTATAAACTTTGCAGACTGGGGTTCCCAAAACATAAATTAAGTGATGCTAATGAATGGGAAATAACATGCGTTCAGGTATAGTTGGACCCCAGCAAATGTAGTATAGAATCTTTCACTACATGCATTAATTATCATTCCATATGTTAATTAGAATCATTTTTAACTAGTGCTTAACTTGCAGAACTACTACATACCTTAAAAAAAAAAAAAACAAAAAAAAAACCAAATGAAAACACTAAAATTTAAGGACAGGAATTGCCAAGATTTGTCAAAGAGTATGTTTCCTAACAACTGGCAAAAGGTATACAAGAAAAAAGGTAGTCCAAACAGCAGAAGTTATTTTTCCAATATGAAGTTACCTGTTTTAATTAGGACGTTTCCTATGGGAAGACGTACTATAATTTGAGCAATTTTAAAGTAACAGGTTCAGGAACATAAATTACAAGGAACAACCCTATACTGGTAGAGACAAATCATCTCATTAAAGCCTCACACTGCACACTTCAGTAACCTTTAGCTGATGTATTTTCACAGGCGTTATCAACTGTAAAAAGGTTCAAAAGTTTCATAATGCCAATGCATGAACCTCATTTGGTGAGAAATCCAGGATTACTTTCAAATCAGGAAAACAAAGCTTTATGGAACAATTTACTGAGAACAGAACAAACAATTGTTGTCCTGCTCAGATATATAATGTTACTATGAAACATAAACGAAGCCCGTAACTTTAAAGTGGACCCATCCAGACCATTCTCTTGTAGTCAGCTGCGCAAATGTGCCTGAAAGATGCTTTAACACATGCAAAAAAGCCAAACTTGGTGAGAAAAACTAAGCTAATTAACTTCGCAAAAAGAGAAAGAACGAAGTAAACAGGGAAGGAGGAAGAAGTGTAAATAAAGTACGTGCACAAGTGTCTGCTCAGTCACTGCATCCTCCCAGGCAGATCCTTGTTTCCATGCAGTTTCACAGCGTGTGGGCTGTGAACTCTGCCCACTGGTCTCTAGCCCTCAGGAAGCTCTCCCACCTCCTCTCTCTGTTTGCAGGCAGCCAGCTTTGCTGAACAAAAAGGAGACCTAGGGCCCCTCCTGATTCTGAGAAGCATTCCCTATTTCCAGCTGACTCAGCTCACTCCTAGGAAGCACTGCTCAGGGTAGCACAATTTGGGAAAGGTACAAAAGCTGGAGACTGAACAGATTTGCACCAGGAGTTCTGAAGAGGTCTTCAGTTTGTGTTCAAATGCAACGGCCTGAAGCCCAAATTCCTGAACAAACGTCATCCGAGGCTTGAAAGTGCAACCTGGCTCCCCCTGACGTGATACTACCATTGGCAATGCAGGTTTGAAGATGGAATGAGGCACGGGATCAAAAGAAGAACCTGGGTGACAGTAGCCAAAGCCAAACAAGAAGTAGCAGCTACACAAAAAGAGTCATTTTCATGGAGCAGAGTTTTCTGACTCAATTCTTCTATCTCCTATTTGTTCTCCTCTTCCAGGGTATATTCTGGCAAGAAATCTTCCTCCCAGAATGCTGCCTGCATCTCTTTACTAATACATCTGCTTCACGCCAAGTCTTTTTTCATCTTAATATAAAATTCTTCATTAACAGAAAAATACCAAATGATCTATTTTTCTTTAGATGTGAGCCAAATCTGCATACTTGATTTCTTAATTAACATTATCCATTTATACCACCTACAGATTCCAGTGTCTCCTCACCATAATATAGGCTTCTTCATCAACACTGCACCACAGACATTTAGCTCCCCAAAGAATACAAAAAGGAATGTATCTATTTGATTCATGTTTGACTTACAGTACCATTCAGTGCAACTATAGCAATGGATTTTTTTTTTTTTTAACAACTCACCAACAATAGCTGTATTTTCAGTCAATATAGCTAAAATAGTCAGCTAGGACCAGCATATTTCTAAATAATCTAGTTAATAATCACCAAAATGGAGATGATGTTGAACTGAAAGCTGCAGAAAGGGAGCAACTCATGCAGTAAACAGCAGCCACCAGCAGCTGAGACTAGGAAGATCCATTATTTCATTTCTTCTGTTTTAACTCCAAGACTAGAGCCGAGCTTTGTAGCTACAGCTACCATCTACTCCTTGAGCAGAACACTGTTCACAGCCCTGTTACACATAGGAACACTTCTCCTAGCTTCCCCACTTCCAAAAATAAATCTAACTGGCAAAATTTTCATCAGGAAATTTCTGAAATTCCTCAAAGCACATTATACATTATGAAATTACTTATGAAAGTTAACGGTTTGAATTCTGGCCCTAGCAGAGATTAGGAAACCAGGCCTATACTAGTAAGCTTTTGAAGGTCTCTGTTGAAAATTACTGTTTTCTTAATTGCATAACCAAAGACATCCACAGACGAAACATCAGTACTAAAAAAGCAAACTGGAAAGAAAAAGAAACCACCACAGGGGGTATCAGCAAGACACTGACAAAGCTCTCCAACATCAGCCTGACCAGTCGGCTTGAAATAAGGGATGCACATAATAGTAGGCCAGCACTTCATCCTACCTCTTACTGTCAATCTGCTCCTGTGCCACCAAGACACATACAAAGATATGCTGTATTGAAATACATAATCCATAGCAGTATTAAAAACATACTGTGTTTCTATGTTGCCTTGAGGCAGGTATTAAATCAGACCCCAATAATCCCATAAATTGATGTATTTAAAAGTCTTAAAGTGACGAAGAAAGCTTTCTACAGCCCCCTTTTTTCAGGATCCATGGTCCTGTTGCTGTTTCTCTGTGTATGATGAGACACATTAGAAAAAAAGTGAAATGCCTAATGTCTGCTTAAAGTGATCTGTCACAGGCATGTCCTTCAGATAGAGCAGATAATGCCACTATCATTTAGTCCATAAATTTATGAAGGTCTTCATGGCCTTTGTTTAATGGTTGGTTTTGCTCAAGACTAGTAGGATACAGTTTAAAAATAGCCAACTCCGGTCAGCCTATTAACTTATTTAGGGCAGGGCTAAATGACTTTCAGGCATAACTGGTTTTAAACACCTTCTACATCTGAATATCTACTCACATTTTAATATAAAACCATTGTACATCATCTGTTTCATGTTTAAAAATTTCAGACATTTCTGTGAAGAATACTGAAATGCCTTACAAGACAAGCTTTGAGACACTGATGAGGTAAGCCGAGTCATGTACCCATTTTACAGACAAACACAAATCAAGAGCTGTGAAGCCCCATACACTTCCCAAGTGGCATGACCAGCTCTCTGGCTTCTCCTCCGGCCACTCAACACAATTGCCTTCTGAGAACCGTACATTACACATCTCACAGATTTTCTGCTTCACAAATAGCAATAAATTACAGTGTTTCAAAAAGGCACACACAGAGATACAGGATGGCTTATATACCTAAATATATATATATGCTTGTTTTGTCATGCTACCTAACCATCTGAAAAACATCAAAACAAGTAAAAATTAAGTTTTCAAGAACAGCATGAAACGCACCGCAAGTATATTCAGTATTTTCTCTGTTTTCCTTGTTAAATACATTGCCTGACAGATCTTGTGTTCCATGTGTAACACAAAACACCAAAGTTATGTCAGTTAAAGTTTCTATGGAAATCTAGAAGTTGGACTCCACCATTTTTATTGTATTCTACTTGAATTTAAACTTTGGCATTGGTAATAAGATTAAGAAGTATCTTCCCATAGTTATTCCAAGGAAGAATACGTACTATGTGATCGCCCCTTTCTCAGCTGAGTCAGCGATGGCTGACAAACAGAGCAGAGGCTCCACAGATGCCAAGCAGGGAAAACTGAGGATGTTGCATCTCTTTACAAGGTTGTTCTCTTTAATCTGACAGTTCTTCAACTTCCATGCATTTTATTCAGAGCAACACCACAGGCGGAAGCTGTTTAAAGAACCAAACCTTTCTATTAGTCCAAGTACCTGGTTTATCATATACATTTTTGACAATACTTGGGCTTAGTCAGATAACGAACGCTTCACACAGTCAACTGGGTGCAAAGAAACAGACAGTTTACCTCTGATATGATATTTAACTTGAATTTTACTGATAAGACATTTCTGAAAGCAATAATCAAAATAAAGATTATTGAAATCACCCTTAATCACGGGTGGAAACCGAGAGTTTCTCAATAGTTCTGATTGTACCAGCAATTAATATATTCTATATTGAGTTGATTCACCAGGTCGAGAGAATCTAAAAATATACCAGTGCTAAGAACGATGATTTCTCCGTCTGCTGCACAGACAGCTTTTCTGCTCACTGTCTTCAGGGAATCCTCTGCCCGGTGCCTCCACATTTCAGATTCAAAAAGAGATTTCAAATAATTTTCTGGCATTTCTCCAGCATTAACTATGACTAAATCAATTCAGCAGAGAAATGCCAGACTTCATATAGCTTCTGAGTGGGTGAGATTGACAGTACTTTGCTAATACCCCTCCATCTCCCTGCTTTTATTACAAATAATTTTTATACATATTTTCCTAACAAAATTTGATTTTGTCAACGTATCCAGTGGGCTTACAATACAGCTATTGTTGCTGGAAATGTCAGTACTTCAAATGTGATCCTTGACGTAGCTTTCAGAGGATATTGAGAAATAGCCAAGTAAATTTATTCTTTGTATCTAAATGTCAGTTTAGGTATAAAAAAAAATTAAATATCATAAATGGAAGAAGTATGCGCACCATATATCTAATGTGACGACTTGGACAAGAAACAAAATTAAATCTCTTTCATATGGGACTACTGTACATAACAGTGGAGGATGTCAATAGCCCCTCTATAAATGGAAATGTATATTACAGATAAAAATAATTTTACAAGACCCTTTTATTGTAATCATAAAACCTAAAAACATGATGAAATCAAGACATATTAGAGTTTAAAAATACAATAAACCAGAAGATATTACATCCCTAGTATATTGGGTATCTTAAAGGAAGACATAATCACTAAATAAAAATTTATCTTACATCAATAATATAAGAACTGTATTCTTAGGAGACAGCAACTCTCCATCTGAGTCCCTCCACAAAAGTCAACAATGGCTCCATTTATGGAAACTGAAAAAATACTGGAGAAAAGATAGAGTCTTTGCATGGATAAATAATTGGTTATAAAGATAGGAAACAGAAGGTAGGATTAAATGGTCAAAAGTTTTCAGAGGGGAGTCAGCTCACCAGGGACGTCTTGCAGACTGCTGAACAAGGAGCTGTGCTGTTCAATATATTCCTAATTAATCTAGGAAAAGAGGTACTACGAAGGTAACATTCTGTGGATGATACTAAGGTATTTAAGACTGTAAAGATGAGGACCACCTGTGAAGATTTGCAATGGACCTTCCATGTTTCAGTGACTCAGCAATCAGAATGATAGATGGAATGCAACAGGAATAAATGTAGAGTGATGTGCCCGGGGAAAAAAATCCTGGCTTTACATACAAAATGATGGACACTGTGTTGAATATTAATATGCAGGAACGATAATGTGGGGCTGCAACTTATTTTTACAACAATATTGGCTCCGATTCCTTGACAGTCAAATGAAAACTGAAATTATTAGAGAAAGAATAGAAAACAACAGGAAAAAAAGTGTTTCTGTATAAAACACACAGTGCATACTTGTACCTAATTCCGATTCCCCCACCTCAAAAGGGGTATAATAGACTTACAAAGGGTTCAAGGAAGGGCACAAAGGCTGAGGCCTTTCAGTCAGGAAAGAGATGACTCAGAAGAGGGACGGCAGAGGTCTAGCAAACCCAGAGTGAGATGGAAAGGGTGAAAGCCCAACCTGGTGCTCACTGTCCCGCTCAGGATCAGAGCTAGAGGGGCATCCGACAACCGTTCAAAGCAAACAAGAGGCAGTGGGTTTTCTTCAAGAAGCTTTGCTTCAAGATACTGTGGATATCAAAAAGTTTACAGGGGTCTAAGAAGAGACTTAAAAAGTCCTGTGGGAGAAAGACCTTGGACTGTACCTCTGGTTCCCTGACTGCCTGAGCATGTGGAGGCTGCGAGAGTTTTCTGAGTTTTATTACACGCTTGCTCTAAACTCATACTGCAATACAGGTATCTGCTTTTCAAGTGAAGAACCATAAAAATGATGGAAAGGCACCAAAAATTCAAGTGGCATCCAAGAGTAGGAAAGAACAACCCTCCATCTTGAGCTTAAAATGGTTGTGAGGCAACTGCAGCATTCAATATGAAATGTGAGTACACAAACACTGAGAATGTAAGAAGAAGGAAAAAAGAATAGTAAAGATCACACTCTGCTTTGCAGTTTTCCTTGGTCAGCCCCAACCACTGGAGAGAGCATTAACTGGAGTACTGGTTCATGACTCCACCGGTGATTTTCACTGCCATCCAGGGCAGGAGGATCCATTCAGGTGTTCTGTGGACACAGCAGTGCTCCAGACTGATGCTGTCTGACTCCTGCAACCCTGAGCCCTGCTTTTTAATCTGCGGCAACAGCTATACCTGATTTCTGCTCCCAAAACACCCCCCAACCTTGCTCCAGTCTTCACCCAAATGCAGTGGACTGGCACATCCCCTCACCCTTTTTGTCAATCAGATTAATTCCCTGTTCACGTCAGTGATCACTGCACCAGAACATCTTCACCTAAGTCAGTGACAACAGGATGGTATAAACATGTGAATACACAAGTACATGAAAAAGAATAAATCCTGAGTACACATGAAACAGAGACAAATTATCTGGGGATGTGGGTTCTTCCCTTTCAGGATACCTGGCTCTCAAAGCCCAGCATCTAAATTGTAGGCTCGACCAAGTCCAGAGGTCTAATTGATTTGCTGAAGATTACAAAGATAGCTTTGGCAGAGATGGCAGAGTCGGACTCCAGTCTTGTGTAGTATTTCAATTGCAAAGTATCATCTCCACAACCAAAATTTATTTTTCTTCGTTCTACTTGACTATAAGAAACCTTCCTCTGTAACACCTGAAAGCTTATTATGTGCTCCGGTCAAACCATTTGTAATTATTAAGTTATCTGATTACGTTTGCCCTTTTGTGTATTTGAGCACCTCAGTGTCAGAGAAGGTATTAAAGCATTTACAAAATAGGTAAATAATTTATTTTCACATCTGAACAGAGATCGTTCTGGTCATTTACTGTTTCATATTCCATATTATTATATGCAATATCTCACCTGATTTACATGATGTTGCCACTTTCCATACGAATGTCTGAGTGGCCAATAATACCAAGATATAAGTAGGATTTTTATTTAATAGCAAATATTCTTGTTTGGACATGAAACCCCTATGCCTACGTGAATATAGATACCCACAGAATGAAAACTTGTTCTTTGAATACTTGCTAAAACAAAAACACATCATAGATGCTTGCAAGGAGCCTGAGCATGACGGATAAGAAAGCAATATAAATCTCTGGCATACATTTGCCAATTCAGTTCTAAAACATTCAGCTGATTGCAACTGTAGATTACTGATTTTCTCCAACCATCCATATTTTCATCTTCTGCTAAAAATATCCATTTACACAGACCAGCAAAGCAGCGGTCCAAGACGCCCAAACTTCAATAAATCACAGACATCGATTTAATCTCACGTAAATGAAGCTTCCCATTGTCCTTTTAAAATAAACAAGGAGGACACAGAGGCCTGCACATA
This sequence comes from Stercorarius parasiticus, assembly GCA_013396915.1. Classification (NCBI taxonomy): domain Eukaryota; kingdom Metazoa; phylum Chordata; class Aves; order Charadriiformes; family Stercorariidae; genus Stercorarius; species Stercorarius parasiticus. The sequence goes on from VWZL01006057.1 coordinate 900,341, forward strand.
ATCACTAAATTACAACGAACAGATGTGAAACATTAACAAGGAAACACTCATGCTGGCAAGGAGAAAACACTATAAAACAGCACGCACTGTACTGAGCCAGATTGGCTTTTAAATGACTCATGCTTATGACATTACAAACAACAAGGAGCAAAAATAAAATAGTTCATTTGACTGGGTCTAATACACTTTAGTTACTTTAAATTAACTGCTAATTGTACCATTTCTTTCCCTTGTACTTCTCCTTTTGACATCTTGGTTGAAATGCCTTTGATGGAGGGGAAATTACTACAAAACCCACCCAATTCACATCTAGGTGTATGCCTATCATAAAGTCATTATTAGTGCAAGCGTTCTCCTCAAAACATGCATTCACTTCACTGAAAGGAAAGCATCTCTCTCGTTTGCCTGGCCAACATGTTACTACACCAAGTATGCATATGATAAGTTTTTTCTCAGTTTTCCAAATCAGTTCTCTGAGTTTTTATTCCATTTGTCCCACGTGTTATAAAGCCTGTTTCTCACCTGTCACTGAGACAGAGGGGAGAAAAGAACAGGAGTCACTTCTCACAGTGTCAAAAAGGAGGCTGTTCAACGTACCCCGGAATGACCATGCCATGTCAAGTTATTCAGGCTAACAGAGATGAAGAACCACCACAAAGTGCAGAATGATGGAAGCTGGAAGACAAATGGCAATTGAAATTCAGTGTACTCTAAGATCTTTTAGCAGTTATGGTATTTTGTTGGAACAGGCTTTTTAAGTATGTTGCCAACACTCATACATACACATTTTCTATTCATATGCCTATTCTACAAACATTCCTTCATGTTTTGAGCAACTTTATGGTTTATTGTCCAAGAACAATTTAATTGGCTCACTTACCATGGTACACTAAAATATGCCATCTTTGCTTGCAACACTAATTTGTGCAAATTCTCCAAGCCCAGATGTACTCTAACCAGTATCTCCGACATTCATGTGAGATGATAGAATGGTTTGGGTTGGAAGGGTCCTTTATAGGTCCATCTAGTTCAAATCCCTGCAATGAGTACATGAGATACGTCAAGAAAATTCAGATTCCTTTTCTTGTATCCTTAAACAAGGATGTCAATCAATCTTATACTTCCAAAAGCCACTAAAATACCACTGCCACCAGCCACTGCCACTCTATCATTTGATATCGAGTCAGACAACTAGAATGTCAGGACCACACTGCTCACGCACATGGCTTTCTGAACAAAAAAATAACCTAAGCCATCTCACATCAGTACTAATAGACAAAGAACTTCCTCAATTCAAAAGGTTACTGTGAAAACATTTCACATCAAACATGCTGCTGGTGGCTCCCTCCCTTAATTGCCCTCCTCCCACTCCGATTCTCAAACAAGGATAGTGCTTTCAGCAATGCCAACTGCAAAATAAGTTTCAATAATAATAATAAGATGCAAATGGTATTTGCAGCTAAGAATAACAGCTCAGAAAAAAGAAGCTCCATGCACGGGGCAGCGCGAGAGTCAGACAAGACGTACCTGTACTAAAATACTGACCTAGAGCTGGTCCCAGCCTCGCACAACAGAAGTAGAAGCTCTAACGTTTTTCAGTATCTTGGCATCAAAACTTACACATACTTCTGAAATAGAACCCTTAAATACTGCTCAAGTAACAAAAACTTGAAAACAGTGCACAATAAGAGAAAAAGGAGGGGAAAAAAAAAAAGACAAAAACTTTGGGTCAAGAAGACACAACACCCAGTGGAAGGAAGAAAAGGAAGTTAAGAAGGGGCTCACATATTGCTGTTTGGCCACAGACCTGCAATCGTATGTGCAAGTAGGCAATAAAACTCCAACTTCTGACTGCTGCTTGGGCTAACTCAAACTCTGTGCATAAATTATTCCAAAAAAGGGAGTACTTTTGTGCAGACAACAAACTGCACCTTACGCTTTGGAGCTAAGTAATACTGAGGGAAGAGAAAGGGCCTCAGCGATCCCATGACTCGGGTTGCAAGAAATAAAAAAGAATTTTACCTTTGTAGAACGATGTATCAGGAAGATTCCTTGCTGAGTACATACTAGATTAATTGTCAACTGGTCACTTCACATAAAGGAACACATATAGTACAGTCGGATTACTGCCCATCTTTGCTCATTATGCCAGTGAGGAAGCACATTTCATCTCACGCAAACAGAACCTTTCTACTTGGTATTTCTTTATCAGAAGTACTTTAACATGCTAATATTATTTTCTGTTGCTTGTTCAAATTGCATAAAAACGAACACCTTAACTACTTGGTAGAAAGGAACCAAGCAAGATCTACACATTCAGTTTACAGAGAATCACAATAACAAAGATGGAGTACACTGAGAAATTTCTACTGCTCCAACTAATGTCAAATGGATCAAATTTATTTTTTTTTCTCCATATTTCTTATAGAGGTACCTGTATGCATGGTTAAAGCAGAAGTTCTTATCATGACCATCCTGGATTAACTTCTCAATAGCACAGGGAACAGATTTTCTTCCTGTTTTCCACTGGGAGGGGGAAAGGAGGTGGCAGTGAATGTCTCAATTTCTTAAGATTTCCATTGGTAGAGAAAGCAGCACATCCTTTGGTAAACTCTGTCAGCAATTATTTAAGCATAACTGTTAAAAAAAAAATCAGCCTTTATTTGCAATCTGAGTTTCTGTAGCTATAGACCCCATTTAGCAGGACTTCTTAGGCCTTCTTCTAGCAGACTGAAGAGTCCCTAACTATCGCATAATCTGTATGTATTTATGCAGACAGAAGTTGCATTAAAATACTCCACGTCTCTTTTCCTTTGAACTAAACGGACAATTCATTTTTCTCTTGCTGCAAATCAAGCTTCCTCAAATAATTTCTGCGGCTCTTTCCTGCACCAACTCCATTATCTTTTTACAATGTTGATACCCAAAAGCAGGTTCTCCAGCCTAGGAATGATCTTACCACTACTTCATATGGAAATACCACCACTTCTGAGTCCAGGCTGATAATGCCCTGTATTTATTATTATTATTATACATATCCATGTAAGTCTGTTCTTTAGTCTAAGACCACTAGAGAAAATACAGACAAATTTAAGTGGCTGCAGTCTTTACCCTTTTTATACAAATGTATCAGTCTATTAACAGATTATTATGTTTCTTGCTCTTTGTAAGGAAGAGTGTTGAAGCAGCTAATCTTGCAGAAAGCGGCTGAGAGCTGGAGAAATATTCCCTTTACGAACCAGAGGAAGCAGCAAATGGAAGAGAGAGGCTTCAGAAGGTGATCAAATGAAAAGAGCAGCCAGAAACAAAAGCTGAAGTAAGGAAATTGTTTTGTTTAATGGTTTAATAACATTTATATTGAAGAATAAGAACCACCATCTCAGGGAGCGCCCAGTTATGGCACTTGTGAGAAACTCCACTAACTTATATTGCAGAAATGCATACATATTCTTCCTAATCCAGATATTTATATTCGTAATCCAATTTTAACAGAGTTGTTAAAATTCATTATTCCTGTTCAAATTTCTAAGAAAATTTGAACTAAAATGGCAAGAAAGAATACAAGAAAGCAGCCTCACAGCTATGGTGAACTTTAAAGCTCAATTTCAATGCCAAGATTTTATTTTGTCCAAGGCTAAGGGAGCCTGAGCACTTCACATTTCAGTGCTTATGCAGCTACTGTCACATCTAACCTGAGGAAAAACGCAGAGGATCATCTGTATTATTCAAGGCACATTTTCACTATTAGCAAAAACGCACTGTGGCATTAAAATTAAGACTTCATATCAAGACAGCAAATATCCAAAATCACTCTTTTAATCTTTCCCATCCGCTTGACAGAAAAAAAATTAAAAATTAAAAAAAAAAATCGCTATTGGAACAACAGGAACAGAACATTCTACGTGTACAAGGAGAATCAATGTACAAATACCAGAGCGCAATGGAAAACATTAAAAACTAAATAAATAAAGAAAGAAGTTTTACAAAACAAAAAAGTGTACAGGACAATAATTTTAAGGGATCAGAGTATTTATTTTTCCCACTGAAGTGGAAAAAATATTTACAGTCAGTTGTTTCTTCAGGACATTGAAATCATTATGCATCCAGCAAAGCACAAGAAGACAGGATCAAGTAGGTATTGTGTTCATCAAGGGCATGCGCATGAGCTGCATGCAATTCTTTCATAAGGCATTAAAAATGTAGTGGTTGAGACACCAAATTGTTAATAAATATCCCTCTTTATTATTAGATATCAGGAAGAACTACAAAGTCACTCATGACATTACCCAGGGTAAGCCCTGAAGGTCTCATGTGAGTATTCCTGAAGCAGAAAATAGATGCAAACTTGGTTTTGCTGGAATACACTGTAGCATTTGAAAGAAAAGGCTCAGAAACCACCTGGTAGAGCAACACCTGCAAGATCTACCTGGAAAGTATTCCCAGTAAGGGACATTTATCTTCGGGCAGACTAGAAATCAGTACAAAGAACTGGACTAGGAAACTGTCTCGGTTCTGTCAAGTTCACAGACAAAAACAACCTATGTGTCCACTTCATCCATCTTTTCCTGCTCTGGAGTCTAGAATGGTTCCAGGAAAAGACAAGTAATATTGCTGAGCATGTGAACTTTGAGAGAAATAACTGCTGATCACATACACAGCTAGAGGAGCACATGGTAGAGATTCTTCGCACCAGTGACACATTTAACATCAGAGAATTAAAGGAGACAGGTCTTCGGAAGCATTACGCTGCCAACCAACAATATCCATCTCGCCAAATATGCAGCTTAAGCCCAAAACCTGATTTTGTTTCTAAGATACTATTTCCAGAGAGACTAAGGAGTGTCTGATGCACCTCTGGCACAGACCAACAGCACAGGTGACAGACAGAACTGTTTCAGATGTTAAGAACGGCACTGTCTTATCCCTTTCACATGTTTTTAAAGCAGTGATGGGCAAGGCCCTTGAGACAGCCAGGAAGGAAGGACACACATCTATCAGCCCAGGGTCAAGCCTCCCTGGCACAGAAAATCATGTGTCCTTCTCGGTGACCAGCTACAAGGTCTAAGATAAAAACATCGCAGCAACTATTCCTCCTTTGTCACGGCAGCCTACTTTTTAGAAGTTAACAGTGAGTTTCTTGCTGTTGCTGGAGTACGTGAAATAATCGTGGTTACCCTTTGCCGAGGGCAATTTTCACAGTCTGAAACACAGCCTTCCTGTGAATTAGGTGGTAATTAGATTCTTCTTTGCTTATTTATGTTCTTCTCTATTTATTCATGTTAGAACATTACCAGCATGAGTAATTCATCGGGCTTTGAACAACGGAGTCAGAATAAGAAGGACTAACAGATAGGAATAACAGGCACAATAGGCTGACACATTTCAGCTCCAGGATAAGGCTATTCTTAGATCAAGTCTGTGCAGCCCCAGATGATACAGTCGCCAAGCATCTGTGACAAGCATCATACCGGGGGGCAAGAAAGAGAGCATAAAGCTTTTTATGTTTGCACTTGACCAGTCATAATATTAATTCTTGTATAACTAGGGGCAGAAGCAGATTTTTATTCAGAGTCCACTCTGGGTGGGTAACAGACAGATGGCCTTAGAGGTCCAGATACGAGCTGCCCCTTCTCACTTTATCTTTTTCCAGTCAAACCATAACTTAAAAGACCAAAATCTCCCCTGCCCCAAGCAGGTTCTGGCCAGGAACAAGTCAAATTTTCCATAAACTCTATTGCTTGCAGTGACACAGAGTGTTATTTCTCTTCCTTCACCTGGAGAAAAAAGGAAAAAGCTGTATGGTACCCGTGCTGCTACCTTCTGCTTGGCCCTGCCTCTCATCAACCAGGCATCTAGACACAGACATGAGCTCCCCACATCCTTTCCTGTGCTGTATTACTCCCTTGCCATTTTCTGTGGCTAGGTACAGCACCATGAAGTTTCTGAAGTTACATTTTTCCAAGTTATCTTCCCTAAGAGAAGTCGTAGAAGATGGACAGAATACGTAAAGAACAGAATTTGACAGTGGACAGGTATTTATAATACTCAATGCTGCAGTAAATTCTGCTTGGCTGAACAGCATGTGTATATTTGACAGATCAAATGTGGATCCCAGTCACAGCACTGATCTTTATACACCACCAAGAGATACATATTAAAGAGGAAACTGTTCGATACTCTCTATGTCCTGGTTATTTCTTTAATGATATGAACGATGCTCATCTTAGCAATCAAAATAGGTTCAGGATTACTGACAAAAATGAAAAAGTGATAAAAATATTTAACCAAAACTAAGAAACAGAATTAACACCAAGGAACAGAAGACTAAAAGCACACTTCCTTTTACTTCTACAAATAGGAGCAAAGAGCATGTAACTTGCAGTATCTGCTGCTGAAAAGGTTTATTCTTAGCTACAGTCCTGCACACCTACAGCTCACTGCTACATATCCAAAACACAGTAATTCTTTTGTAATTAATATTACTTTTCAGAAGTGATGAACAGGTTTCACAGCTAGTGTAAAACAGTAGTTGAGGATCTGTTCTGCGCTTTACCCCAGGTTTGGACAGAATGAAGGCTGTGTCACTAAATTCTTCCTTTCTGGCCACCTTATCCAGCCTATGCCAGCCAAGATCTGTCAAAAGCAAGGTATAAATTCCAAGATCAAAGATATATCTAACACGTCTTTAAAAAAAAAAAAACACAAAACCAAAATAAACAAAAACCCACCTATCTCACTTTGTGCAGTTCAGGCCCTCTACAGCTGTGCCTGCGTGCAAACCAGCAATCACTTTATTTTGTTTGAAAAATCAGGTACCTGGAGGCAACTAGACCCAAGGGGCAGCGACTGGGCTGACCAAGCACCTCAGGCCAGGTACTAGAGGGGTCCCCAGCATGTGGGAGCAACTGGGGAGACTGGGATCCAGGGCCAGTTACTGGATAGATCAAGGGTCTCAGACCAGCTATTGTAGGGAACGGCACTGGACAACTTCCCACCAAGGGGCCTTCTAACCCACACACTGCCTTCACTTACATGTGCTGCACTGCCAACCAACCCCAGGCAGAGACACCTCGTTTCTCCTGGGTGTTCCCTCTCCGTGTCATCACAGAAAGAACCTTTCAAATACTGTAACTTGGCCTCACTACAGTCTGCATATTTTGACTCTAATAAGTGTCACTAGCAAATACAGCAGCAAAAAAAAGTCCTTTAGGCAGAAAGGTGCTTGTATTTGACATGCCAATTGATCAAATAGATGGTTTCAAACTTTGCAGTTCTTTAGGTTTATTTTGCTCTATCTGGTACTCCTTTTCTTTCTTTGCTGTTATGCATCTTCTTTCTTTCAGTGGGGAAGGTAACATCCTTGCCACAGAATTTTTTTATTGGAAACCTTCTAACAACTGCCACTGAAGGTTATTTTAAATTATGTTAATACCACAGTATCTCCCTTACTCAAGTTATAACGTTTATTTGGTAAACTATTCACAGGTACCACTACATCTAGATTGAGTCCCAAATTTCAGAATAAACTTCCTGGACACACTGTTGGGTTTCACACAACGTTTATCCCCCACCACACCGATGAAACAGAGCTTTTCCTGTCATCTGAAAGACATGTAGCTTTAAGACACCCTACTTCACTTCTGAAGGCACAGACAGCATTTGAAGAACCACCTCAAACTGTGTCAGGTCTCAATGATCTGGTTTCCACACACAAAAGTGAGACTAAATTGCAGCAGCTCCAAAATTAGTTTTTGCATGCCAGTATTAATAGCAAGCAATGCTGACAGTTACCCATTGTAGCTTGTGGGGAATATTTCTCTTGGGCAGGAACTACAGACATTGCTGAAAAATCTGAAATACTGCACACAGCATGAAAATATTGAACTTACCTCTCTTTCTGCAAACAGACTAAAAGGAATTATCAAGGACTCCACTCGTGTGAAACAACAGGTTGTGATATACAATGCTACAGGATACCAGACAGTAACAACAGAAGAAAAAGAAATCTGCTGTTTGCTTCCATTGACCAGCAAGTCACTGAAGAGAGGAAGTGCTGAGAATTTTAGCACTGGGTTTGTCCACAGTGGAACTCTACATTAAAGTCAATGAGAAGCCGGCAGAAATAAGACAACAGATAAGCCATCGGGGACATCATCTAATCATGTCTCTCCAACAACACGCTCCAAGAAAGCTAACCAGATAGAAGGCAGGGTATGGACATTTGCAACAAAAAAACCCCACCACACATCAAAAAGACACCACAGGCTTTTGACTTTAGCGAGACTGGGGGCAAGCAATAGAAGAGCACAGAGCAACACCATCTAAAATTTGCTGTAAAACTACCCCATTGTTAAATTCAGAAAATAAAATGTATTATTTACTATAGAAAAGTATGACTCTAAGCGCCCTAAGTGATTCCTCAAAGAGTTACAGGCTGCTCCAGAAGCAAACTTGTCATTCACTACATGCTGCTGTCTGAAATTCTTTCTGGCTGAAAACTCCTATAAAAATTATCTGACATGATTTTCTTTGTCACTTGTCATTACAAGAAAATAACTTATTTTTTCAGATATGCTAGAACAATTTTTCCTATCTTTGTTGCAACTTCCACAGATTCAGTAAATGGAAATTTTCAGCAGCATGCATTCAGCATAAAATGCAAAATCATCCAATAAAAACAGACATCTAATGATGAAAATTGTGTAGTATTAATTCCTCTATGCAAAGGTTCGAAAAAGACTTTTTGCCAACAAAAATGGCTAAAACCATACAACCAGCAATCAAAATTTTGTGGACTAACAGATGTCTAACAGATCATAAAAATCAGGGACGTACTTTATTACCATTGAAACCATCAATGCTTGAAGAGCTGCGATGCTTTCACAAGACAGGATCCTTCCCAAATGTGCTCAGGGAATGCCTGTTTAGATAATGGTGGAGATTAAAAGCCCATCTCACTCATTGCAATCAAAAAAATCCCACTGCCTGGGACACGGGCAAGCCATTAGGAAGAAGCATAACATTGGCTCCTGGAGGCGATTACCGCGGGTACAGCTACAGAAGCAGTAAAGACTTCCATGGCTGTGCATTTATGAACTGTGAAGTTGGAATTAACTTGATGTTCTATGGAAATATTTATATGAGCCTCCTTGGTTTAACACAGCAATCAAAATACAGAACTTACACTGGCCAAAAGAATAAATTACACTTGTTAACATCGCCTTTGGGACCCATAAGACCAGGCGCACATTTTGAGCCTGTTTCTTACCCAGTGAAGAACAGTTCTTGCAGCGCCAAATCAAGGGAGGGAGAGAGATCTGTAATCCAGTACTAAGTCAAGCTTGAGATCCACAGGCAGAGGAAAAAGACAGCATAAATATTTTATTTCAATGTTTGTACTTTTGAGCAAAGGTAACTAGCAACTCAGCAAGCAGAGACTGAGGGGATGGAAGCCATCAGTTCAGATCAGTTCTGATGCAGTGGTACTGCAGGACCTTTTTTCCCCTCCCTCTCAACTGTTTACTGAAGAAAGAGCATCAACCTTGAGGTCATCAAACCGATTCCCAGTCAGGTACCTCCGACTACAGAAATCGCTCCGTTAACCTGACTCTGCAGGCTTCCTTCTGTCCATGGGTCACGCATGTTAGGAGGTTCTGAACCATTCAAAAATGAGAGATTTTCCTCTCTCTCTGAGCCACCCTATTAGGCACTGCAGCACTTGAGATAAGGACTCTTCTTTCCCCCCCTCACCTGTTCACGCAGAGTATGTACGTATACCCAGAACAGACTGAGAAAGCAATTCTATATACATGGAAATAGTCTTAAAAAGAAAGGATGAGACAAAGCCTAATCTTTTCCCACCCTTTCTGAAGCCCTAAGGACATCGTCAAGTGGAAATAATTCGTGAGAAGACAAAAAGATGAAGGGATGATTTTTTTTAAGATGAGGACAGTTACAGAACATGAGAACGAGAACACCTTTCAAAGAGCTGACCAGAACAGTACTCTCTCCAGAAGCTCAAGCATTTCTGTGTTTACCCCACTGTACCTCTGGCCTGTTACTCTGCTTTCTGCAAAGGAGGGCTGATTTCAGTTTTCTAAACAGATCATACTGAAAAAAGGCACGTTAAACTTGTGCCTGCAACCCGACAGAACCTGGAAGGTGTAGCGTAATAAGATTTTGCCATTGCTGGTAGATATCAAACTTATCATCATCCTAACAGTGCAGGGTTTCAGGACTTGCCAAAATAAGATTCACACTGAGAAAAATATTTTTCATAGAGCATTTAGCACAAAATTTGACAATGAATTACGTGACACTAAACCAGCTGCATGTGTAAGAGTGAAAAGAGTAAAGGCTTGAATGTTAAAATCAGCTGGGACTCTAATAACATCACTTTTTACCCAGATCCCTTTTCTCATAAAATTCAGTAAATCAATTTCTGAAATTTCTACCTTTCTGTCAATTCCGATTAGAAATGTTCAAGGTATTCAAAACCTGTTAGTGTGAGGGAGAAAAATGAAAAGAGATAGGCACACACAAGAGGCTGGATGACCACATAAGCCTTATTACCACAGATAAACTAAAGTAGGAATGCATGAGGGAAGAAAAACAGAAAGACCACAGGGAAAAGAAATTGGATAGAAACCATCTCATTACATCAGTTTCATTATGAAGCAAGTGAGCATGAGTCCTGTTCAAGCCTGAGACATATGCCATATACTTACTTGAAATTGAGTCTATACATCTTAAAGAATGTATTTGCATGTTGTGTTCTGCCAGTCTAAAAAAATTACCTTTTTCTGGGTTCAGATTCCAATGAATCTACATTATTAACAGTCAAGTTACATCAATTCTATTAAAAAAAAAGTATCAGAAGTTTGACAAAATTAAATCAGATTTTTATGCCTCAGCAATTACCTTAATGCTCAACTGAAGATTCTTCTGAAGTTTTATTGTCCAAATTTTCATGTCAAATAACCTATGACACGGAACTGAGGATTCAAGAGAAAACTGCAAGGTAAAACATTTGCACAACTCAGTATAAAGCTAAGCACAACCGTACAGCAACAATGAGCAGTAGTCAGACTTCACCACCAAAACCAGTTTATCTCCTTTTTCAGCTCTCAAATGGAAGACAAACTCCTCTTTCAAAAGGAAAAAGTATTTTTTTGCTGCTGCAGAAACCAATGGCTCATTTTCAGTCTGCTACAGCTTCCCAACATGCTGAAGCCAGGAAAGGAGCGTCAGGAGAATCCAGAAATGAGTCTTCACAGAAAAGGTACTGATTCCCTTCAAGTGTGGACTACATGCAAAATAGATTTAACACAGATATGTATTTATTTACACAAATACAAAGCTTGTTAGTCAAAGATGCCAAATCATAGCTGGGAAACACTGGGCTATACAGAAGTAGCCATAGACTGCTGGCAGTCAGAAGAGCTTTTACCTTAAAGAAAGTCATCAACTTGCCTTATCCCGAGCAGCCCCCTGCTGCAGAGGGTGAAAAGAAGTGAAAGAGTGCAGAGGGTGAAAAGAAATGAAGTATTGGAAATTAGAGAACAAACAGACAGAAAAGTATTATTAAATCCTAAAGCTAATAATGGCTCACTTCCTTTTAATTGAGTCAAATTTCTCCTTTCCCCACCCAACAAAAAATCCCCAAAACATTCAGAACGAATGAAAAGAGAAAAAGAAAAGGAAAAAAAAAATCTGACTCTCGTAATTATGGATCTTTTCCCATAGACCTCAGGAGAAGTAGCATAAAATTTAACAATGCTTTTTGTGGTTATTTTGCTTTCCCCCTTCTTCATGCTTCACTGTATATGTACACATATCATGTTTTATTTAAAAAAAAAAAACACACAACAAAATAAACCAATAAAACCTGCTGAGTTTCCAGGACCATTTTATACTACAGTCTTATTGGTTTGTGCAATGCTTCATATAAAAAGGACCACAATTTATGAAGAAGGTCCATAGGGGCTACCACTGTGACTCATACTGTCTACTCAATAATAAAAACAATAATAATAATAATAATAATAATAAGCAGCAGCTTTAAACATCTCTGTCTTGAAAGACCGAGGAAAGCCCACCAGCCCTCTTCAAGAGCAGGTAATAAGCGAAACAGATGGAAAAATGACTTGCAGAAGAAACCAAACATACTTCCAGCAGTTTGCTTCTGATAGACAAGGTATCAGTTTAGCAAACAGGTTCTGAAACATATTTTAAAAAACATTCCATGGAAACAAACGATCAATAGGATCTGCCTACATATGAACGTCTTATTAATGCATTTATTATTAACAAAGAGCAGGACACCTACTTTTTTCATCCAGGAAAAAGGGAGCAATCGCTGGGATGCTAAAAATCACAGAAGGTGCAGTGTAAGTTTATGTAGGTGTTAAGCCTAATGCTGACTGAAGACCGAACAACAGAGACCATCATTCAAAAATATCATGGTAGCCAAAATTCATCTCAAGTGTTTTAGAGGGCTAGAAGACAGTATCGAAATGCCAGCAAGGCCAGGGAAATCCAGCAAAGGGATCTGTAAGAATCATCAGGAGGGAAAGAGTCTGTGTTTGGTTTCTACAGCAGAGCTGATGATGAGCATTTAATCAGGTTTTACCTTTTCTAAAGTAAAATTTTAAACACTCTGGATCCTTCTTGTATGTCCCTTTGATATGCTACATTACTGAAGTCTGGACAATAATACATATTCTTCCAAAACAAAGGCAGATTTGGAAAATTACAAACTAAGATTTATTTCGAAAAAAATACGTCCAAGTGCTTCAGCAGCTTAAGTTACAATTCTCCAAAATGTATACATTCATCCAAACCAGTGAGCTGTCAAACAGCCTTTCAGCCTAATTAAAGAAACGCTAGCATGCCAAGAACTTCCCTGTCTCTCCTGAGACTAAAATACCGGCTAGTCCTCTACGCAGCATCACCTCTATTTTATTACACAGAACCAAACTGTCTTGCTCTCCTTTACCAAGGAGACCTCCTTCATTTGCCCTAGGGGCTAACAGTACCACCACAGCGACTCCGAAACGCAGTTCCCCAGGGCCCTGGCTGCTGCCCTCCCTTCTCCTAACGCCATGGGGCAGACACAGCCCAGGGCAGGCAAGATGGCTCACCTTGCATGTTCCTTTGCCAACCTGCAATTATCAGGGTTCACGACTATGAGTAGAAACAAACTCCAGAGCAATGCAAGTACTTACATATTACTGAGGGATACATACCAATTCTGGGTAGCGTGGGGGTCTCAGGCTGTGATCACCTACCTCTTCCTCAGAAAAACCCTTATTTATAAGTCAGGTTAAACAGCAACCTTAGCATAGTGGACAGAAAACAAATAATTAAAAAATCTTTTCCACAATCTAGAAAACCATCTCTAATACTGGTATTGGACCTCAAGATCCAATACAAAGAAGTGAGAAGTAGTACATCAGATTTTTGTCTGGAGGAACTGGACAGCAGCTTTACTAATCTGATTAGAAACTAAGTTTTAGGAGTAGTTTAAGCCCTTCAGACAGCAAACAGTATCTGAAAAATTTGGTACTTTTTGTCTCATAATTATCTTTTGAGTTCAATTTTCAAAAACCTATTCCAAGACAGTTCTTTGGGATAACTTGCCATCAGATCTATGCTAGTGCTCATCCTCCCGCTTAAAGAATGTGGCTTTTCTTTGGCTCTGTGAACTTTTTGATTTTCTAAAGTACAATATTTTTCTCCTCTCTATTACCACTCAGACTTTTTAAAAAAGAAACAAAAAAGATATAAATACTATGCTAAGTATAGGAATGATTTTGTGCAAGATACTTTTCCTAGATACAATTTTTATATCTAAACATATTAAGCTGTCTACAGAACAACCTGGGGCACTCAGATCATGGCTCCCTCATGGCATCCCTCCACGAATAACAGCAGAGCTCCAGCTCCCCTCCACGGCTTGTCCAAGACTTGATTAAACAGGAGGGGAAGCACTTGGACCTCCAGGCCTGCCCCAGGCTGTTCTGCAGTGAGCCTTCACAGGAGGAACACAAACACCACTTACAGGCAGAGTTCCGGGCCTGAAAAGGCCTGTGGGGAAGGGTCTGGACACCAAAAGGGAGAGAAAAATAATTTGCACTGCAAGAATATGGAGGAAACTTTCTAAATCAGTAGTGAACTTGAGGAGAAAAAAAACAAGTTAATTTTGTGAGAGTTCTGTCATGGCTATAACAGAGGCAACAAGGAAAAGACCAACCAGTGCCTTCCCTCTATGGGCCTTCTGCCAGGAAACCCCTTCTTTTCTTCTCATGAAGAATGGTGTGAGGAACCCCACCATTAAAGCACATGCTACACCCACACATTCACTCAAACAACATTCCAATCACTCCCTTTGAGCAGTTAAACAGGGTGCAATACCCAGAGGAGAGTGCCCAAACACCCCAGCAAACTTAGTGTCCAGATTTCAACAAAAAAGGTTGTATCTCCTGAAGTCAAGAGCGGTCACTATTCCAATACTTCTTTCAAACAAGCCCAAGTCCTCACTCCTACTACAAAAACGTTTGGAGACTCCATCCTTTCCCCACCTCCTTCTTAATAACTTCAAAGATTCATTTTAGGTCTTCTCTCTGCACAAGCTGACAAAAATTCAGCCCTGAGTATCTCCTGCCCTTCCCTAATAGCTGTCGGTAACCTTCGAGAGACAGGATTTTGGACCAGAACAGAGCTCAAGAGATTCATTTGCTCTCTCCTGGCTTCAGTAAAAGCTTTTAGGTACAAGCCCATAAAACTACTTTCTTGACACGTATTGCATCTTGGACCTAACAAACATTACCTCCTGGATTCCTCCCACCTCCACTCAATTTGAAATAAATTACAAAGCACACAGACTGAGGACGTCCTTTACTATTACAGAGGAGAAAAACCCTCCCATTTTCTTTTAATTTAAGGGGTTGTTTTCTTTCTGCTGGCACATTTTAGGACTCCAGGGATGCATAGAACTTACTCCCAATTGCAGTTATGATACCAACGTCTGGCAAGATAGCATTTTCATTCAATGCATGGTTACAACCTGCTCTTTCTGGCTTATTCTCTTATTTTGTTAATAAGGAAGCATTCTGTGGTCTCTTGACAAAAATATTCATACTAAGGTTTGGATTCTATTCTTTGGTAGTTTCCCTTTTTAACTTATGAAAAAGCCTTAGCTATCACGACACCTTCTTACTCCTTTTTAATTCATAGTTTCTTTAAAGGTCATTGGCAATATACATATAACCAAAAATACTCTGTAAAGATGACTAACGCAGGTAACGAATGAGAGTGGGGAGAAAATGTACAGTCTTTAGCTGTTTTACATTACAGGGCTGCAGTTGGAATTTGCCCATCAAAAATGTTGCTGTGCCTACGGACTGCAATTCTAAGCTAAACTGAGTAAACGAAGTGATTTATTTTCGAGTGGAGATTCACACGCTATTTTTCCCTTCCTTAGTAGGAACGTTCTCTTGTAGAGGAGTGTACTTTTCTATTTTGTTTAAAAAAAAAATGAGAAAGACTAGGAAACTGAACAGACTTCACTCTTCAGTTCAAGAAGTGTTGGTAAGCAGGTTTTCATAACAACACATTACATCAACATTAAAAAAAACCAAAACAATTTTCTCACAGCAACTTCCTCCGCAATGACCAACATGTTCAAACTATTATTTTCATCAAACTCACTAGTTCTCTGGTTCCTCAATTATGCACAATGAAAAACATTTTCAAACTACTAAATAAAGCATATGGTAGGAAAAGATTTAATTGTGAAAGACACCTCCACACTTAAGCATTGCTGTGACAGCATAAAAAGCAAAAGGATCAGATTGCAGATAACATCTCTGTGTTTAAATAATTTATTTTCTTGCCATGTACTCTTTCAAGTCAACATCAAACATAAAAATGCAAAGAAACTGGTGTAGCAGCTTACTGTACTACTCAAGCATAAATGTCACTGCTACACAGACCTTATATTATCAGCTTGACTATCAAGGTTAGCCATTACAACTCCTTAGAACTGAGACCAAAAATTTTCATCTAGACGAATATCTACCAGTAAACCTGATCAATGCTGAAAACTTCTTTCTACAAATATTCAACACATGCTGTTTCCTCCTGAATTCAATTTCACTACTTGTCAACAGCTTCTCTATGGGTTTTTTTTCAGCACTGAAAAAGGGATGCAGATGTCTAATTATCATATCTAAATTTCTAAATTTGTACACCTTCAAAACATGCAATGTTTGGAGCCATTATATTTTTCTTTTAAAAAACAGGTAATTCAAAGTACTTCAAAAAGAGTTATACACTCAAAATCAGTCAGTCAAATAACACTGGAACGATCCATTATGTTATTCTTACTTTACTTATACTCTTAAATGTCTTTGACAGCTTTTCCAAATAAAAATAATAGATAAACCTACCTAGGGTTTGAAAAGATTGCCAATATTGGAATCCCTCTAGGGTTAGGGAGGGGGAGCAGATGTGAGAACTGGTCTCCAAAAAAATTCACTACAAATAAAAACTTATGGAGCAAACAGACAACACGAGTAACAGGCGAGCAGGGCCAGATGCCATTCACCCAGGAATTGTTAAAGAATTTGGAGACAGAAGAGCTGGATTATGAACCAGGAGTTAAACCACTTGCTTCAACCTAGTGGCTTCATGCCAATGCGTGAAGAGAGCGTATGGGAAAGCAGGTCTAACCCGGGGTTAGGCAAACTGGCAGAAACTGCTGCAAAGAGCAGAAACAGCGGGGAGATGAATAACTACAGCATATGGGGAAGAGTCAACGCAGCTTTTATAAGGTGAAGACGAACCTCTCAGATCTCCTGGAGTTTCCTGAAAACAAGGGAGTGGTGGTTGAGAGAGTCTAATTCTACAGGTTTCAACACTGTCTTCCAGCAAGACTCCTACAAAAGCTGTGCTGCCATAAGCTACGAGGGAAGGCCCCTGCCTGTGTCTCCAAGCAGCTTATTAGGAGATGGTAAAAATAAAAGGTAGGATCAAATGGCCATCGGACTACCTCAGGTGCTCAGGTTTGTGTCATGCAATGCATTCCTAAGATAACCCGGAAAGGGGGTGGCATGGTGAGATGACAAACTTTGAGTTTATACATACCTGGAGCTGACCCACAGAAAAACCCACTAGTTTCTACTCAAACCTTCACAGGTAGCAGAAATGGGGAAAATTACTGTAGGAGGTAGACAGTGGCACTGCCATATGATGGAAGGGGAGAGGAGTACCCATTTGGTGGAAAAAGATTTAATGTTTCAACTGTTTTTCTCAGCAAATCTTCCAGCTTTACTCATTGTCAGATATTAATGCTGTTATATTCATGAAACTGTAAAATCCATCCCTAACTAGCTGCAGGAACAGCTTAGCTGAATGACATGAACAAGACTATCATATACTAAGTAATATCTCAGGAAAATAGTTTGAATTTTATAACAGAGAACAGCATTAACAACCTCTAGCCCAGTAAGATTTTTTTTAAAAATACTCCTTTTCAAATAAAGTACCAGTATCTACCTCCAAACAGAGTAATTTATTTTTTTTAGCTTCGATAGCCTATTTGAAGGAGAATTCAAAAAGCACTTTCACTTAATGCATCTCTCTCAGTGAAAATGTTTCACTTAGTAACTCGATACAGGAAAAAAAAAAACCATATGAGGTTAATACAAAATCTTGGGTACTCTAGTATTTCTAGAATGCAAGCATCCTGTCCTTATTTTGAAATTCCAAGGGAGTTAGCTTGCCATTTCGAAAGCTAGCCTAAGGAACGAGGCCGTAAGACCCAACACCATTTGTTGTGCAACTGCCAGATTGAGGTTCTGAGCTAACAGCAAGCTGACAAGGCTCAAAATACATTTTAAAGACTGAAACAAATTATTTGTCTTATTCTCCTCTTCTAATTAATTCAAAGTAAAATTTTTACTTCAAGGTAAGGCTAGCCACCGGATCGCTGGAATACTGGATTTTTGCTGCCAAAATTCAAGACCTAGCACCAGAATAAAAGCCATGTATACCTCTAGATTTATTTTGCAGTTTTACATTCTACAGCCTTTATTAAAATACTAACAATAAAAAAAGAAAGATTATTTTCTAGTAAGCAATGCTGTTCAAGATTTGTACCTTCAAACAGCAGACGTGTACGTGCCCCACCTTGCAAGAGCAGGAGCATTCCTGTTCTGTGTCCATTTAGGTTGTGTCTGTGCTTCTCAGCAGAAACATATACACCCTCTCCTTTGGCTTAACCCTCAGCTTCCACTTGGTAGACTACGTATCTTCTTGTCTTCAGAAAGGAAGGAGAATATCATACAACCAAAGCCAGTTAACCTCCGTTACCTACTTTCTCTGAAGACATCCCTTTTTCCTGCCCTCTTTGCCTTGGAGACTCTCTGTTCTACTAGGAAAACAAACCAAGTATTTCTCACGTTCCAGAAAAAGCACTCCATCAGCTATAAAATCATAGCATCACATTAGCATTTACATTTGGTAGTAACTAATTTATTTTTTTTTTCCTGAAAGCGTGTGACATGCCATTGTCACAGTTCATGTAAAATAACTGTTCCAATCCATACCAGCAAAAGAAACCCGTGCTTCAATACTCCTAATGCCAAGCCCAACTGTATAAAACCTGACATAACAAAATGTGATACCTAACTGCTTACCCCAATGTTCCTGTCCATAGGTCTAACACTGAGCTTTCACTGCTAACCTGCATTTTGTTCTGAGACGAGATTATTTACTGTATGGAATGTTCAGCTGAGAAAGACACAGGAGGAGGAAAAAGCTGCACACTTGCAAAGCTGTGGAACACTCAACAGTGGTATTTTCATGCGAGTCTTTACTTCAGACAGAACTGTACATCTACCTACTGTGGTTTATCTGAGTCTTTCAACCTCAGATGCACAACTTAGCCATTTTAAAAGTAAACTCAAATAATCAACAGATGAAAAGCTTTTCATGTAAACATAAATCATGACACTGCTGTTTCTGATGCAGCTGCACTGACAGTTAATCCATTACATGTGCTTAGAGTCGATGAACCCAAACATGCCTTTCAGTTCCTGGCTCAAGAAATCATGAAGATCAGGTAAATCCTCCCCTGTGTCTTTGACCACAGGACTGAGATGCAGAAGCTTGTTCCATCCTTGTTTTACTTTTGAAGCAAATCAATTCCAGCTAGTCTGTGACAGGAAGCACGATCTTCATCCCCATCAAAACCCATCATCTTCTTCAGATATGTTTATATTAAAGTATATATCAGTATCTTCTCTTGAAGAATGCATTTTCTAATAAATCAATACCTCTTTGCACATTAAAATTGACAGCTCCTAGTATCTAGACTGAGCTGATTGAGAAAAATGAGATTTCTATGCAGATGAAACATATTCCAATACAAATTAAACTCCTAAGAGCTACAGTTTAAGTTCATCATACAGCTTTTGACTTACAAAACTCTGACTGTCCTTTCTTTCTTCAATTAATTCTGGACTACACACTGTCAAGAGTATAAAACTTCTGTTCACAAAGTCAGGATGCACAAAGAGAACATTCCAGTGTATTTAAATCCTGCTTCAACAATTATCATTTAGTAAAATTCAAGAAGCAGTTATGTTTCTCATAACAAATCATTCTGACGCCAAGTTGCCACACTCACTGCTGCGCATTCTTTTCCCTGTTTTCCTTGCAATTTTGCCCATATAATACACTGGCCCAGAAATTTAATATTTACTTTTGTTTTCCTTCTGTATAAAGATGCTTAAGAGTAGTCTGACTAGATTTATTTTACTTGTTAGGATTCTATACCTTCAGTGAAAGCCTAACTGGGGAATGAAAGAAAAACTAACCTAAAAGAATGGAATCCAAGAACCTGAGATAAAGGAAGAAAAAAAGCCCGAGGAACTAAAGTGCATAGGAGATGAATGAAAATAACAGACTAACAAATAAATAGACATCACGTGTATCATCTGACACTTTATTACACCAATGACAATGCTACCAAGAAATAAGAACAACATGACGAAGGAGCACAACGGTATCACAGACAGGCACAGCTGATTTAGAAAGCACAGGCAGCAGCACGTGCTGCCAGGTGTCACACAGAAAGCACACTTGTTTGTAGCAGGAAAACACAACAGAACTACCATCCAGGCAGGACGCGACAGCAATTACAGTTTTAAATAGCTTCTGAAAAGCGATATAAAAGGCTCAGGCCAATGCACAAGCACAACGGGGACAACGCTGCCCCCCTCCAACAGACTGCAGAAGTTACGAAGAGACCCACTAGTTCACATCTCATTTTAACTAAGAAGGAACTAGTAGAATTCTAAAAGCAAAAGTTACTTGAAAGAAAAGCAAACGTTACTTGAATCAACAGAGGTTTGACAAAATATAAAGGGGAAATTAACAGCAACAGAATAAACCCAGGAGAACTGCAGAGCTAGAAGGTACCCTTCAGGTATTTATTTCTTGCTTTTTAAAAGTAGGGTAAGTTGTATCCAAAAAACCACTCCTGACAAATATTTGTCCAACATGCTGTTTGAAAACACCTATAGCAGAGATCCCACAGTTGCAATTATTTACTTTCATGCTTAACACTGCCTACTCTTACAATCTTTTTTTTCTTGTCTCCGTGTTCTAATTGAACACCTACTCTTCCCCCTGCTATCTTTTTTTGCCAAAATAATAGAGACCCCTACCTTCCAAGACAGTTTAACATATCTAACCTCTCATCTTTTTTCTTCTAATTAGTATACACAGCCCCTTCTTAACAGATTTTCTAAATTTCTAATGTTTTTTTGCTGACATTTGGTTTTGGCAACAGCTTGACCGCTGACTTGCATTAGTTTCATTCACTGTTTCTCCAAGAGTTTTTACCTGAAACTGATGCTTCGCAGCCATCCACCAAGTACATTTCTGTGGATTGTGTTTGCCCAGGTTCAGTCCATTGCCCACACCCCTCTTTATTTATATGCCATTTATTTCAGGCTATTCTTAACTAGTGAAAATCCTCCTGAAGCATAAGCCACACTTTGAAAACACTTCCAGTCTCTTCTTTCCTTAACAGTTGACATTCAAAAACGCAGCAAGCATATTCCACTAGGAAAGATTTTAATTAAAAAGCTGAATAGTACCGAACCAAGAAAAGACACTCTTCACCCGCACTTCGCTGTACTTTGGCTGTGAACTCCTGATAACTGCTCTGAATATCTTCCAGAAGTTGCAGGCTGTGAAGAAAGCCAACAGTAGTTTCACACAGCCCAGTATTTTCTCACTCCCTGCTTCCTTGCCACCAGTTGAGATCCACTCCATCCTCCTCATTATCTTATCCCTTTGTAAGCGTACTGGAGGGGAAAAATTTTTTACCTCAGTTATAAAACTTCAGTGGTTGAAAACTCCTGACTCCGTAGACTCTGGAAAACTATAGGGATACTGGAAACAAACTGAAGAATAAAGGAAAGCAGAAAGGTCAGCCATTCCTGAAGGGGACTGTACAAAGGAGAAGCCAAGCAATTCCAATTCAAGAAAGGAATCCCAGCACAAATACTGGGGCAGCTTCATAAGGACCTAAAAATAAATTCCTTTGGAGAAAACAAAACCAAGACACATCAGCAAATGACTGGCTGCATTCTCATGTCACATTCAATCCAAGTGGGGGCTGCCACCAAACAGGGCCATCTGTCCCTCCCTCCACCACGCACCGTCCGTCAGTCCCTGCTCCCTTCCTCTCTTGGATCTGGTGATGATGCAGCTGCAGGATGAATTAATCAACTTATCAATATGAGGTGAAAACAATCTGCCAAAAAGCCCACCAAAAGATGAAACCAAATTGGTTAGTCTTGTTACATGACCAACGGAGTTAACCTAGAGAAGAGACATGGAAATCTGTGGCTTTCTGCCCACCAACAGCAAAAGCACAAAGGCATAAACCCAAA
The DNA here is from genome assembly GCA_013396915.1 of Stercorarius parasiticus. Lineage (NCBI taxonomy): Eukaryota > Metazoa > Chordata > Aves > Charadriiformes > Stercorariidae > Stercorarius > Stercorarius parasiticus. The sequence continues at coordinate 922,312 of VWZL01006057.1, forward strand.
AGTCTAAGGTACAAAATAAATTACAAGGAGCAGGGGATGTAAAATGCAAAATGGCAGCATCTTAAGTACTGCACAAGTAGAGACAAAGGAAAGCACTCATGACCACTTCATGGGGAAGATAAATAATCCTGTACGAGAGTCTGAAATGCTCACACCTTTTTAGTGTCATTCTTCACAAATATTAGACATGACCAAGTATTCAAGTCAGCTAAACAGGGTTTAGAAGCTCAAGTCCCAAAGATGGGGGAAAAAAACAGCTAGAGAATATTAAGTTTATTAAGAATTATTCAAATCGGCAAGGCTAGGTAAAAGTTACTTTCAATTATCTTAGGAACTAGCAGAAACAAACCCCAAACTAACAGAGGACTCAGAATGTCCCGAAGGACTAGAGAAGGACAAACCTAGGACTATCTTAAAAATGGGAGGAAGAAGGACCTGAGGACTTAGAGATCAGTAAGCTTAACTTTGCTACCCAGAAAGATACCAGAACATACTCTTAATCAATTTACAGGCAACTAGGGGATAATAAATGGATAGCAAACAGCCAGCAGGAATTTGTCAAGTACAAATCATGTCAAACCAACCTAATTTCCATCTCTGAAAGAGTAACTAGATTAGTGCATAAATATGAAATGTCTTCATTAAGGCCTCCACCAGTGAGGTACGTTTTCCTTAGAAAAAAGTGAACTAAGTTTCGCAATTAGGTAAAAAGGCACAAGAGCAGCTTTTAAAATGTTCTCTTTCAACCTGAAGGACGTTTCAAGTACAGTTCTGAAGAGATACGTCCTGTGTTCTTTAATATCTTCACTAATGATTTAGAAGATGAATTATAGAGTAGACTCACAAAAACATGGAGAAGACGATGATGAAAAGGGTAAAAATAACTCTGGAGAACAAGATCAAAACTTGAAGTTATCTTGGGAAACTGGATGAAAAGTCAAAAAATCTCATCCAAACAAGCCAATAATCCACACGGGACAAGTTACATCAGAAGCAAAACCACCTATTGGGGACACCATGGCAAGGGGACAATGCCGCACAGAGACTCAGGACTGTCTATAGCAGCAAATTCCGTGCATGCGTGACAAACTAATGCTGCAAAAAGAAGCATCTCACTCTGGGCATGGAACGTCACACACTAGAAGCTGAATTGCCATCTCCATTTTGTACTCGCAACCCCTCATCTACAACGTGCATCCAGATCACATCACTGCACTATAAAAGATGACACAGATTAATTAAAAAAGTTCAGAGGAAAATAGTTCATAAGCAAATAAGTTTCTTTCTTCTTAAAAAACAAAACCTCGCAGCAATTATACCACTTAAGTCCTCAACCATGTAAAGGTTATTATAAAGAAGAGAAAAATCACCCCACTCCTAACTTTTGGGAAAGAACAGGCAGGAACAGGCTCCGTTTTCAGCAGAGATTATTGAGGCTGGAGTTCAGCAAAACCTTCTGCACACAGTGTCAGTGCAGCCCCAGGACAAGGCACCTGGGGAGTTTGCAAATCTCTTCCGTAAGAGCAAATTTAGGCAAACATCTGTCAGTGCACTTGTTCCTGCTTCCAGATTGGGAGACAAATGATGATGAACTCCCAGAGAGCCTTCCCATTTTAAACTAAGATAACTCCCCGGGACAGAAGAGCACAGGGTTTCAAGAAAAAGACTACATCAGATTAATATTTTCAGGTGACTCACTTGGTTTTACAGGATAAACCAGTTAAGGCCCGGTTTGCAAAGCACAGCTATTCATGAGCTGATACACAGGGAATACAAGGATACAGGATCAGCTCCTCCATCATTGGAAATGCCTGTGTCTTGACTAAAACTCCTACTCTTATTTCAGCTTGTAAGTTATAATACAAACGTGCAATCCAATATAAATGTATAGGAGACACACAATAAAGTAACAGAAGTACCTACAATGTTGTTTTTTTTTCTTTTAATTCTGTAACTACACTAGAGAGGATCTTTATGTTCAAGGCTTTACGTCATTTTAACTAGCTGTATGATCTCACTTAGCTTGGTGCTGCTCAAACAGGTAATTTTTCCTCCCTTTTTCCTCTGAAAAAGATGGAAGACAACAATCAAAGAAATTCTCATGGTGCACTGTATTTTGAGATATCATTAGTAAAGTGCCGAAGATTGAAAATACTGCCTTTTAAAAATTGACACCATGCTGAAGAGCTCACCTACCAAAAAGAGTGAACTTCATTATCCAGCTCCTTCCTCAGCCTCGACAAGTTTGGTAAGGCACAATTTCTCAGGCACTTATTAGCACCCATGTGCAGTCTGGCTGACTGCTATTATTATCTTCCGATGAGAACACAGATGTCGCATAATTTCATTTGGATCAGAACACAAGCTTTCAACTCTACAGTTTTTATTCATGGATGTTTATTAAGGAACTTCTCTCCTCTCTGAATACAGGACGTACCATTGATCTGGTTATATGCAAATGTAGTCTAACAGAGTAACTCTTTCTGGGGGCTATTTTCATTTTTCCACATTAATCTTCACTTTTTGAATGCTGAGGAATTGCACCTGCAGCATGAATTCCTTTTATAGTCACCTAAAATGCCAAGGTAAATATTAAACATAAAATAAAAAATTTTTAAAAATCAAGGGTCTGGGATTTTTTCATTTGTAGTTATTTTTGGCTTTGTTTTTGTTTACCATTTTATGTTTAATCTTTCAGTATAAAAGTTGTTTCTTAAAAACATCTTAAAGGAACTGAATTTTCTCTTTTTTTAATACTTGCTGACTCAAAGCAGTTGCAGCTATTGGGTGGAGTGCTAAGTGTACACAGACAGATTACTACTACTAATGGCACTAATAGAAATTGTCATTTTCTTGTCATCCCTAATTCAGCTCTCATGCAGTGCTAAAATACATGGACTTGTGTCAACTTTTTTGTTCTTCCTTTCTGAGAAGGTAAGCAGCTCTTCAATTGTGTCATAAATCCAGGAAGAAATTGTCTTTAGAACCTAAGCACTGACGTAATTTACCAAATTCTGGTTTCCAGCATAATGGTGATCACAGTCTGTCTACACAAAATCTCCCTGGCCTTAAAATAGGATAGAACTGTCAGGAAGGCCTCCACCATCCTCAGAGGCATCAAGGCTCAAGAGGTTTGCTTAAAACACAATGCTGACTCCAGAGTGTTGTTATTTTAAACCTTGATTATTCATCACTGATAACTGCTTCCTGCGTGAAGCAAAAGGAAACCAAGGTAGACCCATCCGCACTGACTGCCAGCCACCCGTCAGTGAGGTTCAGGAATGGATACGTGCCATGTTGTGGTGGCTCACCTCAAGCAGGGCTCACATTTAGTTAGATGCTAAACGTTAAACACGTGTTTCCTTTGATCCCAGCATTTCCCACATTGGTCCATCACAGATCCGCACCAGGAGGTAACCAGAAACACGCGTGCTTCACAGCCTCGCCCAACAGTTTATGCACCAGCAACCGGAGCACACAGAAGGTGACTTAACACTAAGCAAACAGCACGTGCAGACTTGTTACCCCGCCGTGATTCCTTCCTGCACGTTCGTCTCCTCAGTGAGGCAACTGCTCCAAGCACGCAGGCAGGAGAAGGAGCAGCCATGGGAAACGCTAAGAAAATGGCCAGCTAGAAGGAAAAGTTTTGGATGAGAGAGATGGATAAAGTTTCAGACCGGTTCACGCATTCAAAAAATACTTTGCCCATCCTGTTATGTGAAAAATATAAATAAAATAACTGTGGTTTTCAACATCAGCCTTACTAAGCAAAGGAGAAACAAATGAACTAAGTCTATGAAAGCCAAGACAAAATACTTCAGTCACCCAACATGATACTGTGACAGATAAATTAACACTGAAATGACAAATAAAAATAAAAATACCTGTTTCTAAACTGTTGTCAGGAATAATACAGTTATTTCAACACACACAAAGGGGGTCTTTTCTCCTCATAATGACAAAATACTTGAACTTTTCACTGAAAAATGAAAATCCCATCAAAAGCCGCTCCAAACAGTTTCTTTCAGCACTGATGACAATTTTTCTAATGTCGGGATTTCTCAGGGAAAGCCTGCATTTTGCACAGCAGAAAAAAAGGTGTCAAATTCCCCGACTGCGCCATGCCCACTGCCATATTCTTCTGTGATGGTTCTGGTTTCTGGGACAAGTTTAGGAAAACAAAGTTCTCGGGAATGAGCCAGTTGGTGATCCTCTATGATGGACAGTATTAGCAGCCTGTGACGCTTCACCTGCAGCTGTCCTGGGCTTGCCGTGTCCTTCCAGGTCCCCGAGCACCGTGTGCAGGGTGGGCAAATGCCACCCAACTTGCCACAGCACCCAGCAGCAACAGGATCAAGGAAAACTCTCATAACCATCAACAGAAGAGGCCAGGTACTACTTCATTAATAACTTCAGGCTACTCCAGAAATATCCTACCCATATGAAGAGATTTCCTTACATAAACTTAGTGGAATGTAAGATAAGAATGACAAAAATACCAGTTTAAAGATTTAAAAAAATAATAAGTTAATGTATTCCATTTAATTTAGCATGCTAATTATCAAATTACAAGCAGATGCAAATTTAGGGACTGTATTTAAAGAAGACAAACTACGTGTTCCGATGTGGTGACAACACAATGATTTTCATCTACTCATTCATTAGTTGTCATGGTTTTAATTTGTTTGCTTTGTTACATTTAATTTGTTAGCTCTGCTAGTGGTTGCTCCATTTTGTCTCTGCTTCAAACAGTTGAACTTTTAACCTTAGAGAATGATGACTGCAACGCAGAACAAAGCCTTGGGTTTTATTGTCACTTAAGAATATTTAAAACTACATTTTTGGTTTAAATTACTAAAAAATTTCTGGCTGGAGTTCTTAAGTGTAAGAAGGTACAGGCTCCAGAGCATGTCAGGATTCCTTTTAAATACACCTAATATTATAGTGGTAGAAAGCCACGCTACTACCTAGAATATTGTTTACATTAAGAAGGTTAAGGCAAGAGCTTAACTTTAAGATTTGAGAGCTTGACTTTTCTGACAACTTTTACAAGCGTTCACCCTCTCTTGCAACAAGAAATCAGTCTTTTGACATGGGGAACTATAAAGAGTTTTCTTTTCAATAAAAAAAAAACCAATATACAGCCATATAAACACAGAGGCCCAGAACACATATTGGTATAATTATTTCCCAACACATACATGTAGCTACAGTTTGGACTGACCTGTCCTGGCATTATCCAAGGAGGGGGGAGGACAATTCTCCTTACCTCCCCCTATCTGGGTGGTTCTGCGCCACTAATTGATAGACCTTTTTGTGAGTGCTCAGAGCCTGGGTATCTCTGAGGAGGAAACCTGGGGCCGGGGGTGGGGGGGGGGTGCTAAAATCTCAGCCCCACACACCGAAACCCTGTCTTCCTTCTTGAATTTGGGTTCCCACCATTCACCAAACATCAGTTCAGTGATCTGTTTTTCAGGCTTTCACTTTGACAGTTTGGCACTNTTTTTCCGTTTAGGGAAAAGAAAACATCATTCATTTCTCCCTTCCCTTGACTCCTGTCTAGTTCTGGGAGATACATGACATAAATAAAGCATCAGTTAGCCAGTATCAAAGGAAGTTAAAGAAATGTTAGCTCCAAAATGCAAGACTGTGATTGCAGCTTCAAAGAAGAACTGAACTAATTCACATATTAATGATTTCATCCAGCCCCCGCATATAACTCCAGGTGCCAACCCAAACGTGGGCAGAGGAGAATATTCACTCATTTGTGCAGAGAAAAGGCAACACAGAGAGCACAACCCAGACGATGCCCTGAGGAGAGGAAAATAAAAAATCATCTTATAGTTTTGCACCAAAGAGCAAAAAAAAAAAAAAAAATACCAAGCCTCAGTACTGTAATTAACTCTAACACCCATCTCCCATTGTGGGCTATGAAATGAGATGATAATGTTTGCAACCTTGTGCCCATCACCCAGGCTTGGCAGGATCAATGCACCAAAGCTTTTCACCAGAGCAGATTTTGGAAACCAAATGAGACACAGTTACATGCACGGAACTCTTAAATACAAGATTTTCTAAAAGCAGCTGAGATCACAGAATCAGCGAGTAATGTTCAAGACACAACACTAAGTTTGAAAACATCTGCAGAAAGTTAGTTTTTTACCAGCATCAAACCTTTGCATGTATTTTCTATAATGCTTCTCTTCAGACGATGGGCAAGTAACAAGAAAAAGAAAAGATCGCTTTACGGCTCACATTCTATTCCAGATAAAAATTCAAGTCCCACACATTAAAAAAAAAGAAACTCGTCCACATTGAGCAAGTGACAGAGGCAAAACAGGTGATGATTTAGTGAAGCACCAGCAAGAGATGTGAGAGCACCAATTAGCAATAAGCTGAATACTGATAAACACACCTTAGAGCCCATCAGCACTCCCCAAATCCAGGTGTTGAAAAATACCCACCAGCAGTAAAATCAAATGTATTTGTGTAAAGACAGCAACACAAATAGTGATTCTGTAAAGTAGAAGTATGAAGGCAAAAGAGCTGCTGAAGGGCAGATTTTCTTCATTAGGCATTACCAACATATTAAATGGTGGCAAGGGAGAAGCATAAAACAAATCTCCAGAAGGTACAGCAGAAACAAATAATTTTCTAAAGGACAGAAATATAACGTATATTTAAAAAAAAATATACAGACTTGACATCCTGACAGTATTCCACCCTACAGAAGACTACCAAACATTTTGGGAGAAATTTGTCCGATTCCTGAGAATAAAGAAGAAAGTAGGAAGACAAATACATTCTCCTCGGTCCTGATTCCTGTGTGATGAATGAAAAGGAAATAAAGAAATAAGCATCAATATGGGAACTACTGTTTTGAAAGTGATCCTCAAATCGGTTAGGGAAAAACTGTAGCATTCTGTGAGCAATGTGCTTTAGCCAAGTTTCATAAGAAAAAAAAAGCTGCAGAAGTCTGGTTTTTAATCCTACAGAGCGAGCTATCTAAACAAAGGCAGAAGGGTGTCATCACGCCATCCCATCACACGCTGCAACACAACGTAGAGCTATGACCACAGAACTAGTACTTCTGACAAGTCCAGGACTTTTGTCCTCACTGCAAAGGCCACGAAACATGTCCTGTATGTGTTGCATTTGAGCTCAGTATGCATTACTAACACCCCATCCCCTCAACCAAGAATGCTGACCCTGATGTCCTCTAGGTTCAGATTCATCTTACTTCTCATTTTCTACAGAGTCCACTGCCATATCCTACCCCATCTTCAAGCTCTTTCTCATTCACCTCCTTACTTCTAAAACCATTTTTTAATCAGCAAAGTCAGTCATCTGTGATAGCCAAGTTAGTTCTGTTTTAAACATATTTCTGACGTACATAACAAGACAATCTTAGTACTACCAGCTTCCCCATCACGACTTAAGATTCTTAGCTCAGACTAAAAGTTTTATGTGGATAGAATTGCACCAGTATTTGCTTAGCTCAACTTCTACTATACTACAAGCTACTGTATTTGTAATGTGCATAGCTTTTATAAACAGCAAATCCAAAGGGAAAGATACAGCTAATGTGCAGAACATACATAACACACAGCCAGAACACTGAACGTAAGCAGTAGTTATCAATCCAAAGACATTTAGCAGGCTTCCTTGGCATCTTATTTTCCAGCAGGATGCCATTAGTGGCAGTGGACAGATGCGTGGCTGCTACATAACCTTCCTCCAAGAGTTATCTGCCTCACTGTCACTTGATAAATTAACGTTGTTATGAATATGCATGGAGTCACACTGTTCTACTGCCAAAGAACTAGTGATATTAAAGGAACAGCATAAATCAATGACTGCAGAAGAACAGCGAGACCAGCACCCCTTTCATGAATCACTTAAGTGGAATGGAAACAGAGAGATCCAAGAGGTGAGCAGCACCTTGGGTTTCTCCTTCAATCTCTGCCACCAAAGGGGTTTTCCAAACACAACGCCCTCCTCCCCAGCGCTGCAGTTACCAGAGTTGACTCTTGCTCAGAGACTAGTCTCAGGCTTCTCCCTTTAAGGCATCGTTCTTCCCCCTGGATATCCCATGGCAGGTACCCTCTTTGGGGCTACAGCAAATCTCATCCCACCCATGGCATTCCACATTTTGAAGCTCTATAAGCAAAGTGGTTTTAGTGGCTTTGACTGTGTACAACACACAGCTTTTGCTTTTATAGAGCAAATAATTATTCATCACGCTTGCCCAGTAAAAGCAGAAAGTCAGTGAATGGTTATAGTCCCTTCCATTCCCTGCAGTCCAACACACACCCCACGTCCAACATGCTGCTCTTGCAAAAATGTAACCCCCCTACTGTTAGGTATCACCACTTGCAGCAAAGACCCCCACACTTCCCACCCAACAAGCCAACTCCTCGCTACCTCAGGGGCTTAGTGCAACAACGCTATTTGAAATGCAAACATAACTTTTTTTACTGAAAACAGCCAAGAAATCTTTAAGACAAGAGCTCTCTCTACCTTTCCTTCAGCTAATATACATTTAACTGAGCTACAGATTAATTTATTAATTAGCTGCTGATGGCTTCGCACATGTACGCCATTTTTCTCAACTCTGTAAAGTAACAACCAGATTTACTTTTCTCTCAAATGGCTGGCATGAGAAAGAAGCGTGTCAGATGCTATATCATTTTACCTATAGAAAACTGATGAAAAAAATGACCTTTTTAACTCAAGTGTAAGACTATTCAGCAGGAAGTTGGTGTGGTTTTTTTTCCCCACCCTTTTCTTGTTTTCAGCAAAAAGGTCTGATCATATCTTGCTTATAGCTACAGTTTTTACTACTGCATAATGCTAACATTGTATACATGAGCTTGATGTCTCATCTGCCGCTATTCTCTCAGAGTTGCCTACGCAAGTTTGCAAAAAAAAAAAAATCCGTATTAATGATGGGTTTGGTATCAAAAGAGACTTTCTCATTTCTTCATTTAAAACAGTTGTTGATTTGACAGTTGAAGTAACTAGGGAAAAAAAGGTGTGTGGTTTTCATTTTGCATCTTTTCTGGCTTGCCTTCTCCTAGCTCTCTCTCTAGAGCACAGAGTTACTGGCTTCACAGCCATCGCCTTAGTTATGTACTCACAAATTAACAGTGCTTGTGAGAGTCCCCAGCAGTTCACCCTACTCTGGACAACGGATTCACAGCTCTAACGAAACATTGCCGGCAGAATGGGCCCCTCATTGCCAAATGAATATTTTCTTTGTAAAGGCACTCTACTACATGATCAACTATGAATGGGCAAGAGAAAGATGTATAAGGTTTTCTTTCTTTTAATTAACGCTGTATCTACATACAGAGAACTATTACTGCCTTTCTTTGAACGCTATTTCAAATCATTTGACTAAGACACCATAGAAGTGACTGTTACAGAAATGCAGAGCTTTCCTGATTAACTCACCATTATTTCTTTGACAGATTCTGTCATCACTTCTCATTAAAAATCATTTTATTCCACAGCTGTCGTATTGACTTATAAAGTACTAAAGGATGTAAGAACCTGGCACAGTACGCCTTCTTCAGACAAAAATACAACTGCTGGAATTCAATCGTTTAATTTTCAACTCTTTTAGTAGGCTAAGTTATTACCTATCACAAAGATTCTACTGGAAATAGTATACCATGAGCACTAGAGACAGAAAGTGCCAGTGACATCAATCACACTCCAGTTTGCAAACATTAGAAAGCGTGGCAGGCAGCGCAGGTTTAGCACGGCTTTTGCTGGGCTAATGGGAAATGAGGTGATGGGAAAATGGCAGAGGGGACATTCTGAAGGCAGAAATGAGTCAGTGTGTTACACCGGCAAAAGGTTAGAGAAGCACCTTAATTACAACCCAGGCAATAAACACAACTTTTACCTTATTAGGATGATTTGAATTCCATCCTGTTACTTTATATAGATAAAGACAATTTTACATCAGCAGTAAAGAAAGGCTAATAAAAGAAGGATTCTGCAACAAAATGGTGATCTTGCAACAGGGGTACAGGTATTGTTATCTGAACACGCTCCAAAGCTTTCACTGAAAGTTAGTGTCTAAGTTTAAATAAACAAGGTATTCTGTCCCAGAAAATTCCCTATTAGTGTTCTTTAAGGTAATGTTTGACTAAATACAGACTCTTTCTTTCAAAGTTCATTTTTAGTCTCATCTAGTATAATATAACCTGCAATCGCCTATCTGGGAAATTTGTGTAGTAACATCCAATGTGATACCTGTATAGCACTGCCCTTTTCTTTGTTTGGGGTTTTTTTTTTTTAATTATGCAGTCTAAAATGCACAGAGTTTTAATTTTCTAATAAAAGAGTTACTCTTTGGTTCAGGCTCCCTGAACAGTTTTAAATGCCATCATTTAAATCCCATCTGGAGGTGAAACCTGACCAGAATATAGTATTCAAACCAAAGCAAAACAAACCAACACAGCAGGAAGTTGTGAACTATTTTGCAGCGGTGGGTTTAAATACATCATCCAAACCTGGCCAACTAAACACGATGGATCAGAGCAATGCAGCATTTCTATTAAGCTGCCGAAGTTATCTTTTGGTCTTCGCATTCTTGAGAGCAAAATCCAAACAGCGTACAAGTGGCTTTACAGTTTAAGCCATAATTAACATTAATTTGCTGCAGGTTGAACTTCTGAGAGGGGGAAAAGTGAAAAAACAAACCCACTAACCCCAAGCAGACCATCTCCTTCCAAAATACTCTTGAACGGAGTGAAGAGGCAACTCTCCCCAGTGGAGGCCAGCCTGGATGATCTCCCAGGGAACTGCAGACAGCCCGTCCCCAGCAGCACGCTGTGAGTACAGCGCCAGGACGTGATAGGAGCAGAGACTCAACAGCTGCAGCTCCACCAGAGGAACAGGTAGGGTGCACTCAGTCAAAAACAACACAGAGCCCCAAGGAAACAACTGCTGCTTAGTAGTTTTTAATCGCTTTCCGTAGTTGGGAGAGGAGCTCAGACACTGTCACCTCTGTCACCCTTAACTACACTGCCAGATACCCAAGGCAGGCTCCAGCGGTTATCACTCTTGCTCACAAAAATGGCCAAAAGCCCTTTCTGTTGGACATGCTTGTGGGCACAAAGCACCAGGAAGAGGAGGAGGTCACTTCGCCTACCCTCAGGCAAACTCTCCACTGCACTAAAATCCCACTTTCATCTCAATAACAGCAGAATTTGGCCCTACAATTATTTGTACTGGAGTTTTCACTCTATCAAGTACGAATGACTGGAGTCACAAGAAGGTGGAGGTCGGAGCCGGAAAGGGCAAGTATCAACAGAAAACTGCACTCCCAGGTACAATCAAACAAACTGATGCCAAATAACCTGGACATCCCCCACCGATTTGTGAGGCTCTGCCCTGAGCCAACGTCTTCCTTCTTCTAAGGAAGGATCCCAGAAATCCTAATGCAAGGAAGCACAAATTCAATGCTTAGATGGAGATAAATGAAGTTAATGGGTGACCTCCATTTCAGTTTTCAGCAGAGAGATGCACCAGGCACAATCCCTATAAAACTGTAAGACAAGAAACATGAACAGGCAGGGAGGGAGCTAACAGAAACTAGGAGTTTAGATAGAGAAACACAGGATGGTCAGTCTTCAATTCAACCTCTATATTCCTTAGAAGAGCTTCTAGGACAAATTTCAAGCAAGGTGATACAAGCAGGCTGTGTACAAAACTCATCACCTATGGAAAGAGTATTTCACCGAAACAGAACAAAGCTGAGGCCAGGAATAACCACTGACACATTTAAGACTTTGTGGACAGCAGCAAATCAGACATCTTTGGAGAACAATGAAGAAAGAAACCAATTTCATCATTCAGCCTTAATCCTAAAGTCCTTGCACCTGCATTTATCAGTATTAACCTTCATCAGAAAGCACAGAGAACTTAAGACTTCACAGGATGGTTCTAAAACGCTACTCACTTGCACTTCAAAATTCCTTTTTGAGATTTCCTGCTTCCTTTTCCCAAAATTGCAATTTTGCTGGCAGTGACCTGTGTAAGAAGGGAAGCTACCCCTCTCTGAAAACATACTTTCCAAAGGGGTAAGCTACATAAAAATTGATATGATTTTGCAAAAACTCACATTAAATTTACTCTGAAGCAAGTAAATAAATCTCTTTCTGTAGATTACCATTGTGTGCTACTGGACACAGCTGCCTTTGTGGGTTTTTTGGCAGACTTCTCATGCAACAAATATAAAAATTTATTTGGCAGTTCCAAGCTTAAAGAATAATAAGTTTTATTTTGGTTATGTGCTTCAAAGTGACATTCACACACTGTCCCCATCACAGGCATCTGGCATGCCAGCAAAAGCAGTCTGATGCATGCTGGCAGCCAAAACACATTGCTTGTGCCCACACTAGCACTGTTTCTTGTATGTGTTTTATTGGTGCATTTTTTTTGTTGTTGGTGACGGGGTTTTTTTATATATATAATAAACATGGGGATTTGCTCCCTGTATAAGAACTGTTTGGCAGAAAGCCAGTCACACCATTCTGTACATTTTGCTGTAATCCTAGTTCCCCCCGCCGACCTAACACACGTCTTTTCATATGGGCATAATAGAGATGAAGCTCACTTATTTTAGCCATCATTCAGGTTTTGATGACATGAAAAGCCCTATGTGGCAATACTGCTCTTGCAAAATTCAGTAGCAGGTCCCCTGAACGTGGGCTGAAAGCACAAATGTAGAGTCATGTAGTTTATTGAGCACCCTTCTGGGAAGCACTCGGACTCTACCTCCTGAAAGGCACAGTTTGTTTTTCAAAACGAGTATAGAAATAAAGATGAAAAATCTGGTAGTTAAAACATAGTCACTTTAGAGCACATTAGTAAAAGTATAAAAAGAAAGTACTTTAAACTCTACAACAGCTCAGTAAACATTTGGGAAGTTGAACATCCACATGCACCAAGCAGCTCCAAACTGCTGCAGAACAGTTACACCTTTCCCTCAGTAAATATGTAACCAGTGGCAGCTTTTAGATTGGCTCGTAAGTGATAAACATGTTATATACATTTTAAAATACAATGGTGCAAATTTTCCTAAAAGTGACTGCTGGTTTAGGGTTAAAATTCCCCATTTAGGTGCATGAAAGTTCATGCTATTGTGCATACATCAAGTGTAACAAGAGCCGTACGAGAAAGTTAAATCCAAGGCAGCTCCCTATAGTTGGCTTTGTAGTTTGGGGCCAATAGCTTCTATACCACTGTTTCCTCTGTAGTTAAGATAACCAGTTTTTTTTCTTCAACATGCTGGTGATTCACCATAAGGAAAAAAGCAAATAAGCAGAAACCCACCAGCTCACAGACAGCCACCTGATGATGCTATGGACATGATCACAGCTAAGCAACAAGCCATGCTTCAAAGCTTTTACAAGCATTTCAGTTCAGAATATTGCATAAAACTAACCATGGTTTACCTCTATTATTAATTTGTGACTTAAATGAACCTGTACCTGGGGTATTCCCTAGCAGGGTATTTGTACTATTGACTTGAGTCTCCAAATTTGTCCCACGCACAGCTAAAAGTCTTGGCACGTGCAGTACTACAAAGCTAACAGGATGTGAATGGAGCTTATATGCATAAAGTTAAGCTGTCCTAGCTTAAATGCTTGAGTGGATAAGAGCCAAAATATTCAGCAGTATAAAGCAAGCACAATTATTGTGTTTTGTTTTTTTTTTTTTAAATGTTTTTACATAAACAATTTGGAGTAGCTTTCAGAAGTTACCTATACTTCATATACATGTATAGTTACTTTTCATTATACCCTCTCCCTAAGGAAATACATTTAGAGAGTAAAAGCCTCCACAAAAATACTGAAAATCCAGCAGTAGACTAGGCTCCAGGGAGACCTTATACCAGCCTTCCAGGATCTGAAGGGGGTCCTACAGCAAAGCTGGGGAGGGACTCTGGATCAGGGAGGGGAGCCATGGGACAAGGGGGAATGGCTTCAAACTGGAAGAGGGGAGATTTAAATGAGGTATCAGGAAGAAATTGCTGTGAGGGTGGTGAGCCCCTGGCCCAGGTTGCCCAGAGAAGCTGTGGCTGCCCCATCCCTGGAGGTGTTCAAGGCCAGGCTGGATGGGGCTTGGAGCAGCCTGGTCTGGTGGGAGGTGTCCCTGCCCAGGGCAGGGGGTGGCACTGGATGAGCTTTAAGGTCCCTTCCAACCCAAACCATTCTATGACCTCAGCTCGGAAAATCTGGATTACAGAAGTAATTAACAACTCATTTTAGGAGCACAGAGTTTTCAGCAGAATCTCTTTGGTCTCTAGAATGCAAAAAACCCCAAATTTCATTCATTTGCCCTCAAAACCCCTTCCCTTTAGGTGGGCCTGCCACTAGGTAATTATTGCACACAATACTGACAGTTAACCAGCTGCCTCCAAATGTACCCCTCAGCTCAGATGACAAGATAATACACTTGGAGAATACTTACAGGACTGGTTACAAGGGAAACAGCGTGCACAACCTTCACAGCTAATAAATAACACAGCCTTTTAAAGGTGTCACATTTGGATAAAATTAAAAATGTTTGGATACTGGATTTTACAAATCAGCAGGGCTCATTTGCAGTACCCTCTGTGAAAACAGGAGGCAGAAAGCTGGGACTTTATCGGTTACGGACAGATACCAGCCCGTGCACTTCTGACCAGTCCAACATTAATCACAGCCTTGTTTAGGACTCGGGTCCCTGTAGCTATCAATTTCCCTGCAGAATTAGAAGAGTGACAGGCTTATTACATTCCCACCCCAGAGCTCCCATCTCCCTCGGTAACTGCACAGAGCTTGCAGCAAACCCGTATTTAGGGGAGTTGGTTTTTTCTAGTAAGAACAGCCTCCTGCTTCCTGCATGTTCCCAGGGCAGAAGAGGCACGTCAGTCCATCAGCACACAACGGTGCTGCCAAATAGGGACCTACAAGGACACAACAAAAGCCTGACTTTTTGCGAAGCTAACACCAGTGGGAGAAAACAGCCACTTCCTAACGTACTCATGGCACCAAAACCCCTGGTTTCTGTCAAAATATAGCAGCTTGTAAAATTAATGGGTTTGTACATGGAGCCAGACGTCCTGACTTTAACGAGATTACATTCCTAGATGTTTAATAAACTAAATTTCATACCTGGGACCATATATATGCACACACATACACATATACGCGCACACACATGCACGGTGCATATAAATGGCTTCACTCGGGAAGTGAGAACCAGCAGAATTGTTTTGACATAACCATCTCCCTGCTATATTGTCAATGCAACGCAACAGAGTTTAATAGTGGCTCCTCCTTCTGAGGGAAAGGATATTTTAATTTCATTATCTCCCCATTAACTGAGAGTAACAGAAGCACTGAGTCAGACTAACACAGACACTCCTACATCCTGCAGCTGCCCAGCACAAATTCATGAATTGCTAAGAAAAATTAAGGTTTTGAGACCAAAACCAAGCCATATGAGAATGCTGTGAGATGAATATTAAAAGTAGCCATAAGTATGATGTGGCCCTGTTTTTTAGTTTTATTGTGGTTCCTGCAAATAGTTAGATACAGAAACTGACATGAATAATCTGTTATGGCTTCATCATACTAAAACATCAATTAACCACTGTGCTATGCTGTTCTTATGAAAGCTATGACAGCATTTTTAAATACATATTTTCTTTATTTTTGTCCCTCAAGTGACAGTTTGTGTCACTATTATAACCCTTCGCTCCTCCAATTCCAACCACTACCCTTCACCCCCCACATGAACATGAAGCGGAGATGCCACATAATACCCATTAGCACACTCGGTTCTCAATATAACTTAAACTTTGTTTTCCTTCCTGAAATTTTTATTGTGTGGCCTTTTCACTAATCCAGGACTTAATAACAAGAGCTGGCAGCTGCTACTTCTACAGCGTTCCGAACAAGAGCATAAATTTCATCTTGTATTGACTTTATCCCCTACTTAATATTATGTCAATGCTATTTGGCAAACAGGCAAAAAGTGAACTGTCACTCTACTTACTTTCTTACAACTGAATCGATCCAGAATCAAACAACTAACAATAGATATTTTTAACCAATTTTTTTTAAGACTATGTACTCACCAATCACCGATTTTCCATTATAATAGAATCACATCAATTAAGCGGTATCCTAAAAATAACTGCCAAAAGGAATTTTTACATCTGCTTTTCACTAAAAATCAAAGAAATAACAAGATCTGCTCATTTTTAATGGGCCCCTTCACTTTTAATCTTTAACTTTTTCTCATTTTAGTTTGGACACCAAAAATAGATAGGAACTACGAATTGTTCTTTGCTCAATCAAGAACCACATCCTAAAGCTGCACAACAGCCTTGGATAGTCTTCCCAGAGTAAACACTAAATAATGAGCTACCCATTAAAGCGACAAGTTGCTTGCAATGTCAGGCTATGATCACCGATGGTAACCAAAGAGCTCAGTGTTTTGCAGTCTTCCTGTGATCAACATCAGACAGAGCCAAGGAACATAGTAGGATTATTTGCTGTTGCTACCAAGACAGACAAGGGAAATGGAGAACATCTGTCCGGCCCTTCAGCAGTGCTTCCTGAGGATGCTATCTGCCTTGGTGGCCATGACAGCCAGCCACTTCTTCAGGGCTAGGGATTAATGCAGAGCATGAAAGAGTTGTGCTGTATTATTTTGATTAACAACATAAAAGCATAAATATAATCTAAGAAACAAAAGCAGGCATATATTTCTCATCCTTTTCTTCCTTGCAGTCTCAAATTCCTGGACATTATTACATACTCTTTCTTACGAAAGCTTCACTAAATCCTAATATATGGGGTTTTTTCCACTCAGAACCAACAGATGATCTCACATCTCCTCCAATTTGGCACCAGTGTGGCATAATGTGAAAAACTAAAAATTTGTGCCAGTAAAGTGGAGAATGACACCTTGGATCAGATTATCTTTTCGTATCAGACCTCTCTCGGGGACAGATGCAGGCACCCTGACAGCTCGCGGGACTGCCTTCTGCTTTGCGGGATTAGTTGAAAGAGTAACACAAGCGTTTGCTCCTTTCTTGTGTGGAATACATAATACTTCATCTGGCTACCTCCCACATCTTCCAAGCTAGCTCCCTGCAACGAGCAATCTGGCACCACGCACACTCAGTCCACATGGTGGGCAGTACCAATATCAGCACAGTTTTGACATAGCTGGTACTGTTAATAGTCTACGTAAGGAACTAAGACTAATTGCACTTCACCCTAAAGGTACCTCCATCAAGGTTCAAATGCCACAGAACAGCGTGAGAAATCATAGCAGTCCACACAGTGCCAGACCTGAGTAAGGATGACCTTTCTCCTGACCTAAGAAATACACTGGAGATCCTTTTTCTGGGCAGACCCTACCCTAGACATCAACTCAAGCATGTATTCCCTTGCCTTTTCTAGAGATATTCCCAAGCTCATTTCTAGCTTTAGTGCAATTATGAGCATAGCTTGGTGCCCTCCAGCAGAACGAGGTGGACCTGCCGAGTGTGCAGAGCCAAGGGCAGGCTGTCCCTACCTGTCCAAAGCTTTCCTGATGGGGAGGCCACAAGCATCAGCAGTGCAAGGCTCTGGGTAACGCACGGCTGACCTGCACTGGGAGAAAAGGATGCAAAACTCCATGTGGCTCTGTAAGAAGCAGGAGGGACATTCCCACTAAAGTGATCAGTGAAGCACAGAAGTCATCAGTGAACTATTCCTAATGGGTTTGGAGAAAAAAAAAAGTTGTAGAACTAAGAAAGATCACTTTTTAAAGCAAGAAAAACAGGACAAAACGTCAGTTATTTTTTTCCCTTCTTTTCCTGGTTTTAGAATTAAGAGAAAGAAAGAAGTATCAGATTCATCTGCACGCTGACTGCACTGCAACTGCAGCAATGGAAACCCACCACAAACCTGATTTAACTGTCTGGTTAAATGTATTTACATACTTGATATAACAATGAATTTGTCCATTGTGCTTTGAGAGACTGCATTTTCTTTACAAAAATAGTCAACCTCATTTTAAGGAAACCAACTGTATACATTATTTGGCACATCAGTAAAACCGAGAGAAACAATGTTCCCTTAATGGTCATAGAAGGATCTTCTTCCTTCTACATACAGGAACGTATAACATTTTCAGTGTGTAACAGTAACTCCAGTACTTTGTGCTAGGCAGGTCAGAATAAATGCAATTCTCATCAGTTTTACATAGTGTAATACTACTGCGTGACACTTTATAAGCCTCATATTCCTTCCAGGAGAATATGCAAACATTTATTTCCTTGACATTTTTTACATTGCCGACTTTATGGTGCTCAAAAATATCCCAAACTCACCACATAACACTTGGAGGACTTGTTGGCTAATGACAAGAAGAGTCAAAGACTATTTCAGATGTCATGGTAATGAAAACTGAAATGTCCTTTTCCTTGTGAATAGAATCTTCAAAACCAGTCTCTGAAATGGACCAAAGTACCTAATCTTGAAAGAAAGAAAATTAGGAGACTTAGCTGCTTCCTTCACTCAAGATCTTACAACATCCCCTACCCACTTACAGATGCTGTATGAAGTGAGCAGATATTGAATAGTATTCCAAAAACTCTGAGAAATACTTCCTTCAGCAATCAAGACGTGCGCCACACCTTGGGACAACAGACAAACCGCATCTCGCTGCTGGCACAAGAATGGCAGAAGAGGAGTAACATCTGTAGATGCTTCATGATCTTAAAGATTTTGAGTTTTACAATTGAGAAGGTACTCGTGGGACTGTATCTCTGTCCCTGAACTGCCTGCTGCTGGTAGAGTGCTACAATTGTCATTCTTTTACATGCTTAAAAACAACACACAACCATTTCAAGCACAAACAGCTAACACCTCTTGCTGACCGAGGCTGCATGTGCTGCAAACACTACTTTGACTTCTGTACTGCCTAGGCCATTCCTATTGTCCTCAGATGTTCCCGGCTGGTGCAGGCATATTTAAACACACAAAATTCCACACAAAATTTGACTGAGAGATTTGGGAGAAGCGTAACTGCTAAATGAGCAGCAATCAAGTAGTTCACCCAATCAGTTTTCTAATTCACTACAACTGCTATAAATACTACCCATTATTACTGAATGTAGCTTTTAGAGGAAAAATACATGCAAACTTCCTGCAGTATCTAATCTATGTGAAAATTATACAGAACATCACATTAAAATCTAAGTAAACACTTTGGCATACTCCTAATGTATGTGCATAGATTACTTGGATGTACTTCTAGGATTAGTACCATTCGATGTTCAGATTATTGGTGGATATTTAAAGTTGATTACCCTAGAGGTAAGATATAATTGGTAAACAAGGAACATATACAGAACAACAACATAATAACCACAAGTTGTATTTATTTCACAATTTATTCCTACACTCGGGACAATAGTAAAGATACTAATTATTTTTGTTAAACTAACAAAATGAAGTCAGAAAGTACCTAAAGCATCATTTTTCATGATAGCGCTTTATGAGCTGAATGGAAGACCTTACTGGGCTTCACTTTTACTTTGAAACTGGAGCTGCAGCGCAGACACAGAGGCAGAAGAGGAGCTCCCAACACACAGAGCCTTCTGGGGGGCTGGGCGTTCCCACAGCGAGCCCCACACTGGGCATCCTCCCAAGAGACAGTCTTACATAGCCCAACAGTACATCTCAGGACTTCACTTAAGACAACTTTTTAGCTTACAGTACTTCAAGCAAGGAAAACTCCACCAGTCATGGCTAAGGCTGGTATTTATTTCAGCAGCAAAGTGCTAGAGATGGAAGAATAAACATGCAGCAGCAGATAATAAGAGGAGAAACAAAATGGATGTAGGTAATAAAAGAACAAACAAACAGAGAGGAGACACTGATGTGCTCACCAGATCACTGAAGAGATCAATCAACTCAGAGATGTGATGGTGGGGACACGTTCACTTGGCTAGTACATATTTAATTACCTGTATTATTTTCCCTTTTCAGTGTAGGCACCTTGTCTAGACTGTTTGATTACATCCAGCTGTAATCTGCTTCTGGCTCTTCTCTCTCTTTTCTCTCATTTTGAAGATGGGTTTCACTACGTAACATGGTGCAATTGCAGTCTCCTTCCAGATTTCTGCCTCCTTATCACTGTGAGGCACCAACAAATTGTTGTTGTTTTCTTTTCCCCACTGAAGACCAGAGTTAGCCACCACCAGGCAGAGCAGTGCTAAGCCACCAGCCTCCCTGGTTGTTGAAGTCACAGCGCCTCTCAAGATGGAGACTAGCTCCTTTTTCTGGGGGTATGGGGTAGTGAACTAGAGACAGGTCCCCTCATCCCCTCCAACACCTGATATTAGACCTGGCAGCCAAAGGGATTATCCAAAAGCAAAACCTAGGGAAAAGACACTTCACACTGAAAGCATGACTGAATAACGTGGATAATAATAAATAAAACCTAGGCAAATAAAGATAATTATCAAAAAAAAGGAAGGCTATTTAGACACTGTCCTATGCAGTTGCTCATATTTGGGGTATCTGTTAATAAACACATAGTCTGACTGAATTTGTATATAGGATACGTCAGGAGCTTTCCTGGAGACTGCACTTCTTCCAGAAGTGTGCGCGCCCAATACCAGCGCAGATCAAACCAGTTTCAAGCACCAAGCACTGGTCTTCTAGAGGAAAGTAAGTGTTGTGAATCGCTGCTGAAAGACAAGGTGAGAATCTCACAGACATGTCCCTGACAACCCATGCATTAAAAGACCTTGGAGCAGCAGTCTGAGCCTTCCTCACGTAAAGACAGGACTCCAGCAGACAGACAGATGAGGCAAGAAAACACTCAGGAAGAAGGAATGGGCTCTGGTTAAATCCTACCCAGAGCAGCCACAGAGGAAAGTCTCACTAAAGACCACTTCGGCACCAACGGAAGCTGTGGGAACATCCAGATGCAGCTGTGAAGCACAAAACTTTATTCAGCATTAACAAATGAGCAGGGAAAGAGCCGTAAACTGGAACGGTGTGAAAAAACCAGCATTGAAACCTAGAATTGCACAGTTCGAGGACACAGCACCAAGAACAAAGCGTTTCACAACACACTTGTAAACAAGAGTACCATATTCCGAGCTTGCATTTCTTTTAAAGATCTGGCACCAATTTCTGGAACACTTGTTGCCTGCAGGTACGTTTGCGGGAATAACCCTGTTAGCAACACCCTAAGTCGGTACCAACTCCAGGGCTAACTTTCTGCCTTCACATCTTTCCACAGAATTTGTGTGGGCTGTAAAATGACTGCTCTCTCCTTGGAGTGGCTTTCATTGCAGAAAAATATTGTTCATAGAGTTCGTAAAGCACTTTTAGAACAAAGTCCCTATAAAAACTCATACCTGGGATAGCGGACAGGGTGAGGTTTCCCACCCTGACTTAAGAATGCAGACCTTGTCGATGAAAAAACCCTCTGGCAAGCTTCACTGCCCGTATCTCCAATGCAGACAAAACCAAAGAATACAAACCTCACACTTCCACATGCCAAAAAAAGGAATACAAATGCAATTCTGCTGAGCAAAAAACCACACCTACCACCCTGGATTTACAGATGGAGAAAGAAAATGGAAAAAATTACTTTAATCATTTTACATAAGAAAAGATGTAAAACAGGAACAATTATATTTTACTGGGGACCTAAATACTGATTTTAACAACTTAAGAATCCCATGCACGCTTTTGTCTCCTCATTATTTTGATTTCATAGAGTATTTAATAGAAACCTTGTGTGCTTCACTATCAGGAGAGGAAAAATGTTTTTAATAAGCATTAATTCTTTTGTTGTATTTCAGCAGTAGCGAGCTGTCTTAAAAGAACAGAATTTCATACTGCTATTCTAAAACAGCATTAGAAACACAGGCACACTGTTTTCATCATTACTTGCTTTTCAAGGCAGTCAAAGGAGCTGTGCTCCAGGTAACAAATGTTTCTAAAAAGCCTGTAAGCATTTCAGTAAGAGATATTTGGAATTCAGGGATGAAAATCCTAAAAACACTTAATGCCACCACAGCTGAACTTGGCCAGGTGCAGTTTCTAAGTTGTTCCATAGAAGAGGCATAAAAAAATCCTACCGTAACACAGCTTTGCCAATAGCTCATTCTTTCGAATTACTTGAAATTATACCGCATATGGAGGGCTTGCAAGAAATACGGATTCTCTGTTAAGTACATGACATAATAATGGAAACCAATGTAATCCAGAAAATCCAGTTCTGCTACCAGAATAAGGACAGTTATCTTCCTAAGAACGATAAAAACAGCTCAAGAAAGAAATAGGAAAAAAAAAGTCTTTATCATTAGAGAACAGTTTTCTGATGTATTTCAAGTACTGAAAAATCTAGGATTTAACTTGACAGCTTTGTTGGCAGATCTCAGAGTCGCTGAACTCAAAAATATTACATGAAGTAGTGCACATCAAGTCAGGTTTTGCACAAAAACGTCCTTGCCCGTGTCTGAGCACAGAAAAGGCACACTGGCCAACTTATCAACCACTGTGTTAAACACAAATAAAACCAGGTACAATCCCCTATCTTTTCTCATATTACTAAGCTAGTGAAATACCATTCGCACTATAGTTCTTCAGTGGCTGTGAGATGAGGAAAGTCACCCACTGAAAAAGATTCCCAACCACCACAAGTTTCTGTTACACTAAGTAGGTTTACATAGCAAGCACATGTAGGCTCAACCAGAGCCACAAGAAAACTGGACATTACAGGGCTCAAACAACTCTTCAGGTTTTTGAGATGATCAGTCCAAATAAGTAATTAGGTAACACCTCACAGCATAGTACTGTCTGTCAGCTCACCCGCATTTTAGCCTTTCAATTTTAACAGCAGTTTGTCATTGAATCATCACAATTAAAAAACAAAACCAACCCACATTCTTTTTATAGTACATCGTTCTTTTCTGCATCTAAACCATTCAAGCATTCTTCTCCTCAAAAAGAATATTCTGAGATTATCCTTGTAGATTTCCTTAGCTTTTTTCCCCGAGAAGGGCAAGGGTCCAGCAAGTAATGGCAAGAAACAAAAGCTATGATGAGGAAGCCCAGAGAGGCTCTACATGCCTTGTTTGATACCAAGGACCAAGGGTGGTCTGCTCATTCCCCATCCCTCTCTTTTTTCCATAGCATGGATTCATAGTGTGTCTCACTGCTCTCCCCCTCTTGGCTTATAAAGGAGGGACTCTCCATCTCACCCTCTAATGTTTTTGCTCCCAAGTTCTCCACGCCAACAAAAATTCTGTCTTTCTTTGTTGCTATTTGGCAAATGTTACTTATTAAGTCAATATTTTAATTCATACTGGGCAGGTATAAAAGATGATGCACCAACAGGGATGTTGGCCAATTAAGATTTCTAAGACTTACAGGGTTGACCAAGGATGCAACAGACACACAGGGCATGTGACACTCACAGAAATTCCTCTGAGCTTTCCGGAGCGCACACCGTGATGTAGTTCTGTCAAAAGGCACCTCAAATTTAGAAAGAGATTAGCTGTGGAATCCAAAAGCAGCAGCAGTACAGATGTTACTATACAGAACCTACGTTTGGGTTTAGCTGAGGCAATCATTCAAAGCAGCAGCTCATCAAAAAGACCCTCAAGAAGAAGCCTAAGCTCTGTAGCTCTTGTCAACAAGATCCCGCAGGAAAAAAAACAGAAGTGATGAAGAAAAACTTTTCTAACTTTTAGCAGCAGATCAATGAAATACATCAGTACATCTCATCTCTTAGCAGGTAACTTTTGGCCTCACAGAATGTGTTATTACACAAAATTGGTAAGAAAACATCTCCAAAGCAGAGTACCATCATGGTGCAGCTTCATAGATAATTGTGAATTCTGACTTATGCCAGAGATTTCTAATACTCTAAAAGATCTAAAAGTTGCTCACATAACTGCGCTGAAGTAAAGGTTTGCATTTCTCCTACAGTCACACACTTAAGGCCTAACTTCTCATTCATGTCTAATCAGCACATGAGAACGCAGAAACAGGTTAATCAAACTGGTTTGTTTACAGGACATTTGTCTTTTGTCTAATTAACGTTAAAGGCAAAACTGACTTTGGATGGCTTGGAAAGATAAGGGAAATTAAACACATTTGGTCCAGTGGCCTATCATAACCTCATCACACTTGAGCGCTCTCAGAGAAATCAGAGCAGCGTATTTACATGTGGCTATAAAAGCATGTCGCGTAACATACCCCATTGAAAAAGGAGTCGCTTCACTGCTTTCCTGCAGAAATCAGCGTCCAAGACCAAACTCTGCCTTTCCCCCGGCTCTCTGGAGGCAGTGCCGGCCCAGTGCCTGCGCGGCAGGGCTAGTAATTGATAATATAGGGGGGGACTCGCAGACCACTTCCGACAGTACAACAGCCACGCTTTGCCTCCACTGTGGCACCAGAGCTGTTCTGGGTGATCCTGCTCTGGCAGGGGGCTTGGACTAGATGATCTCTAGAGGTCCCTTCCAGCCCCTATCATTCTGTGATTCGCCTAATTATTAAGTTGGAAAACCTGAACAAAGCCCACAGCTTCACGAACCCCGCTTACATTTTATCATGATTGAAAACCGCATCTCCCTCAGGTTAAGCACATCTGAAAATTTTCATGATGGAGCATCCTTGATGGGAGATGTGCTCTGTGGCAAGGTGAAAGGCTGCCTCACCTTACGTGCAGGGACACACCGGCCTTTCCTCTGTACCTTAACATGGAAATGTAGAAAGCAGCCCAGCCTTAAGAAGGATGTGGACGTTTATAAGGAAACTGCAGGGGTTTTAAATTACTGTCCAACATGAATTAATCGACAGAAAAGTTGCAACCCTGCTCATAACCCTTCATCCAAGTTCTGGACTAAAAGCAGAGGAAAGCAGCTCTCCAGATTTAACACCACCAGCTATGTAAAATAGAAAGATTGCCTTAAGGAAGAAACCAAAAGCTTTTTTAAATGATGCTACAATTACTGATTTTTTCTTCCCCACTTAGGAATAGGTCTGTCTCTGCCACTCACACACCAACAGAGATTTCTGTTGTTACAATACGGGATCAATGAACATTGCTTACTCCTACTCTCTCACACTCAGTTAAGCACTAGTTACATCAAGTTGTGTTTCTCTCCCCAAGCACAAGCTCTAGGGGATATAGGCCATTATTGTCTACCCTCATGGGTTTTTATACACAAAGTATCTCTCCTTTTAAGAAAAAGAAACCTTTTCTGGGGAGTATTAAAAAATACATTGGTTATATCATCGTTCTTAAAATAACGCAATCATAGAGGTATTTTGTTTGACAGTTTAGAACATAAAATTTTACTGGTAGAAGGGAGCAAGGTTTTCATGCAATAATAAATGCTACATTCCTAAAATAATCACATCACTTGAATACACCCTCAAAACATATACCACTTTATTATTACTGGTATAAAGGGATTTCTTCCCCCATGCTAGATAAAGTGTCAGGTGTTCAGAGTCACAATTCTTCTTCTCCTTTTACTCCCACTTTCAACTCATCAGTAACATATCCCATTATCTGTTTCACACTAATTAGCAACAACAAAAAAATCAGCTATTTTAACACAGATCCTCTTTTTTTATGTGAAACAATATAAATTGTCATGGGCAACATAACTTACTGAAAGGATGAAAAAAAGAAGAGAAATCCACTACCTGAGAAAAGTGACTTTAAATTCTGAGTTTCTGAACGGAGGTAAATTTCATCGCCTGTGAAAAAGATACGTTGATTATTAATGCTTCACATGATCAAATAATTTGCCTAACTACATGGGAAAAGTGCTATCTATACAGACAAAGAGCAAGAGAAAACCCTAATTATTTATTAGCACATTTCCTTGAATCTTGTATTTCACTGAAACATTAAGAGGAGAAAAACTGTTCTCTCAGACCTGCCAAACAGTACAAGTATCACAGTTAATATTAAAGCAATTCTTAGCAAACTTTCTTTTCAGAATCCAGAAAGTTTTATAGACGCAGGCACTTTTTAAAAGGTAAACAACAAAATAGCAGGTCACAGCAGTGTAGCAGGCTTGGCAGCTTTCTCTCTGGACAAGTTTTTCCCAAAGTTTGGCATTGTGGCACACCCTCCATCACTTTCAGCAGTGAGAAGCGGCCTGGGCTGGGTCACAGCCTGTGTGACAACCTTATTAGACCCAAGCCTTCACAGTTGTGTTGTCAGTAGCCATTGTGCCCTCAAACATTAACATTCACTATAAAATTTAACGTACTTTCTTCTTTCACAGGTTTCTACAACCACGTTATGGGGGTTTTTTAGCAAACTGGAATATGTTCATCATTAGTAGAACAAATGCTAACTAATATTTTCCATCAACATCCTAAGTCCCATCAATTTGGGAGTGCTGGCTCTGCCCTGGGCTTGGCTGCTCTGCAGCAGGAAACACAAGGCTGGTCTGACAGGGGAGAAAGAGAAAAAAAAGAAAAAAAGAAAAAGCATCTATCCTTTCTGTTGGGATCCAGCAACTGCTTCAGAAGTGCTCTCCTAGAAAGGACAGCTGAAAGACTGAGTGTCACAGAACTAGGTAAGACACGCGTAGGCAGTAAATGACTAGGGACATCGGTTAGTGGTAAACTCAGCAGCGTTAGGTTTACAGTTGGATTCAACGATCTTAAAGGTCTTTTCCAACGTAAACGATTCTATGATTCTACTCTAATTAAAAGAAAAAAACCATCCAATTATCAGGAGTATAATGTAGGGCAACATCCAGAAACAAAGGCAGCTAGGGTGTCCCACCACAGCAGACAACATGCCTCACTAAGGGCTGCAAAGCTGAGGCTTTGGAAGACAAGGCTGACAGCCCAAAATCATGGGCTAATTAGTAATTCCCAAGTTGAACAAGGGGAAGTGTGAAGTTCTGCATGTGGGGAGAACAAATTCGAAGTGAAGACCCAGAAATACACTACCTGTTTACAGATCACATGCCTCCCAACTTTCAAGCTGCCAAAAAACTGAAAAGAAAGTCAATAAAATATTTCAAGTAACAGAAAAAAATATTAGCAATTCAAACCCATTCAATAGTTCTTTAAAAGCATCTCTGTTCACACCAGCATCCAAAAGGAGTGTGTCAGAACGGGGCCAGGCACACACTTAAGAAAAAGACTATCAGAAGCGCTCAGCCATACGCTGTTACTAATCTATATCCACTGGCATTCATGAGCCAAACTGGCTGCTTAAGGGGACCAATTCATCAAAAGTAATTCAGAAAAATGAGGAAAAAAAGAAAAGCGCCATTTTAAAGATAAGTAGTATTTATTGCTTCAGTTTAAAGGTTGTGTTATTTTGGTAATGCTGCTTGGGAAGGTAGATTTACATGCTACAGCACAAAGTTAATAGCTATGAAAATAGACAGGCAGTTCAATCAAGAGTCAATTTCCCTTCACACTCAACTAAAAAAAAGATGTTTTCCAAGTGATGAAAAATTAGGATACCAAGACTTCATAGACCTGCTCCAACCTTGCCCTGCAATATCACCAGCTACCCTTACGATCCCCATCAACTTATCTGATGCGATATTCTAACTCCCCCCTACACATCTCCTGAACTCCCTCGGTGTAACCAGTATTCTCCCTGCCTCTGACACCCAGAAATTACCACTGGTTAAGAGGTGGCATAAAGGGTGGCTGATTTAGAGCCATGTATTCGGAATGGTCAGACACAAGTCAAATATAGCCAGTTAACTGTTGAACCCACACCACAGTTTCTCTCTCGTTAGAGATACTAATTTGAATGTTTTCTACAGCCAGCTGCAATTTTCCTCCAAAGTAAGTAAATGAACTTTGAGATCTCTACTCCTGTGTCAAAACTGATCAGAAGTGGATGACAAGGTCAAAAATTACTGGAGAGATACTGAAAAATGAGAAGGAAAAAAAGGTATTTAAGACTGCAGTGAGAACACAAACTGAAAATGTTGTCGGTGCCATGACCAGCAACTTTGTTCATGATACAGCACAGTAGGAAAGTGAGGTTTCACCAGCCTGAAAGCTGAGGTTTCAAAGACTGACAATCTCTCAGATCTATGTTCTTTCCACCATCCACTGACACACGCAAGCTGAGTGCCCTCCGAGTGTAAGAAGGGAATGCACACTATTGCACAACATTGGCATATTTTGTGCTGGTTGCCAAGGAGCAAAAATTAGACACTGAAAGACGCCAGTGATGTCTTTATTTGCTACTATAAAAAAGATCCAAGAACATCAATTAGAGTATTCATAACTTTGGAACTATCAGCAGACCATACAGGCATGCATAATGAGAAGGCTTTATTCCTCAGGAACTGAGGAGGTCATTCCAACAAACATAACAAGCTTGTAGATATGCTTCAAGCATACATGCTCCCCTTGTTCCACCCCACTGCAACATGACAGAGAGAGCCAGGTGGCTTTCGGAGACATTTGAACTGGAAGAGCACAGGAAGGCTGTGTTAGAGGAAATCAGCCTTCTGCACATGAGCTTTTCTGGCACATCGTGTACCTGAGCTGGGTCAGCAAAACTGCTTACAAAAATACAGTTAATGCTGTGAAGGCAACAAGTACTTACTCATCCTTGGGGTTTTACAGGCACTTTCCAAAGCCAATCTAGTTATATGAACTGAAACTCCGTACAAGATGCACCACATTTATCATCAGATTATCAAGATGCAACATTAGCAACCATGTTTATCTACACACCCTTTATAGCATTCAAACAATAGATGAACATGGAACATCTACTGCCTGAAGTGCTGAAACAAATTCATTTGCTTAGGACACTACACAGTAAACCTCAAGTTCAGTTAGTGTCAACTTTTATGGCCAACATGTCACATGAGGACCACAGCTCTAATGTTTCCACCAAAGATACTATATCAACACTCTGATTGTTCATTCACTCTATGAATTAATTATATACCAAATGAGCTTCACAGTTGGCACCTACCAACAGCTGTTTTTCTTTCCCAAGCAGCTGGCAGACAAAGTGTACCCCGTCATAATTCACATCAACATTACAAGCCACCAGTGCTGCTGAAGGTTGAAAGCTGAATTTGTGCTCTAGTGCCACAAAAGCTGTCCTCTCTACCATCGTTTTAAGACCAACTATTTTGGTATGTAATGTAGTTCTAAAACAAACAAACAAACAAACACCCCTAAAAAACCAAAACCCACAACAGCAGCTAGCATTTTTAACTGTCTGCCCCTGCAGCGATGCTCCTAGGTGGACCTCCATTTGGCTTGCGTCTTGAAGGCACTGCAGTGCAGCTGAATAAACTTCTGAAGTTTGAGTCTGCTCTGTGCTGCTGAGCACATCAGTCAACCTTTCTATTTTTTCCTTCATTTACAAAAGGAAGATAATAGTACCAACTATACCAACTGCACAGCAGTGTTGAAAGGATTAATTAGCTAAT
Source organism: Stercorarius parasiticus (assembly GCA_013396915.1). Classification (NCBI taxonomy): domain Eukaryota; kingdom Metazoa; phylum Chordata; class Aves; order Charadriiformes; family Stercorariidae; genus Stercorarius; species Stercorarius parasiticus. The sequence continues at coordinate 951,812 of VWZL01006057.1, forward strand.
ATCTCTTCAGTCTTAAGCATGCAGAACACCACAGATGCACAGCGTAATTACTATTATTAGGGGGGTAATTTCTTTGACTCATTGGGACAACACGCATTTTATCTGTCATTTTTTCATGGCGCAGAAGCCTACCACCAAATATCCTCAGTTAAAAAGAAACTTGAGTAACACGCTATAAACTATCCACTGCAGGGCTTTAATCGCTTATTAATCTGATAGAGTCGTCCTCCTTAGGGTAAACTGACATGGCTGAGATCAGTAAGGGTACTGTACCACCAACCAGATACAGTACATTGGGCACACATTGTTAAGAATGCCATAAAACTTAGGATTTCTCTTCGTCAGGCCTTGGTACATAACATCTATAGTCTAAGAGCTTTGAGACCTCCTGTAATGCTCAATGGCTTTCCTTAAAGAAACCAGAGAATAGAGGAAAATCATCATGCAGAAGTGGAGATCATAATTCCCATAGACTCAGAAGTAAGATAAGCTAAACTAGAAGAAAGGGGACAAGAGTTTGGTTTTCATGTAAAATCTGGGGAACAACCTTGGCAACAAAGGAGCTGAGAGGAGTGTGAGAGTAAGTACAAGTAAACTGTATTTGCATGCACGTGTCAAGTATGATGCTAACTCAATGTTGGTAACTTCATACTGAGAATAACAGATGATTCTAGGACCTTGATATTCTTTCTCTAGAGTAAAACTCAATGCTCTTTGTATAAATTTCAGTCAGCACACAATGACAGACACAAGCCTCCTGAACACACATTAAGTAGCAGTAACAATTTAAAGCAATGCTAAACTGAACAGCTTAAGAAATACAGCAGCTATAGATGTCACCAAAGGTCACAGTAAATGGTCACTCTCTTGTAGATTTGCTGTTGGGTATACACTGACACGAATCTTTGTTGTTCTGTAAGACAGACACAGTAACACAGCTACTCGAAGTAACACCACTACTTCAGGCACTTACCTACTAAACTGCTCATGGGTCCTTACGTTAGTTATCATCCAACTACAATAAAAACCTATGAGGTTGAAGAACTGACACTGGTTATATGGGAAACTCCACGGAACGTCACCTGGCAAACCTTCAATCCCCAGGACACATGCACTGGGACTAAGTAACACTGCATTCTCACCATCACGGGCTCACAGACGGATGCTTCTGGTAGCAGCCAGCTGGGATCATTTAAATCAGCTTTAACCATAACACTGCAGTGCAAAGCAGGAAAGCGCAGCATTGTTCTCACAGCTTCGTGCTTTTACCAATCTGTCACCCACAGAAAACTGCTCGCAGAGCCTATCAGTCACAGCTGAAATTCTAACCCTCTATGATTAGCTACCATTAGCTAAACCAAATCAATGGCTTGATTGCAGATTTGCCAAAACAGAATTGCAATATGCATGCATTAGAATGATTGGACAATTTGCAACTTCATTGTCTCCCCTAGAGATACATGAGATATTACCCTAAAAGTGGCATACATATTTTAAATAGTGTTGAAACATATAGCTGTCTTTTCCCCGCCCCCCCACAGAAGACTACACACTGATTAACTGACATACTGAAGCAATGACTGTCATGCCAGCCCCCTATGACAGCCTTTATTGCACCACCATTAACCTACTTTAAAGTAAAAATTCAGAGGAATTTTCACATTAAATAGTACTGTCAAACCTTGTTTTATTACTGCTTCATCACTTGCACATCCTAGGAACAGTAGATAGGTAATTAGTGCTTGACACATCATCATTCTCGCTGGGCAAAATGGCAGCACGGATGTTAATTGTACAAATGGAGTGACAAATCGGGTGTGCCAACAGAGTCAACTTGATCACTGTGAACAAAACAAAACACACAGGAGAGACCAGCATCGTGAGAAACAGCCTATTAGGAATCTTATCTCTGGCCAATAGCGAATGACTACATGGAAGGAAACCACATAGCTAGAGAAAGACCAGTATTTTCAGCTAAAGCAGTTTTTGCAGAAGTTTTTTGAAACTAAAAGCAGTTTTTGCAGACAGAAAATTATTATTCTTACCACTTGTGAGGTGAAAATTAGCGGTTACACACAACTCTAACCACTGCATGGTTGTTTATGAGAAACCTCTGGTTTTTACTTTATGTAAAATCCATGTCAGAATTGAGACGAACTGCTGAATTGGTCTGCAGTCTGCACATTAACCTGCATTTTACTAAACCACTATGCTCCCTTTTTAGTGACAGCTCTTCTGTGTGTCCTCCTTAAACGGACATTCCACAAAAGCAAGGGAGCTTCCATACATGGCATATCATCAGCATTCAATAATAGAGCAGACCCCTGCCCTGCTGCGTGTCACCCTGAAACTCCAATATAGTTGTATGCTGTAGAAGTAACTACAATTACAGCTTTAACGCTTAAATGCAAAGTAAAGACATTCATTTAGTTTAAATAATTTAACAGGGAGAAACCCAAGCACTTTCCCATACCTAAAACAACTTGCAAATACCATGGCTATAACAGGCAAGCAGTGAGCTACAACCACTCTATGTAGCCTCTCCTAGTCAGTACCTACACATACGCTGAGCTTTAAGAATACAAAGTATACCAATGCAGGGAATGCCCTGCACTTGAACACCTACCTGTGTGTTGCTGAACAGTAATTTTATTTATTTAAAAAAAACCACAACCATAAAATCTTCCCAAAAGAGTTGTACTCCTACAATTCGTTTATGCCTACCTGTAAATAAAAGATTGTAATTAGCTTATAGCAATTAGGTATCATTATACTGCTATATTTTACGATTTCATTCATTACTGCTAATGAATTGATTTCAGATATCAACAACTACAGTGTCTGCAAAGTTTTAACAAAAAGATTCCACAATAAAACAGTAATTCAAACTAATAAATCCTGACCAAAATTCCCCTCTCAAACACAAATTACCAATTAAGTACCACTAGGAAGACTTAAACCTGAAGCCTTATGAAATCTACTTTAATGTTTACAAGCAAAAACACTGGAAAGAGCAGATACAGATGCATACATCTTATGTACTCCAGAGAGGCTCTGGCAATTCGCCCCAGTAGCTGATGCCATACAATACTGCCCTGGGCAGCCAAGCCAGCTATAAAGCACCTACAGACCACCAGGTAAAACAAACCAACCTTAGATACCTGTGCAATGCCACGCAATTAGGTTAATGCCATTGGACTGACGAAACCACGAGATGAATACCGGCAGTGAGTATACCCGTGCTCTTACTAATTTGTAATGGCTTTCTTAGCAAAAGTCAAATTTGCCAGCCCTTCTGCAGCACCACAGCTGTGTTACAATAATTGTTTTCAAAACAACAATAAAAGAAAGCAGTAACTTGGACCCTAATACTTTGGCTTGTTTGAAAAAAATGAAGCAAGCAGCTAATACTATCGATCCTTTTAATCTATTTGACAGCTTAAAATGTCAAGAACAGTAAATGCATATGAAAGGTCTGCAATTTGCAACTGCGCTTAACTCCAGCACAGAACTGTTGTGTTAGACACTCATGCACAACTTCTGTAATAACCGGCATTTACTTAATCAAGATATTGATAATTCAAGGTCAGTTCACACAACCTGATACACTAACATCTACTCCTCTTATATTTGCCTACTTCGCCATACTGCTTTAGATGCCATAAAAAGCTGTTTCATTTGTGTCTTCTAAAAATTCAGACCCGCGAGTTCTGTCTATTAACACCTCCAAACTGCTAAGTCCAGGCAGACATTAAAAACATTCACTGAGAACACAGAAAGAGTTATGATCATTTGTTACCACAGTGTGAAACAGGCTTCTTAAAATGTATCCACATTAATTGAAACTATTGGAAGAAATAGACTGTTGCTGCATATATGCGGAAGCAAACAAGAACCAAAGTAGCCCAATAAAAGTAAATAAATACTTGCAGTATGACCTTAAAAGACAGAGAGCTGTCTTGGCCACGGGCTGGAAGATCTGCAGAACTAGGAGGAACACCACCATCATCTGAGGCACAGCTGCATCTTATATATTGTGCAACTGCTTTGGCAAATGAGCATTAGAGGAATACCTGCATAGAAATGAATTGCCTCTTAATGAAAGTAAGTTCAGGCACACCAGTAACTAAGACATCTAGTTGCAGCTGATGAAGACTGCAAATTTTGCATATCATGATAGTGCAATACTAATACCATAAGCCAAGTAAAATTTGGAATTGGCTACAGGCAAGTATTACAGACAGGCTGAAATCTAAGCACAAAAACTGCTGGGGAGAGCAGGTGATTCTCTTTCAAGGCTGGGGGTAAAAAAAAAAAAATTTGAAGATGTACTTAAATCAAATACTAATTCAATAAAGTTGTAACTGTGTGTAACGTAATGGTCTGAAATAAAGCAGTAAGCACAGAAGACCTAAGAGTTCTTTTGTGCCATGTTATGTATGAAGAAAGCTTTTAGAAAACAATTGGAGGGGTTTGTGTTGTCCCCCCCCTTTCTTGCAGAATAAGAGATATCTATGAACTTTTTCAATGTTTCTGTTTTATAGAGTTATAGCACTATTGGTTGGAAGGGCCATCTCTAAACCAACCTCCACCCCGGCCAACACCAAACTAGGTAATTTGTCACCTTTTTCTAGAGAAGTCCCTTTCCCTCACCTCTGTCAGAGCTAATCGGTTTTGGAGCAGGGGAATCTCTTGGTTTATGTCTCCTGCCATAGAGATACAGAGCAAAGCATCAAACACAGGATTTCCTTACCTTAGGGTATGAAATTTTGAAGAAATTGCAACTGTCACATCTTTGAACTGATGAAGTACTTGCTTCTAAAAATGTCCTTTGCATCTCATATTTACGGCTTGCCTTTGTTGTAAACTCTCTTTAGTAATGGCCTTATGATTCCGTTTCAGACGTTTTTGAGAAAAAAAAAAAAGTAGATGCTTGTGTGCTCTCAATATTTATAAAGGCAATAATTATTTTTTCTTAAATAAAAACAACTGATGACCATGACCAAATAAATTTCCTGAAGCCAAATATTTTAATTTATCACAGGTCAAAGCACCTATGTTCACAAAGGAAAAATTCTGATAAATTTTTCAAATGTACATATAGGAACTTAAGTGAGATATTATTAGTGCTAATCACAAAAAAAAAAAACCACACAAAAAACCCAACAACACAAAAAAGCACCAATCAAAAACCCCAAACATTTTTTGCAGAATCCAAGAGCCCTTACTAATTCCATACATGCAATGCAGTAAAATAGTATAGGCTGCCAGATTAAAAAAACATCATTTTTCAGTTCTGTGATTCTGTAACGGCTCTTCCTACAAGTAACTGTAGTCAAAGAGCAGTCAGACAACACGTACTTTGTATTACAAGACTTCCTCTCTTTAACAAGTGGTAGTCAATGGCTTATTAAAGAAACAGATCCATCTAGCGGTAACAGTAGTTTTATGCTAATGCCTGCGTCAAGCATGAGCAGAGCAGGGAGGATTGGGGGCTAAACGAAGCAGCTGCATTATGCCTCCAGAAAGAGCCCTAGTAATCAAAGTTTCACTCTAAGTCAAGTAGGGAGAACTTTTCCTCCAGTGAAGGTGCTGAACAAGCCTTTTCAAATAATTTGGTTTACAAAATATTAGCACTTATAATCATTCAGAAAAGACAGAGCCTCACTACTCAAACTTGTCAATCAGCATCAACATCAGATTATTGCAGAAAAAACTCAAATGCATGAGCCAAGGGAACTGCCAGAATACTCTTCAGAAACTGTAATTTGTGTTCAAAATAACTACTTCAAAAAGAATTTTTATACTACTTTGAGTAGTATACTCAACTGTATTTTGAGTACATCACACCTAAGTAATGTTCAGTTCTGAGCAATAGTGCGCTTTGTTCATTTGGTCTGGTGTTGTCATGTATGACAATTCTGAGCAGGAATGGTCCCAGGGGAGGAGAGGAAAAAATACAACATGCCAAAACCTGAAAGCCATGCAATTTTAGGCTTGTCAGAGCATTCCTAGTAAAAAGTGCTAGAAAAGCTAATAGGGACTCATCAAACAATGAATTGAAAATGACAGTAAAATTAGCATCACTGGTCACAATTTCATGGTAAATAGATCTTGTCAAAATAAATCATTATGCAGTTTTTCAGTGGGAATCTCAGACTTGGTTTCTTGGCACCTCAGGCCATCTTGATTAGAAAACAACAGCACTGCAACAACATAATAAATGGATTAAAAACTGTGATGGGCCTCAACATGCGGCTGTAAAGGAAGATAAAGATGCACACGTTACTCCAGGGAACCAGTTTCCCACCTTGCCCTAACTCCTTCTCTTGTCTGCCAAGGTACTGGAGAAAACACAAAATTATCAGAGTATTGCAAGTAGCAAAGTGAACAATTTGGCTTACAACTAGAGCTGGGCTCAAGTGAATGTGGTATATTTTGTTGAACAACCAGCTAAGCAGAGATCTACCTTGATTCTTAGGTGCCTTAAAATAAAAAATACAAAGGACAGTTCAAAGGGAAAGGAGGGTGCTGGCCTCACCTAGAGCGACAGCCAGTTCCCAAGTTTAACTCAATCCTGAAACGCCTACAGAGCCAGGAACCAGAGGACAAAAAAGAATTGGGAAAAAACAGGCAGGAAAAGGTGCAAATGGGGCAGCAAAGAGAGCAGCCAGCAGTGGCTTTGATAGAGAGGAATAGCTAGCTAGAGGCAAGGTCTTACTCGCAAATTTGGATTCAACTGAGGGAGAGAAAAATCAAAGGAGAGGAAAACAGCAGCAAATCCATGTCCCCACACATAACCCTGCCTCCCCCAGACCTCCACCACGCTTCACAGGTCTGCTCCACAGGCAAGAAAGAAATTACTTTTTCTGCCTTGCAAAGAAAACAAACATTCGTGGGTCATCTCTCAGACAGCAAAATCCTCCAAGGACGATTTCAGAGAAATCCTACCAGTACGGTAGGAAAAGGACTTCTCCACATTTATAATGGTGATGTCAACAGCCCCAGCAGCAGAAGCTGGGCTCTGGAGGGACAGAATTCACACTCCTCTCCCACACAAGCTGCATCTCCTTGAACTTGAGCATGGACAATACCTCACCCAGCCCACAACTCTGCGCAGCTGGTTCTGTTACCTGACAGAGCAGAAAACCTTTTGAACCTGGGGGTGTGAGCTAACAAAGTTGTTAGGGACTAACTATAGATGCACTAATTTAAATGCAGCAAGCACACAGGTGTCCCATGTTGGTGGCAGCAATAGCTTCAGCTCTCCCCTCTCCAATCCTCCCAGCAAGAGAGCAGAATTTTGTCTTTGCTCTAAGGTACCACTTACTGTTCGTGCATCTACTAACTTCTTTTGATTTGGTATGATGATTATGCCCAGGAGCATAAGATCTATGATCTTATCAAGACCACAAATAAAAAATTGGTACCCAGTTCAAGGACTCTACAAGTCTCTATCTTTTTGGATGCTGTGAAGTTACAAATTTAGCTACTGGAGGAACGGGGAGGGAACCACATCCTCACTCAACTGGGAGTTTTCTTTCAAAGTTTAGGCTTCTCCTAGAGAGCTGCTCCCCAGGCAAAGGCAGCAGTAAGGAAGGCAGTCTCAACCCCCGAGCACTCTTTTTGTCCCTGGGACTTTCTAAAAAGAATATAAGCAGCCTCATTGAGAGTAATAGGAGGGAGGCTCCCATCAAAAGCTATCTGACAAAATTTGTCTGCTATAGAAATATTCCGGTTGAATTGGAGATAAATTCAGTACTCAAATGATGCTCGAAAGAAAATAAAAATGAAATTGAGCAACTGAAGGTAGAACAAGGATCACAATCACAATTTTTAGCAAAGACTGATACTCCTAGCTTTCACTGGTAAAATCTCTTGCCAAAATTACTATCTCTATGAGTTTCTCTCAATTAAAGTGGTGTAAGGCACCAACGCTGCGGTTAGCAGAACTGTGTTATTTATTCATACACAGCTAATGCTCACTCTGCAAAACAAGAACTAGAATCCCAATGCCGTATCAATTCTTTAACTACTTTGAGACTGAACTTAGAAACTTACACGACAGCATCTGTGTTATCAAACCTGGACTTGATTGTTTCATTTTTATGAAGTGTCACTCCCACTTTAATTTTTAAGCATCTTTTGTAACAATATCACTGATAAGTGGCTGGTATTGTGATATTTACACGTCTCTTGTGCTAAGGGGTGCAACAGCTGGAGAGGTGGATTGGACTATTATGCAGATGAGTAAGCATGCACTAATCAAATTACAAACTATTAAGGACTAAACTTAGATCGGGTTACATTATAATAAGACTGCTAAAATTTCTGCAAAGCGATAACTTTTTAGTGCAGACCTTTAATATTTCAGAGAAAGACTGGATTTATTTCTTTCCCATACTTCACATGACGCAATTCCTGGTAGAACCAGCTGGAGACTGTAGCAGGAAAAAAATCAAGCAAAAGGAACGTAGTTGGTTAACAGAAGTAACATTAATACATGATAATAAGACAAACTCTATCATACCTATGATTATACATGATAGAGTTAAATAAAAAATGGATTTAGCATGCCTGTACATGGCGCTCCACTGGGACTCTAGCATACTTTTGGAAGTAAGCTGATGGGTTTGATTAAATCAAATCAAAAGCTGAAGAACTTAAGTGACAAAAAAGGAAAAGACAGCCTTATAATTCAGCGCAAGAACAGAGTTGCAGAAGGAAACCGCTGAGCTGCAAATTGATTGACATACTGGTGAAAACCACTTCTGGGTCACTCACCTGCCGCTTTAGGAGTTTTGAAGCACGCTTGCTGTCTGACTGTACTCATGTACATAGCATCTAAGTGGCTCCAATGCTAATCACGAAACGTTGGCTGAAGTGCAAAGATGCATATGTTTTGAAAATACAATGCAGGAGAGCAGCAACAAGAGCATGATGAAGGCCACCTTTTAGCATAGCTGCCATTAACATGAAAAAAAATTGGAAAAACAGTAACAAACTGTGGCAGGCACAAATTCACCTATCGCTTTAACCCTGGAATGGGGGTTTGTGGCACCATCCGACCTTCACGTCAGCCAGAGCTCAAGCACAGCACAACACGTAATGGAACATGTTAGCAGCGGAGCTGCCAAACTACAGCTACTCCTCACAGGTCAGAAAAGAGGAAGGCTTCTGAAGCAGGGAAGCTAAGTTGCTACCGTATAAATTTTTATATACGTATACATTTATGAATAGATAACACACATTCAAATACTTCAACATACCCAGTAAGTCAAGTGCACTGCAGGCACTGGAAAGAGCTGCTTTCAGTTGTTCCTTCTATTTCCCTTTTGCCTATACAGCAACTGCTGCGGTGCTTACGTATTCAGTAATCATACTTTGATTCATTCTGATGTGCATGGAAGGTCACTTCAGAAGATTGAGAACTCTAGTCACAAAGGCGACAGCAGAGCAGATGGAAAGAGTTTTGGGGTTTTGGGATTGTTTCTTTTTAAACATATCGATCAATTGTTATGAAGTAATGTCTGATTTAGAGTAACTTAAGAAATAGTATATTTGATGTTTTTATAAGCTCTGCAAGCAGACTCAACAAGCAGAAATCAGGCAACGTGGATTTTTCTTCAGATGAGCAAAGGGATCACTTTCACTATCCTTTGTGTTTACCAAGATGATGAAGAGATGGTACTGATGTGCACAGAACTGTTTCTTTCCTCTGGAATTGAGCTAACGTCCATATTTAATATGAAATCTGGAGACGTAAACCAGGGTGCAGTAAGGTGTAGATGCATCTGTAAGGAATTTTGATGTGAAAGCAAATGGTGTCCTTTAAGAAACAGACCAAGAGTAAGTGCAGTAGCTTCTTGATTTTGCCCTTGAGCCTGTTTGTCAGCTCCAGCACCTGCCCCTCTGTGGGCCACCCCTATAAACCCAGCCCTTTGGAAGCATTAGCTATAGAGACCGCAGGACCAAGAACTCTTTAATAAAGTCCACATGCCAGCACTTATACCTGGGCAGCTTGAGCTCTGCCAGGTCCCTTATATTGGTACTTATTTATTGCCATTTGATCTCTGAAAGAAGGTTAAACTGGGTGGTACTAAATCACCATCCTCAGGATTTAATGACACTCAGCAGAAGAAATAAACTGAAAAGGTGCCGGGGAACACTGAGAAAAAAAATCTTGTATCGAATTCAGATATTTCTTCTAGTCCTACTTAACTTCACCTAAGCACAAAACAAGATTCCACTTTTTCTGAAAGCATCTGAGGCACACAGAGCCTCAAAACGCATCAAGATTCTTAATTTCTATGAGATTTCCACACAACTTTTGGAGAGCACACACTTGTGTACTCAGAGAACAGTTTAAGTAATACACAATACAGTAAGTGGAGCCTGTAAGACCAGAGATGACTCGTAAACAAAAATTCTGTGTATTCCTCCCAGAGAAAGATTGCTGCTTCTCCCTACTCCTGCCGTTTTCTTTTTCTTTCTGCTCTGATTAGCCAGTAGGTGAAAAAACACTGTATAAGCTCCCATTTGTTTTAGCCTCTGATCTCTTTGTGACAGACAGAAGCACAGTTAAGAGCAGTTCACTTAACTCCCAAGGTTGAGTAGCCTCTTCAGGTGAGAATTACTTTCCCCTTCCAGTTCTCCTCCAGGCTTAGGCATTTGCATTGGGATGGGATGAAGCTTTACCCTAATATAGGAAGATGTCATTCTAAGTAAAGCTGGAATAGTAACCCCCTGCATCAAGAAGGAAGTTAAAACTGGCACACTGTCATCTGCTGTTGATAAGCCAGTGCATCCGCAAAGATATTTTTAATTCTTACCATTAAGCCGCTCCCAATACACCGCACTGCTTCGCCCAGCTATTTAAGGTAAGGGAGCTGCAAGAAAAAGGCAACATCCAAAGCAGACAAGCCTCTCATAATGGAAGTAGTGAAAAGAAAAAAATAATCATCTCAAAAACAGTAATTTCACATCTCCCATTAGGATCCCATCCCAGTTTTAGAAGTTTCTATGCTCTTTGTTGAGCTGACTTGCTCAGCTCTATGCACAAACAGATACACGGTGTACCAATTGAATCCATGTTCTTTTCCCAGAGTTCCTTTCCCTTCATTTCTTGGCTAAACAAAGGATAATGCTGCAATATAAAAAGTGGGTCACAAAGACAACAGGGAAGAACAACAACAAATACTATAGCACCATTTCTACTTTTTTTTTAAAGAGGGGAAAAAAAACAAACAACTTTGAAACCCTTCAGGGACAAAAGCAAAAAATAATACAGCTCATTCTATATGAAAAATCATGTTTCATCATTTTATCTCCAAGCTAAAGGACAGAAAAAGTCCTTCTTTGTAACTGCTCACAGACAATACATTTGTTCTCTCCACCACGTGGTGCTGACAATTTCACTAAAATCCAACTTCTTTGGCAATTTAGCCGTATAAGAATTTACAATTACACTAGAAATTAGAATTCATTTCTAGGGTATCATTCATTTTATGTTTACCAATACACGTCATCTACTCTGCTTTGCAACTCCGAATTACATTTCCTATGATAGCATATTCAACACTGCTTTCATACCTCCCATTTAGATGTAAACGGGGTGCATTTTTGTGTGTGTTGTTTCAGGGTTTTGTGTTTGTTGGGGTTTTTTTAGGTTTTGAGGTTAGTTTTTGTGTTTCGGGGTTTTTTTTTGTTTATTTGGTGGGGCTTTGTTTGGATTTTTTTGGTTTTTTTTTTTTTTCCTTTGTACTTTGTTTTTCCACCTTTGTAAAACTACCCTGCATAGGAAGAAACTTAAGTTACACAAAATCATTAGTGTTAGACTTGTCATGAAGGAAAGTCACAAGACACACATCAAATAACTTATTTGCCTGTAACAAGTCCTACTTTCAGCATGCCTTCTCAGTACCCACTGTGATGATGTGAGATGTTTGCTCTACAAAAATTGATTCAATAAATAAATAAAAATCAAGCCTTTAACTCTAAGGTTGCCATTAATGGATGTGAACATTCAGCATCACGGTTAAACATTCATCAAGGTTAAACAACACAGTAATATGCCTCTTATTGTCAAAATATAAGTAGCAGAGCAAAGCTGTATTGTCCTCACACCTTCAAGTAAGTTACAAAGTATTAGTATTTGAACTTACAGCTGTAACATACTCTGATCTAGTATTTTCCTCCAAGCAAAACTACTGCTGATCATCTTTTGGATAATTATACATGATGAAGATCTTTACATTAAAAAAACATTAAGAACAAAATTAGAGCTATTACCTGCTCAAGCATCCTTAAAACACCAGCACTGGTCACAATGATCAATCTAACTACTTTTAAGAAATACCACAATGTCATAAAGAAAACTAAAGTAACCATTCTACTTTTTGCATTTCAAGAAATACCATCTCATCTTTGCTCCAGAAGATGGAACATATCGAAAGATCCCACATGGAAGCGTGAAGCACCCAGGAAGTCCCTGGGAAGTAAACCCACAATCACCACAAATACTCATTTTTCAAGATTTCCAGAAGGGAACAAGTAATTTTGATGCCTGAAAGTCTTCAGAAAGTCACTCCTTTTTACTGAACACCCCGAGGGTCACCCACAATTACAAGTCACTGCTGAAACTTTTGCATTCTTTATTTTCCCCAATGCTAAAAAGCACTGATCAAATAGAGAACCTGATACATTAGGAATGTTTTACTATAATCTATCCAAGTGAGATGCTCTTTATGAAACTTGAAATTTCTGTTACAAACACCACTACAAGTATGTGTTATTTTACAGTTCTTCCAAGAAATAATGCAGTTCACCTTGCAATCTTCCAAAACAAGTTATAGCCAAGCAGCACACGTATGGGTAAGGAAGTGGAGAAACCAAGGGCACAAACACCACAATTGAAATTCACCTTCACTCTCTTCCCTTCCAGTTCCTCTCCCCCAGAAGGTCGGGAGTCTTCCGAAAGACAGACAGAAAGCAACAGAGCATTCTCCCCCATCCCCAACACACAAAAAGCACTCCAAAAGTGAACGCCTTACACAAAAGGGCCAACTCATTCACCTGAGTGCTCATGAGGATGACTGCAATCCTGGAGGAGAGGAAGGGAGGGACTTGGGGCTTCTGAAGGCCCAGTGACCACATCAAAGGCATCTCCAAAAGATGCCAAACCCAAGCCAACTCTTTAAATTTCCTCCCTAAGAACTCCAGTGGAAAACATTTAGGGAAAGGAAAGCCTGTAAGTTTCTACTCAAAAGACATCTTAAAGAAAGCATCACCAATGTCAATGAGCATCAACATCCTGTCAGGGATTATTTGTTTATCACTTTGGACGCAACTGAGAGCATCTGTCAATCTCTGAGCAGCCTTCATCCGTCATTATGGGAAGATCACATCTCTACAGCAGAAAGTTCTAACTGTGTGGTTTTTGTTCTGTTATCTCTTCGGAGTTCGTGCTGCCTATTCTTCAAAAATTTAAATGCCAGAGAAAAATTGACAGCCGTAACACAGTATCAGTCTTAAAACATGGCGTTAGATCAGGACTATGAACCACACACAGAATTTAGGGTGGAAGCTCCCTCTATCCCAAAAGGTCCTTGTATTCTCCTGAGAAGACTGCAGATATTTCCTACCAGCTTTGAAAAGGAAATTATTACCTGTTATTTTCTATTATTTTTGAATAACACCACCACAGAAAACAGATGGGATATGTGATTTCATCTTTGATTAAGCATCAGAAGATTAAAAAAAAATCACATTATGCGTGCTTATCAAAAAAGGGAGGTTCAAAACTTCAGCCCTTCCCTAAAAAAGCAACAACAAAATAAAACAAAACACAACCTAAAACAGCCACCACCACACACAAAAAAAAAAATCAAACCATCCAGGTTCTGACTTTTCTCCCAAAAAGAATACAGCTTGTCGTCCATCTTGCCCACTCTAAGATGGTATGAAACTCTTAATTATGAAAAAGACAAGAAAACAAATCTCTCTACTCCATGTGAAAGCTAATCGCATCTCTTGGTGAAGCAGAAAGTCTGGTACTCTGATCGTCAATCCTGAGGTTCAAAGAGGCTCATGATTTGTATTTATTTCTATTCTCTGTGGACAAGAACAGAGACCACAAAAAAGGCAAATTAAAAGGCTTGAACAACAACAAACTCCTGAATACTACGCACAAGAGAAAGCACAGGACAAAAGATCCAGTTCTGTCATGTCAGTGAAAAAATCCCACTGAAAGCACCAGGACTCTCCCTGAGATAACCAGGCTCTACCAGAGGCAGAGGCTTGAAGGACCCTAATGCAGAAGCAAACCAACCAACTTAGGAGTGTATAGGTATTTTCTGGTTTTGTATTTCATTATCCACTGACATACATTTGAGATGGGCACTGTACAAAGACTAACCCAAATCAACTGGATATACAGAGCTAGCATCAAGTGACTGTGCTGCTTGTTCCCAACAGAAGCTAGCAAGTAATAAAAATAAAAAAAACACCCCAATCATCAAACCATTTTATAGCCTAAAAATGAAACCTGAATAAGATAAAGAAGTCAAAGTTCAAGAGCAGAGGCTACCATTACATATGAAAAAGGATGAGTCCAGGAGCAAAGTCAAATGAGGAAAACAAAAATAAATAAATAAATAAATAGAAACATCACAAAATCCTGGAAACCTGTGATCCGTTTTGGTACACACATTTATTGAGGTTCAGCTCAACAAGAAAAGCTTATTAGTTGATTCTGTGCCTTATTTTCTAGAGTTAGTTGTTGTTTAGGCACACAAACATTGCCACAGAGAAACACGGTTAATTAAGCTGCTTATGAAAAACAAAGGTTTGGGCATTTTCTTTTTGTTGGTTTTCTTTTTTAATTTGGGAAGTTGGCTGGGAAAATTGCGTAGGATCTGCTTTTGCCAGGGTCTTTAGCCAAGAGTCCCCATGAATGAAAATATACCATTACCCGAACGGTATTAATTAACAGGAGAAACCCAGGCCATTCCCACAAAAGGAGGAATACATAAAAAAAAACGTAGGAGACACCAGGTGTTATAAAAACCTAGAGCTGGAAATTCTCCTTTACTACACACTACTCGTTTGTTTGTCCTGATTATAAGCAGTTTCAATCTCTCTTGAACTACTGCAATTTGTCTAATTTACCCCACGAGTAAATGGAAAAAATAATGAATATCAAGTATCCAAGCTTTTAAGAAGCCAAATGTTCTCCTTAAAAACCAAAAGAAAAAAAAAGAAAAAGAGAAAGGAATGACATTTTTAAGGAGAGACTATAAACACAATATGGTCATTTTCATATGGCTGTCCATAGCAATTACATGGAAGAAAATGATACTTAAATGAACCAGCAGAATGTAAAGCACTGCATTTTTCCCCCCTCATTTCCTTCCTATAATAGTACTTTGAAACAAAAGTGTTATGCTTCATTATCTATCTTCATCTTCAGATGGAGAGAGTGCCTTTATTTTGGCAACACAGGACATATAATCCAAGAAGCACACGACAGAAGCCACACTAACACGCATAAAAAAAGCATTTTTCTTATTTTCCCGTCTTCTTCCATATTGCAATTTAATTGATTTGCTTACTGAATGTTTTAAGATTAAGAATACATGCAATTAGGGGAATCCAATGTTGTCTACTGCAATGAATTACTGGAATAATAATAATTGGTATTAAAGAAGAAACCTTCTGCAAGGAAAACAACTGTCATTTAGAAAGAACAGAAAGGGACAGGCTTTTTTACATTCTACTGACATTTGTCAGTCTTTCAAGATGTGAAAGATATTATTAACTAATAATTCCTTTTAAATAAAAAACACCCAGCAGAACAGCATAAAGCATCTTGAGCTAGGTCCATGGAACTATGACTACAGGCAAAAAGTCTACCATCAACTGAGGAAGACAGCAATTTGATTATTCAGTTGACAACCCCCTAAAGGTATTATTCCCAAGTTTTCTCAGACAATTTTTCAAAATAAGATGTTACAGCTTTTAACTTTAATAATTCATAACACAAAGTCCAAAATCCCCACTAGAAAACAGGTTTACTTTTGGTATCTCTGCCAGTACTTTATCACAGGTCTTAGATTAGAGTTTCAGTTCTCACATATCTCCATTTCTTTTCTTGTGACTTCTATCAGGTAATACCTGATAAAATAAGATCATCTGCATAGAGATCAATGGGAAATAAACCCTGTTTCTTAAGAGGAGATAAAGTATGCAGATCACTGCAATGGCACCGAGTCCAAGAGGAAAAATATTTTGTTGTCAGTTCAGAGAAGTTTCAGACCTAAGTTTTTTTTTTTTTTAACAACTTGGATTCAGACGACTACAGGTAAGAAGAATATGTTCCACCAATAAGTTGCATTTTCAAGACAGAAAATGCTTAGAAGATTTTTAGATTCCATGTGGGTCAAATACAAAGTACTTTTCAAATACTAATTTAAGATTTCTTTTCCCCTATAAATGTTACACACATGCAATGAAACAGACCTTGAAATTTATATGAAATTTATGCAGTAACAGGTTTTGAAGTATGAAAGAAAAAAAGTTGTATTTGGAGAAGTGAGAGGAGTCAGCAGAATAAGAACACTAAGTGAAAATTTGGATGAAAGCCATTGGTTTGGACAGTGAAGAACTAATAGCATAAAAACACAAATACAAGCCAATCAGCATTTAATAAACCAAGAGTGAGAAGAGAAACAAATGAGTTACCACCTGTACTCAGTCTTCTGTATATTCCAGTCTTCCTGTAGGTGATAGGCCAAAAGAGAATACTTAAAAGGAGAAATTTAAACCAAGAGACCTTTCATGGATATATATGGGGACATTTTTTTCACCCAAACACTGTGAGGCAGAAAGGGCTTTTACAGGGGATGAGGACCAGTACCATAAACCACCAAGAGGCAGTCTCCCTGTACAGCACAAGACATTATTTATAATATGTGTCCTGGCTGTGAAGGGTCTCAAAAGAACTTCTAAGTTTATTTTCTTCAAGCTGTAACAGCTGATATATTATCAGTTGAAATATGTAATATCAAAGTGAAAGTTATTTACAACAGATGCCTTAAAAACATCCAGTCCTTAGAGCTTAAGCCTCTACATGTCCCACAAAGGACCAGGTTCTTGTTGATCAGGTACACATTTTAGAAAAAACAGAAACACACCCATCATTTGTCACAGCAAAAGAGGATGACAAAGCACAACAGCAGAATTCCTAAGATCTTCACTACATCCCAAATCCATACAGGTATATATGCTCTTTCTCCAAATATTATTTATCAAATATTTTTGGACTTATAACATAAACAGCCTTCTGAAAGATACAGAAATAGGAATGCTCACATTACTTCTAATTTATGGTGTTTGAATTCCGTGACAAAATGAGTGGCAGACTGCTCATTCCCTCTGATGAAGCCAATTTCTATCAACATCTTTCATATTCTCAGCTTTGATAAAATCAATAGTTGCAGCTAAATTAATAAAGTTTATTTTTAGCCTGAAATTCTTTAAATACTCTCAACACTTTATAAATAAGCACCCTCTATGATCTTACAAAACTCCAACTATCAGTGTGGAACAACCTGCATCTCAATATCTGCAAGGCAGAGGTATCCCTGGTATGTTATTTACAACCACTAAACCAAAATTATGTTCAAAGATTCAGTATTTCAAGACAACTCACTATGTAGGTCAACAATGCCTGTATTGAGAAATCTTTTCTGAATTACAGTACAGACCTTGGGTCTTCGAAAATGCTAGCAAGACCAAGAAATATCGTAATCAGAAGAAAAAGTGAAACACGGTAACAAACTATGTTTAGGTAACTTCATAGCCATAGAGAACTTCACATCATCATTATAAAGGTTGTCAGTTCTCTGCTATTAAATTTCCTTCAGATTTCAATGACAATGTAGGCAATGAGTTAATCTTTGATTACCCCTAACAGTAATTCCTTGTAAGACTCCTGGACAGGTTTTGCTCATTCGGGAGATTGCACGCCAGCCCCAAGTACTCTGACAGCACACCCAGCATATGTGATCTTTTCAGCTGCTGAACAGCAGTGACAGGGGATTACTGAATTTTAATTTGCTAAAAATCACTCCCTAGCCCTCAGGGCCCCTAAATAAACCCATCAGAAGCTTAACACGGACACAAACCTGAAAGGACTTTGAGAATCACAAGTGCTAAACTCTGACCCCAGCTTCCCAGCAGACTTCAGTAACCATCTCCTCTTCGGGGACAAATTTAGAAATTAGTTTGTGCCTCGTAATACAGCATTATCAGGTGGTATGGCCCTAAACATACTCTCCTCAATACCAAAATATGTTTACATTCTTCCCAATGTAATAGCATAGTTGACCATTTCATGAGATCAATCAACATCAGTTAGAATTTTTCCCCTTCAATTTCCAGTGCAAAGTATTATTGCAAATTAAAAAGAGGTATTATGGGAACAGTAACAACTTCATCAAACTCTCAAGGCAGCCTCTTACATCAATAGATCTTAAAGCACTTTACCAGAGAATCCTGTATCATGTGCCCAACTTCAGCAGAGCACCAAGCGGTGAAGGGCTCTGTTTCCACTGGAGTGGCAGAACTGGGTCTCTCAACTCCCATTCAAACCACTGAAGGGAGAGAAAATTTTTTCACTTGGTGAAAAAGCAATCTGAACTTCAGCTACTTGGGGCAGTCCCCAAGCGGTAATGAACTTTTATCAAGAGTGGACGTTCTTCTAGGTTAGAGGGACCATTTCCTTTATTAAGATAAGAAGTATGTTGGTACAATGCGCTGAAGTCCCCCCCGGCAAGCAGTCAGTGCAGGAACAATCAGCTAACCTCTGACTTGCCACCTCCTCCCAAAAGCCAGAAGGAGAATATAATCTGGAAACATGGTTAATAAGCAAAATAGTTATGTGAGAAGGTCTTGGGTCATGCAACTGAGGAAGACCAGCGGTATTGGCCTGAATCAGGCCACCAGACTGGGAGGAAACAACCACTCTAAGCTAGATTAGTTTAACTAAACTGGAGCCTACCAGCACAAGGTACAAATCGGTGAGGACACCATCAACATGTTTCGCTTGTCTGATCCTGCCAGTACCTTGCAATTTTAACAGTTAGCCTTCTTTTTCCTTTTTCGTATTTTATTGAAGTGTACTTGTTGCTCATGAACACATGGTAAACTGCAGTATGCACTCATCCAAACACCTAACCAAAAAACTCTCAAATCCCCATACACAGAGACACTGAAAAATTAGTAATTACAGCAAAAACAACAACAAAAACCCAAGCCATTCTGTATTAGAACTGAGCCTTTAGGGAAAGGAAGTGTTAACTGTGAAACATATTCTAACTACAAAAACAAAGGACACAGCTGCTATTGTAAAGCAGGTTTTGCTCACTGTGCTTCCAGAATTAAGCATTTGTGAGGATGATCTCTGTTACTTAGTTTCACACTACTAATTTTTTTACTTATTCCAACTGTAGCATTACTGTAATGATTGCACTGCCTACTTCTACTTTGGAAGCAATTACAAGTTTCAGCTGTTACTCTGATGGACTCATTTATGTTAACTGGTAGCATAACCATAAAAAAAAAAAGAGCTTGTTTTTCTTGAACCAATGTTCCCAACTCTACAAAAGATCAGAAGTAATCTCAATTTATAAATCTTTAAGCTGCTTGGGCCTGCCACCAAGTGCTAATTATTCACAGTACTTTCAGACTCCAAGCTTGTAAAGTTTTGGATACAATACAGTGCAAAAGATAGGAGAAAAACCTATATGTGGAAAACGAACATGAAAGAGCTGCGAGGCAAACAGTCTCTGAGCTCACTAGAATGCCATAAAACTCAGAATCTGTAAAACTATTTGTGGTTTTATCCAGCTACAGGATTACTTAAAAAATAAATAAACTTTGTCGTCCATGCCACTGAAAATTCAGACCTTTGGCAGGCGCGCTGAAGAGCATTCTTCTACTGAGGGCAGGCAGTAAGCATCTGTACCTAAAGACAACTTGGGAGGATGTATCAGTCCCAGATCTGGCTAGAAAAGCAATATTTTTGAAGGTAAGCTCAGAAATCCTCCAAGGCCAAGGAACAATGTGGTCACATAGGAGATACCTTGATTAATCTAGCTCGATTCTGCCAGAGATCTTGGTACCTTGGTGTCTTGTCCTGTGGTGCTGCACAACTTCTTTTCCTGCCAGCACATTGGCAAGGAAACTACTATGATCAGATCACCTTACATTTATGTCCTTTACTAACAGCGGCTAAGAAACAGCTTGAGAATTGATGATCTGCCAGCGTATTTCACAGTCCTGAGAAACGTTCTGCTGTTGCATAAACGTTAACATATTACTCCACAGGCACACGGTGTTCTGACCAAGGGTTAAATTTTGTTAGAGTCTCTGACTGTATCCACCTGTAATGTTACTGCACTTGACTTTGGCAAGAGCGATCCTTAAGATAATTGCAAAAGAAAATGGAGCAGTGTAAACCCTTAACAGACTTCTCTCGAATCTCCAACATTTATACAAAAGGAAGAAATCTGATCCCAGCAGTGGTGAAAGAGAAAAGTCTCTTTGGAAAGATTTCAGAGGGTCCTTCAGGTACCAATAACTATGACAGGACTCCTAGAAGATGTGCTGATACCCCTGTGTGGTTTTACATAAAGCTCCACAACTTACTACATAGCTATAATTTCAAATACAAATCACTTTTTTGTTTGTTGACTTTTCATCTTCAGAAGGAAGGGGAAAAATAATCAAAGGAGTTGTGGATTAATTTTTTGTAACCTTTAGATACAGGCTTGTCCCAAGGGTGGCTGTCATCTCAGTAGCAATTTATGTAAGATAGCATGGACTTCAGGTTCATCTATACTAACATCAAACGTTTCACAAATAGCTTTAGTGTTATGAAGAGGCCAAATCAGTGTGGCATGTAATTGCAATTAGAACCTCTTATTGGGTATTTAAAATACCTTCTATATGAAATAAGAGTCCAGAAGATAGAGACTGTTTAACAGCAGCATGGATCTATGGTTGGACTTAACCAAGGCAAATATCAACCTCAACTTTTTCTTGTAAATGAATATGTTCGATTGCATCAGTTCCAATAAAACCCTTCACTTTATTTTTGCAAAATACTATTTCTGCAGTATTCCACTGATTTCTGCAATGTTGAAGCATACGTAATATTCTAACAAAGCACACGGAGCAGCCTCTGAAAAGGGCTGAGAAAAAGACAGTATGTGCCACCTTTCTATTTTTCAGGCCCCGGTGACAGATTAAATCATCCCAGACTTTAACCAGGCCTCCTGGAGGATTGATAAGGAGACACAGTAGATATAGATGAACTCATTCCTTGAAACTACTGGCTATTTTAGGTGGTTCAAATTTCCTGACATGAAATACACACTGATCATCTCAGCCATGCTCAAACTTTGAACCCCATTCTGCTTTAAAGCTGGAGTACAGGACTCCTGAATTCCTCACTGTCCAGTTGGAAAAAGTTGCATCGGAAACATGAAGCAGAGGAACATTCCCAGTTGTAACTGCGACCACACTAGAAGCATTTACTATCAAATGACAAGCAGATCTCCTTGTGTTCATGAGCCCCTTATGTCTAGAAGTCGTATCTTCAGCACGAGGGCTTATTTGGAAACCTAAATTTAGATGTTGTAAAGTTACTAAATTTACCTTCAGTAATGAAGGCTAATTTGGTCTTTATTTTGGGGAAAGCTCTCTAAATTTAGATTTAGAAGCTCAATGCAAATAATTGTTCTTTGTTAAGAAGTTCCAGCAAGTGCCAATTCTCTTTTGCATGCTGATACAGGAAAAAGTCTTCCAATCAGTCTTCTTTCTCAACTTCCTTGTCTTTTGACGTCCTTTTACTGACTGTCTTGGATGGTCATTCACTGCACTGATAATTGTTGACCATACAGCTAAATACACAGAAAACTGCCTGAAGCCCTCAGAACACTTTTCGTAGTGATCATCTGCTGTTTTTGATGTGGATGCCAAAAAAGGAAGTATTGAGAGAGTAAATTAGCTAGCTTTGAAATTCCCTCATTGCTTCATAGCACAACATGTCCAGGAACTTGTGAACATCATCAGAATCTCTAGTGTGTTAATGGCTGTTCCCAGCAAGTCCTGCCTCTGCCCCAGATGAGACAGAAACAACAGCCTCATCAGAGAAGGACAATGGATGGTCCCTGGCAGAGGGTGATACTTGGTATTCAGCTGGCAAAGAAACAGCCCAAACTAGCTTTAAAGCTTTCAAAATAGGAACAAAGTGGGGAAAAAAAGAAAAAAAAAAAGTACAGTTCTGAATTGGGATACAGATGCTGGCCTACTGGCGTAACACAGTTATCCCTGTGCTGCCAAATTAAATCAAGGTTACATGAACACAGAAAGGGCAGATATCCAATTCAATCTTCAATGTTCTTAGAGAAGACAATTAAAGGAGTATTTGTTTTAGTTTCTTTATTTAGTACTACAAAACTCTGCCCTCTACTTTCCATCCCAAGAAATTCCAGCTGAATAAGGTACAAAAAAAGAGCATCTTGGGAAACTCCTTCAGAGCCACAAAGAAAATGAAGTCTCCTTCCCAAAAAGGCACAGCCACAGCACCTATTGCACCTCATGTGTGTTCAGCTAATGCTATGGCTTGTGAAAACCAAAGTGTCCCGAGTACCAGAATAATCACTCTCAGTACCATAAGGAAAGAAACAAGGAGAAGGTCAGGATAACAGATGGGCTGGAGAAAGCTGAACAGATCAAGAGGTACTTTGAAGTCCTACAGGGCTGTGTTGTAGGCAAGCCAGCATGGCTGCTCAGATAAGCCACCTCACTCGCTCAGAAACGTTTTCAACTCAACACAAAAACTGCACGACATATGTCATCACATTCTCCGTACGTGGATTTTCAAGCACAAATAAGCAAGCCTGGTCCTGGAATTCCACCCCTTTTTCCAAAACAATTGGTTAAAACCCCCATCAATATTATCTTGTACAATGTACTCAGACAAGCACTCAAACAACTCTGTAATGGAACCAACCAAGTTTCCAGTATATACTACAAAATACTGTCAGGACTTTTTTCCGCCCCTCCCGAATCCAAAGGTATGTTTTTTCTGGATTACATTTTGCAGTGGAAAAATTCTTTCTAGTCTTTCCTGCAGCTTCAAGACCAGCAATCAGCTTAATGAAGTTGCATTAAAACTGCCCTATTTCTTGTCAGCAACCAACTACCGTTACTGCCAGCAGGGCTGAAGGAGATGTTCTTCGGTGTTGCCATTATCTCTGTGGCGTGTTTAAGCACTTGTTCTGGGTAGAGCAGCAAACAAGGAGCCACTTCTCTGAAAACAAACTCAGCTTCTATGTGAGTGGCACAATTTCAAGCCGTTTCCAGCATCTCTGTTATTTTTTCTTAAGTGAAATACTTTTCTTCATTCTCCGGTGAAAAGCAAACTTTAGTTTAAGAGTAATCGCCCTCCATTAGTGGAAGCATCACTCGCGGAGTACCAAGTCTCTCCTGGGGCAACATGATGGACCTCCACGGGGAGATGTTATAGCCCTACCACGAAGACAGCACAAGCAAAAGGCCAGGATGCAGACGGACAGAACATCAGCCATTCTGCATCGCCCCCTGCTACCTTATTCCCCTTCCAACCCACCCCCTTGTCCTTTTTTCAAGCTTGAGAAACAAACTCGGGTCACATCTACTGCTGGGTACCCTGAAGTCACATCATACATAAGAACAGTTACCCTTGGGCAGATGATGCACACAAAGTCCAAACGTCATCTCATCCAGTGATAGATTTTTCTTACTCCCACTCATGGTTTTGCTACCTCATAATCACAATTTTAACCTGCAAAAATGTCTATCACCTTAAATTCACCAGACAGTGAAAAGTTCCATGAAGTCTAATTTTTTTTAGCATGCAAGGAGTACAAAATCAGCCTGCATTGATTCTAATGTAACTCAGACACACAAATAATAGCGTTTCAGCAAGTATCTGTTTCCTTTCAATCAGCGATGTTACTCCCCTTCATTCCTTATTTTGGCTCAAAGAAAGTCTTAAACTTTTTACCAACCTTGTTCACTTCTCTTAGAGGTATTTTCCTTTCAGTGCCTCATCAAAGCAAGGAAGAGACACTTAAATACTCCTGCATCCCATCCTCTGACAAGTTTTCTGATCGTGGCACTACATCTTTTTCTGCACGTTATTTCGTGTCTATGCTCCAGCAACGGCGGAGTCGAGCTTCATTTCAAACCCCATTTTCAAGTAGCTGCTGATAGTGCAGCACACAGCACTCAGCAGCCTGCATAGCTAAACAGCTTCAATCAAGCTGTGGTTAGTATCACGTTTTAATTCTCCATCACACTGATCCTGTTTTACACATGCTAATTACTTTTTTTTTTTAAACGTGCATTAAAAAAAAATCATCAAGAATGATTCTTTCTTTCTTTCTGCTAAGGCAGACAATTCTGATTTGAAAACAAAAGAGAACAATTCTGGTTTCATTACTTAACTTTTACTAACTCCATCCCTATTCCAACTACAGTATGACTACAAATGCATTTTGGACAAGAAGATTGTTATTGAGCTCACATCTCTTAATTATGTTTTTCTTTTCATATACACAGCTTTGGTCTTTGCTGTGAAAATTACAGATTTGCTTGGACTTCAAACCAAAGATACATGAATTTATTTCCATGGGAGATTATTTTTTCAAAAAGTAATTCTGCATTTGAAATCTAAGCCCTTCAAGTGCTTACAAATACGTCCCAAAAGTTAACTAAATTATTTCTAAAGGCATTTTAAAACCCACTAATCCTCCATTTTCTACTACTTTCCATGTTAACCATCCATTGTAATATCCCAGTCCCTATTTCTATTGTATCTGATAACTGTAGCTCCAAAGTTTAAGAGACAGTAAAACCAGGAAGTAAATTCCTTCTGCACAGACAGCTGAAGAATAGTAACACTTCATTTTCTTTGCTCAGAGTTCATTCAGCATTTAATTATAAAATGGCCCCAGTCACTGGAGTTTTATTCAGTTTTTGGTTCATTACATATGAATCCCATCATACAGGCAGAACATATATACTACAATTTCACACCAGGAAACAGATACTTCTAAATTCTTACTTGGAGCAAAAGCAACACCCCCAAAACAGTGACTTCAAATGAATTCTTTAACAGGTATCAAACTACCGCAGGACCAGAAGGAGAATTCAGGTTCTTTATAACTGGAGCCCTTAGAGCAGGCACTGAAATCAAGATTTATCCACCACCAGTAAAAGCTACAGATACCTCCCTGTAGGCAAGTAGGAAATGCTGGCAGTTTATGCAATTAAAATTTGCATATAGGAACTTAGAAAAATGCCAACAAGACAAGCCATATTTAACACAGGTATTCAAGAGAATACTTTTTCTCGTTATTACATAGTTTTATACACACATAACAATGCTAAGTCACCTACAGTCAAGTTTTCAGACACGCTCACTGCTACCAGGGCTCTACTTCAACTGGTCCCATTTGAAGTTTCTGCTTAGAGCCAAGTGGTTATTCAAAACTTCCTGCAAAACTCTGCCCTTTTAAAGCTCCTGTGCATACAAGAGGATGGGGGTAAAGAAACATGCACTTATCTATGAGTTTTAAAAACTCTGTTCAAAAAACTCTGTTCTTACATTAAAGACACATTAATTGGGATACTGATCTTTTACTTGCGAAGTAAATATGTTGAACAGAGTTATGGTGATGAATTTCCAAGATTTAGAGAGTTTCTCTCATGGGGTCACAGCTAATACATCCATTGGACCAGAAAGTCTGGACTACCACAGAGAGCAAGAGGGAAGCAGATGGCTGTGGCTTTGTCACTTTTTCAGTCT
Organism: Stercorarius parasiticus; assembly: GCA_013396915.1. Lineage (NCBI taxonomy): Eukaryota > Metazoa > Chordata > Aves > Charadriiformes > Stercorariidae > Stercorarius > Stercorarius parasiticus. The sequence goes on from VWZL01006057.1 coordinate 977,733, forward strand.
CTGTACATAAGCTCCAGGAGAACTGCAGAAATACCCAACTTTGGCTAGCAATGTTAGGTAAATGCATAAAATCCGTGAGAACAGGGCACATGTTTACTAACATGACATTAATAGAAAGAAACATCATGACTTGAAACCTCTTTACAGCAGGAATGGCAAGAACTGCTACCAAAGAAATGATTCCTGTGTTACGCAGCCATGAGTTTCCATCACTCCAACAGAGAAGTTTTTACTTCTTCACAACCGATATTATGAAGGCAGAAGACCATTGACTTGAATTTTTTTATTTATTTTTTTTAATACTTCATATCATCTTCTAGAGGCACAAAGTAGAAAACAGTCTACAAGCTAGTATCTGTTGACTTCAAAAGCCTTTGGATCATAGTAAATCTTTACTGCACTCACCTCACACCCCAAGATGTTCAGACAGACCCAGACTTAAGAAAAAGATCACACCACAAAAAAATCCGCACACTTAGTCATGCATTTGTTCTCTGCATGCCTTCCCTATTCACACCGATCTCTCCAGATTGCTCCATTCTCCACAAGGTAGACAACATCTGGTCCCAATGCAAAAAGCCTCAAGGTAGTTAGCGAATTTCTTCTTATACAAACTCTCAATTCTGTATAGGTCCCCCCAGCAAAAGAGCCATCTGTTTTAATGCAGATAAGTACAACGTATCCGTTGGACACAGCATACAGAAAAAATGTGTTTCATTATACCTTTCCTCCATACTAAAATCCGTTATATTGGGAAAGTGCAAACGTATAAGTTGCTTCTCATACACCTCACTAGAATCTGCCTTCACCACAGGCGTGGCAATACTAAGCAATAATAGACAATGAGACTAACTTCCCAAGTGATCTCACTAATTTAGCCTGGGGCAACTTCAGCCATCCAAAACTTGGAAATCATTTTTATGTAAGTGGAATAGTCCCCTCTAGCACATCAGATTATGTGTGGTTTTACAGTTTTAGGATCCTATAGCAGTATGATGCCTCCAGCACTGTCCCTATATCAACACCAGAAGGGGAAAAAAGTGTGCTGGCTGAGCAAGGAAGGCAGAAACAGGAACTTTTAGAAGTATCTTCTGTCAGAAATAAAGGATTATACAGAGAGGGAAATGCTCCTGTTCACAGCTGGGCAGGAGGAAAGCTCAAGGTTCCTTATACATCCTGTCGCTCTCCAGTATTTCATCTGCCTCACCCAATTTGGTTCCCACGCACAGTGGTTTTCTAAGAGAAGAAAAAGATGATAAAAGAATGCAAGGTCTTGTGGAAGTTTTAAAACATATGGAAAATTATTTTGGCCTTTTAAATTCACGTTCAATAAAAAAATCATTTCTCTTAAAACCTGGCTTTGATGTCACAGAACCCCAGAAAACTGGCGTTTACTTTCATCCATAGGAAGTGACTTTGTATGTAAGATTTCCATAAACGTCTGAATTAATTCATGCAAAGGATTTTTATTTTTTGTTCTGTTTTTGAAGTTTCAATATCTGCATAAGGGTTCAGTGGAGAAAAGCATTTTCTGAAGCATGGACTTGAAAAGAAATTCATTTCCACCAAACCTGAAGGAACTGAGATATGTGTGAGTGCTTCTCTGAATGTCAGCCAAGGCCTGCAAAATAGTTGCAGGGGGTAATAAAACAAGGCTTCATTCCATACATACATTTATAAGATGTATATAGCTTTCTTACCTAATGTAACTGTTCAGACTTTGGTACATGCTGATACGGCCAGAAATTTACCTGCCCTACTGTAAACACACAGGAAATTTCCTGCACAGCAATTACTAAAAGTAAGTTAAAGCAGTAATTGTCATTAAAATATATCTAGATCAATAACTTTACTCGTAGTTACACCATTGTGTAAACTGTTTTCCTCTAAAAGATACGGAGGAACTTCAGCAACTGAAAATTATTTCTCAGGTGGAATACGGTTGCTCATTTTCCTACAGCAGTGTCAGAAAGGGAACAATTACCAGGTTTTCCTCTCCTGAGAGGTGAAGATGGAAAGTAGGAAATGAAAAGAACTTCAAAGCAAAAAGCCTTCTTGGGCAATGACACACAGGAGGAATGTCAAGTGACACAATCTCCACAAGGTCTCGCGCACCAGCACCACGTCCCAGCTTGTGAAGACTTTGTGTGGATGCTCCAGAAAAGCATCTTCACAGAAGAAAGAAAACCTTAACTGAGTCATTCATTAGCCTACAAAAATGACACAACGAGACTTCATATGCATGTCTGAAAGTACTCTGGGTGAGAACGTGCATTTTTAGACAATTTCTCGGTGCACTTTTGTCTAAGTTTTGTCTCAATACTGAACTTATTTACACTTTTCACTACATTTGCTGCTCCCCTTTGATCAGAAACAGGGCCGCACAGCCAGTTACATTCCCACAAAAGGTTTAACGGGCAGTAGTACATATCTAAAAGAGAAAGGAACTGTATTGCAGTGGCACTGCTATCTTGAATGAACAGTTATTAAGGTCTGAAGTAAAAAAAAAAAACATAGGAGGAAAAAGAAGCTCTGTTTCGGCCTTGACTACACAAACCTACCTAGTTAAGAGTAAAAACCAAACCCTCAAGTAAAAATTTAAGAGCACCCTCAAATTCAGATTCAGTCTGTTGAGCCCAGCAACAACAATTCTGTTTTTGTCAGCTAAAATCTGCATGGAGGACAATAGCTATAATTTCCTCCTTCCTCTATACCAGGTAAAATGAACTTGACAATATGCTGATCTTCCGCATACACTGCAAAGCTGGTTCTAAATTTGCATCAACCATTTGAGTAAAAAAGCTGCCCAGCATCCAAGAAGGAGGTTACCACATTCCTCTAAATTACTTACAATTGTCTACCCATAAATAACCGTCCTTTTACTGATCTCTGTTCCACATGCACAAAAGAAATAAATGAGTCTCATAACCTGAAAATAGGACAAAAAATTCAATTGTTCCATTCTGGGGGTTTTTTTGTTCTGTTTGGGATTTTTTTGTTGGTGGTGGTTTTTTTTTCCTCACAGCTATAACCTGCAGAGGGGTTTCCCATTCCATGTATCCATCACTTAATTCCTGCAGTTGTAAAAATTTTTTTCTGCTCAAGTGCTTGTGGCTTGTACGCTATTCTATCCAAGTGAACAGTTCAGGACAACGTCCCAATTTGGGATAAAAAGGCAGATAACTCTAAATGAGAGCGAGTTCCAGTCAGCCAGAACAAAATGGGAATCCAGAAAGAACAATTGAAACCCTAAACCCAATTCTCTTCAGTCTCGCCCCAATTTTTAAGAATCTAGCTAACTCCAAACACACACAGACACATATCTATACCTCAAATTGAAGGGGCCAGGGGAAAGTCCCTAATTCTGCAGTGTCACAGTAAAAGCGGTCTTCCTGACTGGCTTCATCTATCTTGTTTTCTGACAAGCTAATTATTTCTACTTGCGTCTAGAAAAGTAGTTTGCAGAATGATTCTATAAAGATAAGTACACACATACTCCGCACCCATCACGTGCTAGTAAACTGGTTGCAGATTTTTATTGTACCTTATTGATTCAGCCTGTAACTGCTATATTAGAAAGTCCTCAAGTCAGAGTTGTAACAGGAGGGGTTCGTTGTTGTTGGGTTTGTTTGTTTGTTTTGTGGGTTTGTTTGTTTGTTTTAAAAAGTTAATATTTTTTCTCACTAGGCTGTAGACAGCTGAAACTCTTCTCCAAAGCCAGGTCACATATGATAAACAGTTTAAACTGAAGAATGCAAGAGATTTTGAAGCGATTTCAAAAGCCAAATGCTTCCAGTTTTAAGGGACATCACTTACCAGGTTGCAGTACACCCTTCCACTTCATCTTCCAGGATGGGGACTGTAACATGGAGTAAGGGCAAGGGGAAAAAAAAAAAAATTAAAAAAAGTAGAACAAACAAACCCTTTCCACCTATTCTGAAGATAAAAAAAAAAAGCACCTAAGCTTCTTACTGAGATCTCATTACCAGCACTAAAGATATTGAAGATTCTTATTAATGAAGTAATTTCCCCTCTCTCCCATCTCATCTTTTATTTCCCCCATTTGAAAACAATGGCTTCCAGGTCCCTTGTGCCTCCTTTGCCCAGGTGAGTGCAGTGGCTACAAAGCTCCTTCAGAATTAGTCCATCCATCTCTGTGCAGAACCTCATGATTCCTGACCACGCCTTGACCCTCAAAGACACATATAAGGCTTGCATTTCCCCCGCATATTTTGTCAATGAAAGATTCATACCAGAAACCTCAACTTGCTGAGAACACCTGAGCTCTTCCTGCACTGCTGGTCCTCTGCTGGCCATCGCCACGCCGATTTGGCTGGAATAAAAACCGATTAAGATAGCCCTTGCTCTCCTCTGATGACAAACATTATCACACAGTTGATGTTTCACTAGCAGCAGACTTAGATTTTTTTTTTTTTTTTTTTTTTTTAATTCCACAGCAGTGTGACTTGCTACAGGGAAAGTGAGCAAGCACTGCAGAGTAAAAGGATGATTTGGGAAAAGAAAGCATGGCATAATTGTACTCTTCCTTCCCAACAGTAATAAAATATTAATTTAAGCATCTTGCCTTTTCTTTCCCTTTTTAAACATTCCAAATATAGAAGGTCATTTACAATAACAAAATTTTTTAAAGAATTTTCATGAGATCCCCTGCTGTTTTAATTAGGAGAGTTTCAGAAAAAATTACAAAACTTGATACTGTTACTATGGAGTTAACTATCCCTGGAGGACTTCCCACAGAAATTTTGTTAAATTAGCCAAGCTAGTAGTATTATAATATTTCAAGGGGTTTTGGGAAGCAAACGTACTGTTTGCTACCTGTTTCAGCCATCTTTCCTTGCATTAGCTTATGGAGATTAACTATGTCAAACAAGAACCCTAGGAAATCCACCCAACGGGAGGGTATTCTTCAGGAAAATATTCTGAAATATTACCGCTAACTATTTGAGTTACATACTCGGAGCGCCTCCCACATTTTTAAACATTATTCTCATTTGCATTCAGCACTGTTTAATTAACAATTAACTAGGCAAAACTGTATGTTGTGCTGCAACACAGAAGTCTCTTCTGTATGCAGGAGCAGTGTCTTTCTGCTACAGCTTACAGCCCTACACTTCAACATGTAACGCAAGTGCAAATTCAACACTCACAGGCATCTTCTCATAGAGAAATGCAAGGTAAGTGAAAGATGCTTTTTCTTTTCTTTTTAAAAATAAATCTTCAACATTTTAGAACTGCCAAGTCGTAGTTTCATAACATGGTACTTCTACACCAAAGAAAAGCCATGGTCAAAGGGACACATTAAGCCCACAGAAATCCTTAACCAACACTAAAATCTAAAGCTAAAACCTCAAGTAGAAGCCTCATTCGTTACCAAGCTTTTATTTTGATCAATGCAAAGCCACTCTTCAACACCATACAATGAAGTCGAGACACACACTAAACTTGATTTTGTTGTCTTGATACAAAAGCTGCAGTATACAAGAAAAATTTTAGGAGACTGTGTGCTATTGTCAACCCTTCCCACCAATAATTCACATTTCCACCTTGCTCCTTGTTTTGTGTTTTTTTTTTTTTTTTATTTGTTTTCCTAACCAAGCGGAATCATTTTTTAAACTATAGCGCAGACAGGAGACTTCACTGCAGCATCCTGCTGAGGACCAATGCACCAGCCTCACAAGAGAAGCTCTCTGCTTTTGCTACTGGAGTGCATACCACTGGAAAGTCATTTCACCCTGCTTGAAGAAATCTGAGCAACTTCCCACACCCCTTCTACTTCCCTCCCTCTCCTCCCCAATTACATTAGTTGGAAAAATATCAAAGGGAAAAATTATTAACCAAATCCAGTGAAGAGCACTAAAGCACACACTTTCATGCTCACATTTTACTTCTGGTACAGCAGATTTATTCTTTTTTTAAAAAAGCATTTGTGACTCACTAAGATGAGTATACAACTAAGATGATTTGAAACGCAGACTGTGGTTGCCTTGCTGCCAGTATCAGATGGTAGCTACATATGTCTTTGCCTACTGTGCATCTCTAATTATCCTAGGAAAATGGTAACGATGCCAATCAACACTGGCTGTCCAGTAGAGAACCGGTGAAGCCTATGCTTCCAGCAGCAATTCCCTCAAGACCACTTGTATGCTATCTCTCCACACAGGAAGCATTTATGAACCGTTTCACTCAACAGAAGGACTTCTGAAAAATCACAGCTGATACAAAACCACTAAAAGAGAGATTACCGCAGTGACCTAACCAGCTACTGCGTAATTTCTCACTTAAGAACAGAAAAAACTTCATTAAACTTCTGCTATTTAGGTCACTGTTTCTAGGAGGAGAAAAAAAAAAAAGAGGTCTTAGATGACACATAAATCGATCTAAATGAAGATGATGCAAGCAAACCTGAGCAAAGTTTTACTATCAGTTAGTTCCATTGTTGTAACTCTGGAGACTGAAATGCATTATTTTTAGTTCTCATTCACCTCTGCTGTATCCTGTCTTGCTAAAGTCTGCAAGACATCTTCCAAGCGAAAAATACATAATTCATCTCCATGTTTATTTTATTAACTTACATGGTTTTATCACAGTATTCCCCATGGTCAAAAAGTATTTTTTCCTTTTTAATTTCACAAACCATGAATAGTTTCCAGTATGCTCTATTCGGACACCAGAGTTGTTCTTTGTGTCCAGCAAAATTAGCGCTCTCAAATTTTAGCTTGAGTAAGAACTCCTGCATTAGGTTCTTTCCTTCTCACCACGGCTGCTAGAAGCCCTCTATTAGTTCTTCTCGCCAATAGTTAAATCTTAAAGCAAGATGAGGAATATGTTTAAGACCAAGTATCAAAAGGAGGAAGCAAGTCAGGGAAGCCATGAATATCTGTGTTCAACGACCTCAATGAATTTTCAATTTGTGCTTTTGCTTTCACATGTACATGAAAGACTTACTTCTTCCCACTCCCACCACCTCACAGCAGAGCCCCAGAGCACACCTGCGTGGGGTGTGAAGAATTAACTCCTCTTGCTATTTTGAACCCTTTAGTTTCATCAGACAACCTCCAGGTCCTCTCCAAAAAGACACCAATTCTCTACTCACCTTCTCCACATCACTCATTGTGTCACAGACCTCTAACACACTGCTTTCCTCCTCTCCCCCATATTTCTTTTTTGCACTGACAAGTATAGCCTGTTTAATTGTGCTGCACAGACACCATTCTGTATACAGATGATGCCTTTCATCCATCTCTGAATTGCTTCCACTGCTGCTACTCTTGTGATTGGAAGGATGATAGCTATGCAAAGATACAGGCAACGCATGGATTTATGTGGTCATATAGTGCTCCCTTCTGTTTTCTATTCCTTTTCCAGTAATTCCCAACCCTTGAGCCAGCTTTTTGACAGCTGCCAAGCACCAATCTGATATGTTCATAGAACTCTAATTTAGCACAAAGATCTCACTCCTAAATTATAACAGTCAGTTCAGAGCCCAGATTTCGTATGAAAATTAGGATTCCTATGTACACTACTCCACATTTATCTACATTGAATCTCATCTGCCTTTTTATCACCCAGCCACTCAATACTCCAAGGGCCTTTTGCAGCTCTTCAGTTAACTCTAATCTTTCTTTCTTGAATCGTGATCATCAACATACCCCTACTTCTTTCTTCCAAGGCAACATGGAACAGTAGAACAACACAGGTCCACCAGTAACCTCCCTGCATTCTGAAAGTTGACTCTATTTCTAACTTTAATTTCTTACATTTTATAATCACCTCTTGTCAGTGCAAGAACCTTTGCACTTATTCCCCTTCATTCTATAACAGCCCTAGTTGATCTCTTCAAAGGCTTCAATAATTACATTAGGATCAACTTACCACTGCAGAAGTCACACCGATTCTTCCTTATCTTGCTCAGTTTCCATACATCACCTAATTCTAGTCCTTTCTAGTTTCAACCAACTTGCCTAGTATTGACATAAGACCTGTTAATCTGTATTTTCCTCCAATATTCCTGAACTACTTCAAGAAGAGCCATCTTTCTTTTCTCAATTGTCTTTCTTATGTTCCCGTTCCCCTTTTCGACACCAAGCCCAGCTGCTATGGATTCTTGGCTCCAACTCCTATAAGCGTATTATGGTCAACACAAGAAGGCCTCTAGCAGCAACATTAGCAATCACACTCTCTGCAAAGGAGCTGTTTCTCTTGTGAGGTTCCGCGAGTAGCTACTCCTTGCGGCAGCTGTAGCACTTTAAGTCCCCCACCTTGTTTCTTAGGCTTAAAGACATCTGTCCAAGTGTCCATTTCATCACATCCTGTTTAAACAGGGTGCTGTTCAAGCCTCACTATTTCCTATTTCAGTTTTACAACATCTGCCACATTTTCTTCTGCTGAATAAAGTTTTAAATAAAGCCCGCTCTCGGACAGTGCTTCATCCTAAACTACACATAGTTCCACATGCATTAGCTTTCCAGCACTTTTCTTTTTAATAGCCTTCACTCTCAATGTCTTCTTTAAGCACCAACAATCAGTTCCACTGCTATTTTGACAAAACCATCTAAACTTGCTATATAGGTCGCCCCCGTTTCAGACATTTCCCCATTCCCCAGCTCCTTATATCATTTTTCAACCATCTTTTTCACTTCTCTGGTCCTGCACAAAACATGTGCTGCATTTCAGAGGATGGTGAAGTCCCTCCTCAACAGCCCAAGTCCTAAATCACCGATACACACGTGTGGACCACGACCAGTGCCTCATCCCCATACCCGTCTGTCTAGACATACAATGAGGTCTAAAGTTTTTTGCACTTGCCAGGCAAGTAGCCATACAGCTGAGAATCAAGCTCTTGCATTACTATCCTCTCTCTTCCTCTTGGCTGGGATCCCTGTCACTGAAGGGGCATTTTTGATGTAAGCGCACATGCAGCCATCACTTGATGGGGAAGGCATTTTTACAGAACCATTTCTGCCTTTGCTGCATTGATGATCTCTTGCACAGTGCTTTTCCCCTGCTCAGCAGATCTATGGCTGCTACCCTAGAGATGAGAGCGTCTAATACAAGAGCTGTAGAGCAAAATTTAACAGTGCATGGCAGCAGAAGATTGAAGTTCTGAATCAGTTTCCTGCACATCAAGTTGGTCAGTTATTTTAACTAAAGTGTTCAATTGCCAAACACCAGGAAGCGGTGAGAGAAGCAGACTTAAAACCTTTATACTGTTAATTTCTGTGTCTATTAAACTATAATTTAAAATTAGCAGCTGTGTCACACAGATACAGCTGCAGCCATCATTTATCATTGAGAGAACAAAGACAGAGAGAGGGATCGCCCCTTAGATAAGCTCAAACCAGCAAACTGTGAGCTGTTCTCAGCGCACACACATCTTGGGTTTCTTGCTACAAAGGGCTCTATGCACAGGTTTTACCCATATCTGCACACTGCTAAAGCAGATACAACTTACGCAAGCTGGCAAATTTTATAGAAGTTAAAATTGCTCCCCATAGCAAAGAAGGGATTATTTTACAGCACAGTATACGGATCTTGAATCCCAAAAGATGCAACTGAGAGTTTTCCTAATTCCTATTTTGGAATGAAAGTTAGCTTTATTCATAAAGACACTAAAGGAAGAGAAGGGGTTACAAGAACAACAAGAAACACAAAGAAAAGAAGTTTTAAAGCGTAGTTCTCACGGTCATTTGTAGATAGATACAAAAAAAATTTTACATGCACACATGTAAGAAATGTTTGCCTCTTGAATATTAACATGCATGTAAAATATGATTTCGGTGGGAAAAACTCTTTTAAAATTAAGAAGGATATCTTAAACACCCAAATTATGTGAAGCTAAGAGTTTACCAACTCTGGAATTATGTTGTTCCACAACTGTTAATTACCTGAAAAAACCTGAGCTCCAGACAAAATGCAGTTGCTACTAGTGGCAGAAAAAGCCATAGTTGCGAAGTTCCTGTTTACCATTTTGCAGGATTATGATGCCATAACAGAAAGTTGTCTCACTTCGGCACCAGTAAGATTACTGGATAATTAAAATAACCTCCACAAGAAAAAAGTTGAAATAAAAAAATTTCCAAGTTGCAAGGTAGTGTGTTACCCATTTGTAGTATGCTACTATATGTGTATATACATATATAGGTATGATGTATATAGTTCTAAAATCACTACAGGAGTTGATAGCAGTTTTTGAGAAAAGCTTTCTGAAGAATAAAATTTGAGAGGAAAAGCAAAGTAAGAAGAAAAGAGATGCTTATCCACAGAGGAAAGAGGGTATGAGGTGGAAGGCGGGAGAACAATCAAAATGCTGTACAGAATTATGGTATGTGATGTCCCCAGACTCTCTAGCTTGGCAGAGTTTATTTTGTTGTCTCTGCTGATTCATTCCCTCACACACATGATACATCATGTCTTTCAACTCGAACAACTGAACGGTGCGGGCAGATGATTTTCCTTCCAATATACTGTATTGAAGAGGGTTGGTTTAGTTTCTTTTTGTTGCTGTTTTTTTCTTGTTTTGTTTTTAATACTGTGTTTCCTCTAGAGAGGATCTTAAATAATACTGTATTGGAACATATTTCACAAAGTAAAGTGTTGTAGATATAAATCAATGACAGCGTATTTTTGCTGCAACTAACTGGCCTCCCACAAAGCATTGTGGGAGCATGGGGATCTCTATTAGCAGGCTCAACTATTTCAACAGGACTTCCCCCACCCATGCCAAGTAGCAAGAAGGTATGAAGAAAGTTAGAGCTACATCGTGGCTTCATCTATATTTTACTGCTTCCCCTCTCTCCAGTTTACACAAAATATTCAAAGTAAGGTATGAAGTGTACCAACAACATGGTCCAAGACATGACCAGAACTCCTTTTCATACAGACTTTTTTCTTACAAAAATGAAAGTTACCAGCAGTGGAAGCACCGCCCGAGTTCTTCTGGGCTATACAAAAGGCATAACCACTTGCTTAGCAAATACAGACACAGCAATGCCTTCAGCAGCTATTCTCTCCAAATGCTGAAGAACAAACCCAGCCGCCCCCACTCAGTGTTTCTGGATAAAACTGCCTATACGCTCCGTGTCCCCCAAAGTACAAAGAGGTTTTGATATTTTGTCTGACAAGTCTCAGGCCAACAGCACTACTGGAAATACTGTGTACTAGGAGAAAGGAATAGTCTCTGGTCTCTCACTTAACACAGTTGTGATTTATCCTGACCTCCAGATCAAGGACTTTGCCTTGGGGAACACACAGAACTGCTCAAACGCATCTTTGCTCTTTCTGTTTAGTGGCTGTACCGCTGTGCAGTGCAGTTCATGTCACCACTGAAAGTCACCATGATGGCAAGCTGCAATACTCTGCCTTGAAAAGGGGCAAAAAGTACAAATTAAAGTAGCTATCTTCACAGGTGAATAAGAAAGCATGCAATACCCTGATTGTTCAAAAATATGTATTCTCAGGAAGCCTCATAGGGGCAAGAGGCAAATAAGTATCATATTGTCATCATCAAGAGCATGGTGGATGAAGACAGATTAAATGGCTTTCCTGCTCTCTGCCTGTGGCAGACTGTCAACCCTGCTCATCAAAACACTCTTGTCTGGATTCAAGTCTTGATGCTCACTGCAGAGCATCTGGGTAGAAGAGAAAGCCGTACAACACACAGCAGGTCAGGCCAAGATGATCTGCAAACTGTGAAATTCAACACCTCTGTTAGCTCCTCAGGCTGCTTCCCTCTTTGGCTCAGGATCAGCCATTTCAGTTCTCTGGACAGGACCCTTGGACTAGAAGCATATGGTCTTACTGCTAATTAATGCTACTAGTCTGCCCAAAATTTCCATGGAATGTCCGATCTCTCACATTCATATCTTAGCAGCAACATCACTCAGGGATGCAAACTGCATGGGCACCAATGAGCAACAGCATTTTTTTTTGTTTTTTTAAAAAAAAGAGAAGGTATCAGCTGCCTGTATGCTAACCCTTATACCTAGTGGATCGATCATTTAGCAAGAATTATATCCAGGATTTATTTGCAAAACTGAATCAACTGGGAATTCATTCTGCCTCACTCCACCGTAACATTGCAGAGGTTCAAATCAATCTCATTTAAAGAGCATTTCCCTGTGAAGATAAGTACTATTCCCACAGTAAATAGCTAATCCATTTACTAGCATTTACATAATTCTTAATAACAACACTGCACAATGCCACTTCTCACATCGCATCACCAAACAACATATTTCCTTACTGTGAAAGCAAAGGGCCAACGCCCTTTAAACACAAAGCACACATTTCCCAGTATATTGTAGGAAATTCTCTTTTCTTTCTGGTAGGGCATTTCTGTTTATTTGCTTCCGTACAGTTCAATCTCGGCTGTTTCACAGCTCAACATAAGTTCAAATAGTGTTTAATTTTAAAAGGCCCAAATATCCGTTTCATAAAAACTACTAGTCCATTACATCAGAGCATTCTAACAATTCTATCTACTTCAGCTCTAATAAGAAATGATTCCGTATACCCTTTACACAGAGAAGTTTATGTCAAAGAAAATAGCTTTCAGATATTTTACAACACTTTTATCCAAAGGAATGCCAGAGGTTTATGAAAATACACACCTCCAATGGGAGGGAACAACAAAAAAGCAGAACTAATGCAACAATTACATTCTCCACACTCAAAGTGCCAGCCAGATACAGGGACTGACCACCACAGCTGGAAAAAGCAAAGTGAAAACGTATCTCAAACATTCACGAGCCTGGAGTAAAGCTGGTCCCCCTGCACAAACTGGGCTCACTGAAACCAGTAGCATCCCAGACTCTTCCAATAGCCATCAACATCTTATCTGCTTAGCAATATAAAACCATAAGCTTAGGACCAAATTCCTTTCAACTCACCTTACAGTAAAACATACAGGAAATGCTAACTTGGTTCCTTGAATAAGAGTGCGTCAATAATGCATGTTCCAGTATCATTTGCATCTATAATATACAATTCTGTTACTTTCTATTCAACCATAACACTCAGTGCAACATAAGCAGGTTATTTTCACAGCAAATAAATACTCCCAGACATCAGCAGATTTGTATCATTAACTGATATAAGTGCAAGAGAACATAGATTTTTCTGTGGGTCTTGCAACAAAGTAAGCTTTCTTATAGTCTGTTAGCTACTGAGTAATGATTTATAGACCCATCGTACTCAACTTGGCATATAGTCTAACTCCTATTTCAGTTGACTTCAGCACTTGGTTCCATTCACACAGTCTTATTTGCCACTAAAAGTCAAATTTTATTGCCACAGACCATGTAGATATTCTTCTTACACAGGACATAACAGCAGTAAGGTCCAAAGACACTTAAGATTACCTACTTGCCCTCCTCCAGCCTGAAGCTCTTCTTTGCAAGAACTGGCCTTCACACAGAGAGAACCTGCAGCTTCATTAGTATCAAACAGCAAAAGCAGACAGCTATGGCTAACCGTGACAGTGGGACAAGGCAGTTGTTTTCCAGGATTTTCTTCCATTTTCCACTTACTGCAGCACTGGCCAAACATCTCACACAAAGCGCTTTCATTACAAGAAGCTACAATGGAGAAGGAAGAGGAGAAGACTGTGTGACATCTACGAATCAGCTTTATCATCAGTTCAAACTGAACGTTTCTCACCCAGCACAAAGCCAAAACAGAAGTGTCACAGCTCAGCTTTAATAAAAAATAGAAAAAAAATCAGCATCACTTACTCTTCTGTAACGGAAGAGCACCGCTAATGGGGTTGAGGGAAGGCAGGGGAAACACTGTTGATCCTATTAGCCAATAAGCGCATTTTAAAGCTTGATATATGGTCCTGAAAAGCCTGCAGTTATCTGATTTAGTACTTGGGTGACAAATACCTAGGAAGCCCAGGGCAGGCACAGATGACTTCCAGAGCAGCTGCTGGAACCTGTACTTCGGTGGAGCAGCACAGTCGATGGACCACATGTGCTTGTCCAGGAAACATCCTGGCGTGCAGCCACTTCAGGAACTGCCCACCCATCCCCAAGGTACCAACAGGCTGCCCACAAATCTAGACACAGCAGCAGCTAGGAAAGCCTAGCGAGATAGACATCCTTGACTTCCCAGTGTGCATACCCAGAAAAGTTGCTCCAGAATTCAGCTGCATCTCTACTGTAGTCATTTACTCTAGTTTTTTAGAGACAGAAGTATTTCTCAAAATAGAACACTCAATACCATCATTCCCAAAAGTGATTATTGATTTCTGCACAGACTTAACAAGATATTTGACTTTCTGAAGCTGTACTTGATTTCTTTGTCACTATATTGCCTTTCCCTGATCTGCAGTCCCTCCTAACATTTCTTATTATACACATCATTTTTCTCTTAACCATGTACAAAAGTAGAAGTGTTCTGCATCTGGCAAGCCATTTCTGGAGAAACATGACTATTTCCAAACTCTTTTGGAAAGGAACATCCTGAAATATAGACAGATGTAGGGAGATAGCTCACCGATCATAAATCAATGCTGTAAGAAAATTAGCATTCTGTTCTAAGTAACTTCAGATAGTTCACAGTTATTTCATTCTCAAGCAGCAGGAAAAGATTTTGAAGTGTTTTGAGATTAGAAGCGCAGCCTACCTACTTCCTCAGAAGTTTACAAAACACTGCAATCTGCCAGCACCCACACATCTTTATGTAAACTAAGCCAGCACAACTTTGAAAAAAAGAAACACAAACATAAAAATTAGTTTATTAAAAAAACAAATAACACTGAGCCTGTATTTACGCAATGCCTTTAAGTAAGAAACTGTAGAAATCCTGACTGACAAGTCAAAACAAAGTGTGCCTTGCTAGTTTTGTAGTTAATTTACAGGTAGTTTCTTCAAACTCAGTCATCTGTTAAACTAATACACCTGTACTAAAAACAACAATCTGGTTTGGAAACAGATTAATGTGGAAAGAGATGCTTTAATATAGTTTGGATTTGACATACAACGAGCAAGGTAAGAAACCACCCTGTGATGAAACTGGGAGGCAGAGACAGAGGAAGCAGCTGATCGTGGCTTTGGCACAAACATCATAAAACCATTATACTCCAACTCATACCTCATAAAACTCACAATGCAGCAGCAGAAGGTTTAAGCAGTAGGGAATAAGCTTAAGGTTATTTTTTTTATATATATATATTTTTTCCTAAACAATATTTTAGTCACAAGAGACTTTACAAGGTAAAGTTATATCCTGCAAGGATAAATGAATCCAAAATTGCTTTCAAGGAATAAATATTTGGCTGAGCTCAGAAAATGCAATATAATCAAAAAAGAAGGTAAGCAGCATATTTCAGAGCATTCTACCAATGCGTTTACTGATGGTTTACCCTCTTCCATTTTATTCTTTGATTTACACAGTATTATTCATTGTTATTGCTAATTTATATCCTTTTGTTTTCCTAATGAAGCAAAGGTCAAAAGAAATGCCTGACTGTTTTAAAACCAAGAAATCCAGATGAAGTGCCCGCATGAAACTGCTTGATCAAAAAATAAAGGGAATTAGTCCACATACACTTATGGGACAAATTCTGCCTGCCTTCTCGCCTCTGAAGTGTAACAAGCTAGAAAGGTACAACTTAAGGGAAAGAAGCACCTTCAGAATGCTGGGGGGGGG